>JAHRHZ010000062.1:28852329-29007608 GCA_024137785.1 Ginglymostoma cirratum
TATTAGAGATGGTCCAGGTGAACTTAAGGTTGGGGTGGAAGGTGTTGATGAAGTGGATGAACTGTTCGAGCTCCTCGTGGGACTGTATCGGCACCGCCTCATGCTCCCACGAGGAGCTCGAACAATTCATCCACTTCACCAACACCTTCCACCCCAACCTTAAGTTCACCTGGACCATCTCTAATACCTCTTTATCCTTCTTGGGCCTCTCTGTCTCCATCTCCGGCAACCACCTAGAAACCGATAGCCATTTCTAGCCCACCGACTCCCACAGCTACCTAGAGTACACCTCGTCCCACCCACCTTCCTGCAAAAATACTATCCCCTATTCCCAATTCCTTCGTCTCCGCCGCATCTGCTCCCAGGATGAGACATTCCACTCCCGTACATCTCAGATGTCCTCGTTTTTCAAGGACCGCAACCTCCCCCCGTCAGTGGTCGAGAGCGCCCTCGACCGTGTCTCCCGCATTTCCCGCAACTCATCCCTCACACCCACTTCCCGCAATAACAACCAAAACAGAATCCCCCTCATCCTCACATACCACCCCAGCAACCTCCGGATCCAACGCATCTTCCTCCGACACTTCCGCCATCTGCAATCCGACCCCACCACCGAAGACATTTTTCCCTCCCCACCCTTATCTGCCTTCTGGAGGGACCACTCTCTCTATGACTCCCTTGTCCACTCCACACACCCTTCCAGCCCCACCTCACCTGGCACTTTTCCCTGCAACTGCAGGAAGTGCTACACCTGCCCCTCGACCTCACCCCTCACCCCCATCCCAGGCCCCAAGAAGACTTTCCACATCAAGCAGATGTTCACCTGCACATCTACTAATGTGGTATACTGCATCCACTGTTACCGTTGTGGCCTCCTCTACATCGTGGAAACCAAGAGGAGGCTTGGGGACCACTTTGCAGAACAACTACGCTCAGTTCGCAACAAACAACTGCACCTCCCAGTCGCGAACCATTTCAACTCCCCCTCCCATTCCGCAGATGACATGAGCCTCCTGGGCCTCCTGCAGTGCCACAACGATGCCACCCGAAGGTTGCAGGAACAGCAACTCGTAATCCTCTTGGGAACCCTGCAGCCCAATGGTATCAACGTGGACTTCACAAGCTTCAAAATCTGCCTTCCCCCTACTGCATCCCAAAACCAGCCCAGCTTGTCCCCGCCTCCCTAACCTGTCCTTTCTCCCACCTATCCCGTCCTCCCACCTCAAGCCGCACCCCCATCTCCTACCTACTAATCTCATCCCGCCCCCTTGACCTGTCCGTCCTCCCTGGACTGACCTATATCCTCCCTACCTCCCCACCTACACTCACCTTTACTGGCTACATTCCCGCCTCTTTGACCAGTCTGTCTCCTCTCCACCTATCTTTTCCCTTATGCATCTTCTATCCGCCTCCCCCTCTCTCCCTATTTATTTCAGAACCCCTTTCCCCTCCCCCATTTCTGAAGAAGGGTCTTGGCCGGAAATGTCAGCTTTCCTGCTCCTCTGATGCTGCTTGGTCTGCTGTATTCATCCAGCTCTATACCTTGTTATCTCAGATTCCCCAGCATCTGCAGTTCCTACTGTCTCTGAAACTATGTCCCTTCAGGTTTCTGTTTAATTCATAAGAGGTGCTATGCCCAGATCTGTTCCTTTATTATGCAGGGGGATAAGTCACTGCATATGAGATTTGTAGCTTTTAACAAGCAGATTGTTTGCGTAATTTTTAACATAGGATTGTTTAGTGAGTGCTATCCAATTGCAGAATCTTATCCAATGTTGGACATGATGTTCTGTATTTTACAAACATGTGATGATGGAGTACAGCCCGTACTCTTCTTCTTGCAAACAGCTGAAAGGACGTAATGATTGTTGTGATCAAGGTGGCTATTATCCCATTAGATAGCTGTTCTGTGCCCTATTTCAGCATGAGGTTTGCATGGTGAACAAATGGCTAAGACCATATATATGATGTTGTTGGTAAAGCCTATCTTGGAGTACATAAAACTGTATGAATCTCAAATGAGTATATTGACCAGTGAAGGTGAGCTTGTTGTAGACAGCAGCAGAAAATACAATAGTGGATTTCTCAACTAGCATGTTTAGGCAAGGGAGCTTGTTAGGCAGAGTACTGTCCATACTCAAAGAGTCTGCACTTGCAAAACTCACAGATTGATGTCTAACGTTACACATGTTTCCATAGAGCAGTCACGGGCTTGTTTAATTGAAATGGAAGGGGACTGTAGAGTCCTGAGTGACAAATACATAGTTGAAGCACTATTGTGGCATTTTTTGTGGATATTGTTAATCAAGTTATCAGCACATGTTATGACACACTTTCAGGTCAGATGGAACACAAGCCTGAACCTTTTGGTCCAGCGTTGGAGACATTATCGCTGTACCAGAAGAGCTCTGCATTTGGTGTACCCTGGTATTATGTTTATGTCACAGATAAGTAGTCTATCCGTTTTTATCCTTCCTTTCTTTTCAAATAATTTTATAGAACTTCCTGGTTTAATTGGCCATTTCATGGTGCAGTCCAAAGCCAAAGATTCCAGAATTAGTTGAGACAAGGAGGCAGACTTAGTTCCGTAAAGGACAGAGAGTCATAGAGCTGTACAGCATGGAAATAGATCCTTCGGTCCAACTCATCCATGCGACCAGATATCCTAAATTAATCTGATCCCATTCTCCAGCATTTGGCCCATATCCCTGTAAACCTTTCCTATTCATATACCCATCCAGGTACCTTTTAAATATTGCAATTGAACCAGCGTCCTCCACTTCCTCTGGAAGCTCATTCCACACATGCACCATCTTCTATATGAAAATGTTGCCCCTTAGGTCGCATTTAAATCTTTTCCCTCTCACCTTAAACCTATGCCCTCTAGTTTTCCCTCTAGAGGGAAAAGACCTTGGCTATTCACCCTATTCATGTCCCTCATGGTCTTATAAACTTCTATAAGTTCACCCCTTGGTCTCTGATGCCCCTTGTAAATCTTTTCTGAACACTTTCAAGTTCCACAACTTCTTCCCTACAGCAGGGAGACCAGAATTGAATGCAGTATTCAAAGATTGGCCTAACCAATGTCCTGTACAGCCACAACATGACCTCCCAACTCCAATACTCAATGAACAAAAACAGAAGTTGCTGGAAAAGTTGGCAACATCTGTGAAGAAAATATCAGAGTTAACGCTTTGGGTCTGGTGACCCATCCTCAGAGCTGATGGTATCTGGGAAAACGTTGATGTATACTCAATGCATTGATCAATAAAGGCAGGCATACCAAACGCCTTCTTCACAATCTTATTTACCTTTGACTGCAATTTCAAGAAACTATGAACCTTCACTCCAATGTCTCTTCGTTCAGCAACACTCTCCAGGAACTTACCGTTAAGTGTATATGCCCTGTCCTGATATGCCTTTCCAAAAGGCAGCAGCTCACATTTATCTAAATTAAATTCCATCTGCCATTCCTCAGCCCATTGTCCCATCTGACCATAGTCCCATTGTACCCTGAGGTAACCTTCTTCGCTGTCCACTACACTTCCAATTTTGGTGTCATCTGCAAACTAACTAACCATGCCTCCAATGTTCACATCCAAATTATTTATATTAATGACAAAAGGCAGTGGACCCAGCACCGATCCTTGGGGCACGCCACCAGTCACAGGCCTCCAGTCTGCTACCACCCTCTGTCTCCTACCTCTGAGCTGGTTCTGTATCCAAATGGCTAGTTCCCCCTGTATTCCATGTGATCTAACCTTGCTAACCAGTCTACAATGCAGAATCTTGTCAAACGCCTTACTGAAGCCTATATAGATCACATCCACTGCTTTGTCTCATCAATCTTCTTTGTTACTTCTTCAGAAAACTCAGTCAAGTTAGTAAGATATGATTTCCCATGTACGAAGCCATGTTGATTATCCCTAATCATTACTTGCCTTTCCAAATTCATGTAAATCCTGTCCCTTAGGATCCCCTCTGACAACTCGCCCACTACCGATATCAGTTTCGTCAGTCTATAGTCCCTGGTTTGTCCTTACCACCTTTCTTACGTAGTGGCATAATGTTAGCCAACCTCCAGTCTTCCGGCACCTCACCTGTGGCTATCGCTGATACAAATATCTCAGCAAGGGGCCCAACAATCATTTCTCTAGCTTCCCACAGAGTTCTGGGATACACCTGATCAGGTCCTGGGGACTTATCCACCTTTATGCATTTTAAGACGTCCAGCACATCCTCCTCTGTAATATGGACATTTTTCAAGATGTTGCTATTTATTTCCCCAAGTTCTGTATCTTCCATATCCTTCACCACAGTAAACACTGATGCAAAATACTCGTTTAGCATCTCCCCCATCTCCTGCAGATGCACAACATAGGTGGCCTTGCTGATCTTTAAGAGGCCCTATTCTGTCTCTGGTTACTCTTTTGTCCTTAATGTATTTGTAGGACCCTTTGGTTTCTCATTAATCCTATTTGCCAACGTTATTTCATGTCCCCTTTTTGCCCTCCTGATCTCCCTCTTAAGTATACTAGTAATGCCTTTATACTCTTCCAGGGATTCACTCAGTCCCTGCTGTCTACACTGGACATATGCTTCTTTCTTTTTCTTGACCAAAGCCTCAATTTCTCTAGTCATCCAGTTTTCCCCACACCTACTAGCCTTGCCATTCACCCTAACAGGAACATACTGCCCCTGGGCTCTTGTCACCTTATTTTGAAGTCTTCCCATTTTCTAGCCATCCCTTTACCTGTGAACATTGCCCCCAACCAATTTTGAATGTTCTTGCCTAATACCATCAAAACTGACCTTCCTCCAATTTAGAACTTTAACTTTTAGATCCAGTCTATCCTTTTCCATCACTATTTTAAAACTGAAAGAATCATGATCACTGGTGCCTAGGGCTCCCCCATTGACACCGCAGACACCTGCCCTGCTTTATTTCCTAAGAGTAGGTCAAGTTTTGGTCCTTTCCTAGTAGGTACATCCACATACCGAATTATAAATTTTCCTTGTACACACTTTACAAATTCCTCTCCATCCAAGCCCTTAACATCAGGGGGGTTCTATAAGTACAATCCCAATTCAATGATCATCCTTTCTTATTTCTCTGTTCCACCCAAATAACCTCTCTGGACTTACTCCCAGGAATATCCTCCTTAAGTATAACCATAACGCTATCCCTAATCAAAAACACTGCCACCCCTCACTCTTGCTACCCCCACCCACCCAACCTTTCTATCCCTCCTATAGCATCGATACCATGGAACCTTAAGCTGCCAGTCCTATCTATCCCTGAGCCACATCTCTGTAATTGCTATGATATCCCAGTCCCACGTTGCCAACCGTGCCCTGAGTTGACCTGCCTTACCTGTTAGGCCTCTTGATTTGAAATAAATGCAGTTTAATTCATCAGTCCTACCTCATTTTCTGCTATGTTCCTGCCTGCCCTGACTATTTGACTTGCTCCTTTTCCCAACTGTATCAATCTCTGACTGGTCCTCTTTTCTCACTATCTCCCTGGGTCCCACCCACCCTTACTAGTCTAAATCCTCCCGAGCAGCTCTAGCAAATCTCCCTGTTAGTATACTAGTCCCATTCCAATTCAGGTGCAATCCGTCCTTCTTATACAGGTCTCTTCTACCTCAGAAGTGATTCCAATGATCCAAAACTGTGAATCCTACTCCTCTGCACCAGCTCCTCAGCCACGCATTCATCTGCTCTATCCTCCTAATCCTGCTCTCACTAGCTCGTGGTACCAGGAGTAATCCAGATATTACTGCCCTCAAGGACCTACTTTTTAAATTCCTGCCTAATTTCCGATATTCTCTCCTCAGAAGTGCATCCTTTTCTCTTCCTATGTCATTAGTTCCAATGTGCACAATATGAATAAATTGATTGGTTTAAAATCCAACAATCCAATTACTTTGTGGTCAATTTTATGTGTATGTTTTTAAATCCTTGTTTGATCATGGAGACTTAAGAAATAGGAGCAGGGGATACATCATCCAGTTTCTCAAGCCTTCACTGCCATTCGATAATGAATTACGTGATTGTGGCCTCAAATCCATTTTCCTGCCTCAACACCCACATTCTTGATTCCCTTACCAATTAAAAATCTAACTCTGTCTTGAATATTGTCAATGATCCAGCTCACTGAGGAAAAAATTTTTCAGCCTAATGAATCTCTGAGAGAAAAAAAAATTCTCATCTCCATCATAAACGTGAGACCTCTTTAGCTGGAAATGTGTCATATTAGAGTAAATGGATCCACTCACTAGTCACAGTTTCTCTGCCTGTGCTTTAATTTTCTGAATCCTTATACTGAATTCAAACACTCAAATTGTTTCCATGGGTCAATAGGACAGCAATTTAATAGTGGTGCTGCTTGCAATTCTATGAAAGGTCATGAACCTGAAACGGCAACTGGGTTTCTCTCTCCACATAGTGCTGTCAGACCTCATGAGTATTTGCAGGATTTTCAGTCTTCGAACACCCACAGAATTTTATTCCATCATCTGTCCTGAAATGCAAGGATTGCATGTATCACAGTCAGTTTATTCTCATCAAGTTCATCTAAGTCATGTTTCTGTAACAGCTTAATGGATTTTGTGTCCTGGTTGAGAAGCACCAAAACTACGTCTTTATTATATGCATCTATAAAACACTCCTATACACCTGTCAGGTTAAACAGATGAACGTATAGTGTTTTTCTTCCTTAAGTATTGAAAATCCTGATGTTATAATACAAATTGGGCTCAGGGGGACAAGCTTATTCTCTCCCTCAGATGCATTAAAAACATTACAACAGTGTCAAATGCTGTGGCTAAATGCACGCAGTGAAAAAGGTTATTTATAAAATGACCTGACACAAATAACACGCATTTATAAAGCACTTTGCATATGCTCAGGATGTCCCAGAGAGACTCATAGCCAATTATTATTATAGTGAAGTGTTGTCGGTGGATGAAGATCCATGAGATAAATGACTGACCAATCCTAGCTTTGGTTGGATGATAAAGATTTGCCACGATGTCAAGTGTTCCCTCTGCTTTTTTCCAAAAAATGCCATGAGATTTTTTTTCTGCGTCAACCTCAATTGATGTCAATTTAAGATCTCACCTCAAAAGTCACATTTTAAGAGCTACTGCAATGACTTAAAGTGTGTGCTGAAAGTGATGAGAGTGAAAAGAGGCACCAGTTTTCAGTAGCATAAAGTATTCATACAGCAGGGAGGTCACTTGTGCAACTTTCAATATCCAGAAAAAAAAGGTGGCTTAAAAAATGTGCATCCAACTCTCTCCAACAACATCTGAGGATTCACTTAACAGATTCATAAAATTACCACCTTCTAACGGAAATGCCCGTGTTTCAAGCAGTGGAGGGGGAGCAGCCAATTAGACATTTATTTTGGTGCTGATTCACAAAGATAACAACAGCCTGAAAACATTTTTATCAATTGTTTTGAACTGAAGCCAAAGTGGCATGTTAAGATCTTCTCAGAGTCTGACATTACTTTGCTAATTTCACATCCACGTTATACTTCAAAGCCAAAATTACTTTAACTTGCAACAAAATCTGTAAACACAAACAATGAGACTATACCAGAGGAGATTTATTTCTGTGTTATTAACACTGTAAGTATAGTATCAGCACAAATGGAGCACTTATCCAATTTACAACAGCCCCTGCACAGAATTTGCCCATAACATCAGCTGCCCATGGCAAGGAAGTGGCCTGGAACTGAGGAGGTGGGGCTTAGGGACCAAGGATGCTGGGGTAAGGGGGGTGCAGAGGTGGGGGCAAAGTGGGTGATGCTGTCAAAGCAAAGTTCTGTGTAAGAGTTGCATGTAAGAGGATGCGTGTATAAGAGAGTGAATGAGCTTGTGTGAGAGAGAGAGCAAGCATGTGTATGAGAGAATAATTAAGTGAAACTGAAAGAGTGTGTGTGTGTGTGAGAGCGCAACTGTGCGTATACGAAAGATTGAATGTGTGTGGGTCTATATGAGAACGTGTGATTGTGCCAGAGACCATGTAAGACAGTAGTGAGCATGTGTGAGAGCACAAGTTTGTGAGATAGAGCAAGTGTGTATGAGATAGAGTGTGTGTGCAAGTGAGTGAGTGAGTTTGTGTAAAAGAGAGCAAGTGCAATGCAACAGAGAAAGTAAGTGTGTGCGAAAAAGCATGTGCATGTGAGAGAATGATTGTGTATGCGAGAGACTGTCAACATGACAATGAGTGACTGTGTATGTTTGTGCAAGAGTGTGTGTAAGATAGTGATTGTGTGTGTTTGAGTGAGAGTTAGTGCGTGTGTGAGAGTTAGTATTTGTATGAGTAACAAATTGTGTTTGTGTATGTGTGAGAGAGAATGCGTATGCAAGAAAGTCTGTGTGTGCACAAGAGGGTGACCAAATTTGAGTGTCTGAACAAAAGAAATGGTGCGTATGTGAATGTGTGTGAGTGCAGATATTTGTAAGAGAGCATGTGTGTGAAAGAATGTGTGCGTGTGCAGGAGAATAAGAAAATAAGAATGTTCGTGTAAGAGAGAGTGATTTTGTGTTTGAGAGTGTGTGTATGCATTTGCAAGAAAATGAATGCGTGTGTTTGTGTGTAAGAGTGTGTGTACGTGAGAGTGTGTGTAAGAGAATGCGTGTGTGTGTGAAAGAGTGAATCTGTGTGAAAGATTATGTGCATTTGTAAGAGTGTGTGTAAGAAACTGAGTGTGTGTGAGCAGGAATGTGTAAGAGAATGAGCGAGTGTGCGTGAGTGTACTGGGGGGGAGAGAGAGAGATTTTGTGTGTGTGTGTGTGTGAGAGAAGTTATATGTGTGAGAGAAAGCATGAGTGCATGTGGTCTTTCCAACTGGACTCCATTTTACCTGCATCAATCTTTGAGCCATGCTTTTAACTCCTTGACTTTGTTTCACCTATATAGTGGGTCAGGTAATTTTTTATTTAACCATTTTGTGGGATGTGGGTATCGCTGGCTGGCCAGCATTAATTGCCCATCCCTAGTGGACCTTGAGAAGGTGGTGGTGCGCTGCCTTCTTGAAACACTGCAGTCCACCTGCTGTGGGTTGACCCACAATGCCACGAGGGAGGGAATTCCAGGATTTTGACCGAGTGACAGTGAAGGAGCAGAGATATACTTCCAAGTGAGGATGCTGAGATGCTTGGAAGGGAACTTGAAGTTGGTGGTGTTCCTATATATCTGCTGCCCTTATCCTTCTAGATGGAAGTAATTGTGGGTTTGGAAGGTGCTGTATGAAGATCTTTGGTGATTTTTTGCAGTGCATCTTGTAGATAGTACACACTGCTGTTACTGAGTGTTGATGGTGGAGGAGTGGATGTTTATGGATGCAGTACCAATCAAGCAGGCTGCTTTGATGCGGATAGCGTCAAGCTTATTGAGTGTTGTTATGGCTGCACTCATTCTTGTGAGTGGAGTGTGTTCCGTCACACTCCTGACTTGTGCCTTGTAGATGGTGGATAGGCTTTGGGGAGTCAGGAGGTGAGTTACTCGCCACAGAATTCTTAGCTTCTGACCTGCTCTTGTTGCCATTGCACTTATGTGGTGAGTCCAGTTGAGTTTCTGATCAATGATAACCCTCAGAATGTTGATTGTGGGGGCTTCAGCGATGGCAACACTACTGAATGTCAAGGGGCAGTGTTACATTGTATTTGTTGGTGATGGTCATAGCCTGGCATTTATGTGGCGCGAATACTACTTGCCACTTGTCAGCCCGAGCCTGGATATTGCTCGGATCTTGTTGTCTTTGAACACAGAGTGCTTCAGTGTCTGACAAGTTACAAATGATACTGAACATCCCCACTTCTGACCTCATGATGGAGGGAAGATCATTGATGAAGCAGCGGAAGATGGTTGGACCTAGGACACTACCCTGAGGAACTCCTGCAGAGATGTCCTGAAGCTGAGATGACGGACATCCAACAGTCACAACCATCTGCCTATATGTTAGACATTACTCTAACCACTGGAGAGTTTTCCCCCTGATAATCCCTAGTTTTGCTAGGGCTCCTTGATGCCATATTCGGTCAAATGCTGCCTTGATATCAACGGCTGACACTCTCACCTCACCTCTGGAATTCAGCTCTTTTGTCCATGTTTGAACCAAGACCATAATGAGGTCAGGAGCTGAATGGCCCAGGCGGAACCCAAACTGGGCATCACTGAATAGGTTATTGTTGAGCAGATGCTGCTTGAAAGCACTGTTGATGCAAAAGGATATCGATAGACTAAGTGAATGGACAAAACCGTGGCAAATGGAGTTAATTGCAAACAAGTATGAGGTTATCCATTTTGGACTGAAAGTGAAAAGATCAGGGCTCTTTCTGGAGGACATGAAGATGAAGAGGGTGGATCTGAAGTTCCTCAACCTGAAAACATTTATTAAAGATGTGTCTAATCTTGATCTCATTGTTTACACATGCTGTAGCAACAACACTTCAAGCATCCTGCCATCACTATAGTATTTGATTTATTAATTAATCATTCCAGATACATTGCTTATTATACCTTTTTTTAATATTAAAACCACAGCAGTATCAATCTTGTACTTAATTAGCAATAGCAGAGTCCTAAATGCAAACCGAAGACCTTTGTTTAAAGACTATAAATATTCAGTAATCCTATTCTCTGGTCAGCTTCTTTCCCTGCACTCGCATCACACTGTCATTCATGACCTTACTCCATTGCTGGCCCTGCTGTGAATCAGTCTCTTTATCCACACTTTTTATTCTCTCCCACTCACATCTCACTCCGGAGAGTTTGTTATCTTTTTGCAGTAAAACCACCACTGTCCACATTGCCCCAAATCCCCAATTTGAAACAAATTCCTAGTTTCACTCACTTGGCCTTTATCTTACACAGGCGAAGTCTCCACTCACACTGACCATGATCATACAGGTGAGATTGAGTTAGTGTGTATGTGTGTTTGTAACAAGACAGCAAGTAAATGAGTGTATAGGAGAGTGAGTATGTGCGTGTGGGAGACTGTGTGTGCTTGGGGGTGTGTGTGTGGGGGGGGGGGGGGGGGGGGGACAGTGAAAGAAATAGTGTGTGTGAACCCTGGTACTGTGAGCCAGATGCACATCGACCCTGCCCTCTCTTCTCCTTCCCAAAATTTATCCACAAAACAGGCTGAGAGAAGACAAACACCCAATCTGAAAGACAACCCACTTCCAACTCCGTTTTAGTATGATTTCCAACAAGGTCAAATTACAGTGTACATCATCAGAAATGAAGACAAAGTCAGTGTCAGTTAAACCTACCCAACTCAGCCCTCCTTCTAATATTCTTCCCTGTTGATCAGTGCTTAGAGTTGATTCTGTCTCTCTCTGTTTCTTAACCAAGGCGGTAATCTTTTCTTAGTTACATCTTCTGTTTGCCATCTTATCAATGGCCATTTTCATTAATTACTCATTTATTTAAATTATCACTTTACCGCTGTGGAATTGACTTCTTAAAGTATGTTCTCTGTTGTACCAAGCCTAATGTTCCTGAAATTTGCTCCCCACCCGCTGCACCACCCACACACCAGAGGACAAGAAACCCCTTTCCTTCCTCCATGCAAAAATTTAGACGACCCTGTTGAAAATATAACTTTCTTTAGTTTGCTGATTTGTTCAAAAAGGAAAACAAAATGAATCATAAGACATTTCTAACTTCCAGTACTTCCCAATCCTAACTAAGAAGTTTGTAGCCATTGTAGTACTTTTGAAAGTGGAAAATCGACTGCAGATTGTCATGCCCAGTAATGTAATGTGACCAGATAATCACTTTTTGTGAGCATGGTTGAGGGACTCACCTGCTTCTCTCTGAAATTGTGCCATGGGTTATTCTATATCCACCTAAGAGAACTAGAAGTGCCTTACTTTAAGATATCAAATGAAAAACACTTCTTAAAGTGCAGCACTTCATCAACACTGCACTAGCTAATCTGCATAGATTAACCATGGCTATCACTTGCTTGACAAAATATCAAGCACCAATGTACATTTGTGGGATACTGTGAAGCATTTGAAACTATGGTAATCAAACTAACTTCACTAGATCAAGGTGGATGGTGTTCCCCACAGTTCCGAAACCCAGGTGGATTCTGCCCTGGTATTTCAGATGGGACGGTTCTGGTCACCCTGCTTTAGGAAAGATTAAACTTGAAAGTGTGCAGAAAAGATTTACAAGGATGTTGCTAGGACTGGCAGGTTTAAGTTATAGAAAAAGGCTGAATAGGCTAGGGCTTTTGTCCCGAGAGTACCAGAAGCTGAGAGGTGATGTTATTGAGGTTTATAATATCATGAGGGGCATTGATAGGGTGAATAGCCAAGGTCTTTTTCCTAGGATTGGGGTTTCCAAAATTAGAGTGCAAATGTGTAAGGTAAGAGGGATAAGATTTAAAACAGGCCTAAGGAGTAACTTTTTCACGCAGTAGGCAGTGCGTGTATGGAACGAGTTGCCAGAGAAAGCTGCGGAGGCGGGTAAAATTACAACATTTAAAAGGAATCTTTATGGGCATATGAATAGGAAGGGTTTAGAGGGATACGGGCCAAAAGCTGACAAATGGGACTAGGTCAGATTGGGATGTCTGGTTGGTGTGATTGAGTCGGATCCAAAAGTTTGTTCCATACTGTACAACTCTATGGATCTATGGGACTGACCCATTGACTGCAAATGTAAATTTTTTTTTTGTTATTAGTAAGGCCACCCTATTGCCTTATTTTTTGTGATGAACTGGAAGTAAGTGTTGTCTCTGGGGAGGAAGGTGAATATTGCTATTTGTTCCAGAAATGTCCTTTTCTTTTGTCTACAGTTTCATCCAATAAAAGTATCGCGACGTCAATGTATCGAAAATATTTTTTATCTTGCGGATTTCACAATTGATACAATATTTAAGATGTCATTAATATACTGTACAATCATGTAATTTATAGCGTTTAACATCAAGGCACAACACAAAGTATATTACATACATGCCTTGATAGGCCACATTTACTATCTCCCCGAGATACTGAAGAGTGCTGTCGAGACTAAGTTCTAACAGCACAGAGCTGGAAGTCACATTGCACATTGTGCCCAAGCATCATTAGAATATATATACCATCACTTTATTTCAAATATAATTGGATATAAAACTTGATGAAATGTAAAAGTCAAGTCTTGCCGCACATTACATTTAGGAAGAGCTTTACGTAAATAATATGGAAGATGGGGAAATGAGGAGAAAACCAGGTGAGTTTGGACTGTAACGTTTCGACGATGTGAAGTAAACATTTCCAATCTTTATTGTTCTCCGTGCTTCTGCTATGAAGGAAGCGAGCCAAGCAACATCTAATCGGGAGAGAAAGAACCTTGCCTCGTCAGTTACTGCCGTCTGCCTGCAAAACACAAAATGTACCGGGCTGTCAGGACATTCAGGATCTGACCAGTCTTTTCTGAATACATTACCCAGTTTCGAGGTACAGTTTTGCTTTTTTTTCACAAATACAATAAAAGTGTAACAATACACAGAGATAACAAGGTGCAGAGCTGGGTGAACACAGCAGGCCAAGCAGCAGCAGAGGAGCAGGAAAGCTGACCTTTCGGGTCTAGACCCTTCTTCAGATTTTCTGAAGAAGGATCTCGGCCCAAAACGTCAGCCTTCCTGCTCCTCTGCTGCTGCTTGGCCTGCTGTGTTCACCCAGCTCTGCACCTTGTTATCTCAGATTCTCCAGCATCTGCAGTTCCTACTATCTCTATAACAATACACAGTTCATTTTACAACCTCCCTACTGGTTGCACACTGTTATTTTCAGGTTGGACTTGTGACTATAACCTATGTGTGGAAAGTTAGAGGAAGAATCCACGCTGTGGATTTAACACGCTGTGTTAAAATACTTTATTGTCATCGTATGTTTAAATGGGCATTTAAAGTACCCCTAAATAATCAATGTGGGGTGAAAATTTTTACTGAAAAGGAGAGGGTAGTTTGTATCTATGATTTTTACACACACCAAAATGTATGGTTCAGCGAATTAAAAATGCAATTTCATTGACTCATTTAAGTTCCAGTTGACAATCACTATCCCAACGATAGGTCATGAATATTTGACGTAAAGTAATGGCTTAAAGGTAAATACTGCCACCTGACAAGGAACACGCTGTTTTGTAAATGCAGCAGAGAAAGATTTGGATTAAATTGGGGGTTTCCTGCGTAATTGGTTGAAAACTAGTTCAACTGATGTGTTAGAGATAGTATATCTCAACTGATGTGTTAGAGATAGTATATCTCAACTGATGTGTTAGGTGTCTGAATAAACAGTAATAAACGTTAGCGGAGCCCTTATAACCTACACTACAGTGGACTTATGATTGGAATCAATAAATATACTCAATAAACTTTTTAAGTTAATTTAGTTAGGGCTGTACGAAATAATCCTCTGAGGCGCTACTTTACGCCATGTCTGTAATTGAGTTGATACATTTAGTTAAAACATCGAATCGGCGAAGTACTTGACAACTGCAAGTTTGACCTAAAGGCGTGGATTGTTTCATGTGAGCGGGAATGGTTGCTATTAACATGCAACAGGAAGATTAAGATCAAAGTAATCCTCTATTTACACAAGAAAAATACTAATAGCATGTTGACTTAACAGGTGAGAAGCAGTTCATTACCAAATCCCTGGATTTTCTACATCTGAGCGTTTCTTCTTCGCCTTCCAAAGGCATTGGCCCCCACGTCGGTCGGGACGAAGTCGCTGTTGCCCATTCCTCCGGTCCGGCTGAGGAAGTCAGCCAGGCGGTGAGTCGCACAAGTGGCTGTCTTGCAGGCTCTCTTCTCCAAAGGAATACTGCTTCACAGACGGAAACAAAAACACCTCTCAGGTTAAATCGACAGCCCATGAGACAAAACATTAAGCTTTTCCCTTCAATCATTTTTTGCTGAAAGACGTGGTGTCTAGGTACGTTAGAAAGCACAGGAACAGGCCACTCGTTGGCCTGTTCCTCCAATCCTTCTGCACCTATCCCTTTTGGAATATCCTAATGTATCTTTCCACCATGTGCATTTTGGTTTTCCTTAAAAACAATTCTGTTGTCACCACTTAACTGGCCTAGATCAGTTATGCATGAATGTATATGTCCAGAAGTCTCACAGTTGCTGGCATTGATGCCGGGAATGTTACTCAGTGCTGACGTGATTAGAATGCTTAATGTAGTCTCAGCAGCAAAAAGATGCCATTTCCATTTTTACTAAAGTTGTTTTCTACATTGAACATACGTCAGACGTTGGCTTCTGGCCACAGACCTGGGACTTTAAAAGAGACCGCAAATGCCACAGAATTGCTATCAGAGTCAAAGGGACACAAGAATGTAGAAACAAATAAGATAATGACAGTACCCTGGGAAAGAAACAGAAATATCTACCGAGGGAAAATAATGACAATATTGAGTTACAAAATGTAATCTTTCCTAATTGAAATGGATACGCTGCAGTCAGTCAAAAATGCTTGAAATTGCATGCTGCAATTTCCATTTCAGTGGTCAAGTATGTCTGGAATCTAATCCATTTGTCAAATTACGGGAAGAACGTGCTGGAGCTTGTGCCGTTCTAAGAGCTTTCAGATTTTAATTCCCCCAGCCTGATGTAAGCAACTCCGCAAGAGCTTCATTTGTGGCCACGGAGCAGGATCGTTTTACTGGGAAGGGTCAACGTTGGATGACACAACCTTACAAAGAAAAAATTACGAAAAAAAAGGAGGGTATCAAAAAATTAGAAAACCCTGTTTGATAAATGATTTCAAATGTGAATTCATTTAACGTTTTAAAAAACGCTTAGTGAATCAAGTTGAAGAGAAGAATACTTTGAAGTTTGCGTTTATTCCAGCAATCAGTACATCATCCAAACGTTGCAATGAGTATGGATCAATTGTCTTTTTTTAATTTTCACTGAATATCGTTACTTATAAATATCCAATTGCAATTAAACATTATGCATGACGGAAGGAAATTGGCCTTTGACTTTTAAAAATGTCTAATTCACCAAAAACAGAGGTAGCTTTTGGATATTTTTAAAGTTTCTCATTTCAAAAATGATAATGTGAAAGAGTGAAACTTGTGCATTAATAATTAAAGTCATTGCATCTTGAATCCTTGAGTCTAATCCATAATAGGAAAAAAATGTTCCAGGTAGAAAAATAAGTTTATTGAAAAAAGACCCATGTTATGCACGAAGAAGCATTCATTTAATGACACACTGTTTGGCGCAGAAGGCAGTAAAACTCTATAATGAGAAAATCAGTTTTAAAGCTAAAACTATATTAAAGCTATAATAACGGTTAATACACTATTCTATTTTATGTCCATGTCTAGAATTCTTAAAAATGGAGATGGAAAAGAAACATAGCACTTAATCAGGCTGTTTATCATTCAAGCATTTAAGATTCATGCATCACAACAAACGATTAGTTGCTTTCAAGTGGCTCCCCGTAGTTTGAATAGCGTTCGTTTTCCAGCTCGGTGAAAATGTTCCTTTTCTTGCCAGGAGTTGTCGCTCCTACGTCAGTGCGCTGGATGGTTTGTAATTTGTGCAACTCCTGGGACAACTTTCCCACCACACAAGTGCTCAGACCCGTGCACCGTTTGACAATGGATCTATCCAAGCTGCAGAAAAAGAACATGCAAAAAAAATCTCATAATAACGCATGCGGGGTCATGCATATAATGTATGTTCCATGTAACTACAAGCAATTGTTACATGCAAAATTATCTACACTGAGAAATGATTATTCACAATTTAATGCTATATACTCGTTATTGCATCAAGGTGTCTTGCAAAAAGGATGGCCATGCACTTTTCGTCGGTTCGAAAAATAGAATAACAGCTTTGTTCCAAAATCTATTCATGCAATTTGAACCAAGTGCTGAAATAAAACCGGCTTTATATATGTTTTAAATGAACATGCATAACGTTTGCACCCTATCAAGCATGGTTTCGTACTTGTTCCTGTAATTTGCAGGCATAACAACTTTTCCATCATTCTTTTCCCATGCAAGGTCAAGACAGAACTAAACTTTTCTTTAATAGAGTATGTCGCTTATTGAAAACATACCTTTTGATCCCAATCTTCCTTTTAAAATAATCTATTGATTTTCCTCAAAATTTCAAAACCATTTTGACGTTTTATATCAGATAATTCTGGGTGATTCACGGGAAAACAAATTAATTGAATATTATTTACCAAGACTGTTATATTAGAAAACAATATCTCTGCAATTTTCCAATCAACATCTGATGATGGAAGTGACTCCACTCTTAAAGCAAAATCTGAAAACATGTTCTTTGTATTATTTAACAAGTATTAAGTCTCATATAATGTCACTGAACCATATCCAAGACCATTCACTGCAATCCAAATATATGCGTTCCCTTACCTATTGGCATCGGGTACTTCTTGTTCCAGCTCTTCTGCCATCATTTGAATGAATTCCTTAACGAGCGCATTCAGTAGTCGTCGAACTTCGTAATCATTGAGCGCCATCCTGTCTGATGCTGACTCCAGCACAGATCTAAATCAAAACCTCACAATGAGTACGGACTGTTTTTCTTTACAAATCGATAAATGATCATTAGCCATTGTCGCTAAAGTATAAAAGCCAGGACTTTTGTGCAGTTCTAATTGATGAGGTAGGACTGAGAGCAAACATCATTACCACCCTGAGCGTTAAATCACTTCAAGAGACCAGACTTGTTTCTGTTGCACCAGTCATGGCACCAGCGGTGTTTGATTTATTACTACTAAATTCAGCCTTGGCTCAATGGGACATTGTCCCGCTGACTCAGCGTTCAAGCTTCATGCCAGATAATGGAAAGCGTACTGGCTGTCACTCTGGTGCAGGAGTCACTACAAGAAGTGTTGTCTTTGCAGTCAGACATAGCCCCTCCTGTCCTAAAACAGCAAGTGCTGGAGAAACACAACAGAACTGACGAGGGGACACTGGACCGGAAACATTTACCGATATTGTGAGACCTGCTGAGTTTCTCCAGAAATTCCTGTTTTCGCTTTAGAACTCCAGTATCCGCAGTTCTTGGTTTTTGTCCTCTTGGGTGAATTTTTAAAAATCGCTTATCACTCAATCAACATCTCTAAAATCAAGCTTATCTAGTTATTTATCGTCTTGCTGCCTGTGAATTCCTGCTGCTTCCGAATTTGCCTGTTGTTTTCCGTACGTTATGACAGTGATTAGTCCTCAAAAGTACTTCACTGGAAGTAAAACTTTGTAAGACACCTCGTCATGGTGAGAAATTTAATCTACATGCTTTTTTTTGCTGCCTCTAAACTTAAATCCATGTTAAAAGTTAAGCATGCACTATGTACGAAAGTAGTCTTGATATATGTGCATATTTTAAGTTCCCTCTTAAAACCAATGCCTTAACTTCCTTTTCCATCTCGACTGTTTTCTTAACGTGTTTCCAGAATTCCACCTCATATAGTTTTCATAACAAGAACAGAAATTGCTGGAGAAACACAACGGGTCTAGCAGCATCTGTGGTGAGAAAACAGAGTTAACGTTTCGAGTCCAGTGAGACTTCCTCAGAACTGCAAAGCCCAGATTCTGTTTTCTCTCCACAGATGCCGCCAGACCTGCTGATTCTCTCCAGTAATTTCTGTGTTTTTGTTTCAGATCTTCAGCATTCGCAGTTCTTTGTTTTATTTTAGTTTTCTTCCTTGCCGCTTTTCAAAGAGCATAAACTGTCAATAAAACAGTGCAAATGTTACATACACATTACTGCGAGCATAAACCCGAACAAGCGAACAACTTTAATTTGGTCTTACTAGTTTCGGATTGTGTTGACTGTATCCGACTCAACACTCCGTGGGCAACTACGTTATTAAGGCGTAATACTGATTGTGTGATCAGTAAATACAGCTACTGTCCATTGGCATCCGATTAACACTACGAGAGAAAATGCAGAATATTGTACTTATTGTGCCTACCTGAGGGGAACTGCATGGGAGCGGTTTATCTGACATACAAAAACAGCACAAACCACAAAGAAAGCGGAGATCTTCAGCAGAACCATGTTTCTGAAGGCAAGACAAAAAAGCACGATTACCCAAACCATAGAGCATTGTATTGCAGCTCTCAAAATATCACTCCAGAGCGCCACCCCAAGGCACTTCGGCAAATGACATGTGCTGCGTTTCCGCCCCTTTTCTCGGGCTGAAACACGAAATTGTCGGAGTGATAGCCAACATAACAAAACGTGAGTAAAAAAGAGAAAAAATGTACTGAACAGAAAAGATAACGGTAGTAAACTTAAAAGGTGCTGGTATCCAAATTGGATAAAATCAGAATCTGGGCAGAAATATGCAAGAATTATTGCTCAATCGATAAAATTTGACAGCACTGGAACAATCCAGTTTAAGTAATGGATTGTGTAATGAATTATCAATGCTGCCGATGGCATTAGAGCTCAGCTTCAAGCACCTAAAAGTTCAACTGAATGATGACACGGCTGTCATCGTGCCTTAGTGGACTAATGATTTACTCAAAATCGACCACGGCCACAATTTAGCCATGACTGATCTACAATGACTAGTTTGCGACTTCATTCAGAAGGCAAGAGCAACATGCTCGATATTCCACTCAGAAGAAAAACCAGCTGTAAGAAAATAGCTATGGGTGGGGAAATGAGTACAAAAGATTCTTGCCAAAATTGTTTTACTAATCTATACGTAATTAAATCTTGCAATGCCTTATCTTTCAATGCGGCGTCTTGCTAAATCGGACTGAGGCAATATACATACTTATGAACAAAAACAGAAGTTGCTGAAAAAGCCCAGCAGGTCTGGCAACATCTGCGAAGAAAAATCAGTTAATGTTTCGGACCCTTCATGAAGGCTGAGCTTTTCCAGCAACTTCTGTTTTTGTTTCTGATTTACAGCATCCGCAGTTCTTTCGGTTGTTACCCATACATGGAGTTTTCTAGACTGGTCTTATATCAAATAGACTCATACAAGTTATTTCCAAAGGACTACCGATAACAGAGCAAATCTTATGCTATATAAAAAGGAAGTAAATATCAGACCTTCCAGTTAGGTGCAATCGTAATCCTTGGCAGCATCATAACGTTTGCAGAGAAATATATTGGTGAATAAAAGCTAATGTAACTGGCATCTTAACGTTTCTCTCGTTATAAGCAAAGATAAATGTAAAAACATTGATTCCCAGACTACCAGGTATTAATTAAAACACACCAAAGTTTCGGTGGAATATGCAGAGTCAATTAACATGCAGCAAAGTAAAGGAGTGTAGGCAAAATAGCGAACGTCGTTGACATAGCTTTTTGGAAAACTACATTAACGACTAACAAAGTTGCATCCTCTTACCTTTATGATTCACAAAGCAAGTTTCTTCTTTAACTTAGCTTTTTTAACTCTGGTACTGTTGGTTGCTGAACGTCCATCCTTTTATATCCAACGTTGCCGGCTCTTTGTTGTTCAGTGAGTGGGTGTACGTTCGTCAACAAGCTGCCAATCATAAATCTAAACTGCAGCAAAGTGCCAATCCGCGGGGGCCAGCCGCCTCGCCCCGCTCATGACGCTGTCATTCCCCGGCGCTTCATTCACAAAGTTACCTATCACGTGATCGGTCGGTCCAGGTTTACTTGCATTGAGGTCATTTAGCGTAAAGCAAATCAGACGATTAATGGACAGTCTAGAAAATCATCTCGATCAATTAGTGTTTTATGGTTACTAAAAATGTAACATTACGTGACTCCTAAATGCCAAGAGTCTGCTTGGTCGGCAAAGAAAGTGAAGGCTGGTCACTTTGTACAGAGCGACATCTGCTGCTGAGTTCATCCAGTACAGCGGCGTAAATCTGCCGCATCGAACTCCATGGGCAATTACAGTATATACAGTAGTGCTTGCCTCGCTGTATTTCCAAATACAAAATTTCATAAGGATTTGATCAAGACATGTTAAAAATGGGTAAATACTTTTCCCTTTTTTGTGTAAACTGTATGCTGTAAATTACAACAAACACTGCAGCCAGCCTAGCAACAATTTATTTTTATGGTTGCATTTTGTTCAACTAAATGCCCGTGTAAAAATAAAGTGAGGAACGAGTTTAATTCTGATGTCACAGTGCTTTGATATCAATTCCAAAATTCCATTTTGCATCAATTCAGAGGCACAACAAGTCTGTGCCGGGTGCAGTAAAGTTTGTATGTGGGTTTTGTCCCGTAAAACTAGCGGTGAATGTGTCATCAGGCTCTCATTTCTAGCGTGCACCTAACGAAAAACAATGGGCAGATCGAAACAGAGCAACACTTTAGCACTAACATTAATGTTTTTGACATTCTTTGGGAGAATTTGACTGTGGTTTCGCATTTGAAAGTATTGGACGATGTTCATCTTTATTGAAGCCGGGACTATCGTGTAACTTAATAACTCACTTCAGCGAAAATCTCGAGAAGTCGTGTGCCTTGTATTTTCTGTTCTCAGTTTTGTCAGAACACCCGTTCAATGGGCCAAAGCAGTGCTGCTTGAATTGTGCCCTCATTCCTGTCGAACCGAAGTTGCCGAAAACTATTTGCCAGAGTTGCAGAATCAAAAATAAAAGGATTAGGTAAGGCGATGAATCATTTGGTAAAGGGCTAGACTGGTACAAATTGATTACTCCGGAAACACTCACAATTAAATCAAGAAAAAGATTTATTTTGCCAGAGCTTACAGTTTTTTTTCATGAATAACAACAGTGTCATAATGCGTTTGACTAGCAAGTGCGCCTTACGTCATGTTCGTGATCCATTAGGAGTATCTGAGCTTCCTTGCAGCTGAGCTAAGTCAGACAGAAATAACTGCGCTCGTAAATTACAGTCAAAGGAAGGCTAGACTCCAAGCTCTGATGCTTGTAGGCTCAAACTGAGGAGAGGCTGCGTTTGGAGTGGGCTCGCTCGATGAGCTCTCTGTGGTGCTGAAAGGTCGAGTTCCATTTCCAGTCTTTCTGAAAACAATAATGATAGCACGAATCAAATTGCTTCCTGGAGCTGGAGCGCGAGTTTATGATGAACAAAGACAGTGTTTATTCAGCTATCCATTAAGTTGATGCGCGGGATTATTTCTGTTTGTTGTTCTTTTTGACCGGTGGAAGCGGTAATTAAGATCTGTGCAGCTGCAGGATGTGGATGACATTATTTGGGTAAAATGTGAGCAGGACTTTGAGAAGGAAATGGTGTTGATTAGATAAAAGCGGCGGGTAAACTTCTTTTAATATAAATTAATCAATTGGGAAGGTAGGCGTCCATTCATTGGGCGCTGTTAGTCTAAGTGTAGTTAAAGACAGAGTGGAAATATAACTCGGATCATTAAGACAGTCAAGAGCAGTGTTGATTTTGGAAGCAATATTTGCCTCTTTCACGTGATCATGAATATGTGGCACACTCCTCAGAAACCGGGCCCACTTTCCCGGTAGGTGCTGTTTTGGGGGAACAAAGGCTGTATGCAGGTTTCGTGTTCAGCTGTGCAGGACATCAAGCCCACCAGTGTTTGAAGTGTATTACGGTGGTACAAGCCATTCTAAAGTTGACCAGCTCAGTGCAATCCTTCTCTCCCCCTTTTCCTAAAATCCCAGCTAGAAATGGTAGGGGGTACAGTTGGACATTAATGTCAGTGAGGAGACGGAATTTGTTCCATTGCTTTCCAGGATTGCATTAATTTCATTGTCAGCCCTCAAGAAGACCAGACATTGACTTTGAGCAATTTATTAAAAGGCACGAAACTTAAATTTTGGCTAACGAGGAGGCAAAAAGATCGGAAAGATTGGATATTGAAATATTTAAAATAGAACGATGTGTAAAGAGCTGTTGCTGATAAAAGTAATTTTGGATCTTTTATTAGAGTCATACAGCATGGAAGCAGACCCTTCAGTCCAACTAGTCCATGCTGACCATGATCCCAACCTAAACTAGTCCCACCTGCCTGCGTTTGGCTCGTATCCCTCCAAACCTTTCCTATTCATGCACTCACCCAAATGCCTGCTAAATGTTGTAAGTGTACCTGCATCCATCACTCCCTCTGGCAGCTCATTCCACAAACGAAACACTCATAGTCTTTCTAAAACTTCCTCCCCTCACTTTAAACATATGCCCCCTAGTTTTGAACTCCCCCACCCTACGGAAAAGATCTTTGCTGTTCACCTTGTCTATGCTCCTCATGATGTTGTGAACATTTGTATGGTTACTCCTCAACATCCTACGCTCCAGTGGAAAATAGTCTCAGTCTGAAGAATACCAAGAATACTCATTAATATTTTAATAGGCTTATTACTCTTATCTCCTGAAGTCGAATCTACAAAAGAATGATTTTTTTTAGATGAGTTTGAACAGTATTTCGCAGCGGTGCGGTGCTTGCCATAACAATGCTGTAGAGGTTGTTGACGATAAGGGCACTTGTATAAACTCACTTCGCTGTCACCGGAACATTTCTACATGGTTCAGTGTTTGATACTTTCTCTCAGGGACTAAACGTGTTGTATGATATTTGCTGCACAATAAAATGTTTGTTGCACAGTACCTGTGTGCGCAATTCCGCAATAAGTCGTGTCATATCTATTCGATGCTCACTTTTTGTCAAGTTATTTGATACATTTATTATTTACTACATATTTACTGAGCCAATTTATGCCGACAACCCATTTCTGCAAATTTCTCCGGTTGAAGTGTGTAAACAAGATTAGGTGGCGCTCCTTGGAAAAGAATGAGCCCAATGTCTATACTCACTCTGGATGGTAGCTGAGCGAGAACATTGTAATGATGGCACTCTGTTCGTTTGATTGGGGTTAGATTTGAGTACCTTTTCGAAGACAAATCCGGTGTATGAAAGTAACCCGGCCTTTTCAATGTTTATTATTCAGCCTTTAGTTAGAAATCTAATTATTAATCCTGGAGATTTTGGGAAAATCAAATACTGGTCAGACAGTGAACTAGTTAGATGTACTGAGTTGTTCCCGCTATCCACAAGGGGCAGTTTGTGTTCCTAAGGGTCAGATTCCAACCTTCACCCACCCCCGCCCTCACCCCCCGCCAAAAAAAGCAAAGAGCTTCAGCATTGACCTCGCGTTCAAGTCATCTCATATTCTGGACCCGGTTCAAATTATTTATTTCCCCGACTTAAATATTCAATTAGACAAGTACCTCGTGAGGAAATAGAAGCATATGGGAAGGAGAATGTGACCCCAAATAAAACAATCTCAGTCACTTCGTAAATTATTGAAGGGGGTTCAGTACCCTGCAGGTACCCTGCAGGTCTGCAGAGTTTATCAATAACGTTCCTGCGTCCAGATTTAAACGTTAGTGACAATTGCGGCTGTTTAGATTATTCATGCTGCAGTACACTGCTCCTTCAATTCCTGATCTTCAAAGCTACAGCAAGCAGTTTTTTTAAAAAAGAAAATCAACAGAAGGCGCTCAGTTTCTTTCTACAACACCTAGACCTCCCTTCATATTTTTCTGAGCGTCTATACTCACATCCCCAGGTTCCACCTTGGAAACCTTGCAGTGTCCTCTCCAGTTTCAATCCCATTCCCAGAACAACACATAAAATCAGAGATTTACTGGCCCTCTCTCCGTCCAGTAACAAATATTCCCTTATAACGTTTGAGTCCACCCTTCAAAACCTAAAGCTTGTCTTTAGACCAGCCTTGTCAAATCCGAGCACATTCTTCGTCCCGCACAATCGAAAGAAAGCTCTCCAGGGAGGGACAGCAGAGAAATTGTTCGCCATAATCAGAATTTGCCAATGGGTGTTATTCTGGACTGCAACTCCAAGTTAAATTAAGCCCTTCATTTTGGGATATTTCGCCATATTTGCTGGAATCCTTTAACTGGAGTTAAATTATTTTCCCCAATAGCAAGGAAAACTTCAGGTTACCGAGTTTCACGACAGTAACCTCCCTCTGGGACGGGATTAGCGTAGTGGGAGGAACATTAAAATCTCACGAATGTAACACCCTCAGTTAGTATAGGAGACAGAGCGAGAGTGTATCATACCCTGGGCAGATTTTTAAACCACATCTGGACTCGTCCACTCCAGGACATATTGTTTTACCGGAATCCGATTTGAGAATTCCAAAAAGTGCATTTAATTAAACCCTTCAGCGTTTTGAGTAAAATCTTGCTTGCTCATGAGGCTTATCGAGTCCTCAAATGAACGCAGAAGGTTGGTGGCACAATTGGAAACGGCAGAGTGTCCGTGGCCAAGCTAGTACCCCTGCAGCATTCTCCCCAGGCTCCCTTTGGAAGCAGGAGTTCAACTTCAGGAGGACATACGGAGTCTCTGAGAGCACAGAATGGAGATAGGAATACTGCGCAAAATCCAAAAAAAAAGTTCCTGCGTCTGAGCTGAGAAGCGTCAGAAATGTTCCTCCAAGGGACCTTATCATGAGATCCGATCAAGCAGATTCACCTTCTCATCGCAAATTGTAAAGTTCCAATTCAACTCGCGGTCACACCTTGACATTTTGGTGAAAAACACTCCTTATATTATATGGAAACTCTAATTATTCCACGCCTAAGAATGCCTCCCTTTCTGATAATGTCTGGGGAAGGGAGACATACCACATTACTAAAAAGCCCTCCAGTGTATGAGCAAACATCAGCATTTATCTTTTGGAACACTAGGTGCTGCAAGTAAGACCTTTTGCTGATCTTTGAGACACTACCTGAGGACACATGGACCATTACCATTTTTCCTTGAATCTTCATTGGAAAGTCAGTTGAGAAACTGAGAGACTGAAATATGGTTAAAAAAAGGTAATCCAGTCCTAATGAGATAAATATAAAGTCATTTCATAATTCTTCCAATAACAATTTCTTCAATTGCTCATGACATGATGAGAAATCTTGTGTATCAAATGGTTGATGCATTTTATTGAATGTTTTTGATATTGCAGGTGCTATGTTACACTTTAAAGTACTTAAAAGGTTGTAAAACATGACTTCAGACATCCTAAGATCATGAAAAGTGCAAGCTTTTCCTTTTTTTCAAAATTTCAAACAAAAAGGACACAGTCACGGATAGAGATCTACACTGCAGCAGTCCATGTGAACAGAGCCCCTGCATATCAGCAGTTGGCAAACAAGAGATGCTGTAAAAAAATTGAGGCTGAGAAGGTGGCAGCAGCAGAATCTTCAAAATAGTGTAATCTTTAAAATTTTATGATAATCCCTCAAACTCACCCACAATTTTTTCAAGCACAAGTAGATAGAGTGGATAGCCAGAGATTTTTTCCTAGGGTGGAGGTAGCTATTATGAGGGGGCATAGTTTTAAAGTGAGTGGAGGTTGATATAGGGGAGACATCAGAGGTAAGAGAGAGTGGTAGGGGTGTGGAATGCATTGCCGGAGAGGGTAGTAGAGTCGGCCTCATTAGGGGCATTTGAGTGGCTATTAGATAGGCATAAGGATGATAGTATAAGGTAGGGGTGGAGGTTAGATAGACCTTGGGTTTAGGATAAAAGTTTGGCACAACATCGTGGGCCGAAGGGCCTGTACTGTGCTGTACAGTTCTATGTTCTAAATGTTCCTATCTGCTTAAAGGGACAATCTCTTCTTCACTTGATGGCATAGAGAATGCCACGGCCGAAGATGTCACCTAGGTTGATGACCCCTATACAACTTTGTGAGGCATTGCAATGCCACAGTCACATCTCCAGTTTCTGATATGGTAGCACGAACTCTGTAAAGGCATCTTAACTGTGAAAGGACCAACAAATACCTGCCTTGGAGGAATTGGTTAATGTGTGTAATAAGCCAGATCAGACCCCCTCAAAATATATTAAAAAGATAGTCTAGACCCACCTTTTTCTTATTTTAAAGGTAAGTGTAAGGTGCTGCATTCAGATGCAATTTGATTGGTCAAATGACCAGATTTGAAGCAAAATACACTTTATTCATAAGCTGTAGCTAAAATACAACAAAAGAAAAAATAAATAAAAGGATTAGCTTAGCTGTACCTCTTTGGGAAAATTTAACACAGCAATAGATTAATTAGCTAACAAAAATCTCCTGTTTCAATATATTAACATTCTATTAACACACCCTTGGCAAAAGACAAATTCAGAAAACAGATTGTCTCACATACAACTACAGCCCAGGAGGAAAGACATCAAGAGAACTCTGAGAGAATATAGCAGGGAGAGATGTACTGCAGCAACAGACCCAGCAACAACTGCTTCCAAAAAACAAAGAAAACTAAAATCCTGGTTCTGTGACAGCTTGATTGCACCTATTCAGGCTGCTTCTATTGTTCCAAATTTTAAAAAATCCAAGCCCTTACAAGCTGTTTACTTTCTTACAGATTGCTCAAAGTCTCTCATTCAATCTCTCTCTTAAAAGAAACCAAGATAAAATACACCTCTTCAAGCCACAATATCATCACATGTAGCATTTACTAGATTTGCTAATTAAAACACTAGCCATGACTAAGGATGAAATCTTGGAGTACCATTCCTCCACAAAGGATGGAGAAACAATCATCCAGATCCAGAGTCAGGCCAGTCTTTAAAAGCGTTATGATTAGTGTATATCAGTGTTATGTGAAATACGCATTTCCATGCATGTGGTGGAAATGGTAAGCAATGGGATGAGTCTACTATCTACACCCACAACAAACTGCAGAATATTTCCTAAGCAATGCAGAATAACAGGAAATGTGTGGCATCCCAGAGTTTTTGGCAACAGTAGATACCAGGGGAAAGTACGAGGGACAATTTTAAAAACAAATCAATGGAAATAGAAATTTGGAGATGTAACACAACTTACAATCACCTATTTTATGCAATTCCAAAAAGTCAACATCTACCTACATCTGTGATCACGGCTTAAGCTCATGCTTACGGCTTGTGTTGATGAATTTCAGAAAGACCATAATCGCTCAACTTGTGATCCACCTCAACACATTTATATACCTAATTCTATTATAAAAGCACTGCCTTCTGCATAACTATGCCCTCAAACTTTATCAGAAACTTTATCAGATGTGCAGTAGGCCTACTGAAATGTCTGGATTCTTAAATTATCCAAGTCTACATCCAAAAATCTGTTTCTTAGAATTAATTCGCAAACACCTTAAAAGTTCACTTTCCTTCCACAGATAAAAAAAATTAAAAGCAAATGCATGTTACATTTACCAATCTTGTTAACCATTTCTACAGACCCACCAGAGGGAGCCTTCATGTGTTTCTTAATGTTTTCAGCCATACTGAACAGGTATGAAATTATAAGTTTGAAGAATAGCAAATTTTAATAATGCAATTCATACTGTTGGCAAGATTGACATAAGAACATAATGCGGCTGATCTCCCTTTAATGAAGTTATAAGTTAATTGACCCCTTCATTTTCATGTCACTTGTAGTTGCTGGCTCACAAGTTAAATTGGCAAATATAACTATCAATATCTCTAAAGTTAGTAATAGATTTACTTTAACAAATGATGGACCAGAGGTCAGCCACTCCAATTACCAAACTTACTACTCATGCAGTTTCTTTGCCAGTTCAAGAGCATGGTGATACTTTCTCCTTGCTCTGTTGCTGACACTTTTTTTTGCTCTTGTTGGCCCCTGCACTGCTTTCATTCTTTTTGCAAGTGGAACTGTTCCTCCCTCCCTGAACCTTTTGACCTTTAACCTGAAATTCTTTCCTTCACATACTTTTTGCAACTTGACTTTTTATTTCAATTTCTGTCTCCTATGATCTGTCAATGTTGTTACATTCCTTTCCATTTCACTTGAAAATTTTAAGTGCTCTGACTTCCATTCGCAATCAACATAACTTGGAATTTAATTGATGTCATCAGTTGTTACAGCAATTTTATTAAAACAACTTTAAGTGAGTTGGTTAGCTCAGTTGGCCAGATGACTGCCTTGCAACGTAAAGTAATGCCAACAGCATAGGCTCAATTCCTTTATTGGCTGAGATTACCCTTAAGGAGTCTCCGTCTCAACTTCTCCTGTCACCTGAGGTTTGGTGACCTTTAAGTTAAACCAACATCAGTCATCTCTCTTTAGCGAGAGAGCAGGACTATCGTCCAGTAGGATTATGGCAACTTTAGCTTGTATGACAGTTTGCTAAAGACCTTCTCCAAGTACAGAAGTTCCAGTCATTTCATAGACTGTGTTATGTTTAGATATCTGCCTAAACTAGTCAATACCAAACTATGTGATAGCAGAACCTAGAAGCATAATAATAGCTCGTATTGATCTGAAACAGATGCTTATATTTTTTACACATGTGCTTGGGCGATCTTTGACCAGGGAACACTTGATAAAAATATCATTGTATGCTAATGTATAAGGAAGTGGAAAATAAAGTAAAGAATAAACACTCAAAAGTTGATACTAATTTCTGAGTGGGGGATGTCTGCTATTCTCACCACACCATCTATCTATTGTCTCCATGCTTCTAATCTCCAGTGGCCTCTCTGTTGAAGAAATGGATGGTTACAGCTTTGGTTAGATGGCCTCATCCCCATCTGCATGCCACCTAGTAGTTTGCTATGTACCAGGCAGAGATGATCAGAGTGGTTCCCACTTTCTCAGCTCTTAACTGACTAAAGACAGTGTATTTTGTAAAAATTACAATATGTTACAACTCCTCTGTGCTGTGATTGTTGGGAACAGGTAAATAACAGGTCTTCTCATAAGTTTTAAAAGAAAGACAAATGTTTATTATTGAATACCTAAATATGCACACAGCCAATGCATTCACTTCTACCAACACATGTACTAAAGAAAAGATTATGTATATTAAAAATAGCATACATTTAGGTCTTTACAGTTTGAGATTTCTTTGACACACTTACTTTAGCCTGGCATGAAGTATTGAAAGGATGCATGCCTATAAAGCTTATTTGGTCAACTGAAGAAAAGATTATACAGTAGGATGATGAATATGTTGTTGCTTGTTGTTTGCAGTAGGAGATTCCTCTTGTTTCACTACAGTCGAGGTACAGCATCAAAATGCTATGGCAAAATGCTAGTTTGATTAATCAAATGGAGAGGTTTGAAGCCAATCAATATCTCTGCCTACTGATGTTCCTGAGGCAAGGTCTTGCTCTTTGGCTTGTCTGGATGTTTATCCCCTCTGCTTCAAAAATATTTGCTTTATTAAACCCTTTTATCAGATATCTAGTGTTGAATTTTACCAGAAATCTGCTAAATGTCAATCTGGCAAGCTTGAATGGAGGGTTTCACTTGACCCCTGTGAGACTTCTCATGTTAGTCTACAAAATTCACCTCATTACCTAGTAACATCTAAGGTGCCCTACACAGCCTATCATCCTCCTCCCATAGGTAGAAGTACCCGCCACTGCCAGGGAGCACCCAGGATTCCCAGCACTGGTGCTGGAGCAGCGGGGCTCCTGGCAGCCAGGAACTGGCCTTCATGGTGCATGTAGTGGGAGGGGAATTTAAAAAAATGCTTCTCAGGGCACATAGGTAGCATGACTGATACTTCATTAAAAATATAACTGCACATTCATTAATGTGACCATTGATGATGCCTCTCCTGCAGTAACTCACGCCTTCCAATGTCATTCAGCAACATATCCACTCTCCCTTGACTGATAACCGATGACTATTGGCAACATCAACAAGATTTTGTGTGTGCACTAAACAGCAAGGCAAGACAGAAGCACTGTGTGACTTCAACCACTGACTGAGAGGACAATGTGCAAAAAGACAAGGCAACAGTGCTGTGTTTATTCAAGTGAGTGCAAAGTGAGTGAGCATGGAAAGACCAAGCAAGGAGCCCACGAATACATCCTTGCCCAATGCAATTGGTAGGTGCCTGTCTCCGTGGATAACATGTCCTGGCAGCAGCATTACAATGATAGGTGCCAGTGCACTCCAAAGCACAGCATTAACATGCAACCAAATAGGTTCCAGATGTTCCATGAGATTGCAGAGAAGCTTGTACCTATCTGATGGCAATTTCCATGGATGGGGACATAGGCTGTGACTGCTCACTGAGTGTACCCTGAGATGCTGGTGCCTGTTGTCCAAGATGGGGGCCTAGAGGAACAAGTGGTGAATTGGAGTCACCTCATAACGGCACTGATGTTCATGTCAGGAATTCTCACTGTCCAGTTTCTATTTGGCAGAAGAGAAAATGGGAAATTGCATATCAATGTGGTGAGATTACATATTACTGGCATGCTTAAAGTTTTAACTGGATGCAATCAGACCTCTTGTCATTTAATAACAAGATTCCTGTCTCACTATTCACAATTTGGTTGGAGAATTTGACTTTTTTAAAAATCTTAACGTGAAGGATCTCGTTTCTGCCGATCTCACCTTATTTTCCCAACTGACTTGCAGTGCCCGCGTCATTCAGGGGCTGGGAAGATTCTTGCACTAATTTTTGTCATGTCACCAGAGTATTCCTTTTCACTGTTCTGAGGCTTGGACATTATTAAAGGGGTTATCACCCATTTACAGACAATCAAAAAATAGTTTTCTTTTCTCATCCTTCCTCTGGATTTTAACTCTAGAGTCAAAATGTCTCAAAATTCTCAAGTTTAATTTGTTTCAATGAGTCCAATCAGAGCTTTCATGATTTCATAACTTCACACGCATGAGTGTGATAAGTTGCATCTGATCTTATGAAAGAAGATAGACAAAGGGTATATTCTAGCTCAATATGATAGAAATTGTGTGACACAAATGCCCAGTCAACAGCCACATTATGTGATTAAGTGAGCATAGTGCAGACAGGTGACTTGTACTGTCTACTTGCAATATTTCATGGAGAACAAAACAATCATTAAAATGGCAAGAACAGAGAAAATTCTAGTAAAATATGGGAATTTGGAAATTATATGCATCGTGCAGTGATTTTAATTCTTCCCTATGATGCCATCCTGTACATTAAGTAAGGGAATTTTGCTAAATTAACCCAAGTGTGAACACACAAAATGTGAACACAATTTCACTGAACTCAGTAGATTTATTCCTCAACTCCTTCCAATAAGAAGCATGAATAGGCATACCATATGATCATTCAGCAAACTCCATCCAAATTGCTCTTACAGCATTTTGGATGAACGGGTGGTTTTCCATTAGAAAACTGCCTCCCCTAGTTTTTTTTGTTGCAAATTCTGCAGAAGTGCCTTCAAAGCAGAATTCTGAAATAATGCTCTCCTGTCTTTGAATCATGATTCTGCTCTTTAAAAAATTGTAGCCATTCATTTTTCAGAAGAGAATAGATACCCATCAAAAGTTAATAGTGCTGGGTGTTGAGCATTGCACATGGTGCACAATAAAGACTTAAATGAGTGGATCTCACTCACAGCATGAGGTCTGCTCTGTGCAGAGTAGGTGCATCCAACATCACATGAGGATGGCCACAGTATATTTGCATCGGAGAACTGAGTGTGACTTTGAACAAAGTGCTAGTAGTTGTGAGTAACTTAATTGCTGTAAAAATTTAATTTTGTTTGTATTCCACATTTTGAGTTACCTGATATCTACTCTTCAAATTCTAAATTTCATCCAGGCTGAAGCATGAGATCCAAGCTCCCCACTGGACAGGAGCTAAAGTTAGTACATTAAGAAACTAGCTTTTTTTTCCCCTCTGAACCTGGTGCTAAACTAGGCCAGAGCATACGAGCACAGGCAGCTCACTATGACATCGCACTGAGTGCTGTTAAAAAATTGAGATCCATTTTTAACCTTATTTATAGGACCTAAGTCAAATACAATTATTGAGCTGAGTAATGCAATCTTAAAGTTTATTAGTAGTTACAAGCCCTTTTCAGGTACAAACATGTTTTCACAAGTTTTACAGATATTATTTATTTGATCCTAAAAGCACAACAAAATAATCGTTAATCAAAGAGTCATTTTTCAATCTGTTCACTTTGGGATACCAATTTGCAACACTAGCTAACTGGGCACAAGGCTCTTTTTGACTAAAGCTCTCCTTTCTTGTGCATCAAACCACTAAGAATCGATGTTTATCAACCCCCGCTTGCCACAATCTCCTGTGCATAATCGGAGACATTCTGAATTTTAATTTGCCTATGAATAGATCATGAATTTGCCTATGAATGAAATTTAGAATTTGAAGAGTAGATTTCAGATAATGCAAAATGTGGAATACAAACAAAATTAAATTTTTAGAACAATTAAGTTACTCACAACTATTAGCACTTTGTTCAAAGTCAGATTCAATTCTCTGATGCAAATATACTGTGGCCATCCTCGTGTAGGGTTGCATGCACCTACTCTGCACAGAGCAGACCTCATTGCTGTCAGTGAGATCCACTTATTTAAGTCTTTATTGTGCACCATGTGCAATGCTCAACACCCAGCACCGTTAAATTTTGATGGGCATCTATTCTCTTCTGAAATTATGGATTTGTTACGTAGTGTTTATCCAATTCCGGACTGGATTCTTCAACAGTAACGAGCAACACAGTGACATCACTTCCTATCGTCTCCGATCGTCTCAGTCCTTGATCCGCCACTTTATCAGACCGTAACTTTTATCACATCTTGTCACCCTTACTTTACCAACTCATTTGATCTTTACCAAGAAGATAGGGTAGCACCTGCAAGCAATTTATGTCCAATGAAAACAGCAATTGCTGGAAAATAAATTCAGCGGGTCTGGCAGCATCTGGAAAGAGAAAGCAAAATCAGCGCCTCACAATTCTGAAGAAGGGCTACTGGATTCAAAATATTAACTTTGCTTTCTCTCCCTACATGCTGCCAGACCTGCTGAGCCTTTCTCGCAATTCCTATTAATGTTTCTGATTTACAGCATCCGCAGTTCTTTTAGTTTTTATTCCACAGTTCTTTTTATTGAACAATTTATGTACCTGCTTTGAGTATGTAGGGTTACCTCCCACTGGTTTCAAAAGTCCCAAATGATGCATTTGAGTAAACAAAGCGAAACAGGTTTCAAACTACAAAACTCACTCAGAACCTAATTTCAAAGTGACGGATGCGCGCACATATAATAGACTGTGTTCATTGCCAACACCAGCACTAGGTGGTGCAGTGACTATGAATAGACAGAAACGCAGCTTTGTAGCCAGGAACTCCGAAGAGTCAGGTCCCTGAAATCAACAGCATGACAGTGTGGCCGCATTGATTTGTCATTAAAAAGCATCGTTAGCTTTGCAGCACTGCACTGATAAAAGCATCTGTGGAAAAAGTGTCCCTGAAACGAAGACAGTTGATTCAATGGAGTGCTCAGGAAGAGCCCTTGGTGCGTTGCCCACTACCTCCTTGGTTGCCCAACTCTCTGAGTGAAATGTCCAGCTATGCTGAGAAGGATACAACTAACAGCAGCAGGAGATAAGGGGAGGGCATCGTCAGCCAGAGCGCAGGGATTGGGGAGGGTCACTGGGACGTCTGGAGGGGCAACCAGAAAACTTTAGAACAGTGGTCTGGCATCATTGATGCCATGTGCACATGTCCTGGTGGCCATCTTTGCCAGCCAGTTTAGCTTTGGTAACACACTCTGATAGATACAGCTACAGGCCTATTACATATTTTAAGTTACAAAACTAAACGAACTTAAAACACAGATGTGTCTTTTAGTGAGCTTTTTTTATTTCAAAGCATTTTCACATTTGGTAGTTTAAATTCACATAAACTGAACCATACAACAGACATAAAACCACAAACCTTCCTTTTGGCTTGGACACATTGCTTTGTGTTTTTTCACAGTAACTATTTTGTAACTAACCACAATTAAATAGAATATAATTTAAATCGTCACTTGTTTTATCAAGTCTAAATTATCAATTATGGATAAATAAATCAATCCTACATTTGCGGCGTTGAACACTGTGATGGAAATTGGATGAGTAAGGGAGTTATGTGAAGAGGAGAAGGAGGTAGTCCTTTGATTTGCCTATTTTTTTCAAACTGTACAAAGTTGCTCCTGATCTGCTGCAGAAAAAGACTACTGTTTGGTGACTATCTGGTGAGTGATTAAGGTCTATTCAATTCCTATGGCTTAAAATTGTACAGAGAGTGGTGTTAAGATTAATAAAATATAATAATTAAAATGGAAATAAAAAGTTGGATAATATAAGAATAACAGAAAATAAGGAAGAAGTTAAATAAAACACATTAAGGGTGACAGAAAGTGGTGTGTCATGGATGTAGCATGTGGGACCTCCTGGATGCTAATACGATCAAGAACAAGTAGACATTTGTGGGTCAATGAGCTTCAGCTCAGAGCCAAAGGCTTAGCTGCAGACACTCCAACACAATAGAGAAAGGGTATTTACATTGATAATTTGTGCTAAGAAATAGTTCTGATTTGAATCAGTGATCTGTACATGAGGCAGATAAAGGGTCTCAAAGGGCAGGAGTGCAGTAGCCTTGGCTTTACAATTGTCCAACAGGTTGGAGGTCCTGATTCTCCTATGAGGGGAAACATTCAGCATTTACCCTGTCAAACCCTTAAGAACCCAATATGTTTCAATGATGTCACGTCCCATTCTCCTAAATTCCAGTGTCCCAAACTGTTTAACCTTTGCTCGAAAGACAATCCGTCCATACCAGATCATCCTAGTCAATCTTCTCTGAACTGCCTCAAATGAAGTGGTATCTTTCCTGAAATAAGGGGATCAAAACCGCTTACAGTACTCTAAATGTGGTCTCACCAACACCTTGTACAGTTGCAGTAAGACTTCCCTACTCTTTCATTTGAAACCATTTGAAATAAGAGCCAACATTTCATTAACTATCTTGATTACCTGCTATGTGCTAGCATTCTGTGTTTCATGCACAAGTATCTCCAAGTCCCTTTGTTTTGCAGCGATCTGCATTGTTCCTCCATTTAAATAATACTCTTTGTCTTGTTCTCCTTTCCAAAGAGAACAACTTCATTTTTTCTACATTATACTGAATTTGCCAACTTTTTGCTGATTTACTTAACCTATCAATATCTTATTGTAAATTATTTATTAGCCCTTTCAAAACGTGCTTTCCCACCTATTTTAGTGTCATCTGCAAATTTGGTTACAGCACATTTTCTTCCATCCTGCAAATCAGTAATACACATTGTAAACAGACCCAGCAATGACCCCTGTGGAACTCTTCTGGTTACAGGCTGCCAACCTAAAATGCACCCCCTATCACCACTCGCTATTTACTGCCCATAAGCCAATTCTCCATGAATCCATCCAGTACAGTGGGCTCTTATGACTTAGCCCATGATGAGGTACCTGATCGACCGTCTTCTTGAAGTCCAAATATGATACGTGTACTGGTTCCAGACTATCCACACTGTCTCAAAAATACTCCAATAAATTAGTCAGGCATGGTTTCCTTTCATGAAGTCATGCTGATCCTGATAGATTAATATATGATTTTCCAAATGTGCAGCTATTGCAAATTCACAGAGTGGACACACAATATTAGTTTGTTAGTTGTGACATTGTGAAATGGAAATTTCCAACTCTCTAAATGCATTTGGCCATATAGCCTAACAGTAACTGGTGACTGATAGAATTTTAGATGGCTGAAAATTCACATCTCTTTCACCTAAATATTTTTCTCTTGATACTGTTGACACTTAAATTGTGGAACGCCATACTAAAACAGAAATGAATACAAAAGCATTATAGATGCTGGAAATCTGAAATTAAAACAAAAAAACTTTGGAAAATCATCAGGTCAGACAAGATCTGTGGGAAGAGCAAAATTACCTTCCTGGGTCTCCTATAATATTTGCTTTTTCTCCATAGGTATTGCCTTGCTGAGTTTTCCAGCATTTTTGTTGTTATGCTATAGCAAAGCTAATTTAACTTAAAACTGAAGAATTCGAGAAAAAAAATTAGTTAACGTAGTTAACTAGCAAAGTTAAAGATAACATTAAACTTAGAGAGAAAGCATATAATTATGTAAAGATAGATGACAAAACAAAAGATTGGACAGAATATAAAAAGAAACACAGAATTAGAGAAAGATAGCTAGAAATATAAATAGTAAGAGTTTTTGCATTGATGTTAATGTTTCGATAGATATTAAAACCAGCTCCAGGTCAGTGAGATTTAAAATCATGTGAGAACAGTGGAGAGAGCAGAATCACTCCTTAAAATATCGAAAGATCAGGTTTTGGGAAACGTAGGAAATCAGAAGTATGGCATCACTGGAAAACAGTTTCAAGGAGACCAGGAGTTGAATAGGAGGGTAAGTTTCAAAATATTCTGGAGCAACATCACAGAGAAAAGACAAGCTCATCGAGCGTGACTGGGAGCCAACGGAGAGTGAGTAATGACTTCACTGAGTAATAGCAGGTGAGTATTTCTTTGTCCAGTGTTATAAGTGAAAATCAGTCCTTTGTTTGGGTTAAGAGTGTTTAAAGTATAAGCAACAGGGTAAGGTCACTGGTACATGTTTAATATCTCTTACACCAGAGGAAGTAAACAGAAAGTGAGGAATTTAGTGTTAAGTCATGGCAAAGCAGCTTGGCTTGCTGAAAACTCATGCTATATGCTGTGGAAAGACAGGAATGCTTTCAGTATCCAAGGTGACCACATCTGCGGAAAGTGTATCCAGCTGTAGCTAGTGGAAGTCTGCATTTCAAATCTGGATCAACAGCTGGAATCACTGCAAAATATCTTCAAGACTGAAATCTTCACGGATAGGTCATAGAGTAAGGTGGTCACACCACAAGCAAAAAGTGAATGGGTGACTGTCTGACAGAGTAAAAACACCAGGCAAGTGCTGCAGGTGTCCCCTGGGGCCATCTCCCTCTCTAACAGATTGTTGTTTAGAATGCTGCTGGGCGAGATGGCTTCACAGAGAAATGCAGCAAGAACCAAGTCTAAGGCACCAGGAAAGGCTCAGTTGCATGGGAGAGGAGTAAAAAGAGTGAGAGTGCACTACCAATAAGATATTCTATCAAATGAAGAATCAATAGATGCTTCTGCAGCTCAGATGTAACACCAGTGTGATATTGCCTCCTTGGTGCCAGGGTCAAGGATGTCACTGATCAGCTACAGGACATTCTAAAAGGGGAGAGAGGACAACAAAAGGTCTTGGTCCAGGTTGCTACCAATTACTTAGGTAAAAAGAGGAATGGCATACTGCAAGCAGATTATAGGGAACTGGGAAATAAATTATAAAGCAGGATTTCAAAGATAATCTCAGGATTATTCCCAGTGCCTCATGCTTGCAAGATCAGGAATAGGAGAATAAACTGAATTAATGCATAGCTGGAAGGATGGTGTAGAAAGGAGGGATTTGGATAGTTTGGCCATTTGAACAGGGTCTGGAAAAATCGGATCTGTACAAATTGTGTGGGCTGTACCCCTGCTGGCTCAGAATGAGAGGCATTTGCTCATATAGTAGAAGAGGGTTTAAACTAAAGTCAGAGAGAGATTGGGGCTGGAGTAGGGAGGCAAGAGTGAGAGAAACAAAACGGATATGAAATAAAGAAAAATAGACAGCAAACTGGAAGGAAGAGGCAGCAAATAGGCTGTAAGAAATGTGTTAAAGTGTCAAAAAAGGAATCTAAAGACTAAATCTGAATTCATGGAGCATTCATAATAAGGTGAATAAATTAACAATGCAGATAGTTGGGATTGGTGCAATGTAATTGCAAACACGCAGACACGGCTGCAGGTGACCAAGTCTGGGGACTGAACATCCAAAGGTATTCCATTCCAAGGGGAGGACAGGCAAAATGGAAAAGTAGGTTGTGGCATTATTAGTGAATGATGAAATTAGTACAATACTGAAAAAGGATATTGGTGCCGGAAATCTGGATGTGGAATCAGTTTGGGCAGAGCTAAGAAGCAGCAAGTAGTAGAAAGCATTAGTGGGAGCTGTGTATATGCCTCAGTGGTAGTGGTGAGGTAGGGGATGGCATTAAGCAGGAAATTAGGCCAATATACTAAGAAACCAACTCAGGAACAGGCTATCCTAGAGTTTAGTTTGTGCAGTGTGAGGATTAATTAAAAAACTTGTTATGAAAGCTCTTATAGGGAAGAGTACCCATAACACGGTAGAATTTTCCGTTGGGATAGAAAGTGAACTAGTCCAATCCAGGAACAAGGTCCTAAACCTAAACAAAGGAAATTGCATATATATGAGGGGTGCGTTGACCTCAATAGACCAAGTAACATCAATAAAAGGCATGACAGTGGATAAGCAATGGTTAATATTTTAGAAATAAAAGCATGTATTGCAATAGTTATGTATTCCTTTCAGGCGAAAATACACAACAGGAGAAGTGTCCCAACCATGGTTAACAAAAGAAATTAAGAATATATTAAATTCAACAAGGTGTCATAAAAACATTGCTAGAGAAAGTAGCAAGTCTGGGAGTGGGAACTGTTTAGAATTCAGCAATAGAGGACCAAGAGGTTTATAGTGATTGTAACAAGGTCAGCCAGGTGGACCTCATTTAATATGAGTTCCCTGATTGGGGCTATTAATCTGGTCCCTGGCTGACAGATAAAGACAGGAGTGTCAGACATCCTGTTCACTCTGACAGATGGAGCTGGATCATTTCAAGGACTTTCCATGTGTAAATAAAGGGTGACTTGGTGACAAAATACTGGTGTATATGAAGTCATGTCAAGTTATGTTAAGAGGGGTAAAATAAAGTGAAAGTAAACATGCAAAGAACATAAGGGTGGACTGTAAATGCTTCTGTAAGTATGTATGAAGAAAAAGACTAGTGAAGATATATGTAGATACATTACAGTCTGAAACAGGAGAATTAATAATTAATAACAAGGAAATAGTTCAGCAATTAAACAATTACTTTATAAAGACTGAAAGAACTGTGGATGCTGCAAATCAGAAACAAAATCAGAAGTTGCTGGACAAGCTCAACAGGTCTGTCAGCATCTGCTTTGTTCTATCTTCACAGCAGAAGTTGCAAATAACTTCTCAGAATACAAGGGTCTTTTGGGAAGGAGGAATTGAAGGAAATTAATATTAGGATTAAAAGGTGAATATGTGAAGAGAAATTAATGTGACTGATATCTAATGATCCCCAAGGGTGCGTACTAATGGAGGTGGCTGAGAAAATAACAGATGGGATGGTTTTCATCTTCTAAAATTTTAGAGATTCTGGAACTGTGACAGCAGATTTGAGGGTGATGTGGATGGTGGTGGTGGCAAATGTAATATCATTATTTTAAAAAGGAAGGAGGGAGGAAATCAGGAATGATCTGTTCGGTAACCTAGCATTACTAATGATAGAGATGGGTACGTTATGAAAGATGTGAAAACAGGACACTTAAAAGTACCAGTGGGACTACACAAAGTTATGAAAGGGAAGTTATGTTTGACAACCTACTGAAGGTTTTTTGAAGTTGTATCTAGTAGAATAGATCAGGAAGAACCAGTGAATGTAGTATAATTGGATTTTCAGGAATTTTTTGTATAGTCCCAATAAAAGGCATAGAGGTTATTATGCAAAATCAAAGCGCATGGGATTGGTACCCTGATTAGGTGAGTTGGAAATGATCTAGCGAAAGGAATATAGTATATGAAAATGTGAAATTTTCCATTTTGGCAGGAAGAATTAGAAAGAAGTATATTATCTAAATTGCAAGAAATTGTAGAGTTTTGTGATGCTGAGTGATCTGGGTATCCTCATGAATGAAATGTAAAACATCAGTATGCAGTTGCAGCAAGTGTTTTCAAAAGCTAATAGAGTCCTATTGTAAATTGCAATAGAATTGAATACAAAGCAGGGGTGTTATCCTTTAGATACACAGAGCACTGACGAGACCACTGCTTGTAGCATTGGTCTTTTTAAAGAGGAAGGATATACATGTATCAGTTGCAGTTCAGTTAAGATTTATTAGATTAATATCTGGAATGACCGGTGTATTATGAGGAAAGGCTGGACAGGGTAAGCCTTCTTCTGCAGGAATTTAGATGACTAAGAGACAACTTGATTGAAATATATTCGATCCTGAGCGATTTTGATAGAGTATAAATGTGGGAAGGATGTTTCGTCTCATGGAAGAATCTGAACTAGGGTAACTGTTTTAAAAAACACGGTTGACTTCTTAAAACAGAGATAAGGTGTTTTTTTTTTACATCGTCATGATTCTTTGGAAAGCCTTCAAAGGGCAATGGAAGCAGAAACTTTGAACACTTTTAAGGCCGATGCAAATGGATTCTTCATAAACAAGGAGGTGAAAGGCTATCAGGGATAGTTAAGAATGTAGTTTTGAGATTATGATGAGATCAGCTACATTCATATTGAATAGTAAGGCAGGCTCCTGGGCTTGAATGGTTTGCACTTGCTCCCAAATCAAATATTCACATCTATGCACGTATATTGCTTATTATGTCTTACGGGTCATAGGAGTCCTGTCATGATGAAATAATATATCATTCAACTCACTATAAACAACGTTCTGACAGTTCAAAGCAAATTAATTAATGTATTTGCTAAGATAGTGAGAAAAGGAATTTCATTGAAGCATATTGACACTTTTGTGTATTACTACTGCAGCGTGTAATTTCACCTCATTAATGATTAAAGATAGATGATCTTATTTTTAATAAATGTTGGCATTAGTAAGGATTTTCAAATCATGATAAAAGATTGTAAATTTATTTTATTAGTATATTCATTACATAATGTCTGCTAAGAGATGATTAAGCATAACACTATATTTAGGTAATCCAATTTTCAAGGTACATACTTAACCTAAAACACTGAATGAATCAATTGCCCTGCAGTCAGCTTTTTCTACAAAATATATTTCACATTCATAACACATTCCACTTCTGCTTTTACTTTTCTTTGCATCTACCAAGGTTTTTCCATCTTTCGCCTTCAGATCTTGAGCTCCAGCAAGTAGGTTGAAAGCTTTGCAAAAATGAACTATTAAGAGTCTTTTCAATGGGCAAATAGTACAATGAATGTTTGTGGTAACTTCTCAACATGCCTTTACATAATAGGAGTACAGCCAATGAGAAGTGCATGAGTCTCCTTTCATTTCGCTTCCTACTACAGATACAGGAATGCTTAAGCATCTAATTGAATGTCAAAATATGTGTATAAATTTTTCATGTGATCAGGAAACCAGTTTCGCAAAAATAATCAAGATGATCTGTTACAGCAGCTGGTACACTAAATTTAGCAATGCAACCCAGAATCACTAGTAATCATAAGTAAATGTGAAAATCTACAGTAATAATTGTACTTAGACAGGGAAAAACATTTCAACAAGCCAGAATCATAACTTTAAAAAAGGAAAAAGCAAGGAAATTCTGCTAAACATTTATTCATCATTGAGTCATAGAGATGTACAACATGGAAACAACCCCTCCAGTCCAACTCATTCACACTGACTAGATATTCCAAATTAATCTAGTCCCATTTGCCAGCATTAGGCCCACATTCCTCCAAACCTTTCCTATTCATATACCCATCCAGATGCCTCCTAAATGTTGTAATTGTACCAGCCTCCGCCACTTCCTCTGGCAGCTCATTCCATACATGCACCACTCTCTATGTGAAAATGTTGCCCCTTCGGTCCCTTTTAAATATTCCCCCTCCCACATTAAACCTATGCCCTCCAGTTTTGGACTCCCCTACCCTGGGGAAATGAATTTGGCTATTCGCCCTATCCAAGCCCCTCATGATTTTATAAACTTCTATAAGGTCATCCCTCAGCCTCTGACACTCCAGGGAAGATAGCCCCACCCTATTCAGTTTCTCCTTATAGCTGAAACCCTCCAATGCTGGCAACATCCTTGTAAATCTTCTCTGCACCCTCTCAAGTTTCACAACATCTTTTCTACAGCAGGGAGACCAAAACTGAAAGGCCTACCCAATGTCCTGTACAGCCACAACATGACCTCCCAACTCCGATACTCAATGCCCTGACCAATAAAGGCATCTTAAAATACCACTCTGTGGGAAGCGAGGGAAGAGATTGTTGGGCTCCTTGCTGAGATATTTGTATCATCGATAGCCACAGGTGAGATGCCAGAAGACTGGAAGTTGGTTAGCGGCATGCCATTATTTAAGCTACAGTCTGAACATGTGCAGTGCACACAATGTATCAGGAAGTAATGGTAAATTAAATTGCTTAAAAATTTCACATCAGTTGTCAATATCTCAATTCTACACTGTGCCAATTTATAATGAATGTGCAGTGGTAGCTTCTATCCATTCTTTTAAATAAAGATCTAACATATTTGAAAATGCATATTTTACAAAACTGTACAATTACCGCAAACATGGGTTTTTATTATAGTAATTATGCACATGAACAAACAGTGGATAATTCAATTGAATGATATTAAAATAAAACATAAAAGGCTAGGAATTGCTGGCGGTTAAATTGGCAGACAAACACAATGGAATAGATCTTAAATCCCCGCACTGAATGTCAAGGAGCAAGGGTCAGAGAAGAGGATGTTAGATCATCAAACTTGAAAAGCCTGAAACAAACCCTTTGCAAATATGCTTGTTTCATTTTACCTACAGAATCCACCAAGTAATCGACTCTGGAGAGTCAGATCCTTAATCTGAATTCTGAAATAAGTATTATTTCATGACATTTTGACAACAATTTAATATTAGCAACCAAATATCATAAGCTGGCAGGGTTAAGATATTTTCCATGGGGTTGCTTAGGTCAGGAGTGTCCACGTATCATGGGTTGGATGCATAGCGCTGCTTTCAGTTTTGTCTGGGAGGCAGATTGGTGAGATTACCTGTGTGAGACGCTTGTTCAGTTTGGAAGTGTTCACACAAAGAATGTCAAGTTGTAGCACCATGACTTCAAACCTGAAAAACAAACAACAGCCAAAGCAGTAAGTGTGTGCTGTGCAAGGAGCTGCAGATGTACAACAGAATGGGGAGCATCAAATGGGTTGAGTTTGCTGCAGGCAGTAGGGGGTAATAAAAGAGGACCAACTTCCTTGACTTCTCAGAAGAAGAGCTTGTGAAGGCTAAGATTCTCACTTTCAGTGGTTGCAGACACCTCAGCCTCCGAGATCAATATATGGTGGCCATGCATTACCAATAACTGGGAAAGTCACCACTGCCCTCAATTTCTTTGCCTCTAGTTTCTTCCATGACACTACTAGAAAGATATTGAGAGTCTTAGAGTTGGCTATGTGGGCAGGAGGCATGGTGAAGGCTAGATTGTTTCCCAGTGCTGGAAGATATGTAGAGTTCCCTGGCAATGGGAATGGCCAGAATAAGCAAGAGCTGTATTCACGTTGCTGGCTGACTGGCTGCCTTCCCAAAGGTGCATGGCATCATTGCTTGCAGAGACATTGCAATCCTAGGATCTGCAAATCAGCGGGAGCATTCATTGTCAAGTGATAGTTAAGCATGAATGATATCTTTTAAATTGTTTAAATCAGAATAATGCTCTGCAGAGTTAGCAAATGAGGTACTCACTAAAGAATGGCTACTCTGTGCCTCTTCTTATAACTACATGTTTATATGTCTACTCATTAAAATATTGGAAGTGGGAATTCAGCAATGGTAATTCAACTGTACATCAAGGGAAGAAAGTTAGATTCTTTTTTGTCAGAGGTGGTTATTGCCTGACATTTGTGAGGTGCAAATGTGACTTGTCCCTTTATGTCCCAAGCCTGAATGTTGTTCAGCTCTTCTTACATGTGGGCACGAACTGCAAAGCTGCAAATTATACAGCACACCAATCAGCCCCACTTCTGACCTTATGACAGAGGGAAAGTGGTTTTTCAAACAACTGAAGATGGTTTCACTTAGGACACTACCCTGAGCGGCTCTTACAGATATGCCTTGGAGTTAAGATAATTGGCCTTGAATAACCACAACTGTCTTTTGTGTTAGGTATGACTCCAGCCAATGGTGAGTTTTCCCATTTGTTCCCATTGAATCCAGTTTTGCTAGGGCTTCTCGAGCACATTCACTCACATAGTGTCTTGCTGTCAAGGCCAATCTCTCACATCTCAACTCAGGAACCCAACTCTTTCGCTCATGCTTGGACCAAGGCTATAAGGATGTCAGGAAGTGCCCCTGGCAGGAGCTGAAGTGAATATTGCTAAGCAGCATATTCCTCAGCAAATACCACTTGATAGCCACTGACACCTTCAATAAATTGGTAGCAATTACTAAATTGGATTTGACCTTCTTTTGTGGACTGCACAAACAATATCCATTAGATAGATGCCAGTCTCATAGTACTGAACCAGTGTGACAAGCAGTAATGCTAATTCAAGAGCAGAATCTTTAGTATTCCTGCTGGAATATTATCGGGGTCTATAGCCTTCAGCTGTTTCTAGATGTTATGTTGAGGGAATCAACCCTCTGTCATTGGCTGATTAATTATCCAACACATTCATAACTGGATATAGCAGGACTGCAGTTTTGATTTGACCTGTCAGTATGAAATCACTTAGCTCTTTTCTAACATGCTTGTAGCCTAGTGTTGTAGTACCACCAGGTGGGCATCTCATTTCTAAGTTTACCCGTTGCTGCTCCTGGCACGTCCTCCAACATTGCTAATTGAACGTGGGTTCATTCCCCGGCTTGATAATAATATTATAGTGAGGGATATGTCCAGCCGTAGGGTTACTGATTATAGTTGAACATAATTCTGTTCTTGCAGATGGCCCATAGCACCTCATGAATGTTCGGTTTTGAGATGTGAACTCTGTTCTAAATCAATCTCACATGGAACAATGGTGATGCTAGATATCACAATGATGGACATCCTCAATTTCTACTTTCATCTCCACGTCCACCATCATCCCAGTATTAGTGGCAAATCATTTCCATCATTCTTCAAGGGAGACCTTGAAACAGATCAATAATGTATGGTAAAACTACACCAAGGAGTACAGTCATCTGTCTAAGGCAGAAGAAATTTTGTTATTTATTGTTGTCAGGGCTTGCAGGATCTTATTGGGTGCTGTAATTCAAGAGGGGTGCACTTTATTGTGGAGTCATTCTGGCAATAGCCATTGATATCAATCCATAAATGCTTGAATTAGACCCTTCCATTTTGTTTGGTAATGGGCAAAGCATTGTTAGACTTAATTCAAGTACCTCACATGTTTACTTATACCCACTATCATTGCCTCAGCTTTAACATGTCTGTACAGCTGAGCAAAGCTAGGAGAGGATACATCTCAATGTAGATTCTCTACTAATCTTCCTGTCATTCGACTGTTCAAACTCACTTGTGATGCAACATACCTGTGTACGAGGACACCCCCCCGAGGTGATTATATCTACACACATGACAGGTAAGGCTACATGTGACAGTGCACCCGCAGAAGGGATCAGTTCCTATGAGGAAACATACTCTGCAGAGGGCCTATGCCACTGACTTTCATTAGGTCATCCTGGAGGAGATAATAGACAGATATGATCCAGATAGAAAAGCTTTAAATTTCTTATAATAAGTTATAATATTTATTTTGATGGCTGGTTTGCAACGCAGAGTGATTCCAACAGTTTGAGATGTGGTGACCCTCAGGATAAACCATCACCAGTCATCCCTCTCTGATGAGAGAGCAACCCTATGGTCTGGTAGGACTGTGGCAACTTTACCTTACTTCTTACTGACATAAATACAATAAAGTGGAGTTTTCTTGGGTGCAACCTGGAAATTACAGCTGAAATTGCCCAAGGCTTTGCCTATTTTGTTATTGTCCAAGTACACTCGAATGTTCTCCCAATCTCATGAAAACATGCCAGAATTTAAAGTAGATACAAATGAGCATAATGGCCCGAACCATCAAAGTCCAGGGAAGCATCAAGCCCGCATCGGTTAGGTGTATGTTTTGAGTCTTAGAGTAATAGAATTCCTCATATTTTGCCATCATTCATGCATGTCAGATATGTTTAAGAACTTATAATTGGGTTAGCTTAACAATATCAAAAGAAACAAGTAACAGAATGAAGATATTTTTCTACAAAATGCTCATAAGCAAATAATTGCAAAGTTCCTGCTGAACAATAAAATTGGGATGCAATGTTGAGAGTCAAAAATAGGTGCAACTGGATGACGCTTGTATTTGAGAGTTTGGGACACAGCTGGTTTTTGTGAAAAGATTGATTCACATCCAATTTAATGAACAAATGAATCAAGATTTTAAGTTGTGAGTGTATAATATTTTTAAACATAACTCATTTTTCCCAAAGTCTGTAATCTTACAGACCACATAATTGTTTACCATCAAGTTATACTTGTGTCTGAATACAAGTATGGAGATGATGTCAATTTTGCATCAAAGCAGGTATTTCACCTGATGCGGCAATGCTTGTTATCCGTCCCAACATAAGAAGCTAGGCACAGATAATGTGGTATTGAACGCAACGTGCATTTTTTATAGCCTACGTTTATACAAATATTACAGAGACAGGCTCATCAGTACTTGGGCTCATGTTAAGCCATTAGGATACAATGAGCACCTTACTTCCATTAGTATGTCATGCTTCAAAGATCAGACTTAAGGTGGCGTCTCAGACTTTTATGCCATCAGGTCACATGCTATAATACAGTGATAATATCATGAGCATGTATCTTAAAGGCATACTGACATATTACATCTCTGCACACTGACTGTGAGACATAAAACAAAATACCTTTTTTTCCACAGATAAAAAAGTTATCCCAAACAGATGCACATGGTCGTAACATAGGCACATGTTGTTAAATCTAGTAATTAATCAAACAGCAAACAAAGTTTACTAGATTAATCATTCAAACTTCAATATAATGTTTTGGAAGTTTACAGCTTGTGCTGATCTGGTGATCATCTCACCCTCTGGACAGATACACTATATTCTCTGTTGCTCTTGGTTGTGTTGTTGCTGGTTGCAGTCCCTCAACATCACAGCACATTTAATACCATCAGAGTTTTCTTCCTCATTCTCTTTGTGCATGATTGGTGTTAAATATTGGTCTGAGCTGGTGTCTGTTCCATTGCAATCTAACACTAGGATTAGTAATGGCTTTATATGACCTGGTTGATTATATATTCTAGATATCTGTGCTGGCATCTGAGTATTTGCATTGATATTTCTAGTTCAAATACTCTACCCAGTGCACACTTTTAATAACTCGACCCATTTAAGGCTTTTGCAAAGATTTGTAGCTCGGGTTGTGGGTGAGGTTGTTGACTTGCTTGCCGAGCTGGCTTGTTTTCGCTCAGATGTTTCATCACCATGCTAGGTGACATCATCAGTGAGGCCTCTGATGAAGCGATGTTATTCTACACTGCTTGGAATTTATACTGTTTGGTCTGTTATGGTGAGTAGTATCATTTCTGGCTCTGTTCTACATTGCTTTCCTTATGGGGTACAATTCTATATGTTTGTTGATTGCATTATGGTTTGAGAACCATGCCTCTAAGAATTTCCATGCGTGTCTGTGTTTTGCTTAGGCTACTCTGGTTACCTTGCCCCCGTTAAACTGATGGCCTTCATTGTCCGTGTGTACTGATATTAGGGAAAGTTCGTCACGTCGTCTTGCTGCTAGTTGATGTTCGTGTATTCTGATGGCTACTTTCCTTCTTGTCTGCCCGATGTAATGTTTGTGGCAGTCGTGACAAAGTATTTTGTAAACTACATTGGTTCTGCATGTCGTGGGTATGGGGGCTTTAATCCTTGCGAGTGTTTGTCATAGTGTGGCTGTGGGCTTGTGTGCTACAAGGACTCCTAGTGGTCAAGGAGGAGTCTCGTTGTCAGTCCTGATACGTTCTTGATGTAGGGCAGTGTGGCCAGTGTGTTAGGGTGTAGTGTCCTCTTGTTATTGTCTATTTAGTAGGCACCTGCGGATGAAGTTGCGGCGATATCTGTTCACAGCGAAGATTTGGTATCGGTGCTCTTCCTCTTTCCTGCATAGTCCTGGTGTGTTGCAGTGAGTGTTGGCCCATTTAAACAGTGTCCTGATACAGCTCTGTTTGTGGACGTTGGGGCGGTTGCTATGGAAGTTGAGGATTTGGTCTGTGTGGGTTGCTTTCCTTTATTACTGAGGTTTGGAACTCCCTGTTGGTCATACGTTCAACTCTGATGTACAGAAACGGAAGCTGATTGTTGTTTTCTTCTTCTCTCATGAAGTTAATCCCGGAAAATACGTTGTTGATGAGGTGGTGGGTCTCTTCTAGTTTGATGCCAGCAGCACCATCAGCCATCAGCAAAAAGGCATGACAAACTTTCCCATATATCATTACATTTGGACAATGAAGGTCTTCAGTTTAACTGAGACAGGGTAACCATAGTAGCCAAGCCAAACATAGACATACATGGGAATTCCTAGAGGCAGGGTTCTCAACCCATAATGCTATCAACAAACATATGGAATTGGACCCCATAATATAAACCCATACAGTACAAATCAGAAATGACAGAACTCACCATAACAGACCAGATAGTATAAATTCCGAGCAGAGTAGAACAACATCTCATCATCAGAGGCCTCACTGATGATGTTACCTAGCATGGTGACAAAACATCTGAATGAAAACAAGCCAGCTCGGCGAGCAAGTCAACAACCTCAGTGTACCCATTTCCTTGTCATGTATCTTTTTCATGCTGTTCTTCACCCAGCATGGTGAGGCAGTTCTGGACAAGGTCATTCACATTAGTGTTCCAAGAATAACCTGTGCTGGAGATGGTCATGCCTTCTCTCTTAGCAGTGAAAATGAAAACGTGCAATGCGATGTGAAAATCTGGTTTTGCTGTTTGACAGTCGATGATCATTGATATGACAGAGTCTATCTTACATTCTAGTGAACAGTTTGATCTTTTCTTTGTGGAGTGAGCAAGTGACATGGGTCTCTCCCCATTTAGTAAACATGCCTTGCAATGGTTTGCCAGTGAATTGGGTTCTGTTGTCAGACACGATCCATTCTGGGATACTGACTAAATTAAAAATATTTTCCATTGTGTCAACAACAGTTGTGTTTGCTATGCTGCTAAGTCATTGATCAATGAGAAATTGGGAGAAATAATCCATCACAAGAATGTAACCTTCCCCATTCACTGTGAGTATGTCTGTTGCTGCTTCCATTCAGAGAGTGGATGGAATATCATGTGGTTGCCCCTCTGCTGTTGAGGTTCATATATTTGACAAGCCTCATGTGTATTTATGAATCATTGATATCCTGATTCATCCCGGGACAGTATAGTCATTTGCATGCTTGCTCTCTTGTACATTTAGAACATGGTGTAACATGGGCATGGTATCTTAGTATAATGCTTTTGGTATTGGGACTTGTTTGCCCTTGAAAAAGGCTTGTTGTGATTTATAAAGTTCACCTCTGTCTGCCAAAAATGAATGAATCCTCTCAGGTACCTCTTCAACACTGTCAGACCATCCCTGCATAATGGTCTTTTGCAACACTTATTGCTTATCTTCAGCAGTTTCCAATTGCAACTGTTCACATCAGCTCTGGCTAAAGTGTAACAGATCAACTTTAAGAACCTTTTCAACTTCAACTGATTTGATTGTGTCACGTATGGTTTGTCCCAGCATTGTGGGTGTGGTTTGATGCACATGAATTGTGACTACACTGATCTGTGCTAGTCCTGTCACTGCTGGAAATGTGGTCAGACATACTATGGCATCAAGGCACCTCAGAAATATTTGAGTCCATGGGAATCAGAGGAAAAGAATATTCAAAGGAGCAGAAAATGTGAGAGGAAATGACAACATGAGCCTTTAGAAATCCGTCAGCAAATGACCTTATATTAGCAGATGATCCTTTATATTGGGCTGGTCAGAAGTGTCCTTCTTGCTACATTTGTTTAAATTATATATTGAAAAGATAGAGTCACCTGGAGTGGTGAGTTCCAAAATTCTAGAACTGGAGTCAGATCAACATTAACATTACAATGTGCCTATTCTGCAGTTTTTCCAGCAAATGCACTCTGCTCTCATCTGCAATTTTACTGCCCCATGTCCTGCATTTTTCAAAGTATTCAGTAAGAGCATATTTCTTAAAATGTATCTGCACCCCTGTCAGCACCCCACATCTCCCGCACACACAATGAGAGACTATAGATATTCAGACTTGAGCTTTCTGATTGGTTCCCATACGTAGTGAGTCATTTGGGAAGGTATTACATACACATGACAGGTGATACATGAAGGAGCCAGAACCTCAAATCACAGTAGGAACTGGTTGGGATTTAGCACACTTCCCAGCAACACAACACCCAACACCCTACCCCTCCAACAGTCAATGTTCTGATCAGACCAGCACTACCTCATTAAATTTCTTTTAAAAATGATGTCATTTAGAAGCAGATTGAATAATTTTCTGCCAAGTCACCAAACAGGGTGATGCGCAACTGCTGTGCACTGCACAAGAAAGCAGCTGCTTTTTTATACATCATTCAAAATTTTATTGCTTGTACTGTAAAAGATCCTGAATACATTCATTATGATTGTAAATTGGAAAGCATGGTCTTCAGAGATAGTTAATGCCATAATTACTTCTAATGTCTGTATTAATTGTTTATAGTTTAACTAATTATGAGATTGATTGAACTAATTCTCTGTATCTACAATTCTATAACAGAGTCTGAAATGGTACAAAAACAGAAGTTGCTGGAAAAGCTCAGCAGGTCTGGCAGCATCTGTGAAGAGAAACCAGAGTTAACGTTTTGGGTGCAGTGACCCTTCCCCAGAACATGGTAGTTTGTACTTCACAGTTTAAGCCACAAGTTGACAATATATTCACATTTGTAATGAAAATTGGCTTCAGCCAGCAAGCTGGCCCTTGTGAAAAGGAGCCCTCTCACAGACAGGAAGGGGTCTGTCAGGAGGCTGAACTCTTTGTCTGCTACTTAGAGTCCACCTCCAGCAGATGAACTGTCCCTCGCCAGGAGCAGAAACTCGGAAACTGACTGGAAAATCCAAGCCAGCCTCTGTTAACATGCCTTAATCAGCAGGTCCCCACCATTCATCCTACCTCCAGGAAAATGGTCAAATGACAGGCTGGAGCCAAGGAACCTGCATCCAGTCTTACAGTGTGAAGTTCCTGGTCCACCTACCTCCATTCCCATTCCTGGTGGGAGCTAAAAATGCAGCCCCATGACTCAACTCTACTGGCTTTATTCAAGTTGAAGAAATATAATGCTGAGTGCACTTTATTTTAGCTGTTTTGAACTGTTGAAAATAAAGCTGAGCTTTGCAAGTTCTTGCCTTAACAGGAGCTTGATGCATTGCTATCAGCAAGAAGATATTAAAAGCTATTGCCAATGCCCCTCCTCCAACTGCCACGTGGACTGAATATCTATAGAATGTACAGTCAGAATGAGTAATGTCTGACCTCTCTGTAAGTGTGGAAAAATATTAAGTAGGCTGGCTGTGTTCCTGTTCCAACAAGAAGCCCCTCATAAACTCAACAAAACATCCCTCAGATGAATGTAAACTTATAATAGAAAAAGTGTGAAAATTTAGTCTGTTTGAGATTAACAACCTCGTCCCAATAGCATTCATACACAAAGTAGAGAAGCTCCTTTACCCTGCAAACTAGCTGCTACCTCTCCCCAGGAAAAGCAAACTGTTTCCGACTTATATGTAGGACTACTCATATCAATATATGACAAAGGAAAATTCTACAATTAAATGTGATCCAGTGTAAAATTACAATAGAAATATAAAATCAGCTCCCTTGTTCCAGATGTGTAGGTTACAGTTTTTGGAAAGCTGTACTGTTTTCATTAACAAAAATAAAGTTGCTGGAAAAGCTGAGCAGGTCTGGCAGCAGCTGTGAAGGAGAAAACAGAGTTAACATTTCGGGTCCGGTGACCCTTTCTCAATTTTCAATAATGTTCACTTCCACAGGTCTGGAAATTATATATCACATCAGTTTCTTATCACTTGATATTAAACAATCTTAACAGTTTCACCAACTTCTAGGCTGCCACAAGTCACAGGATTAAAAAATGAACATTTGTTCTTGTTAAGATTTTAGATGTGTCTTCTGCAAATGTCTGATTCCAAGGTTTACCAAAAATCAATTCCCTGAAACCACATTATCAGGTTTTCAAACCTATTTCTCTGGCAAATCAATAAATAGAGCTCAGACTTTTTTCCAAGATAGTAAGAACTGCCGATGCTGGAGTCAGAGATAACAATGGAGCTGGAGGAACACAGCAGGCCAGGCAGCACCAGAGGAGCAGGAAAGCTGACGTTTCAGGTCAGGACTCTTCTTCAGAAATGGGGGAGGGGAAGGGAAAGGGAGCTCTGAAATAACTCGCCCCACCACCCCCAGCACCTTTCCCTCCAACCGCAGGAAGTGCAACGCCTGCCTCTACACCTCCCCCTCACCTCCATCCAAGGACCCAAATAAACCTTCCACATCAGACAGACGTTCACCTGCATATCCACTAATGTGGTCTATTACATTCGCAGCTCCCAATGTGGCCTCCTCTACATCAGTGAGACCAACCGGAGGCTCGGAGACCGCTTTGTAGAGCACCTGCACTCGGTTCGCAACAAACGACAACACCTTCCAGTCGCGAACCACTTCAACCCCTCTCCCACTCCCTGGACGACATGTCCATCCTGGGCCTCCTTCAATGTCACAATGACACCACCTGGAAACTGAAGGAGCAGCACCTCATATTCCGCCTCGGGAGACTCCAACCCAATGGTGTCAATGTGGACTTCACTAGTTTCAAAATCTCCCCACCCCCAGCCTCATCCCATGACCAACACTCCCTCTCACTCCCGCCTCCTTGATCTGATGCAACCTGTCCATCTTCTCTCCCACCAATCCACTCCTCCCACCTCACTGACCAATCCCTACCACTGCCTACCTGCACTCATCTGTCACCATCCCACCTACCTTCCCCAGCCCCTCTCATCCCCACCTCCTTGACCTGTCCATCTTCTCTCCCACCTATCCACTCCTCCCACATCACTGACCAATCCCCACCACTGCCTACCTGCACTCACCTACCACCATCCCACCTACCTTCCCCAGCCCCACCCCTCCTCTATTTCTGAAGAAGCATCCTGACCCAAAACATCAGCTTTCCTGCTCCTCTGATGCTGCTTGGCCTGCTGTGTTCCTCCAGCTCCACACGGTGTTATCGTTGACATTTCTCAGTTGGGTTTCAACCTCAATTCCACGTTAGAAACTGGAAAGTGGCCGTGGAGAGATAATGCAATTTTCCTGAGGAGAGCAATTAAGAAGCCTGTTCCAGTTCAATTAAGGATGACAGTCAGACTAAGGAAGCAAGAGGTACAACGGAAGGGTCTAGAGTGAATACTGGTCTGCAACCGCATCAGAAGAGCTGGACACTGGTGAGATAAGCAGGAGACTGAGGGCATCTCAAGATTAAAAGATGTTTTTGTTCCACCAACTCATTAGTCACTTTCTCACATATTTCATTAAAAGCTTAACACGTGAATCAAAAATATCACACAACCATTTGGCATATATTATGACATGATCAAATTTCCATGGGAAAATTTCCAGTTGGGCCTTGTAATTAGAGAAATGATTGAACAGTGCTTACAACATTTCCCCGTTCTTCAGCTAGAATTAAGGTGAATGGGTAGGAGTCCTCTTAAAATTCATCTCTGATAAAATAGGTAATGAGGAGGAATGTTTTCTGTGGTGAACAGCCGTATTAAAAATTGGAGATATGAAGATGGGAGTGCCTGCTGAATTGAGGGAGTTTTTCTGCATCATCTTTGGGCATTACCTATAAGATTAGGAAGTATTTATACAGAATTTTACATTAAAATAATTAATTAATGGATGGACTATAGCCTCTGACGAGGTAGATTGTGGAATAGGGTAGTAACTGCCTTAACATGTATACCTTTTCCTTCCTGTATGATTCTGACGGCAATTTCTGCACGAGATGTATTCAAAACATAGGAATTTTTAAGTTAATGTTTCTATTGTTTACAGTTAGAGGAAGGTATATGAGGTTAATGTTAAAAACAAAATAAAATACCCCTCAACATTGGCATTTGAATATATTTGCAAGGATGGAAATCCAAATATCAAGCTCTTCTTGCCCAGTAATCTCTCCATCTCAAATTAAATGAGCATTCAATGAGAAATCAATTTGTTTTCATTTAGTTAATAAACTAAATAGGGTGGCACCATGGCTCAGTTGTTAGCACTGCTGCCTCACAGTGCCAGGGACCTGGGTTTGATTCTGTGTGGAGTTTGCACGTTCTCCCTGTGTCTGCATGGGTTTCCTCCTATAGTCCAAAGACATGCAGGTTAGGTGGATTGGCCATGCTAAATTGCCCATTGTGTCCAGTGATGCGTAGATTAGGTGGATTAGCCATGGGAAATGTAGGGTTACAGGGATAGGGTGATCTTGGTGGGATGTTCTTCAGATGGTCTATGTGGACCTGATGGGCCAAATGGCCTGCTTCTGCACTGTAGGGATTCTACTAATATAGAATAAAAATCTATAATTTATTTTTGGAGTCTTTAGTCATTTCTAACTGAGATAAAGACTTACTGATGAAGTCATTTTGTTCTGGCAGTTCACTATGAACTTAACTCCATTTCATTTGAGCCCATTTTTTGAAGGTATTGAATATAATGTCTACATCATTTGTCAACAATTGGTGTCCCTGCTCTTTGTACATAACTTTGTGAATATTCCAACACAACAACTATTAACTGATAATGAGTACAAGGGTTTTTTGCACAATTACATAACAATAGTTTTGCAATAGTTTGCCAAAGAAAAACTGTTTGCAACTGGAGAGATGTTGTAATAGCTCATGTTTTTTAAAGCTCCAAAACAAATCTGAGCACCCCTTGATGTGCTAATGATTCCTTGGAAGGTCCCAGGTTCAGAATGTTGCAATATTAATAGGGTCACAGTGAGATACTAACCTCAGAATCCCTAGTGTTACTAGAAGTGGTAAACTGCCCGGGTTTTCACTCTTCTCACAATTCAGCATCTCTGGGAAGCTACATGTTTTACTGTTAAGTGATGACAGAATCATATCTAAATCAGCTGATGGTTAAAGATCGACTACATTTTTATTCTTTTATGGTATGTGGTCAATACTGGCTTGGCCAGCATTTCATATCCATTCTTAATTGCTGTAATGGTGAATTACCTTCTTGAACCAAGATACACTCATAGTGCTTTTAGGAAGGATGTTGCAGGATTTTGAACCAATGGCAATGAAGAAATGGCAATATAGTTCCAAGTCATGACGGCATGTGACTTGGTGGGGAACATGCAGATGATTATGCACCCACACATCTGCTGCCCTTGTCCTTCTAACCAGTAAAGGCTTTGAGAGATGCTATTGAAGGAGTTGATGTAATCTATCTTCTGGATGGTACATAGTGCTGCTCCTGTGTGTTGGTGGTAGTTGCAAATATTGAAGATGCAAATTAGGTGGACTGCTTAGTCCTGGATGATGTCAAGTTTCTTGAGTGTTGTTGCAACTGTACTCATCCAGGTAAGTGGGAAATAATCCATCACAATCCTGATGTCTGGTAGACAGACTTTGGGAAGTCAAGAGGTGAGTTACTCACACCATAATTCCTAGGCTCTGACCTGTTCTTGTAGCCACAACATTTATATAGTTGATCCAGTTCTGCTCAATAGTATTCACTACTTAGAGTAGTGATTGAGCAAAGTATGAACCTGAGGGCATATAGATCCAAACATATATATATTTTCAAAAAGGGAGAAGAAATTCTAGAAGATGTAAAGGAAAGCTTCAAACTTGTAACAATGTTTCTAATAATGTTATCTAAATTCAAGCTGTAAAATGTTGAGAAGCTACTATTGCTGACTACTAGAATGATGTTTTATCAGCAGTAACTAATCAAAAATGGACTTATGTCTTTGCCCAGTTCTGTAATATTGCTAATTTAACATGGGTATTTATCTTCTTCACACCACACGATGTTTCAGCATTAAGTTCATGTACCATCACTACAAGTTCAGTAATCTTATATACCAACAACTCTAAGGGATAGATGCCATTATAGTATTCAGTGTTAAAATCGCCATCAAATTATGCACGAATGTAGTGCAGCATAAAATGATAAGGAACAGGTTACCTCACATGATGAGAGCTAAATAGACCATGTAGAAATGCTCTTAGCATAATGCTCCCTCCAGGAGGAGATACTGGAAACTCAACTGATAACTTATGCTATTCCTGTGCATGTTGCAAACGCTACTGCATAGCAGGTCTGGCATAAGATAGCAGAAGTCTCCTGATTATACTTCCAGTCAGAAAGCCATGTATAGTACCAATGGTTTAATTTCCACACACTAATTTTATAAATGTTGGTATTAGCAATACTTTACCATAATATTCATTTTTAAATGTTTAATAGAATTATTTAACAATATCACAAAGCATATCTATCCATAGTTAAACATAGGGAGTCTATTAATTGGACAATCAGTTATTTATTTAAATTAGAATTAGCTCAAATCAACTGATGTGAAGGCACAACAATTAGCTTTTTTTCCCAACTGGAACACAGGAATAATATAAATTAATGTAATTGTGTTATAAATATGCAAGCAGTACTGTTTTACATACTTTATCCTACAGGTGAGGAACTTGAGACAATTTCTGTTCTTTTTTATCCAACTCTTTTTACAGCCATCTTTGAATTTCCTGGTCTTGTTTCCTATCATTATTTTGGGTTTCTGAGGCCATTTTCTCTGGTCAATGCCCCCTGTACAACAATTTGGGATTATGCAGATATAAAAGGGTGGGGGCATGTAACAACAGTTCTTAGCCCCATAACCCTTCAAGGTGCAGACTTTCAGTAGCATCTCTAATGTAGGCAGAAAGGGTTATATTTGAAACAAGGTTTGAAGTTTAAATTATAAGCAAAAGAGATGGAAATCCTCTTCTGTGTCATCTTTCACTTTTATGTTTCCAAATTACTTGCTAATGCTATCCATTAAGACCATGAGCCCTCAGCTACTTATTTGCACTTGAGAGCCAAAGTTTTTTTTAATAGATTCGTAGCTTTAATCTTGATTCGTTTGTATCATGAAACACAAAACTTTTGGACAGTTGAAGAGTGAATATAATCATGTTTTGTTGCAGTCAGTTGTACTATATAAAGTCACTTTAATGAGCAGTTCAGAAATGATTTTTCTGTAGCCTCACTTTCCTTAGCACATCGGATGTCCCACTTAGAAAGCCATTATATAGTTGATACTCAGAACAGGAGGAAGAAGATGAAAAAAGACTTTGTTTAAGATCTGCATCATCATTGCAGTAGAATTGTCACTAGCTAGTGTTACACTTAAATAGTCTGAGAGAGGAGCAAACCCTTCAGAAATTGATGCATCATGGATGCAATGATAGAGCTGTGCACAATGCTGAGAAAATAAAACCTGCAGCTGATCTCCAGGGCAAGGTGGCACTTGCATTTAGTGAAGATGTTGGTTATCTTGAACATTTTTGAAAAATTTTGGATCAGGTTCTTTCCAGAACCATTGGAAATATCAATAATGTCAATTTGCAGTATGTGATGGCATGAAACAGGTGAACTGATGGATTGTTTGACAGAGCAAGCAGCAATATCATAGATCCCGCGGGAAACACAGAATAACACAAGAGCCAAAGATTCTTTCAAATGGCAGATTCCCAAAAGTACTAGATGTCATTGATGACATCCGTGTTGCCCATGTACACAGAAATGTCTCAAGACTGATTCAGTTCATCATGACTCAGGATATTTTCTCTTAAACACACCTCATCATGCACTCTTTTTTTCCCAGTCACATAAATGAAATTCCTTGTGCATTATTGCTACAATTTTGCTTACATGGTTTAGTTATCAAAAGGCAAAGTTTCTTTTGGGTTGCAGAGTCAGTTGTGGCCTCAGAATCTGGTCATCCCTACTCTAATTGTGAGTTACCCTAGGTAAGGGTCTGAATACTTAGGCTTCTGGACCATAATGGAGCCAATGTTTTTTTTTGCTGGAGATAATGTAACGTATAGAAGCTGAAGAGACAGCAACTGCTTTCAGCAGAGGATCTGTCAGGAATATGACTTGTCTTTCCTTTAAGCACACATGAAGAGATCAATGTGTTCTTTTCCCCGATCAAATTGTTAAAAATTCATTGAAAATAGGAGGGTCCTACAATTGCTGCTCATTTCAAAGAAGTCAATTGGACTCAAAATGTTAATTATTTCACATGCCACAGATACAGCCAGAGCTTTGAGTTTCTCCAGCACTTTCCGTTTTTATTTCAAACATCCAGCATCCACAGTATTTAGCTTCCATTACTCTAGGTTTTGATTTTTTCCATTTTCTGCACTTCTGTTCTCAACAACTCCCCAAAATCAGAATTTGATTCCCTTTTTCCTCACCTTTCATCTCAGTAACCTCAACATTCACTGGATCATCCTTTGCTGTTTCTGTACCTCCAAAATAATGCCACCACCAAACAGATCTTACATCCCCTGTCTCTGTGACAACATTGTCCACTGATCAGATAGCCCCACATCTCCTCCCTTTCCCAAGGAATCTCCCCACACAAACACAAATGATGCAACACGTATCATTTTACCTTCTCCTTCTCATTTAGAAGTCCTTCCAGAAATGGTAACTTAGTAATGCTTCAGTCAAATTAATATACTGCATTGAATGTTCACCGTGCTACCTTCCTATGTTGCTGGAGCAATCCTCATTATAGACCAGCTTGTCTACATTACTCATCACGAGGTAGATTTGCTGTCACCAGGGTAAGGGCCTCCAGGTCCCACCTGGTCTGGTACAGTAGGCCAAGAGCATGTTCACTTCCTAGTCTAAATAAGAGGCCCTAGAATGTAATAACCATCTACATGTTATAGAATCCCTAGTGTGGAAGCAGGCCATTCAGCCCATTGACTCCACAGCACCCCTCCGAAGACCATCCCACCTAGACCCACCCCATCTCTGTAACCCCGCATTTTCCCCATAGCTAACCCATTTTAGCCTGCACATCCCTGGACCTCATGGGGCAATTTAGCATGGCCAAACCACCAAACCTGCACATCTATAACAGTCAATGTTACAGAGGCTAGACACTAGGTTTTACTTCTCTAAGGTCCGGCTGTGCTCGCATCAAGTTCATTTGACATTATCATTTTAGACTCTTACACAACAAGCTACACTGGGGAAAACAAAGCGTGAGTGACTCATTTTACGGAACACCTCGTTCCGTTGGCAAGCATGACCCTGATCTGCAAGGTTTACCTCTGTGTTGTGCATAGAGCCACGTTTTACAATGCGTGCCTAACGATGTGGACCAGCCTTTCACATTAGGCATGTTAGTGCTGGTAATTTTTTTTTTAAATGGCAACAAGCAGCAACGTGTTTTTGCCTTCTTTCCAGTCCCTTTGTATGGCCAACATAAGTAAAAGTCGGACGAAAGTAGCTTTATTCCCATTCCAAATAACTTTACCTTTCAGCCCTTCACGCTTTTCGATCCACAGAAGAATCGTGTCAATTGAGACTTTTGAAAGGCATCCTGCTGAAGTAAACCACTTGTCCCTATGTCTCATTTAAACTGGTTATTGTTTTCAACAAGTTCAACCAGTATAAGGAGGAAACGTGAAATCACAGGATTACTTTTTTCTAAACTTCAAAATGCTCTCCCACTTTGAGGTGGCCTCGAGAATGAGTCAATGCGATGCCCTGGGTTCCTGGACTGATGAGAAGACAAGAACACGACGTGAGCACGCCGGCCCCATGACAGCTGCTGCTGCTGCTGGAATCGCTGGCCCAGGATCACAGGGACCGCCGCAGAGCCCGGACAAACCAGAGTGATATCACTGTCAGCCAATCAGACAGGCGGTGCTGTTGGACGCTACAGTATCAATCCAATCCAGAGGAAGTGGAGGCGGGACTGGCGACAGGCTGGGTACATGGAGTTCAAACCAGAGGGAAGGACTGAGACTGTGTGAGCAATGTCGGCGCAGGGAGCGCGGCCAACCTTTGGGGTGACACTCTTTTCGAAGTTGTGCGCAGCCCTGGGCACTTTGTTGTTTGTTTTGTTGGGTCTGCTGTTGGTCCGGCAGCTCCTTAAACAGAGGAGACCTCGTGGTTTCCCACCGGGTCCCACCGCTCTACCTCTCATAGGCAACCTCCTGTCCCTCATCAATGAACCACACGTCTTCTTGAAGAAGCAGAGTGAAATTCATGGACAGGTATTGAAATAAGATTTGTTTTAATATTTTATAAAACCGATATTCGACTACGATCAGGGCGGTATCATCACAATAAGACGCTCGGTTTCATTTGTAATGTTTGACTTGATATATTAATATTCTTAAGGGGATCTGTCGTGGATTTCAGCTGTTGTTGTGAATGGTAAACTATGGAAAAAGAACACATGGACTTTGTACTTTGCGTGTCCGGCTGGCAACGTGATTATCGAGTGTATATTTCATCCGTATATTTCATTCGTGTGAAAGTAAGAAAGCTTCGCAAGTTACCAATAACCTGCACTTATATAACGTCTTTCCGGAAAAAGTCAAAATTTGACAATTGAGCAAAGGAAGAGAGATAGCAGGAAGGTGACCAAGAACTTGAGTGAATTTGTAAGTGTTAAGAAAGTTCTGAAAAGAGAGTAAAGGAATGTGGAAGCAAATAGTTTAGGACAGGTACTGTGCAGCGCAGGGTCTGAAGGCAAAGCTAAACGAATAAAGTAGACAGCACTCCAGAACTAAAAGAACAAAGTTCTCAGTTGGTAGAAGGGATGATAGGAACTTGAGGGTGATCATTGGAAATTAGGCACAGTGCAGAATAAAAGACGCTATGGGTCACTGAACACAGGGATAATGGATGAGATGAAGTTTATGAACTTTGGAAATCATCCAGAAGAGAATTGTAGTGATCAAGGCTGGAGTTGATAAAGGCCGTTGGAAGTCCGCCAGTGATCGGAGGGAAGCAGCAAACGGCTATAGCCGAAAATTCCATGCAACTTAAATACATTTTTACTGGTCCCATTGATGGACTGTAAGTTAGCCACTGTGGAAATATTGATTGGTCCCGTAATCCACTTAAAATGACAATTTATATTTTCTACCTTGTTGTGCATCACTGAGCAAACAGCTCAACAGACCAAACAGAGCCACTCCTAGTATCCAGTGTTGCTTAAGCAGTCAAGATGGAGAATGGAATGTGATACCATGGTTACTATCTCACTGAAAAACCTTCCATTTTTAAATCCTTTCACGGGATGTGGGCATCACTGCAAGGCCTGCATATTTTTTTGCCCATCACTAATTGACCTTGAACTGAACAGCTTGCCACACCATTTCAAAGGGTAGTTAAGAGTCAATCAGTCATATTTTGAGTGTGGAATCACATGTGCACTTGATAGGATAAAGGTGGCAGATTTCCTTCCCCAAGGGGACCAGATGGGTTGACATGACAATCAGTGATAATGACATGGCGACTATCACTGAGACTTGCTTACAATTTCAGAATTTCTTTTAATCATCAGATGCTACAGTGGGTAGATATGCCAGCAAAATGCGCCAGTGTTCCTCTTTTTAAATCCTGTCTCTTCTAGTGCAGGCTTAGAGATAGGCAGCACAGGAACAATCTGCTGACATAGTCTAGTTCCTAGTTTCCCAGTCATTTCCCATATAACCTTTCATATTCCCCCTCAACTTTTGTAAGCATGCATGAACTCTGCTTCATTGAAGGCGTGTGGCATAATTCTATGTTCTAACTTGTTTTGAAAGATTTTTATTTGAACTCCTCTAATTCTTATTTGTCTGATGACCTTAAATTGACATCCTCTCATTACTGTTTTTTTGATCATTGCATCCAATGATCATGCAATCATGAAAGGTATACTTTGGGGTTTTTTTCCAGATTCAATGTTATCAATGACTTGAGTTAGTGGTTTTTGTGTCTCCTGTGATCTAGAGTATACAGTTTCCTGCCTAATATAAAGATTAAACAATCAGGTCACAGTAATGAGATTTATTGTTCACTGAGATATGTAGCAAGTGTTGTCACATGATTCTCCTCTTCTCAGAAGCATGCTGAATATTCTCCCTCAACTGAACTGAGTTTACACTTCAAATTAATGTGGACCTGTCAATGTAAGATAGATGAATGAAGAGTAATTGGCATAATATGGTAAAATATAAATTTTTCTACCTTTCTTGACACAAAATAACCAAGACAACACATATTTGGGGCAGAATATTTATAGCTCCTGGGAGGAAGACCTATGTCCTGCAGTTAAATCTCCAAAACGGGGCATTGGATCAAGGTGGTCCTGCTTACTTCTGGACTCGAGCTGGCCAGGTTTGGAGAAAAGTGGGGAATCTCTTGGCAGCTGTCAGGAAAGTCACTGAAATAATCAAACAAGAGACTAGCATTCTGGCTTTAACAGCCCTTGTAAAACTTCATTGAGTTCTCTGTATATCATCAGGTTCATTGAGGCGAATCCACAATGATGAGTGATTGTTGAGTAAAATTGATGCAGTAGGTAATGATTAGAGACTAAAATTGCTTGTCTGGGAGCCTGAAATCTTCACTTTGACAATTTTATATTTTGGTATTACCTCCATGTGCTTTAGAATATATTCACCTCTTCTTAACTTATTTGCTGTCAGTTTTACTGCAGCTGAGAGCATCTTATGCCATAGCAGTCTGAACTTCAGATAAGTAGCAGGGAAAGCCACATGAGCAGCAGCAGGGAAAGCAATACCAGCAACAGCTGCATCTCTGCGGTGATGTCCTGCTCCTCATGACAGAGAGAATGGACATGGCATTCTGTCTTGAAGAATACGATACCCTCAACAGACAGTGATCTTCCTCAACACAGTGGAATGACAGCACTTCAGGAGGCTCTGGCTTTCATGGTGCATTGTTGCAGATATCTGCATCCTACTGGAACCAAGGCCTCTTCCCAAAGGAACCAGATAGCCATCAGGGTCATTAGATAGCTGAAGTTGTCACCTCCACCTTCTTTGAGGGATCAACTGGACGCTTTTCCAAATAGCTCAAGCTGCTGGTTATAAGTGCATCACCAAGTTCAAAGTCAGCAAGGTCACCAGTCATCTGAATGTCATGATGAAGCCAGCTAAACACAGAGGCTGTTGGCTTCACTACAGCGGTTGGATTCCTGTAAGTGCGGGGGCTTTTTGACAGCATGCATCAGACCAGCAAGGAGTCTTCATTAACCACAAAAATTTTCACTCCTTCAATTTCCAGCTCGTTTGGAACCACCAGAAGTTACATATCTATACTAGCTATGTGGGGAGCTGCCAAGCCATATTCATTCTGCGGCAATCATGTCTCCTGCAGCTGTTTTCTCATCCATTCAGACTCTCTATTAAATTTCTGGAAGAAGAGGGATACTCATTGAAGACTTGGCTGCTGATTCCTTTGAGGAAAAATACCAATGAACTAATGGAGGGATATAAACAGGGCCACACGGTCACCAGGTCATTGAAGAAGTCTTCTGTTTGATCAAGATGCAGCTTCAGTACTTAGACAGATTTGGAGGCATTCTTCACAGTAGCTGATCTGCCGGGTCTTTCACAGTATCACAATGCAGAGAGGGATGGAGCTACAATAAGGGAGAGCTGCACATCAATTAGCATCCTCCTCCTCTGAGAAAGACCAGATTTCACATGACTTCTGGAACCATACACCTGGTTCCCAAAGAAGCCCATAACAGACTCATCCAGGCACACCATTTAATATCTGTGTGTGAATCTCTCTGATAGTGCTATCAGAAATGAACATACCCAGAATACTTACTAACCCCTCGGAACGGATCTGGACTATAGAGTTGCTGAAGACCGGCCGGGACTGAAACATGCAGTTTCTAATGAACAAGAGTGACTGCATTGTTCAGAGACCAGAAGTTCCTCATCTCCCTCTCTTTTATGCCTGCAGGAGAAAACGACCTGTAATGTCCATGAGAGGGCAAAGTCAAGAAGATAAGTTCCGTAAATTGTGTGTCAGCACCAGCAAGGTGGAAGGAAGCCATAGACATTGCTAGGATTGCTAACCACGAGGAAGTGAAATGGGTATCCATGGTGGACGTGGCGAATACAAGCTGGAAACATGCAATGCATTCCAAACTGTCCAACAGCACTTTGTATGGTGGTATGCATAACACAATTATATGGGAAAGCCTCAATTCTGCAGAGCAGTCTGCCCTCCGAGGCTAGTTCTCATGTTCTGTTCTTTTGTCTCAGGTCTCAGCATCCAAGTACAATGACTAGCACCATTACTAGCCCAAGCACAGCCAGAGCAGACCTCAGCAGAGGCACCATCACACCTAACATGTGTCACCTATATTTGGGCAGATATAGCCACCTCAGTGTGGTTGGATAGGCTGACAATTGGTGATGAGCACAGGAGATCCCTGCAGCTGAGGCAGACCCCTCAGAAGATGGAGCATAGTCACAGCCGTGTTCAGCTGGGTGAAAACAAAGGATCTCAAGTGTGATTGGGAAAGGGGACTCCACTTAAACTAACAGCAGCAGATTTACTCCTGCATGTGAAATTGCCCCGAGACAGTGCAGGAGCGTGTATGTGGCCGTATCACAGGTCATGATGTCACAATCGTGCTAGTTTTTTAATACTGAATTCAAATTTCACCATCTACCGTAGCAGGATTCAAACTTATATATCTTGAATATTACTGAGATACTAGGATCTGTAGACGCTGGAGTCAGAGATAACAAAGTGTGGAGCTCGAGGAACACAGAAAATTTTCTGAAGAAGGGTCCTGACCCGAAATGTTAGTTTTCCTGTTCCTCTGATACTGCCTGGCTGCTGTGTTCCTCGAGCTCCAGACTTCGTTAGCTTGAATGTTAGTCTTGTTTCTGGATTATTAGCTGAGTGACAATACCACTATGCCACCACCTCCCAATTGCATTATACATTTTTTAACATTAACTTGTAGAGGGATGTCTACAGGAATACCATTTAATCTCCAGCTGGTGTAGCTTTCTAGCCCTTTTGGGACGCCATCATCAGCAGCATCTTCCTCAGCCCCTTTGAAAAAGGCGCATCTATGGATCAGGGTGCCATGAAGGAGCCCACCTGCATTGAGCACCTAACCACACGCATTTTAGCCTCAGGCAGAGACCAGTGAATAGGCCACCTCCATCTCATCCAAAGCCACAGAAGGAGACCACATAAAAGTGGCCAACAACATGAGCAAATTGCATCCTTCATTAGTGATGAGAGCTTCCAATGTAACTCAGTGAGTTCCAGATCCCTGCTCCTTCTCCTGGATCAGAGGATTTCATTGAAAGTCAGCCTGAATCAGACACTCCCTGACATTAATGGCATCCAGACAGGACCCTAGAGCCCCATTCTGGGCCCAGCCACCACCTCCCTGTCCCCCACTCTCCCTCCACCGCCCCCCCCAACCCCCCTTACACCCTCCATCCACCCCAAGCTCCATTTCTTACCTGTGCAGTTGAGGGACTTTGTTTCATAAATTCTTCAGGATATGTATTGACTCAATGTACTAACTGTAGATTTTATTTTGGCATGAATTCCCAGACAGTACAATATTTAGGAATGCTCGTAGATTGTAAACCTCAAATGGTGACAGCAGGCTTACCCACCCTCCCCAATATCAAATACCATTGTATTACAGGAGATATCTATCTCAAGGATTCCTATCCCAGTGGAGTCCACACAACTATTTACTCGGTCCCTTTTATGAGTTGTTAAAGAGAGTTAGTACCAACGTTACTAGCCCAAACTGGAGCCTGTTCATTGATCTGTACCAAGGTGGCTTGGAATCAATGCTTCAGCTAACTTGAATGAAAAGCAGATGCTGGATCTTTCATAATTAGATGCTCTCAAACAGCCATTCATCAATATGTTGGTGATATTGATAATGACAAAGATATTTTAATTCAATAAATTTCTTCTTGTTGATCAAACACAACATAGAAATATACTGCACAGGAGGAGGTCATTCGGATTTCCATGTCAGCTGTCACTCCACAGCTCTTTCCCTGCAGTCCTATAAATATTTCTCTTCAAGTATTTATCTCATTCTCTTTTTAATGTGACTATTGGATCTTCATCCATCACCCTTTTAGGCAGCACACTGCGAATCACAACAACTCTGTTTTAACATAAATGTCCTCTTGTTGCCTCTGGTTCTTTTGCCAGTCACCATAAATTTGTATCCATTGGCTAACAATCCTTCAGTCACTAGAAATGGTATCTTACCTCTCCTTATTTGCTCTCCCAAAACTAGGCATCATGTTGAATGTTTGTATCAAATCTCTTCCTAGCTTTGTTTGTGTTAAGAGCAAGAAGCCCGGTTTCTTCAGTTTTTCCAAATAATCCTGTCCCCCGGTACCATACTAATAAATCACATGCACCCTATCTAAGAACTCTGCCCTCTTTTTAAAATTTAGTGCCTGAAAGTAAACACATTACTCCTGAAAAGGTCTGCTCAGTGTTTTATAAAGATTGAGCATTACCTCTTTGCTTTCGCATTCTGTTTCTCTGCTAATGAAGTCAAGGATCACATGTGCTTTCTTTTAGCAGCCAGTGGACTTGTTCTGTCACCTAAAAATATATATTTACATATATCTATTTCTTCATTTATACCTGCACATGCTTTATATATTTAATACATATACATAAGATATTTTAATATGCAATATGTTGTATATGTCGTAATTTCTATAATAGATTAGCTTTTGTATGTATATTTTTATTTATATGTGTATTAACACACAATATATACATCAAAAAGTGTTAGTTATAATAGTGACCACTGCAAAACACCAGTATATACTTGCCCTCTAGTCTGAAAAACAACCATCCACAGAAGGGTTTAGGCCCGAAACGTCAAGTTTTCCTGCTCCTATGATGCTGCTTGGCCTGCTGTGTTCATCCAGCCCCATGCTTGTTATCTCGGATTCTCCAGCATCTGCAGTACCTTTTATCTCTCATCCACCATCAATATTCTTATTCCATCCTTTAGCCAATTTTGTGTCTGTGTTTTTAATTTTTGCACAAGTCTGGATATTTTCAGCTATTTCTCAATTTGAGAATGGTAAGAACTCAGGTTCATGCATTTCTGCCATGGATCTTCATGTGACTAAACAGGTTGATGGGCAACTTGCACATCTTTACGCATCCAGTTAAAGTCTCAAATATACGTGTGGTGGCACTGCTATTCACAGTGCGCCTCAGCAAGAACAGCAATCAATTAATGTTGAAAATCTATGAGATATCAGTAATTGTGGGTGGAATTTCAGTTGGAATCAATGTGAAATAAATTGGAGCAGAAGACAGTTGCTGAGGAAGAGAACGTGGCTGCAAAAGCAAATTTTGGTAGATACAAGGAAGACAGGAAGGTCTGAAGTTAAACAGTTTGTCATGGACAATGCAATATGCAATTTTGATATTACTATAATCCTAATATCAATTTACTCTATGAAAATGAAGCAAAGAAAGTAAATTTCCATTGGGATTTGCCACCTATACTATTTTCAGCAGTTTTTACTGTTTTTCCACTGTCACTTAAATGTGTGGGACAAATCCTGTTCCAAGTCACACCAGTCTACTTACACTGTGCAATTTCTTTCATTGTTCACCATAAGCAAACATCCTTCATCTTTTAGTGACATAACCCCAACGTTGACTCTTTACAGCTAATATGTCAACAGGATCCTTTATAGTGCCCTTTGTACCTTCTTCAAAATTCTACTTTAATCTCTTTTAATCACAATTTCTGAAACCTTCCTACACAAACCTTGAATTTAATTTTTATTATCAACACTGAAAGCATGTATTTTTTAAAATTTAAAGTTTGTTTTTACCCTCTTATTCCATGCAATTTCACATAGAGTTTGGGATTCAGCATAATACAAAATTTGTTGCTGCAGTTAAAATAAGCTTTTGTTTGCCTCAAAATACATCTCATGACCTGTAAAAGCTGAGTGCCCAAAATGATAATGTGTAGTTTTGGTCTCCTTTTATTTGAGGAAGGATGTTCTGGCTATAGAGGGAGTGCAACAAAGGATTCCTGGATGGCAGGACTGACATATGAAGTGAGACTGCATCTGTTCAAACCATTTTCACTCGAGTTTAGAAGAATAAGGAGTGATCTCATAGAGTCATATTCTAAGGGGTAGACCATTTAGGACTGAGATGCGGAGAAATTTCTTCACCCAGAGAATTGTGAGCCTATGAAATTCTGTGCCACAGAAAGCCGTTGAGGCCACAATGTTGAATGTTTTAAGGAAGAAATTAGATATAATTCTTAGGGTTAAAGGGATCAAAGGGTATGGGGAGAAAGTGGGAAGAGGGTACTGAATAGGATGATCAACTATGATCATATTGAAAGCTGTAGCAGGCTTGAAGGGTCAAATGACCTACTCCTGGTCCTGTTTTCTATGTTTCTATATTTTTACCCCAGTTTCCCTTCCCTTGCCTTGATGAGTTACAAATTGTGACAAATTATAAAGTGTGAACCAGAAGGTTGATGAAACAAGTTGAGATGTCAAACCTTCATAGATTCTATGTATGTTATTTTACTGGTACAATGTTATGTTATGTACTAGACTTCCTGCTATTGAGCAAAATTATAAAATATTTGAAAAGTTTGTGGAATATCTTAGTACTATGACTAATCTTTATATTATACATGCAAATCTGTGCCTACCATGATTCCTATTTAAGGCGAATTTCAAAGATTTCAACTCACAGTTATTCCACATGTATAGTGTACTTTAATTGAATGGCTTATAGGTTTCTTAATTTACTTTGTAAATGTCACTTTCTTGTTTACCAGATTTACAGCCTTGATCTTGGTGGTATATCAACTATTATCGTGAATGGGTATGATGCAATCAAAGAATGCCTTGTTCACCAGAGTGATATTTTTGCAGACAGACCATCTCTACCTCTCTTTAAAAAGCTGACTAACATGGGAGGTAACCTGATATGATAACTACCTTTTGTCATAAAATTACATTTGGCTACATCTTTTGTAACTGAATTTCTTTCCTGTTAATTTACATCTGTCAATAGGGTCTGTACATTGGAAATATATGATAAAACTAAAACAGTGAGGAATGCACATACATAATGTTGCAAATATCAAGTTAATTGTTTACAGACTTTAGAATATAACTTTTAGTTTTAAGAATTAACATTGAACTATAGAAAATGGGGATATCTGTTTGCAAACCTGGTAAAAACAATTCTGATGTAAGCGTAACTCAAATAAACCTGGATTTATTACACTTAAATAGTAGCCTTTGTTTGTCTTGAATGGTCAGGGGTGCTAGTGAAATATTTGAACAAGGAATAATCCACTTCTAAGCTTGACTGGAGCAAGACAGTCTGGAGACAGGGCAGTTAGCATTAGCAATATTGATTATACGTAGGGTTTACAGAATCAAAGAGTTATTAAAAGTAAAATAATTTGTTTTCATTTCTGATTGAATCATCTGAAAGCACACCATATTATCATGGACACAAATTATGGGGCTGGAAGGTTGCTTTGTTTATATTATCTGTGTTTTTGTTAATGGAATCAGTCAAGTTTGTGAGGGTCATGCAACTGGGAGGTTTGCTCTAACTTGCAGGCTGTGAAAGAAATCTGCAGTGGTCTTGGGAGTGTGTAGAAGAAAGCAGTCAGCTTGGAAAGAGCTAAACAGAAGCTGCAGAAGCAGGCTGGGGAAAAGCTGTCTATGTACATCCAAAGGCAAGACATGGAGTGGAGCAGGCCAAGAGTCTTTAAAGAACTTAGTGGAAGGATCCATGTGTAACATGTATTTTAAGGAATAGCTAGAATAACCAAGACAACTGAAGCAAATTCTGGAGGACTGTAGCATACCTTTGTAGGTCTCAGGAGAAATAAAAGAACCTTCAATATTTCAGAAGGCATGGGAGATCATAAGGGGTGGGTGATGAGTGAAAAGTAACACTCTGGTATGTAACATATGTTTTTATAAGCTTCAGTGTTAAGCTAGTGTGCTCGCTTTGTTTAATTTCTATTTGATTTTAAATAAAAACAAACTTTATTTAAATGTGAAATATTGTGATAGTGCTGTTGGGTAATTACTGGGAGTTCAGATTTCTTCAAAATGTAATGGTCCCTAACAGGTACAATGGCCAAAAAAAAATTTAGAGAAGATGGTTTTGTCAGTTGCAGGCAGTCTAGCACTTAATAGCGATGTCCAGCAATGAGTTAATTGCTGACAAGAAAAAAAAGATTTGAATGCACTGCACTTTGGACCACACCAGCATCTTCCATCGTGATGCTGCTACCAGCACACTTTGTGACCAGGAATAGGAAGCCATCTGATAGATTCAACCAGGTTGCACCCCAGGGCTTCGCACTTGCTCACTTTGCACCTAATTCACAGCGTCCCTGCTTTACCTTATCTGTTTGCTCTTTGACCCCCTCAGCCAGACCTTACAGTCTCTCAGGACTTCTGTCTTGCCTTTTCATTTAGGCCAGGCACAAAGCCAGGTTGCTTGTCATGGGTGCCAGCAGTGATCAGTCAAGGAGTGCACATGTTGCTGTATGTCACCGCGCTGTGTCAATGTCACACCTGCACCATGTGCCAGCAGTTTGTATGGTAAACACACTGAATATGGTTTAACCAAATGTCCATGTCTCCAAGTCTGAAGAGAATAAATCTGAGATTTCAATTGAGACAGCCTTCAGCCAGGCATAAGTCAAGGCAGCATCAAGTACCAGGCCAGGGGCTTGGACATGGTCAGTGGACTGCTTTTCTCTAGGCGTTCACAGGATGTGGGCACTGCTGGCTGAGTCAGTACTTTTGTGTCCGTTCCTGATGGCCTTGAGAAGGTTGTGGTGACTGCTAGTAGTAGTCAGTGCCAGGGAGTCAGTGTCTTTTCAGTTTGAGGCGTGGACCACAATTAGTCCTGCCAGTCCTGTGCCGTGGCTCCGGGGATTCACGGGGAGTCAGTCAGGAGCTGCACAAAGCCCAGGTAGCAGCTGGGCCATGTGTCAGTCATGGTTGTCCAACCGGATCACAATCAATCTTGACCATGTCATAGGCTATTACAGATTGATGATTGTTATCTATGTGTAGCAGAACTAATCTCAGGTGACCATAAAAGTTTCACTCCTCAGCCACAATTCTGAAAGACAGTCTGAGATCTTGTCTGTATAAAGGCACACAGCTGAATTCCTCTCACCTTGAAATGTAAATGTTTGACTGCTCTATTATGTAATCCTCCCTTTCTCTGGTGACGTAGGGTCCACGGTGGGTGCAAGCTTTCAATAATCCTACCGATGTACAGTCTTCAACTGCATTTGCCTGACGCAGCCTGTGCTGCTTACATTAGAAGAATAAGTTCCCCATGTCAAAGGTCCACATAGAAGCATTCCATGGCTGTCTTTGTCCAAGTCCTCAAGTCCCAGTGTATTGAGGACAATGTTAAACTGTTGTTTGTGTGTGATGTGAATGTTGCCTGTTCACATTACTAAGGACCTGTTCTGTTTCTGATGTTCCCCACACAGGTTCATTGGAAATGTGACTAATGGATCCAGCCACAGCACGGGGCTATCGTTGTTGTGCTACAGTCACTGTAAATTTGTTCCAGTTCAAAAGGCACGCAATCCCTGTACGCTCCTAGAAGCAACACTTCAGCCAAATTTCCTTTTCTCTTTGCTTCTGCTGTTGTTGAATAAAAATGAATATTTACAATTGTTTGAAGACATTCCAGTATGTGACGATCCCACACTGAACAATGAGAAGATATTATACCGCACTGGCCATGAGGGAAATAGTAGACAGGCTTCCAAGATGAATCAGGCTAGGCTCAGCCAACCGGTGTCACCCAGTTCTTAAATGTCTATCCATTTATGAACATCCACATGTATTTGTAATGAAGTGTCAGCCATGCCATCTGTGTGCCCTCCAAAGCTTTTCTTTTTCGTTTACCACTATGTGCACAATGAAGGACTGGCAGCATTGACATGGTGAATGACTGATCTTTGAAAATAGTGCTAGCATTGGGAGCTCTGGGCAATCCCGGTAGTAGTGAGCTGTTCCGCTATTTGCTGAGACGAACATCTCATGAATGGGCCACCATAAAGGGGTCGTGCATAGTTGATGTGAATGTAGAGAATAGCATGTGAAAACTCACTCATGTTTGCAGAGAGAAACCTGCCATGAAGCTCTTTGAAATTGGCACTTAGCTAATTTCTGGAAAATTTCAGCCGAAATGCCTCTTTGCCACTTCTCTGGAATGATATGAGCATGCTGGGGCCTTAGCAATATGCAAATTGAAGAAGCAAAAGCTTATAATTTGATCCAACGTACATTTCTCTCAACACACTTTGTGCTCAAAAAGATTCCTCAATAATATATCATTTTCAAATATCATTTTTCCAATCTATGTTTAATTGTTACTGGAAGAATCTTTTCTGAAAGTCTTTCTTTGTAGGAATAGATGTAGAAGAAAACCTATATTAAATGTACAGTAAGGGGAAACCCTTTGAGTTTAGTGCCCTCTACTGGTGCTTCCTCAGAATTGCTGTGCAATTCACCATCTATTGTGAGGACATCTCCAGAAACTGACTGGTTGTACAATTGCAAAATTTTAGATGGCACAAAACTGGAAAGAATCAGTTAATATACTGGTGAGAATTGGTTAACAGCGCGAATGTAAGTAAGGCAGGCACAAATTGGATACCACAGGAATCAGTGATTAGACCCAGCCATTCATAATATATATCAACAATTTGGACCAGCAAATCAAATGTAATGTTTTCAAGGTTGCTGATAACACAAAATGAGGTGGTGTTGTGAGTTTGACGAGGATGAAAAGAGGCTTCACCGTGATTTAGACAAGTTGAGTGTGCAGGCAAATGCATAGCAGATGCACTATAACTTGGAAAAGTGTAAGTTAAAAACCGAAAGAACTGTGGAAACTGTAAATCAGAAACAAAAACAGAAGTTGGCAGAAAAACTCAGCAGGTCTGGCAGCATCTGTGAAGAGAAATTACGTTTCGGGTCCAGTAACCCTTCCTCAGAAGTTCCAGCAACTTCTGTAAAACTGTGAAGTTGTCCACTTTGGTAGGAAAGACAGAATGGTAGAGTATAATTTAAATAGATTCATACAATCGTATAGGATTGACAAGGACCTTCAGCCCATTGAGTCTACACTGACAAAACTACTCTAAATCTGCAGCAGTCTAATTTTCCCACACTTGACCCTTGGCCTTGAATGTCGTGACTTTTCAAGTGCTCGTCTATGTACCACACACATGTTGTGAGGTTTCCCTCCTGAACGAACTCCAAGAAAGCATTCAAGATTTCCATCCTTCCTGTGGGTGAAAGTTGTTTTCCACAAATCCTTTCTAAAATCCCTGCCTTTCACCTTAAAACTATGTTCCCTCCTTTTTGACCTTTCAACTAGGGAGAACAGCTGCTTTCCATCCATCCTGTCCATGCCTCTCATAATCTTATACACTCAATCAGATCCCCTCTCAACCTTCTATGCTCTAAAGAAAACAACTCAAGCCTATCTAGCTTCTCTTCACAGCTGAACTGCTCCATCTCCGGCAATATGTTGGCGAATCTCCTTCTCATCCCCTTCTGTGCAATCACATCCTTCCTATAGTGCGGTGACCAGAACTGCACACAGTACTCCAGCTGTGGCCTAGGCAAATTCCTGTTCATCTCCAACATAACCTCCCTGCTCTTAGAACCTATGCCATGACTGATAAAGGCAAGTGTCCCGTATGCCGCCTTAACAACCCTACTAATCTGTCCTGCTGCTTCAAGGATCTGTGGACAAACACCCCAAGATCGCTCTGTTCCTCTTGAGCTTTCTAGTATCCTGCCATTCATGGTATACCTCTTGTCTTGTTCCTTCTTGCAAAGTGCATCACCTCGCGCTGTTCAGGGTTAAATTCCATCTGTCACTGATCTGTCCATCTGACCAATCCGTCTATATTCTACTGTAACATAAGTCATTGTTCGTCACTGTCAACCATCTGGCCAATCTTTGTGTCCCATCTGCAAACTTACTTATTAATCCCCCTCCCCCCACCCCCTTATTCTCTTCTATGTCATTTATATATCACAAACAATGAGAGTCACAGCACTGATCCCTGTGGTACACCACTGGACACCAACTCCCCATCACAAAAGTAACCTTCTATCACCACACTTGTTTTCTGCCATGGAGCTGACTTTGAATCCAACTTGTCAAGTTACCCTGGATCCCAAGCACTTTTAACTTCTTTATCAGACTCCCATGTGAGACCTTATCAAAGACTTTGCTGAAATCCAGCTAAAATACTTCAACCACACTACCCTCATTTCTTCACCTGGTCACCTCCTTGAAAATTTCAATCAAATTTGTTAGGCACGACTGCTTCTAACAAAATCATGCTGACTATCATTGATCAAACCTTGCCTCTCCAAGTAGAGATTAATTGTCTCCTTCCAAATTTTCTGCAATAGTTTCCCTACAACTGATAATGAGACTCACTAGCTGTAATACCCTGGTTTATCTCTAAAACTCTTCTTGAACAGTGGAACCACATTAGCTGCCCTCCAGTTTTCTGGTACTTCCCCTGTAGCTAGCTAGATACGACTTAAAATGTGGATCAGAGTCCTTGTAATTTTCTCCTTGTTTCCCACAGCAACCTGGGATAAAGCTTGTCTGGACATTGGGATTTTGCCACTTTTAAGCCCACCAAAACCTTCAATAGCTTCTCACTCCCTATGTCAATCTGCCTAAGAACCTCAGAATTCCTCTTCTCATTCTGCCCCAATATCCCCCTTCTCCAAAGTGAACACAGACGTGAAGTACTCAGTTAACATCGAACCAATGTCCTCTAGCTCCACACAGATTTCCCATTACGGCCCTAATAGGCCTTACTCTTTCCCTGGTTATTCTCTTCCTCTTGATATACTTGTGGAATATTTTGGGATTCTTTCTAATCTTACCTGTCAGTGTTTTTTCCTGTCTCCTCTTTGATTTCCTAATAGCTTTCTCAAGTTCCCTCCTGCATTTTCTAAACTCCACGGTGGCCTCTGTTGATTTGTTCTCTTTGTACCTTTTAAAAGTCTCTCTTTTCCTTCATATCCAGTCCTGAATATTCCTAGACATTAGGTTCTCCGGGCTTGTTGCTCCGACACTTCACTCTAAAAGGAATATTTTGGGCCTGTCACTAATTCCAATTTGAGTGCTCCCACTGTTCTGCTGTAGATTTACTCAGCAATAACTGTTCCTAGTCTATTTTGACCAGATCCAGTCTTATTTTAATAAAATCTGCCTTCCCCTTGTCCAAACCCCTTTCTTTGCAGACGATAATTTTTCTTTTCCATTCCAAACATAAGATATACAAGGTGTTGTGGTCACTGTAGCTAAGGTGCTTCCCCCCTCCCCTCTGGCACCTCAAACAACTGTTTGGCTTTGTTCCCCAGAATTAGGCCCAGAAATGCATTGCCCCCTATTGGACCTCCTACATATTGATGTGTAGAAAACTCTCCTGAATACGTTTTAAGAAATCTGCCCCCTCTAAACCTTTTACACCATGTCTATTCTAGTTAATTTTGGGGAAGTTGAAATCTTCTAATATAATCACCATATTTTTATTTTAACACACCTTAGTGAAATGTCTATATTAACCACTGACTGACTGGGGGCCTATAATATATTCCTAACAGTGTGACTGCCCCCATTTTATTCACAGGCTCTTCCTACAAAACCTCCTTTGAAGATCCTTCTAAGATAATGTGCCTCCTTACTGCAGTCCTGCTGTGCCCTCAGCCACATCACAACAACATCACAATTCCACATATCAATCCACATCCTTAATCCATCTGTCTTGCCTGTAGTACTCCTAGCATTAGAGGCCATCCCACCTCACCCTTCTCCCTGGAAACTCAACATGGCTGAACTGCCATTGCCTTGGTTCCCAGACTAAACTATGCTGAGTTCTTATTGTACTAATGCTCTGTGTCCCTTCTCCCTGCTAACTGGTTGAACTCTTCCAACAGCAGTAGCGTATCCATCTACAAGGACGGTGGCCCCATTTTTGTTCAGGTGCAGTCTGTCCTGCTTATACAAGTCCCACCTCCCCAGAAATGGTCCTAGGGTCCAGGAATCTAAAACACTCCCTCCTGCACCAACTCTTGAGCTACACGTTCATCTGCCCTAGCCCTCTACTTCTTTGCTCATGAGCACATGGCTGTGGGATATTCTAGAGATTATAACCTTTGAGTTCCTGCTTCTTAATCTACTGCTGAACTCCCTAAATTCTTGATGGAAGACCTCATGCGTAATTCTACTTATATCATTGGTACTAATGTATACCACAACCTTTGTCTTATCCTTTTCATTCTGGATTCCTGACCCTAGCATTAGGGAGCCAAATACACCATTCTTGAGTCATGTCATCAGCTGCAGACATGGTTGTATGTTCCCCTATCACTCTTCCTTTCTTCTTCCTGCCTTCCTGTACAGTCAGGCCATTTGTGGTGCCAGAAGCTTGGCTCTGTCTGCATTCACTTGAGGAACCAGTGACAAATGGTGATAGATTGAGAAAGGTTGATGTACAAAGGGACCTGGGTGTCTTTGTATATAAAACAGTGAAAGGAAACACACAGGCGTAGCAAGAAGTTAGGAGAGTAAATGATATGTTGGCCTTCATTGCACAAGGGTTTCAGTAGAAGCAAAGAAGACTTACTGCAGCTGTACAGGCCCCTGGTGAGACCACATGTGGAGAATTGTTAGCAGTTTTGATCTCCTCATCGATGAAAAGATATATTTACCATAGAGGGAGTGCAGACAAGGTTCACCAGATGACAGATGCTTGTTATCTCGGATTCTCCAGCATCTGCAGTACCTTTTATCTCTCACCAGATGACAGGTTTGTCATATGAGGAGAGTTTAGAGTGACTGGGTCTGTATTCACCATAGTTTAGAAGAATGAGATCTCACTGAAATGTATTAAATTCTGACTGGAATTTAGGGCTGGACAGACTGGATACAGGGGTTACTTTTCCCCTGACCAGAGCTTCAGAACAGGTGTTCACCATTTCAGGACGTAGGGTTGGCCATTTCAGACATTTCACTCAGAGGCTGATGAACCTCTGCAACACAGAAAACTGTTGGAGTCTAGTCACTGACTATATTTTAAAAAAATAGATGGATTTCTAGAGGCTAAAGGTGTCAGGTTTGGGGAGTCACAAGGTAGTGTTGAGATAGAGGATCAGCCATGGTCATGTTGGAAGGTGAAGGGGGTGTGACTGATTAACTGGCCTTCTCCTGCTCCTACTCTCTATGTTTCCATAATTAACTTTAACAGAGAACTAAACATTTTGCTTATTGGTCAATTAGGTTGCAGCTGTGCCTTTATTCCACAACCAACAGATCAGATCAAAGGTCTACCAACATCCAACCTTGAATGGTTGTGTTTAATTAAACAACTCAATGGAGGAGGAGGAGGCTCTCCAAATATCCCTATCATCAATATGGGGGAACCCAACATATCAGTGCAAAAGATAAGGCTGAAGAATTCACAGCAATCTTTGGTCAAAATTGCTAAGTGGATGATGCAGCTGGGCCTTCTCCAGTGTTACCAATATTTGCAAATAGCAGTCTCTAGCCAACTGCATTAGTTCCACATGATCTCAAACAATAGCTGAAGGTACTAGACATTGAAAGGCTACGGGCCCTGACAACATTCAGGCAATAGTATTGAAGACTTGTGCTCCAGAACTTGCCACTCTCCTAGCCAAGCTTTTCCAGTATAGTAACAACACTGGCATTTACCCAATGATGCGGAAAATAGCCCAGGTATGTCCTGTACACACAAAGCAGGACAAACCCAACTTGGCAGTTACTGACCCATCAGTCTACTCTCGATCATCAGTAAAGTGATGGAAGGTGTCATCAACAAGCAGCACCTGCTCAGCAATAACCTGCTCAGTGACGCCCGGTTTGCATTCTGCCAGGGCCACTCAGCTCCTGACTTCATTACAGCCTTGGTTCAAACATGGACAGAAGAGCTGAATTCCAGAGGTGAGGTGATAGTGACTGCCCTTGAAATCAAGACCACATTTGAATGATGTGCATTAGCCAAACTGAAATCTATTGGAAATGAGTTAAACTCTCCGATGGTTGAAGTGAAACCTGCCACTTAGAAGATAGTCGTGGTTGTTGGAGGTCATCTCAGCTGCAGGACATTGATACAGCTTCAACAACAGGCAAGAAGCTCAATGCCATCCAGGATAAAGCAGCCTGCCTGATAGGCATATCTACAAACGTCATTCCCTCTACCATCCTCAAGGGGCACTGCAGAAATTCACCAAGGCTCCTTAGACGACACCTTCTAGATCTATGACCACTACCAACTGGAAGGATAAGGACAGCAGGTATGTGGGAACACCACGAACTGCAAGCCACACACCACCTTGACTTGGAAATATATCACTGTTTGTTCAGTGTCTATCAGTCAAAACTCTGGAACTCCCTCCCTCACAGTATTGGGCGTCTGCCTACATTAAATGAACTGAAGTGGTTCAAGGAGGCAGCTCAACACCACGTTCTCAAGGGTAACTATGGAGGGGCAATAACTGCCATCTATATCCATGACTCATGATGAAGGGAAATAAAATCACTAGACTAAGAGATGAGCTAACAAAAGCATTAACATTATTTCAGGGCTCTACAATGTGAATGTTTCCTTTCGCTGGAGAGTTTAGAATCAGTCTTGGAATATGAAAAGTCTATTTAGGCTTGAGATGAGAAGATATTTTTTCACTCAAAAGTTTACGAATCTTTGGTAATCTTTATACCTGACAGCTGTGATGTTCAGTCACTGAGTATATTTAAGACAGAGATTGATAGATTTTTGGCTACAAAGAGAATTAAGGGCTTTTGGAGTAGTGAGGAAGGTGTGGTTAAGGGACAAGATCAGCCAGGATCTTACTAACTGGTGGAAAGCTCCTATTTCTTATGTTCTTGATTTCTAGATAATTTGTAATTTACTGCAATTTGGGAGACTGAGGCCATTTTACAATAATGCCCCAAATTCAGAACCATCTGACATTTTATAACTATTTGAAGTGTAATATCTTTCTCTGTTTTCATCATTTTTAACTATTATTGTATTTGTTTAAATGATTCCCTAGAAAGCTGTTGCAGAACCTTCTAAAAGTAAATTTGCAGATGTCATTGATTTTACTGCTCAGTTATAAATTGTTCAATTATGTTAAATGTTGAACCCTCTTCAGCAAGTTTTCCAAGGATTATAATTTTTTTTGAAATTACTAGATAATGAAGATAAATTATTAATAAAGCTTCATCATGAAGAATTTTAACTTTGGTTTCTTTTCAGAAATTTTCCTTAATGAGAACTAAAGCTAACGAAGTTTTATATACTTCAGAATTATCCTATTTTTGCTGTAAAAAATGTTTTCAAGCATTGAAGTGCCTTTAGATGAAGAAATACTGTATTCTAACTTTTTGTACAAATGGAGGGAAATCTGTTTTCTTGAGCTGTTTCCCTGCCCTTTGCTGTGATTTCTAGCACAATGACGGATTCATGCCTTTCTCATTCTTCTGCAAGATCTTCTTCCCCATTTTACATAGAATAAAATTGCATCACGCTGACAACTTCTTGAAGAAATATTTTCAGTCAAACAATGAAAGAAATTGGTTTTTGCCTCCAAGACAAATTTGAATAAAGCCTTCAATTTTCCATGAGATTGCTCAAATTAAACTGCTGTTGTCCCAATTTTTACAATAAAGTTCCTCTTTTATAACAAAGAATTATTATAACAACACTTGTTTGCTTAATATAGCATGTTAATCCTCCTTTTAGCCTCTCAGTCTAGAATATTCTTTTTAAAAGTGAAATATTTCACCCTTCCTTTAAGGAACTTAACTCATACAGGTTGTCTGATATTGACCACTGTCACTGAAATTCTGCTTTGTTATCACAAGGCTTTTTCAACATTTTTCAAGGATACTAATTGATTTGAGATTTTAAAGACAGACTTGGTGCTGTGATGGCTCATACAGCATTATTAATGCTGGCTGCTGCTTTGGCGGAAGCTAATTAACTTAAAGAATCCCTACAGTGTGGAAACAGGCCATTCAGCCCACCAAGTCCACACCAATCCTTTGCAGAGCATCTTACCCAGACCCACCACCCTACCCTATCTCTGTAATTCTGCATTTCCCATGGCTAACCCACCTAGCCTGCACATGCCTGGACACTATGGACAATTTAATATGGCCAATCCATCTATCCTTCACATCTTTGGACTGACAGGCTCTGTGAGCTATTAGGCTGCTGAACGTTTAAAGACACATTCTCAGATATCTTACTTCTTTCTTCTCCTTGGATAGTTGTATTTTTGTAGTACTGAAGATTATTTTGGTCTATTGCCGTTGCTAGCACATTTTATGTGACCGTGGTGTCTGCCACTGCTACCATCTCACATAGTTCAGCTAAACGAAATCTTCAGATGGCTGCAACTATCACCATCACCATTGTGTGTATGTTGGTTCTTCCAAAACTACCTGGGTTTCTCGGATAGAGTCACTGTCACCAATCGTCCTTACTGGTATTAGCTCACAATACAGATAGCACATGGGGAATGATGGCCACACAATGTCTTCAGCAGAAGATATCCTCAATCTTGACAAATGATAAACATGTTTATTATATATTACTTAACAGCTCGGAAGATAATATACATTGTACATGGTGGTCTCTTGTGAGACATGAGCCTGAAGTTAAAAGTAAGTTCACATTAGCTACTGAAACATTCTCACACTGCATTGGTTACAATCGCAGAGCTCTAACAGTGCTGAAGAGCTCCTCAAAGGAATGCACCTTTGTATCCTGATTGGCAGAACATCTGTCATGATGTTAGTTCACACTTTCAGGTCCAAACTTCCTCATACAACAGGAAAGAGACCAAGATTGATCATTTGCTCAAGACTACTAGCTGCATAGGATCCTAAATGTTTCAGATTTATCTTTTGCTAGTTTATTTCATTCTTGAGGATGGGATGTTTGTGGACCCTGTTCCTGTTGCTTGTTTATTGTTCATTACTATTCATGACTGGGATATGGCAGAACTCCTAAGCTTTGACCTGATCCACAGCTTGTGGAATAGTTTAGGAACAAAAACAGAAGTTGCTGGAAAAGCTCAGCAGGTTTGGCAGCATCTGTGAAGAATAACATCAGAGTTAACGTTTTGGGTCCAGTGTTCTTCAGTTCTTTTGGTTTTTATTTTGTGGAATAGTGTAGCTCTGTTTGTAGCATGCTCCTTATGCTGTTCAGCATGTGTCTAGTCTTACGTTATAGTTTCTCCAGATTGGTACTTCATCTTTAGGTGTGCCTGGTGCTACTCCTGACATGCTGCCATACATTCTCAATGAATAAGGGTTGATTCCCTTGCTTTATGCTAATACGAGTGACGGGTATGCTGACCATAATAAAATTCTTCCGCTGTTGCTGCCCTACAGTGGCTTGTAGCTGGCCAGTTCTGACTTGCCTGATCCTTTCTGGATTAATTCCATTTACGAATTGATTGTACCACATAATACAATAGAGGATGTCTCAATGTGAAAATGAAAATTTGTCTCTGCAAGTACTCCTGTTAGTGTAGTAATGGACAGATGCAGCTGTGATTGGTAGATGGATGAGGACAAGATCATTATTAGAATCCCTACAGTGTGGAAACAGGCCCTTTGGCCCAACAAGTCCACACTGAACCTTGGAGTATCCCAACCACACCCATCCCCTTGTAACCCACCTAATCTACACATCCCTGAACACTATGGGCAATTTAGCATGGCCAATCCACCTAACCTGCACATCTTTGAATTGTGGGAGGAAACCCATGCAGACACAGGGAGAATGCGCAAACTCCACACAGACAGTTGCCCGAGGCTGGAATTGAACCTGGGTCCCTGGTGCTGTGGGGCAGCAGTGCTAACCACTGAGCCACTGTGCCGCCCCTATATTATGTCTTTTACTCGATGGTATTCTCACCTCCTGTGGCAAGATCACTGACAAATATGTTCTCTAGGACTCGGCCAAATGGGTGAGTGGTGGTGCTATCAAACTTCTTTTGGTGATGGACATTTAAGCCCCTCAGCTAGAGAACACTGTTGGCCCTTGCTATCCTTCATACTTATTCCAATTATGTCCAACATGAAGGAATACTGTTCCATCGGTTGCGGCAGATAGTACATGATAAACAGCAGCATAGATCCTTGTTTATGTCTAACCTGAAACCATGAAACCATTTTAGAGTCAATAGTAAGGGCTCCTAGGGCCACCTTCTCCTATCGGTATATCACTGTGCGACCATCTGGTGGATGTGACCAACCAGTGGGATTGTTGATTAGAAAAGGAATGGTCCATGATGATCAATTTTGTCATTTGTGAGAACGATTCTAATCTTAATAACTTTTGCTAGTTAACATGATGACATTGATATGACAATGGTATTGTAATTTTTTAAAATAAAAATATCTGCTTCTAGGGCTGCTGAACTCCAAATATGGTCGTGGCTGGACTGATCATCGTAAGATTGCTGTCAACTGTCTTCGCTGTTTTGGACCAGGTCAAAAGGACTTTGAAAACAAAATTTCTGAAGAATGTATGTTTTTTTTAGATGCTATTGACACATACAAAGGAAAGCCTTTTGAAGCCAAGTGGCTTGTAACTAACGCAGTTTCCAACATCACAAACCTAATTATTTTTGGAGAGCGTTTCACATATGACGATAAAGAGTATCAGCACATGATTGAGATATTTAGTGAAAATATTGAGCTGGCAGCCAGTGTATGGGCGTTTTTGTACAATGCTTTCCCTTGGATTGGGATCCTGCCTTTTGGAAAACATAAACGCCTATTTAAAAATGCAGCAGAGGTGTATGAGTTTTTGCAAAAGATTATACAGCGGTTTTCACAAAACAGAACATCACAGAAACCCCGGCATCTGATTGATTCATATTTGGATGAACTGGAAAATAACATGAATGATCCTGAATCTTCCTTATCAACGGAAAACTTAATTTTTACAGTTGGGGAACTTATTATAGCTGGAACTGAGACTACAACTAATGCACTTAGATGGGCCATCTTGTACATGGCACTGTATCCAAATATTCAAGGTGAGTAAACAGCAATAGAATTGGACTACTACTTCACAGAAATTGAGAGGATGGAATATTTAATTCACAATTCTTATTGTGAAATTCAAACAGCTTCATTCTCACTTGGGTCCTTGTGGTAAAGCTTTCATCAAACATAATTTGAAACAATTAAATATCACTTGCATTCATTGATAATATACAATTGTTTTTTCTAATAAATCTTGTCATGCAGTTCTACTAAAACAGAACTATTTTCAGTGCAGATGTCTTGTTATGACTCGAAAAGCAAATTTCCCAAATGCAAGTTTATTTTTGCCAATGAATTTTTTAAAAACTCATTGTAAATTACTGTAAGTGCAGCAATATATTTATTCATGTGATCAGTGGTGAATTCCTGAGATCCCACGCCATTTTGATCATTGTCCAATAGAATTTAAAAACAAAATTTTGTACCTATAGTTAAAGTTCATTTATTTACAGTAATATAAAATAATGGGTGAGTTGGACAGTGTAGTTTTTAAACGATGGGGAAACTTCAAGGTTGAACCTTCAAGATTTTATTATGTGAACACCTTAATCAGCTTAGTATTTTCTTATAAATTCCCACTTAACCACAGTAATTTGTATAATACTTCTAAAGTGCTCTCATGATAAGTGTACTTCCTGAAATGAAAGAAGGATATCATTGAGTGTTATTTCTGCCCTTTTCAGAAAAGGTACATCAAGAAATTGACAGTGTAATGGGAAAAAATCAAATACCTTCTCTGGAACACAAGCCGCGGATGCCATACACAGAGGCAGTTCTACATGAAGTTCTTCGATTTTGCAATATAGCTCCACTTGGTATTTTTCATGCAACTGCCAAGAATACAGTTGTTCGAGGTTATTCCATTCCAAAGGGAACCACAGTTATAACAAATCTTTACTCTGTACACTTTGATGAGAAATATTGGAGTGCTCCTGATGTATTTTGCCCTGAAAGGTTTCTGGACAGCAACAAACAATTTGTGAAGAAGGAAGCATTTGTTCCATTTTCTATTGGTAAGTAATAAGCTGTGTGCAAACATGCTGCATTTGGATACAAAACTGATGCGAGTGAATTAGAAAATTTTCCTTTGCCTAACAGTTCCAAAACCTTTTTGATCAGTGAAAGTGATAGACAGAGCTAAGCAATCCCACAACAATCCATGGATCAGATCTAAGCTTCAGTCCTTCTGTAATCAGTCGTGAATGATGGGGGCAGCACGGTGGCTCAATGGTTAGCACTGCTGCCTCACAGCACCAGGGAACCAGGTTCGATTTTATCCTTGGGCAACTGTTTGTGTAGAGTTTTCATCTTCTCCCCGTGTCTGTGTGGGTTTCCTCCAGGTGTTCCAGCTTTCTCCTACAGTCCAAAGATGTGCAGGCTAGGTGGATCGGCCATGCGAAATGCAGGGTTACAGGGATAGGGTAGGGGGTGTGTTTGGTTTGGACATTCTTCACAGGGTTGGTGTAGACTTGATGGGCCAAATAGCCTGCTTCCACACTGTAGGGTTCTATTTTAAAAAAGAAAACTGAACAACTCACTGAAAGAGGAGACTTTACAAATATCCTCATCCTCAATGATAGAAGAACCTGGCACATCAGTACAAAAGATAAGGCTGAAGCATTCATAGCAATCTTCAGCTAAAAGTTCTGAGTGGATGATCCATCATAACCAGCATCAGATACCAGTATTCAGCCAATTCAATTCACCCTACATGATAACAAGAAACTGTTAGAGGCACAGGATCCTACGAAGGCTATGGCCCCTGACAACATTCTGGTAATATAACAGAAGACTTGCGCTCCAGAACTTGCCGCTCCCCTAGCCAAGCTCTTCAAGTACAGTTATAACACTGGCATCGACCTGACAATGTGGAAAATTGCCCAGGTATGTCCTGTACACAAAAAGCAGAACAAATCCAACCCGGCCAATTAGACCTCATCAGTCCACTCTCAATCATCAGTAAAGTGATGGAAGGTGTCACAAGCAGCACCTGCTCAGTGATGCCCAGTTTGGGTTCTGCCAGGGCCACTTAGTTCCTGACCTCATTACTGCCTTAGTTCCACCATGGACAGAACAGCTGAATTCCAGATGTGATATAAGAGTGATAGCCCTTGATGTCAAGGTCACATTTGATTGAGTGTGGCATCAAGGCGCCTTAACAAAACTAGAATCAATGGGTATCAGGGAGCAAATTCTCCACTGGTTGGAGTCATACCTGACACAGGAAGATGGTTGTGGTTGTTGTAGATCAGTCATTTCAGCTCCAGGACATCTTGGCAGGAGTTCCTCAGGTCAGTATCCTCAGCCCAACCGTGAACAGCTGCTTCATCAATGACCTTCCCTCCATCAACAGGTCGTGAGTGGGGATGTTCACCAATGATTGCACAATATTCAGTGCCATTCGCAAGGCCCACTGGTGAATACAAAAAAAAAGTTAAATACTTTATGGAATGCTTTCAAAACAAAAGTACAACGCCGCTTTAGTAGTGGTATTGCACTAATACTGCAATTGTCTTGGAAAGGGCCTTGCAGAACTAAATTTGGAAAAACAAATTTTAAATGCATTTTTAGGGAACTCTGCAAATGGCTTATTAGAAAAAGAAGCACTCATAAGACTAGAATATTTCAGTTCAGAATTAACTGGGGTACAACTGCAACAAAGAGAAAAATCATCAAAAGTTCCTGTTTTTGGAAACTATCTCTTGAGCGCTGTAGCAGGGTAGATCAATGAAGATTTCCAGTGAGAACTGTACGAAACCTGCCTTTTACTTCTGAAGCAGCTCGCAATCAGAGATTATGTAATACATTAGAAATAGAACTGTATCACCATTCCTTTACCGCCTCGGAGTCAAAATTCTGAAACTCCCATCCTAACAACAGAGTGTTCCTGCACGTCAAGCGTTGCAACAGTTTAAGAAGGCAACTCAGCCCCTTTTACAAATCAATTTGCAATGGGCAATAAATGCTGTCTGACCAATGATGCTTATGTTCTGTGAACAGGAAATATATTTGCATGATTACTAGAGCATTACTCGCTTTTGTGAAATCATGTCTCAATTAGAATGAGAGACTTTAAAAGCCAAGTGAAACAAAAGAAAGCCCTCAGTGCTGTTGGATTCCCAGATTTGGATATTCTCATATCATTCTAAAATCCTAAATCCAAGACGAATATGTCTAAACGTAGAATTTATAAACACTTGGACAAGGAGCTGTTTGTTAGATTTGTATTTTCCCATTATATGGGATTTTTTAATGGCCAATTGCTATTAACAGGACATCCAACCAGTATTACACCATCCTTGGGGTATCTGAAATGTTTAGGAACAGACCAAACAACCGTACATCTCCTTAACCAAATCAGCCAGATTGAAGAATTGTTAGTGAGCAGTGCATATTTGAATCAAGCAATGTAAGTTAGAATAATGAATTCAGTGTCAAAAATTCAGTATCAGAAAGTGGAATAAATATAGGGAAACAAATGTTAAATTGAGATTGAAGTCACGAGATTTTTTTTAATAACCACTAACAATACCTAAAAGCTGTAAGATTATGAATTCATACTTGTAAAAGCTTTCAGTGCTGTAGATTTTTGGCAATAGTTAGGATTTATCATACCAGTGAAAGGATACTTAGACTGGAATGGCTTGACCTCATCTTTTGTGGCAAATTTTGTGTACAATATAAGTGCAGAAATTTCATTTCTATTCATCTCATGCACATTTTTAAGATGCACTTACAGACAGGAACTTCTGGATTTGCATATATATTGTGCAACTTCAGAAGCTGATGTCTAATTTGCACATAATAAACGATGAGCACTGTCAGCCTTTCTGTTATTTTTACAAGACGTATCTCATGCATAGTGTACAATTTTTTGTTGCTTTGGTAATAGCTTTGGACTGGGGAGTCTGGAACTGATAATATTCAATGCTTTGGGCAGGAAGAAGAGGTATTAAACAATTATACAGTTTTCTTTTTCACGAAATTGAGTAACTAGCCAACAATTCTATTTTTTGTAGGACGAAGGAATTGTCTTGGAGAAAAGCTTGCAAGAATGGAGCTATTTCTGTTTTTTACCATGTTATTACAAAGATTTCATCTTCATTTTCCACCAGGAACTATTCCAAATTTGAAACCTAAAATGGGAATGACATTGCAGCCTTATCCATATCTTATCTCAGTTGAAAGACGCTGAAGTAAAGGGAGTGTTGCCTCCAACTAAAACAAGAAAGAAAAAGCAATCTAGAGTTCAAAATGTTTGGTGTAATGAATTCTCTTTCATTTGTCTAAATCTATACTTTAATCTTGTGATCTAAGCTATCCTGAATGGAGGCAGTGTAAAGTGCCCAAAAAAGTTAGAATCACACAGTGCAAAAGGAGATCATATGGCAGGTAGCGTCTGGATCACCACTTTAAAACCACTATCCATTTTATCCATGCCTCTATTCTTTCCCTGTAGTCCTGCTAATTTCTCCTATTTATGGTACACATATTTTGAAAGTTCCTATTGAATCTGCTCTTACCACCTTCTCAGGCAGTACATTGCAAATCTTACTACTTGCTGTCCGAAAACTATTTCTCATTGCTCATCTGTTTCACCAATTATCTTAAATCTCTGGTCACCAGTCTGCTTACTGGCAGAACACTTCTCATTTTTTCCATCAAAACCTCTCCCCCTCAACAATCATTTATGTCTGATGAATCCCATCTTCTGTAGTATCTTCATGGGACTGAAGTCTCTTATCCATGCTATAATTCTAGTAGATAACCTTTTTACCTTTTCTCAGGCATGATATAAACTATCAAAAGTGGGGTGTGGAATTGGACACAACAATCCAAATGAGGCCTCACCAATAATTTCTCAGGTTTCAGCATCACTTCCTTACTGCCTTATTCTGTATCTCCATAAGATCAAACATCCCATAATTTTAACAGTGTCATCAACTGGTTATAGGCTTTTCAAAGAGCATGATGTGCTGAATAGTTTTGTATACTATCTATTCTAATTTATCGTTCTATCTTCAAAAACCGCCAGCTGTTTTTGCATCTTCTTTGAAGTTACACTTTTTTGCTTGCATTATTCTCCTTACTTTTCTTTCTAAATTGCATCACTTCATACTTCTCTGCATTAGACCTGCAAAATTCATATCTTTAAACTAGGTGATTAATTCCAGTAACGGCATCCTTATTTTCAAATACAATTGTAACATGGAGAACATGAAACAGTTAATTCATGTGAGCAAACTGCCTTGCGCCCAGATATTTTTAGTTATTGGTAAATTGCATGTTTTTCTCAAATCTCTATATTGACTTAAAGGGAGGTGATCAGCTGCTAAGCCTCTGCCAGCATTGTTCTATAACAAACTACCAGATAATATTCAACTTTAATAACCAGGTATCCTTCCTTTCTATAAAGAAGTGTTTACCTTTATTAACTCAGGAGAGTGGATATGATTTATATGCCAGTGCTACTTTATTCTTGAATGCCTTCTGTTCAGGGTTGTGAGTTTCTGCCATGGGTCTGTATGCAAATAATCAGGCTAATTCTCAACCTATAGATCTTGGATAGATGGGATTGGATGTGTCAGGAGGTAGAGGGATCAAGAGTGCAAGATTATCTTCCTTTCTTCTCTAACTTGACTTTCCTTCCTCACTAAAGCATTGGGACTCAAAGCATGACACCATTCTGAACAATTAGGAGCAAGCTCCTTCCAGTCAGTAAGCTCAACATCACCACGATTCTTAGCATCTTTGAAGTGTTTTCTTTGTCCTTCCCTGGAATGTTAGCCATTTAAGAGCTGATAGGCTCCTTTGGCAGGGAAATGGATTTTGGCAATTCAAACAAAGTGGGCAGTCAATTAAAGTTTACTCTTACAGGAGACTGTATGAAAGCTTATGGACCTTGCTTGAAAAAGGACACCCCCAATTAAACAGAAACGAATCATACCTAGAAAAGCAATATACTCCTATCCACAATCATCCTCCAGCAAGTGTTTGTTGAGAACACTGTATCTTTTGTTAAATAGTAGTTATTTACAGGATGACTGCAGAATTAACTGCAGCACTGTTTCTAACTGTAATAGTTAATAATTCAGTAGAAATGAGAACAAAAAATGCAATCCATATAATCTTCGACTGTAAATACAATATTCCTACAGTTAAAATTTTTATAAAAATATTTCACTCTGCTGTTGTTGGTCTGGTGTTCTTGTATAGCTACCACATTAGTTTGTTATTGTTCACATAATTATATGTATTTGTTGTGTTAGAATTTAATTTGTGGGAGCATGTATGCATAGAAAATAAATGTGATGTCCAAGAGATTAATAACAGGATGCAAAATGAAGATGTGAAATGCATTTCTGATCCTGGAACCAAAGCAGACACCATGGCAACATTTAATTAGAGTAGATGGTTGAAGGAAAAGGTAAAATAAATGGATCTGTGTAGCATAAAACAGGAGATTAAAATTACAGTTTGCATGAAGAATAAGAGCATAAGAGACAGGAGTAGGCTCTTCGGCTTTACAAGTCTTTCCCACGATTCAAATGAATTATCTTACACCTCAACATTACCTTTCCATTATACCTATGTCCCATAAATGAGAACTCACACTAGTTAAGCTTATGTACCTGCTGAAATTTTGTGAATGTGTTTCTATGATGCAGCATAATTTCAGCTTTTTATACGTAACTTGTTTTACATGTTTTGAAATGAGTTTTTCTTTTTGAGATATATTAAATGTATAATATATAAATTAAAATGTGATATTCATAATCATGATCCAGATGGTTTCTTTCACTGCACTTTCCCCTTTCCCCTCTTTGATTGTTTGGGAACCAGCTTGATTATTCACATTAATAGCATTTGTTGAAGCAAGCTATTGCTGAAAAACATTGAGAGCCTACCTATTACTTTACTGCGCTTTAAAACAATTGATCCAGATATTGACCTTAAAATATTTTGCTGTATTCCTGTAGCATAGAAGCAATGCATATTTTAATGATAGTAACTGGCAAGGTTGTCCATTGCAAGGTACCTCTAATGACAGCTAGATCACCTGTTCGAAATAATAAACACACAGGCTGTCTATTCACAATTTATGACTATGCTAAACTATGCATTACCCCAAAATGATTATGTTTTGTGTTGCATTCTCTGAGTAGATACAGTAGTTAAATGAGAGACACCTCCACAGTATTTTGCCCTTTGGCCTTGTTTGCTTTCTATGTTTCTTTGACAGATTAGAATGGAGACTAGACGCCTCAAAGCTGCACATTGAATAAGTTTCATCTCACCAGCACAGGATATAGATTTCTTAATGTTATTTTTTGTAGAATACTGATCAGTTTCATAAACTCGCTCAGATGATGCAGATGACTTGCAGCATGAAGAGAACAAAATAATTACTCATGTTGTGCAAATATTAGCCTTTAATTTGAGTAAATTTCAGTTCAGTGCAAGAAATTGTCATGCATTGACATTGATGATTTTATGAGTTAGGGAGCTCCTCAACATATCAAGTTTACTTGAGTATGATAGACAAATACTGCCCAAACTTTGTTACAAAGGGAACAACTTAGGTTCTTGCAAGCTCAGAAAAGTAGCACTGTTTGAAGTTTGGGTGCCTTCTTCAAGGTCTTAGATTCTAAAGACCTACAGCCCACTTAACATTTTATGTAGGTTTGTTGCTGCTTTGTGCTGAAGCTATAACAAATACACCATCTGCCACATACTGCAGCTTTTTTCTACTTGTCTGTTTTGGAATAAATGGGAGTAAAGATGTCGGGTTAAGAGTAATGGGCAAGAAGGATACTGTAGATCTCAACGAAGGATGCAAAGACAGCAAAAGAAGTGAGGACGTGCAGTAAGTGAAGGGCTAAGACATGTTAGTTGCAAAGACTACAAGCTATTTCATATTCTAATACAATATGCATTATTAAATTCTGGAACTTACATTTTCTGCTTTAAAGTCTTTGGGTGTGAATTAATTAACCTTTCCAGATAAATTAAGGCTTTTGCATTGTTATTAATCTTGAATTGTACATATCAAAGTGGCTGATTAACATTAATATAACACAAACTTCCATGCTTACTGTTATTCAATGTCCTGCTAACTACAAAGGAACTATCACACCACAACAGATAATGCTGAAAACTATAAAAATATTACAAAAGTTACTTTTTCTTGAGCGTTAGTGGTGGCTTGATAAATGATTTTGATGTGAATGTAGGAGGTATGGTTAGTAAGTTTGCAAGTGACACCAAAATTGGAGGTGTCATGGACAGTGAAGAAGGTTATCTCAGAGTACAACAGGACCTTGATCAGATGGCCCAATGGGCCGAGGAGTGCAGATGGAGTTTAATTTAGATAAATAGGAGGTGTTGCATTTTGGTAATGCAAATCAGGGCACGACTTATACAGTTGATGGTAGGGCCGTGGGGAATGTTGCTGAACAAAGAGACTTAGGGGTACAGGTGCATAGTTCCTTGAAAGTGAAGTCACAGTTAAACAGAGTGATGAAGAAGGTGTTTGGCATGCTTGCCTTCAATGGTTATTGCATCGAGTATAGGAGTTGGGAGGTCATGTTGCGGCTGTACAGGACAGTAGTTCGGCCACTTTTGAAATACTGTGTTCAGATCTGGTCTCCCTGCTATAAAACAGACATTGTTAAACTTGAAAGGGTTCAGAAAAGACTTACAAGGACGTTGGTGGGATTGGGGGGGGTTTGCACTACAGGGAGAGGCTGAATAGGCTGGGGTTATTTTCCTGGAGTGTCACAGGCTGAGAAGTAACATTATAGAGGTCAAGATGGCAGCAGGGTAAGTAACTCCATTTGCAGCTCCACTCTGCTTGCCAGTTCCCTTTCTTTTCCCCTTCTTCTTCTCTCTCCTCTCTGCAGTAATTCTATCCCCTTCAGCCCCTGCCCTCTTAACTACCTACCCAAGGAGTCAGGTCATCACCGGGAACTGCATGGCAGGAGCTGAATGCATGGGCTATTTCCTGCAACTATGACAGTGAGAATGGGCTGGTGAGGGGGCAGTGGGTGGTGAGAGTGGAGCCGGTGAGGGGGTGGTGAGAGCAGGGCCTGTGAGGGGGTGTTGGTTGGCAAGAGCGGGGCCGGTGAGGGGGCGGCGGTCAGCAAGAGCGGGGCCAGCGATCGGCGACAGCGGGGCCAGTGGTCAGTGGTGAGAGTGGGCCTTTCACATGGTGGCAGCCTCCTGGGTGTCCTTGCAACTGGAGTGTTGCTTGCACTATTGTGGAAATGGGACTTGGGACTGTTGAGATGTGGACTTTTTTTTTCTTGCTTACCTTTTGGCTCTGTTAAAATCTTTTAATTCTGGTTTTTGTAATCAAGTGGTTGCCAGTGAATGGAGACTGTGCACTTTTCGCTGCACGTCTGCATTCATCTACTTAGTGTATGTGACATGTAAATTAATCTAAATCCAAATAAAATCATGATGGACTTGGATAGGGTGAATAGCCATGGCAGAGGTGTCCAAAACTAGAGGGCATATGTTTGAAAGGGAAAAGATTTAAAAGAGATCTAAGGGGTAACTTTTCACACAGAGGTGGTAGTGTATGGACTGAGCTGCCAGAAGAAGTGGTGGAGGCGGGTACAATTACAGCATTTAAAAGGAGTCTGAATGGGTATATGAGTAAGAAGTATTGAGAGGCATATGGCCAAATGTTGGCAAATGGGACAAGATCAGTTTAGGATCTGTTCAGCATGGATGAATTGGACCAAAGGGTCTATTTTGATCCTGTATAACTCTATGATTCTATAAGTCTTGACAACGAGGCAAATTGTTGCAGATTCAAATCCTACTCGAGTCCTGATGTAAAATCTAGTCTGATATCCTGTTTAGTACTGAAGGAATATTACATGATTGGAGGAACCAGCTTTTGAATGACATGTTAAACTAACATCCCACTTGCCCTTTCAGGATTTGATCCATTGACGAAATTTAAAAAGTAAACAGACACATTGCAAATAATATTTATCCCTCAATGAACATCCTTACTTCTGATGATGTGGTCATTATATCATATTGCTGTTACTGGGAACTTGTTGTTTACACTTTTTATCATTATAATCGTAAAAGCTTTTTAAAACATACCTAAGTTGCTGAAAGTGCTTTGGGACATCCTTCAACCATGACAGGTATTATAGGAAGATAGGAAATAGGAGCAGGAGTAATCCATTCAGACATCAAGCCATACAACTAAACCATGATTGATCGTCTACCTGATTTTTTTTTTACATTACCTCCATATTCCTTCATATCTTTAATAGTACAAATCTATTGATCTCACTTAAACTCAATGACTGAGCTTCCATGGCCTTCCAGGGTAGAAAATTTTAATGATTCACCATTTTCCCAGTGAAGAAATTTCTCATCTTAGTCCTAAATCACTTCCTTCTTATTCACAAATTGTGTCCCCTGCGTTGAAATCCCATTGTCAGGAGAAACTTCCTTTCTGCATCTACTGTTGTTCTGACTCTAAAGGAGGAATCCAGTGATACTTTTCAAGCCCCACCACTCCACAAGCTGTCCCAAAAGTGTAAGTGTTTTATTTAATTACCAAAATGGTCAATTCGTCTAGTTTTTGCATTGCTATCCAGAGTAAAATAAATGTCCAGTAGGCTTCTGTAATTAATTCAAAAATAACGTTTAAAAGTTTGATTGTGCAGCAATTAAGCACCACCTTAAATTTTACCTCTCATCTCTCATGAAAGTTTTATTGGACTCCTCCTAAAATTAAACTTGCTTTTCCAGTAAAGAAACGGATAACCCACAGTTCTCTTTAACCTTTTGTTCCTGAGAAATCACAGGATAAAGTCTCTTCAATCCAGAAACATCTTAGCTGTTCTACATTCCACTTTCTCATAGATCGTAAGCACACATATATTTCTAACCTTACCTGTTTAAGAATTTTGTTTCCTTCATTTCAAATCATTCTAGTCTTCTAAAATTGAGAAAATACAAGTTCTGTCTACTCATTGCCTCCTCAAAAAACAGCCTGCTATTTCTGAAATCAACTGCGCAACCTTTGTTACACCACACTCTATGGCAAGTACATTCTCCCTTAGGTAAGTTAGCCAGAACAGCATACATACTCCAGACCTTCCTGTAAACAGGCAGCCTTTTGATTAATTTAATGATACAAAACATGTGATCCATCCTGATTCCTTTCTTTCTTTTTCAGCCCTTATATTATTGAGCTGAGCAGAGATATCTCCTAAGAACTTAAGAGCCATAGAGATGTACAGCACGGAACAGACTCTTTGTCCATTCCAACCAGATATCCTAAATTAAGCTAGTCCCAATTGCCAGCATTTGGCCTGTATCCCCCTTCCTATTCATACACCCCTCCTTCATCTCAGAAATGATATTCTTAAGTTTGGATTTACCCAAGTTGTCATTCAGACTTTCCTTCTTTAACTTTCACTTTTATCTCCACAGCAGATGGCTGAGATTTTTGCCCCACTACTTCAGAAGAAAGTGGTCTCCCATTTTTCTTTCAGTTCAGCAAATGTTTCTTAAATTATCTACTGCAGATGCTGTGGTTTCTGATGTTGACTTATTTCTCCTCCACTCTGAGGAAGGGTCACCAGACCCGAAATGTTAACTCTGTTTTTTCCTTCACAGATGCTGCCAAACCTGCTGAGCTTTTCCACCAACTTTGTTTTTGTGTCATCCCTCTTCCTGCCTATGTCATTAGTGTCAATACGGATCACAACCTCTAGCTGCTCACGCTTCCAAAACATGTTGTGCCCACTTACAGCCACCCTTCACCCTGGCACCAGGAAGACAATACAGCACCATCCCGGAATCTCACTCACAGCCACTGAACTGCCTGTGTCCCTGACTATAAAAGTCCCCTATCATTACCATTAGCCTTCAACTTAACTATCTCTGCTGTACTGCAGATCCACAGTGCCTCTGATCTGGCTTCTGCTGTTGCTTTTCCCTGAGGGCATTCCCCTTGCCCCCCCCCCAACACACAGCATCCAAAATCATCAGCACTTTTTCCACCATTGTGCTCTATGTCATGATTTAATAATCAATCTCTCATCAGGGATTGATGAATTCCATCAGTTAGTTGATTTAAAATAGTAAAAATATGTTTTGAAATAGACATTACTGCAGACTGATTGATTTACATAGACACTGGCTGCCAGTCCTGCTATGGTTCTGTAAGCTATCACAACATTGTATATACACAACATGTGAAGTCCTTGAAGGTGTACTGTCTGTAAGGAAATGTATGAATACAACGTGTATCTGTTGCGCTTGTTCTTGGCAGAGGTCACAGGTTTGGACAGTGCTGTTTAAGGAGCCATGGTAAGTTGTCGCAGTACATCTAGTAGACGGGACACAATGCTACCGTGTGTGTTTGTGGTGAAGGTAGTGAATATTGAGGCTGTTCGATTGGGTGCCAATCCTGGTTGGTATCAAATTCCTGTCTTGTATGCTGTTTTGTGGAGTCAGGTGGCAAGTCACTCATTGCAGAATTCCTGGTCTCTGACCTCATCTGGTAGTCACATTATTTATACAGTCGGTCCACTTCAGCTTCTGGACAATGATCAACTCTAATAGGGTTATAGTGGGGTATTCAGCAACAGTAAAGTCCTTGAATGTCAAAGACAAATGATTTATTTTTCTCTTGTTGCAAATGGTGTTGCTAGGTTGCTATGAATGTTCTATGCCACTTATCAGTCCAAGTCTGGATGTTGTACAAGTTTAGCTGAATTTTGACACGGACTGTTTCAGCATGTGAGGAGGTCTGAATTCTGCTGAACACTGTACAGTCACCAGCAGGCATCACACTTCTGACTTCAAGATGGAGGCACTGTCATTGATGAAACTGCTGAATATGGTTGGGCCTAGAACACCACCCGGAGAAACTTCTTTAGTGATAACCTCTAGCTGAGTTGATTCACCTTCAACTATCAAAAACATTTTCTTTTGTGTTGGGTACAAGTTTAACCAGTGGAGAGTTTTCCGCAATTTGCATCTACTTTCAATTTCTTGAACTCCCTGAGGACAACTGAGTCAAACCATGCCTTGACACCAAAGGCAGTAACTCTACTCTCAGTTACCCTGTTTAAATCACATTTGGACCATGGCATCATACAGACAGAAGTTGTGTGGGCCAAGAGGAACCCAAACTGAGTGTCAGTAAACAGATTATTGTTGAGCAAGTGCCAAGACTGGCACTGAGATAGTCAACAACACTCTTCATAACTTTAAACATGGAGTGTAGACTGATGGGATGTTAAGTGGCCACGTTGGATTTGTTCTACTTTCTGTGGACAGGACAGACCCAATGATTTTTCATTGTGACATTTACTATTATTATAGCTGTACTCGCACATCTTGCTTTGAGATCCGAGATAGCAAGAACTGCAGATGCTGGAGTCATATGCAACAAAAAGTGTGGAGCTGGAGGAACACAGCAGGCCAGGTAGCATCAGAGCAACAGGAAAGCTGATTTTTCTCAGGAAGGGTCACCAGATCCAAAACATTAACTCTGATTTTTTCTTCAGAGATGCTGCCAGACCTGCTCAGCTTTTCCAGCAACTTCTATTTTTGTTCCTGATTCACAGCATCCGCAGTTCTTTAAGATTTTTATTTCAATGTGATCCACTGGTTTTGGACATCGCTTCCACATACCAATATAAATCCACTCAATTTTGTTGGACCCATAAATGTTCACCCTTGAGATATCAGAGCTTCATATTCTGCAATAATTTTCCACGTTTTCCCATCAAATCATGTTTCCAGATTTCTGATCTAGATTTTTCACAAGTTGACTGGGATATTCCGCAAGTTACAAATAATATGAAAAATTACTTAAGTATGATATTGTCTAATAACACAAAATGGACATATTATTGGATTTTAAAAATGCTAAACATGAGAGTAACTACCATGTTTTCCCAGGTCAGATGGATATTTGTCACATGGCCCAAGCTTGGCCTAAATAGCTCAGTGAAACAGAAACTATCTGTAATCACTCAAATTCTTCATACAGTAGATTATAAAATGTATTCGTAAATAACTGTGCAGATAATTTTCAGTTGTGACCTTAATGATTTTGACAGCATTACCCTGTCACTCACTTACAATATTTTTATCTTCTGTTACACATGATATTCACCTTTAAAAATGCACACTCCTGTGAATAGCAATTATTGTTTGAACAATTCCTTCATTTTTATTAATACTGTTAACCTATTGATGAAATAGCACTGAAATAAGGTAAATTCCAACAGTTTTGCAAGTGGTTTGACATATCTTGCAGCTCATTCCTGCATTCTTGATTAAAAATCTCAACAATGCACTTAGTAAATTACAAAAGATATATCGTGACAGTCATAACCAACAACAGGACTTTCTTCTCAGCCAATGTGGGAGCACAAGGGGGAATGCCTGTCAAGAATATAGCGGTTAAGTTTTCAGATTCCAGTTCATATTTTGTGAAGACTGAAAAAGTCAGGATCAATGGATCTTTAACAAATAAATGCTCAAATTGCATACAATATTCTCTGAAGAATCTTAATGATATAAATGACAATAGCAAGCATTTCAATTGTATATAGTGCACAAAGCCTGCCTCATTTGTATTTATCTGGTCTTATTTTAACGCTTCATTGTGAAGATATGATTTCTTCAAAGTTAATACCCTGCACAGGATCATCACCTTCACATGTGCAAAACTCAGAATCTGTACGTGGACAGGATTGTATCATTGTTCCAAATGGCTGAATAACTGTCTATTGCAAAAGTTTATACTCTGAACAGCCAGCTTGTCTTACACCACTGAGCTGTAAAAGAATTAACCCTAGGGCAGATCCTTAATTCTCTGATTGGATGAACTAACATTGAAACCCCAAATAATACCTGGAACCCAAAAACAGGACGTGGCTACCAAGAGGAAATGAAAGGTAAGTGGAGTAAAACATTTGCTGAACATCTTTAATATAAGTGGCAGTATAGTCCTCCATGTTGAACACACCTTTGTCAGAACCAATAAGGGAAGTAAAGGCACAGAATGCAATCTGGATGGTGGACTCTAAATGTTTATCACCAAGAATCACACAGTAAGCATTCTGATAGAACAGGCACAGCCCTGAAAGGCACACTGCCAGAACAGGCCTGAGCCAGGTTGCAAGAAAACCCAAGGTTGCAAGAAAACCCACAAGAGGAGTCAAATAATCTTGATATTGTTCTCAAGATCCTATATGTCAAAGGAAAATTTGCCTCAGATATTAATGATAATGATAATGACCATCACGCAGTTCTCATGGAGACAAAGCCCCATCTTTACATCATCCACTAAGCTGTGCAACATTACCACTGTGCTAAATAGTAAAACTTAGAACAGATCTAGCACCTCAAAACAGTGCTGTAGGCCATCAGCATCAACAATGCATTTCAGCAAAACGTATAACCTCATGGCCCAAAAAAAGCCCTCACTTTACCACTATTATCAAACTCGTAGGCGAAAGACAGCCTGCTGCGAGAAGCAGCACAAGGCATACTTAAATTAAGATGCCAACCAGGTGAGGCTACAACAGAACTACATGCATTCTGCAATGCCAGAAATAACATGTAGCAGAGCTAAGCAAACCTAAAACCAATTGATTAGCACTGCAATCCTGTCACATCTGGTTGTGAATGGAGATGACCAATTAAACAATTAAATGAGGATTCATGAACATTCCCATTCTCAGTGACGATGAGCTCAGCAAGTCAGTGCAAAAGACAAAGCCGAAATGTTTGCAACATACAAAGAGGGGTTAAAGTAAACCCATTCTGATCTTTCTCTTAAGGTTCCCAACTTTATTGATGCCAGACCAATAACACTCACTCCATTTAATATCAAAAACAGCCATATGCAATAGATGTAGCCAAGGCTATGGGTGCTGGCAATGTCCCACCTGTAGGGTTGGAAGACTTGTGTTTTATAACTAACTGTACCACCAGCCAAGCAACAGCACCGGTGTCTAGCTGACAAATTAGAAAATCAACCAGACACATCCTGTTCACAAAATGCAGGACAGATCCAATCTGGCTAATTACTACCCCTTTGTTCTACTACTGAATCAAGAAGATATCAGCAATAATATTACCAAGTGACATTTACTCATGAATAACCCGTTCGCCAATGCTCAGTTCAAGTGCTGCCAGATATCCACTTAGCTCCAAGTGTGAATATAACCTTTATCTAAACATGGATGGAAGAGCAGAATTTCAGAGACAAGTTCAGAATGACTGGCCTGGACATCAAAATAGTTTTTGACAATGTTTGGCATCAGGGAGCCCAAGCAAACCTTAAGTCTGGGGTAAAACGCACTATTGATTGGAATCATACCAAGGAAGAAAGTCCTGGTTGTTGTAAGCCAACCACCTCAGCCCGAGGACACTGCCGGAGTTCTTCAGGGAAGTATCTTTGGCCCAGGAATCTTCAGCAGCTTCATCAATGATCTTCCCTCAATAAGGTTGGAAGTGGAATTTTCCCCGATGAATGCAATGCTTCAGTATCTGAGGAAGCCTGTATCCATATGTAACAAGGTCTGCTAACAACACTCAGCCTCAAGTTTATGAGTAATTAGCAACAGACGGGCACCAAACAAGCAATGACCATCTCCAAAAAGAGAGAATCTAAGCATGACATACGATGGTATTACTATCACCAAATCCTTCACGTTTATCCTCTTGGGTGCTTACCACTGACCAGGAACTTAACATACAAACACTGTTCTTATTACAGCAGTGTAGACAGCAAGAATCCCACAGCAAATAACTGACCTTTTAACTTCACAAAGCCATCAATAAAGCACAAGTGAAATCTGTGAAGGAATATACCCCAACTGCCTGGAAATGTGCATGATAAACCATTCTTCTTGACTGGCAACCCATCATGGACCTTAAACATTCACCACTTCCACCACTGGCACATTATCGCCCTAGTTAAATGTACCATTTAAAAGATGAATGGCAGCAACTTGTCAACTGCACTTTCTCCACTTGTAAACTCTACCACCTAAAAGAATAAGGGCACGACATTCACCTCCAAGTAACACAATAATCTGTTTTATAAATATATCTATTCCTTGTTGTTGCTGGGTCACAATCCAAGAACTCCCCACTGAACGGTACTAAGGACACACCATATGAATCGCAGCAGCAGCTCACCACCATACTTTCAAGAACAATCAGGAATGCAGAAAAAATGCAGACTTTCCCAAGAATGTCCAAATAACATGAATGAATTTTCAAAAAAGGTTCAACTTCCATCTGCTGGCAATTTATCAAGATAACAAAAAAAACTGGTAAGACAAAGGATTTACATACATCTTTAGACTAGCATAGAATTACAGTCCTGAAGCATCTAATCTTGTAAATTATCAACACAGCCAAGTAGATATCTTCAGGATGTTGCTGGAATAATATGTTTCTTTTCATGCTAGAATTCTAGGCATTAGAAGCCTGAACTTGAAAGAATACAAATTTACAAATCATTTAAACATTAATAAACTGAAAATCAAAGTAGCTGAAGAACAAATCCAACACAGAAGCCAAAGAATACAACTTGCATGTCTTTTTTTAAAATCAGTAGAGATGCCACTGGATGGTCACAAACAACCATTACTGGCAAAGACACTTTGGTAGTTGGGAAAGCCTTGCAATAACCTAATATAGTATAAATGGTCTGGAAATACTTGTAGATAAATTTGCCTGCCGTTATGCTTTGAAAGGTTTAAGTTATCATGATTATAATGGACAGATTGTACATTCTCAATATGCACCTTTGATATCAAGGGTCCCCTCTGAAGGACTGTTAAATCTTTGTTCCTCTGAGCCAGTACTCTGAGGAACCATGTTAGCAGGAAACAACTGCATATCACTATGCCAGATCTGACTAGCTTCTTGAATCATTAGGCTTGCTTGCATATTGATACAGGTTAATTGGTTTATCTGGAGAGCAGTTTCGTCTGAGAACCAGATTTGTGCCAACTGCATGAGCCTTAGGAATGTTTCGTGCTTATAAAGAGTGAGACAATGCGCAGGAACCCAACCCATCAGTGGCTTCCATTTTTCTAGGAATGCAGATATTTGAAATCATATTCCAGCAGCCCTTCTACAGAAATAACATTCTTTCCTTGGAGTTGATGAATGCCTGTAGTTTTGTGAAGCGCCCAATGGTTCTACTAAGATTGAAAAAAAGTCCTTTCCTAACTTAGATCAATGTTGTTCCAGATCAGAGTCAGGCTACCATAGAAAACATTTGTTTGCAGTGTTCAACTATGTTCATGAAAGTGGAGAACTGGGTTGTTCTCTGTAGGACATTTGTGCATTTTAAGAGACTGGCTTTTGACATCCTTTTAGCTATGAACAGTCATCTAGCCAATAAAATCTGGATGTTAAGAAGTAATTCGATGTTGCAAAACAAACGTGTAGATGAAATAGATGCCACAAGTTAATCATTAAAAAGGTCTATGATTTTCAAATCTGAAAGCTGACTTTGGTTGATGGCTGAGGCAGATTTAATCAAAGCTGAGAGGAATTGATGGCTCAAGATAAAAATATGCCCATTAAATGGTGAAAGTCACCTTGCCAGTCCTGAAGCAAGCAATAAAAATTTCAGTAACTCGAAGAAAACCTTTTCTCTGTGCATTTAAGCAGCAGAATGAGACCCTGAACTGAAAATAAAGAATCAACAGAACACAATAATAAACTTCTCTGTACAGGTGATACATTTGCTGCTGATGAAATTAGAAAAATAAATCAATTGTGGCCACCATGAAGTTTGATTAAAAGGACGATGACTATTTTTGTGGAATTCTCGCAATTTGCGTTTTTAAAAAATGAAGATGATTTTTAGGTGGAAAGCAGTAGAATTTATTATTTAGAATAATTTATCAACAGAACTGGATTAACTTTTAAAAAAAAGACAAACAAAATATCCATTGATTGGTGTGAACCACAAACCTGGGAAAATAAGACAAATAAAAAGTTTTCAAAAATGTTGCTTATTACTATATATTTGTGTTCTATGATGTATCAGGCAATGCCAATTGATTTCTAAAAGCAAACTGCTAACCAAATTTACGAAGTAAAAATGCAATCTCGCAATCAATATTATCCTTTTGATACATGGTTGATTACCTCAATTTCTGAACTCCATGAAGTAGTAACTATTTTCTTGAAAAGTAAAAAAGGGAGGTAAAAAAAATAAAGCAAAAGGACACAAAATACTCTCCACTGAGTTTTAAAAAAAATATATTTCCAGAGCGAGAACAACTTTAGCAAACACAAGGTAAGAAATTGACGCAAATTGTACCATATTACTGTTTGTTTAAAAATGCTGTAAGTTAACCACTTGGTCGGCAGTATTTTAAAAATCCACTGAAAACAATTATAAAAATTATATACTAATTTATAGAGCAAGGAGATTGCTCTAACTACTGATAAATACAAAACAGAAGGTGTAGCAGTTTTCTGTACTATTGTCTGAAAAACAAGTGTTTGCCTAGTCACATTTTTAAAAATAAGTATTTAAACACAATCAAGATGCAAAATGTCTAAACACCAAGGTTGTCTGTTAGACAGACATTGCTACTAATATTGGACACGACAGAACAAATGTGTGCTTTTTTATATATATAATATAATATATATATATAAAAAGTGTATATATGAACATATATACACGTACACACAAAATAAACAAGTATTTTAATGGAATAAATTACATACAGTATGTTGGGATGTGTTCATATTTTTAACATTTAGTGCACAGCTTATAAAAGATCTAACAACCATGGTTGCAGCATTCAGCTTGCTCAACACTTCCTTCTTTATCAATCAAGTACAGTACCTTTATATTTCTGCCTCTCCCTTATTTTATCAATATTATCAGTCACTGGGGTAATGTACTCTGTTATGTAACATGCATATTATTGGCGCACTGACTTAAGATTTCTGATCTATTACAGACAATAGGACAAAGAGCATGGCATTCATTTCATGGCCAATGTGACAACTTGAGGTTTAGTGCGTTAACATTGTAAGTGGCTGAGAAAAGGCACACAAACACATTGTTGCAGAAATTAAGGAGTGATAAAATGCTCCCATGGCTATGAGAAGCCTTATTCCTGCTGACAGTGATGAGTTGAAATCTCTTGCTATTCATGGTATTTACAGACCTACTACTCGCATCATCCGCAAAGGTATATAAAATGCATTTTGATACAATCCATTATTAATACAAACATTTTCAGATGAATTAATTTTTTATATAATGTAGGCATCAATCTGTGCATAACTAAAAACACTTGTTTGGTATTAAAAAGGTGCACAACCATTCCAGTAGCTATTTGTACAGTCTACATAAGAAAATTACATACCTGCAGCCTAAACTAACTTACAAATATTGTGTAAAAGCTGTACATGCATCTTCTTTGCAACCATATTTACACTGGATGAGTTTGCAGATAAATAGTTCTGAGTAGGTACGATGCCCTTGTGGAATGTCTAGAGTTTCTACTGTGAAAAAATAGAACTACATAGTATATGTATGACATACTCCAACATATTGAAATCATATTGGCAAGTATTTTACTATATTTTCAAGGTATACTGATTGCAATACACAGTAACCTTTCAGCCTCACGATGTGCAATAACCAACGCATATTATTAGCAATGTGGATATATAAGTGAGAAAGTCTGTGTATGGTATGTGACATGAAAGACCAGATGAATTTCCCAAACAAAAGTAGACTCAAAATAACATGTTAATTACATCAAATGTTTTTTCTTTCAACCTGCATAATTTCAATGGCATTGCTTCATGTATCTTAGCATGGATCCTGAGTTGCAGTGAGAAAAGAACTATAACATTAAAAATCCCTTCATCATTAACATTACTCCACTGTTCTATTACAGAACAATTATGTTCGGGCAAACTGAAATGCTTGGCCACTGTGCATTTCTGGTTACTTCCAGCACAAGAAAGGCAAAACCTAACAAGGCAAATTGTACATTAAAAAGCATCAAAAAAAATGATGCAGCTAGAATTTTTAGTCACTAACATTCTTTTCTGCAGTCAAATAATGAGACAAGGATTCTACACGGATTTTACCTGCATTAAAGCAGATACTTTCAGAGAAAAAAAATCAGGGGCCCTTACAACAAGGCTCTTTACTGCAGTGCTCCATTCTGAATTGCTACAGACACAATCCATAATTTTCAAGTCCACCTGATATAGATGCTGGACATCTGATACGTGCTTAACGTCCACCTTCTTCCTTACTAACGGAACACAGTAAACTTGTAATTCACTTTGGTAACAGCAGTTGCTAAGCTGAAGTTTTTGCAACATCCTCCAGTACCACATGGAAACTGAGCACTCTTCATTCTGAAAGGCAGCATCAACATGAAAAGATTTGGACACCACAGGGCACAAGGGCTTTGTTCCATGGTATACACGAATTTTTCCATGGGTGAAAGTGCATTTGAGTGGGATTCTGCTGAGTGCTAGAATCCTCTCACAGTATTAAGGCCTTTTAACAAAGAAGTATATCAGTCTCTGGTATCAGCAGAGTGAGGCTTTAATATATTGTTTAATTAGCACTGCATCTTCTCTTCTCAGCACTGTCTCTCCTCCCCTTGTTGTCTCTCTTCCTCTTCATCTGCTTCTTCAATTACCTGGATTTCATCTGAAGTTTGAGGTAAAGATGCATTATCTGTTTGTTGTATATTTAACTCTGACTTGCATTGCTGTTCATGTTCCTCCTCTTCAATGACTTTCTTCCACAGGTTATGATTTTCTGTGAGGTGATGCAAAATCGGGCAGAAGATTCTCCGCCTTCCTTTTCTTTTCTTCCCCTGCCCTACAAGTAAAAAGGCAAATTAAAAATGCTAAATGTTTTTGCCATCATTGTTACTAACCAAAATTAGTGTATATATTTCCTACATTCGTTGTTCTTGATCTACTTGCACTCAATAAAACCCATATAACTTATTTGGAACAATTACAAACAGACAACTTTAACAAGTTTGGTAACAGTAACTAGCCACAATGCATATACAGTCACAGAGATGTACAGCATGGAAACAGACCCTTTGGTCCAACTCATCCGTGCCAAACAGACATCTTAAATTAATCTCGTCCCATTTGCTCGCAGTTGGCCCATATTCTTCTAAACTCTCTTAATCATGTATCCATCCAGATGTCTTCTAAATGCTGTAATTGTACCATATGATACAACTTCAACTTAGATAACCAAATTTCCGACAAGGTGAAGCCTTATTTGTCACATCGGAAAATGTAGCATTGTTTTGAATAAACCTATTTGGATGTGTTATGAGACACTTCCTTGGATTTCTCATCCTGATGTGGAACTTGACCCTAAAGCTTCTGGTCCAAAGGTATAAGATTCTTAGGAGGCTTGACAGGGTGGATGTGGAGAGGCTGTTTCCACTTGTGGGAGAGTCTAATCTCTAAAATCTAAAGATCATAATCTCAAACTAAGTGGTTGCCCATTTAAGATACACAAAGAGGAATTTCTGCCCTCAGAGGGTAGTGAATCTGGGGAATTCTTTACTGCACAGAGGTGTTGAAGATAGGTCATTAAGTATACAAGACTGACAGATTTTTAATTAGTAAGGATTCAAAGATTATACGAATAAAATACAGTGACCGAACCCACATACTTTATGTGAAAGCAACATGCTCTAACCATCTAACTGACAGTACACTACAAATGTAGCATTTATGTTCACCTTTGTTCAGAATTTAAAAGTTAAAATACTTACTTGTTGGAATATCAAGATCCTCATCATCTATTTCATCTTCAGTTTCTAAATCTTCTGCATCATCATCATCCTCACCACATTCTGCATCAGTATCATCATCATCCACCCACTGACCTGGTAGTAATCCTGCAGCAGCATAGGAATTACACAGGGGACCTACAATATGTGTAATGAAAGATTCCTGCAGCTTAGCTAGCTGAGGCGAAGACCGGTCCATGAAAGGGCTAATGGGTAACCCAAGACTTGCTTCTTCATCTCCCTGTATAACATAAAATATTATCAGAAATTTTCCATTATTAAAATACGAATCCCTTTAATCCTGTGGCAAAATTTGTGATGAACCTCAAGTTAAAAGTAGCAATTTGTGAAAGATTATTCTAAACATATTTACTTTTTATTAATTGCTTTTGTACAACACAATAAAAATACACAGACTCTAGAAATAAAATGGTCACTATTAGTGCAATACAAAACTTAAATGCAGTAATCCATTTAGAATGTAAAATAATTCATAATGAGGATAGGCCCTATGCTTCATAACATCCAGTACACATTTTCTTGAAGGAAAAAAAAACAACTGAAACCTGCTCATAGAATTCATTGACAATGCCTTCTGTCCACTGCAGATGCAACTCCCTCATCTTTGCGGGGCCATTGATATCGGCCAGTTTTATGCACACCTGGCACACTAACAGGCGATCGTTCTCATTGGTCCAATCAATTCCTGGATTATTGACTTCATTTACCTGCTTTGAGACAGCAAACAATGCCAGTATAACTTACCACAGCCACAATTTATCACTGCATGCTCAAAATGTAAAATATAACAGACATTAAATAGACAGCAAAACATTTTTGGAACATGGTTTTTTTAAAAATATTTTTGTCTTACTGCATTTGTCACTAATTAGATAAAGCCTATTGAACACTCAATGTTCTACGAAGTAAACATAAAACCTGGTATGGGTGCACAGCATTTAGAACAGATGGCCCCAGGTTCAATTCTTGTTCAGTGTTGGATTAACTGATCTCTTAACAAAACATCTTAGTAACAGTCTTAACAATTAGAGGGGAATATGAACCTAGAGTTTCCACTCATGATCACTAACCATTTTATCCAATCACACCGGTGATGTGGATAATGAACAAGGTCAAGATTTGACTCAGCAGCACTAGCTTTTACAGGCAAACAGTGTAACTAACTTCATCACCTTAAGTTCATATGTAAAGAAGAGCCACTTCTCAAGATAAGAGAAAGATGATGACTTGCAACAAAGCACAGCAACAATCATCACCCTTGAAACTGATGGGAAGAAAAGCACAACAGGATTGGCAAAAACAGAAGAGACATATAGACATCAACTTTTCCAACAAGGTTCAAAACTCAATGGTCTGGTTCTTCTAAGAAGCTGTTCTTCTAAGAAGCAGCAATCATTTTTGAAATGCAGTTCCACTCAAACGTTCCACAAAGTCGACGCTGTTCAGCAGTTCATGTTGGATGTTTCACACCCTGCCATCCCAATAATGACTATCTGGGTTCTGTCGGAATGCAGTAGAGTCAGAGAAGTCGAAACACTTTACAGCAATAGCTGCAATATGCTAAGCTTAAATGTCCTGCCTGAATATTAGGAAATGGGTGAGTGGATGAACAAGTGAATGGGTCCAGGAGCAAGGTGCATGTGTCAGTGGGTAGTTGGGTGCTGGGATATTGTCAGGTCTAGTTATAGGAGTCGTGGGATGGTAGTGTGGATAGTTGGATTCTGTTGGGGATTAGTCAGTGTGTTAAATGTGCTAGTTGTGTAATTTTGCGGGGTGGAGAGTAAGTTTTTGGCAATTGGGAGAGGCGGTAGTTGGGGGTGCAATCACACGGTTGGTCAATGGTGAGTGGTGGGATGGCTGGGGTGTGTAGGTGGATGCCAGTTCTGTAGCTAACAAGCAGTTAGACTAAACTTTTCATGTCCAACATTTCCTGAGTAACAATTCAGGTACATACATTCAAACCCTCCGAAGTCTCCGACTCAGAGTCAGAAACAATTGCAGGCAATCCCACGGACCAGAAGAATTGCCCATAAGTTGAACTTCTTATGCAATATTAATGGAGGTTACCAAGGGGTTCCTAACATGCATGTCCAGTCTTATGTTCAGCCTCTGCTGATTGGGGCTTGGAAGATTTGAGGCAATGTATGTACTTTGTTCTAATATAACCAACACATTCTCCATTGTTCTGATCTGACTTGTAAATATTAAATAAAATTTGATTGCCTTTACGAAATATGGCAAATAAAAGATAGCATGGCTATTTTGTCAATTAGGATAGCCCTGCCTTACAAACCTTTGAGTTAAACTCAGCAAGGAAGTCAAAATGCTTTTTCAAATCAGTCGCAAGGATTGCTTCAATCACCAAGAAACGAAAACGTTTGAACTCAACATGATCCAGATTTGCCAAGAAGTTGAACTCTGAACTGGACATAAACAAGTTCCATGCAGCAGCAGAATGGTGATTCTCCAAGACAGATCTGTCATTATAAAGGACAGCCTAAAAAAAAATTGAAAGAATAAAATTTTAGAATTACATAAAAAAACTCAAAAGTGTAACTACTACAACCATTAGCATTCAAATTTCATACCCTAACATCAAGAGTTACCATTACCTCTTAAGACTGCTCGTCTCCAACCTTTAAAGAGGAAAAGGATTTCAATATAACATTTAATTTCAGCAGTTCTAACTTGGCCCTATGTGTGTGTATGTGTATATATATATATATATATTTTAAAAATGGAGTTACCTTACTCAGAATAAAAGGCCCATATTGCAAATATGGAACATAGCATTCAGCATAAGTAGGAGATAGGCCAAAATGAAATGCAGGCTTATTATGTGGGAAGATCTTTGTCAAAATTAACCATATTTTCAGGTAAAAACACATTCCTATCAACTGCAGAATTGAGTAGGCTAATGTTAAAAAACATTTTCGCTACATGAAAATGACTGAGTTGCAAGGAATCAACTGCACCACTGCCTAGAAGAACCTTTTTTGACATATAACCATACACATTAGAATCAAATGTGGGCCAGTCAGTCCCTCAAGCTTGCTCCACCATTGAATAAGGTCATGGCTGATCTGATTATTCAACATTCCCCCCTACTGGTGATAACCTTTCATCCTCTCCTAACCAAGAAACAATCTACCACTGCCTGAAAAAAATACATTCAAAGACTTTGCTTCTAACTCCATTTCAGGAAGAGAGTTTCAAATACTCATAACCATCAATAAGAAAAGGTTTGTCCTTAAGCTTGGCAATCGCTTATGCATAAACAGTGATCCCCAGTTCTAGATTCTTCACATCCACAATGTCAAGACACTTCAGGATTATCTATGTTTCAATTAAGTCAACTTTTACTCTCCTAAACTCCAGCAGATAAAAGTCTAGCCTGTTAAACAGTTTTCTACGAAACAACCTGTCCTTTCCAGGTATCAGTCTTGTAAATCTTCTCTAGAATGCTTCATTTGCATTTATTTCCTTTCTTAAATTAGGAAACCAATACTGGGCGCAAATACAAGTACTCTAGATCTGGTCTCACAACGCTCTGTGAAACTGAAGCATAACTTCCCTACTTTTGTATTTGATTGCCCTTGCAATAAACAATAGCATTCTTTTCTGAGTTACTTGCTCCACTTGCATACTAGGCTTCTGTATTTCACACACTAGAACACCCATATCCCATATCCCTTGGCATCTCAAAGCTCTGCAATCACTTTTTTAAAAATCTTTTTTATTGTTTATGGGAAAATTAACAATTTCACATCTTCTTTATTGTAGTCTATTTGTCATACCTTTGTCCATTCACTTGTATCCCTTAGTTGTTTCATATTCTCTTCACAACTTATTTCCCTATCTTTATGCCATCAACAATTTAAGATTAGGACAGGTTTTCCCTTTCAGGGGTATAAGCTGGTTTTGTATTGTGTTCAATATTTCTTTAATATTTCTTTAAACATCCTCCATAGTTCTCCCACTGTTTTACCCACTAGCAGATTTCCTCAGCACATCATGGACAGTCTCTGTCTCATCTTGTTAAAACTGGCTTTATCTAAATGTAAAACTCAAGTAGCTGAGTTTTAGCTTTTGCTTTTGGCTTTCAAATGTTGCACTGAACTCAATCAAGTTATGATCACTGTTTCACCAATCTTCATGCACAATTAGGTTACTAATCAAATCCAGCTCATTACTAAATCAAACATTGTTTGTCCCCTTGTTGCATCCAGGATACACTGCTACAGGAAATTATCCTGGACACACTCCACAAATTTACCACCTATCTGACAGATGCTTGTCTGCCTCTCCCAATCGACGTAAATTAAAATCCCCCAAGTGGTCCTACTGACTTCGCTACGCACTTGCCTGTTTTATGCGTATGTACAATTTAGTACTTCACAGCAGCTACCAGGGGCCCATATACTATACCCTATGGAAGTTTCAGATCCATTACTGTTCCGCAGTTGCACCCAATCAATCAATCTCAAATGAATGCTTTGCCCTCCCTATCACCGAAGTAATTTTGTTTCAAACCAGTAAGGCTAGTTCCTTGCCAATCCTGTAAACCTTATAACCAGCTATATTTAATTCCCAATCCCGACCATCCTGCAGCCGTTTCTCAGTAACAGCAACTATATTCAATTTCAATTTTTGCCTGCAGCTCATTTACTTTGTTCCTTATACTCCATGCATTTGTACATAGAACTCCTATTTTGGGCCATATATTGTATTCTGTCCCTCAGCAATCATGCTTAATGCACATGTTTAATATTTCCCTCTTTAGGTTTAATCAATACACTTCTGATAGTTCTGTCATTCCCTGCTATACTTGAAGTAGAATTCGCGACTGTTTCTTTATTCTCTGTCTTGGATTCTGAAACTACATTGACTCCCCCCAAGCTCTCCCCTCCATTTACTAATTTAAAGTCCTTGAGCCATGGCGTTTAGCCTTTCCACTAGGACATTGTCCCAGATCCATTCAGGTGGAGTTGAATATAAGTATTGAAAAGATTAATTAGCTTTTAGAAAATACACCTTATTTATTCTGTCATTGAAATCTGAAATTTGCAAAAATTATAATACACCGAAACTTCCTGGCCAAGACCTTGCAGTCAACAATAATGTGACAATGTTTACAACAGCTACTCAAAGATCCAAAAATTTCTGTTCATCTAATGATTAAGAATTTCATAAGTCCTAAAGTTAGTTAAAATTTACAGTATTTTGATTCTTCTGTTCAACTACATGCAGTGACTATCTTTCAGTTTTTAAGCACTTCACAGACAGCGAATGAAATAAAGGTTTATATACATACTTGGGATTCAGGCAGAAGCTGACATATCATAATAATAGTCAAAAATAATTTGACTATACATAAAGTTATGAACTGTGCATCATAATAGAGAAATCTGACATTCCTCAAGTATAAAGTTAGTTTTTCAGGGCAAAAGTCATTTAGCAATAGTTAACTCAGTTCATCTTACAAGTTCAGTTGTACACCATTCAAAACGGCAAAAAAATTTTGGATGGGTTTTATCTGAGATCTGAGGCACAAGAAGAAGAGGTCTACATCAGCGCAAGTGACTTCTTCAGATTTTAAGCTGCAGGAAATTCAACAGCACATCAGCAGAATAGCAGGGCATCACTGACAAAACTTTTTGGATTTGTGCATTTGATATCAATTGTGCTGATGACAATAACTGCTGTCAGTCTTACAGCTGTAATTATGGCAAGCATTGATAGATTTTGCAGTTATAATGGCAAAACAAGGCCTATGCCTTGATTCAGTATTTTTAAAATCCACTATTCTTAAAATAATTATTGTTAATTGTGGTTAAGTGTTAATGCAGCACCCACAAAGATTAGTCACAAATCTCATGCTGAAAATTACAACTATGTAATAACTAAATATAGTCTAACGGTTCAGTTCTTCAGCTCTCCACCCAAATATATAAGGCTGTAATTCGAGCTTTGACTGGATATAGTCAAACGATTGACAAATAAAACAAAAACAGGAAACATTTTATAAAAAGGAAATTACTGCAGATGCTGGAAATCTGAGACAAGAACAGAAAATGCTGGAGAAACTCAGCAGGTCTAGCAGCATCTATGAAGAGAAAAATAGTGTTAATGTTTCTAGTCCGATATGACCCCTCATCAGGAAATAGTCGATGTTACATTTGAAGGCCCTATAATGATCAAAAATGACGCAAATGAATGTTAGCCGACTGCACTAATTTTAAAGCTACTGAAATTTAAATGCAACAAAGTTGTTTTATAGAACAATGTCATTTCAAAACAGTAGTACAATCACTTCTCTCATACAAGTCATTGATTTTTTTGTAACTAATTGCGGCCCCAACACTGATCCCAGTGGACTTCATTAATTACACATTGCATTCCTGAAAATGCCCCCTTAACCCAACTTTGTCTTCTATTAATTACCCAATCCTCTATATATATTAAAGGCTACACCTAATAGCATAGGCTTTTATCTCATTAAGTAGCCTAATGTGTTGTACCTTATCAAATGCTTTATGGAAATACAAGTGTAATCACTACTCCTTCTTTATCTATCCTACCTTGCTACTTCTTCAAAGAATTCTAATAAATTTGTCAAGCATGAATTCCTTTTCGTGACATTATGCTTACTCTGGTTATATTGTGTATTTCTAAATGCTCTGCTATTACATGATATATATATGTCATATATATGACTGACTCTAAAATTTTCCTAATAACAGATATTAAGCTAGCTGGTCTATAGTTTACCTGTTTATTTGTCCGCTTCATTTTTGAAAAAGATACTCACACTAGAAGTTTTCAAATCATCCAGCACTTTTCCAGAATTGACGGATCCTCAGAAGATTACTACCAGAGCATCAACCATCTCTATAAAGGTACTTTTTTTAATATTCTGGGGTGTGCCCTCTCAGGTACAGGGGACTATTCAACTTTTAGCCCCATTAGTTTCCTCTTATACTTTCCCTCGAATGATACTTCTGGTATTTACTTCCTCAATACCTCCATCACATTTTGCCCTTTTCTTTGGCATGCCATTTGTGTATCCTATCATGAAGATTGACGCAAAGTATTCATTCAACTCCTCGCTCATTTCCCGGTTCTCCGCTATTATGTCCCCAGTATTATCCTCTAAAGGGTCTATGTTCATTTTGGACTCTCTTCCTTTTCAGATATTTAAAGAAGCTTTTGCTGCCCATCTTGTATTACTTATAAATGTATCCCCAATATTTACTTCCTTCCCTTCTGTTTTTTTATGGCCATCTTGGTTGGTTTTTAAAACTCTCTCAATTCTCTGGCTTCTCTGTAACTAATTTTTGCCACACTGTCTGTTTTCTCTTTCGTTCTGATACGATCCTTAATTTCACTAGTTGACCAGGTTTGGCTTTCTTCCTCAGTAGATAGATCTTTGTTCTGAACCATGAATATTTTGAATATTTTCTTAATGTCTGTCATTGTTCCTCAACCATCTTTGCTGCTAAACTCCTTTCCAAGTCAACTTCAGTTCATTCTGCCTTCACTCCTTTGTAATTACCTTTATTTAAGTTTAGCACCATTGTTTCTGACCCAAGTTTCTTCCTATCAAACTGCACATTAAATTCTAACCAGGGTATGGTCTCTGTTTTCTGGGGGATCTTTTACTCTGGAGGTCATTTAATAAGTCTACCTCATTGCACATTACCAGTTTCAAAATATCCTAATCCCTACTTTGGATGTGCTGTCATCAAAGATTACTGAAGCTGAAATAAATTGACAATTTACACCCCACTGGGAAAAATACCAGTGCAGAGAAATTAGGGCTCATAGAACCTGGCTCCAGCAATGAAGCTTTGCCTTCAGGAAGGGTGAAGAGAGGAGAAATTGGCCAAAAAAAAAAACACAACTGGAGGAAAACGTCCACTCTTCCTGCTACAAACAACTGAAGCCTTACACATTAACAAAGCAGACCTCAAACTTATTGCTGGGAAAAACATTCACTACTGAGTTCCACAGTCTACAAGTATAAAATATTTAACTGGTAAGCTTGAATTTACGATGTAACTGTTCATCAGCAAATATTTTGATTAAAGGCCCTTACTAATTTGTTACCAGCAAAGTCATGCACACAGTTAAGAATCAAGCATTTAAGTATTTTTAAAATTATATGCCTGCAACATGTAATCAAATAATTATGTAACCATTTTAATTAAATCCACTTACTTGGGGTGCATTTGTTGCTACTAAAAATGCATTTGTACGTCCAGGATGATCATAATCATGCATGGCAGCGGCAACGTAAAGTGCCATTAACTCCAGAGCTGGGATGTTTGACGCAAGACAGTTACAGCTATCATCAGAAATGGCACAGCTTCTGGAACACATGTAGGCAATCCGGCCTGGTGATATTCCGCTATCAGAATCTAAGAAACATTAAATTTTGAAACAATTATTTTAATGTCAGTTTCTTAGAAAGTTTGCAGTTTTTGTTTTCCTGTCATGACTTGTAAAGACTAACATCTAGTACACTTTGTAAACCACAAATTGATCATCTACTATCAAACTGGCTGACTCCAACATCAAAGAATCGTATAATATGGGGATAAGTGGGGTGGGAAAGAGTGAAAACGACATTACTAAATAGAGCCCCATATATCATTTGCTTCTAAATCTTCTGACACGTTTTCACCGTTTCCGTCTTCTAAAAATTTCAAATGAACATTCAACAGAAAGCAACATGGCACTCAGAACAATGGAAGAAGCACGTCCTGCTAATTACTGATGAACATTTATTCCTCTAAAAGACAGAACACAAATGAAACAGAGGCTGTAGATCTAAGGAGACTATCTTACAAGTTCTGTTAAATATTCCTACACACTAAATGTTTGCAAACTAAATTTTTGATTATACAACACATCAAACTGACATGCTAACAAAGCAATCTGAACTTTCATAATTAAGAAAATGGGATGTGACAAAAATTGTGCGTTTTAAAAATATATCTGCAGTCATGTTTTTAAATGCTTAAGTAACAGTGAAGCATTGTACATAACAGATGAAAACCACATCAGCATAACAAACAAACAGTACAGATTAACTTTGTAACTTTGTCTATTCCAGTGTATAAATGATAATAGCTCTATTGAAACAGTGCAAGCATGTACCTGTATCACTTCCCATTACATGATCATTGTTTATTTGCTGGAATCCTGGAATAGGTCGAGTAGTTAAGTACCAAACAGCATGAAGCACATCAGTGGCGTGGACACGATTGTGGTCTATTCAAAATAGTGAAACATGACAAGACAATAGGTGGAGTCAAAAACATATTCTCTCTTTAATTTCCTTTCTCTTTAAAAGGAGCATCTGCCCTATAAAAAGGTTAGGGAAAAAAATCTCCTTTATTGATAAACTCAAGTGATCATCAGTTATTGCATATCATAATACATCATTGCACTTGCCATCTACCATCTCATATTTTCCCATTAACCCTCAATCCCTGTCCTATCCATCATGCTGCTAATACTTTTTGCTTCACCCACCACACTCCCAGCCTCACCTACTTCAAAATCTTTCCCTAGTGCTTCGCTTTGGATAAAAACAACTCATGCTGAGAAATTTCAAATTAGAGGTATGGTTATACTTGTAATAGTTTGCCCAAACCTTAGTCTTCTTGTAGAAACTATGGTAGAGGGTATCAGCAGAATATCCAACCATTAAGGACAGACTAAATTCTGCCCTCAGTGTGATTTTTCCAAATTATCCCCCTTGACCCTTCACCTCAGGCATGCACGTCTCACATATGTCTGTAAAATGCACTCCTGTTCACTTAAATGTAGTCTATCAATAATGATACATGCTTTGTCTGTCCAGATGGTTTGACTAATTTAAGGAGTGCATCTATTGTTCCATTTATTTGGCTGATGGTATCTTGTACACAAGGAAAGATATGACATGCATGGAGGACTGGATAACGCACAGGCTGTTGCCAACATTTGATGGTAGTGACAAGGTTGGTGGAGAGCAACAGCAGAAAAGGTAAGGGTTGTCTGAAGTTACCATATCTAGAAACTATTTCTGGGAGGTTTGGAATGAGATTAATAGAAAAGTTAGCTGAAATAGGATACTTATGGAAGGCCAGGGACAGGATGGAAAAAAAGAAATGATATGGGAATGAGATGGCATGAGATGATGGAATTGGTAAGGTGTGGTATAAAATTGAAGATTCACTAGATTTGAATGAAAATAAAAACAGAAAAGCTAATTTAAAACAATAAGTACTGACTTTATGGACAAGGATGATGATAATACTTTGTATCATCCTGGGCTTCTACAATGGGCATGCCACCACTAAATCTCATTCAAGGATGCAGTTATAATGTTGCTGCAACGCCTGTGTCCTAAGGAAGGTCTTTGTCCAGGAATAAGTTTGATATTTAGATAGACGCCTTCTCCAAGAATAGATGCTGGTTTCAAGGAAATGATATTAAGCTCTTTAGATGTAATCTTGTAAAACAAAAAAGCAGATCCTAAATAGAATTGCGTATTCTTCTAACAATGGAAAGACTCTTGACAAAACAGATATTCACATTCTTAGGCCTGTTTTTACACTTGGACAGCTTTACTTAACTTTCTCTAAAGTAAGAAGTCTTCAGTCTGTTGGGAAGTTTTTGGTGAAAGGTCAAGTAATTTGGAAAATAGCCACAGACCAATAGGTCTCTCTATCAAAGGAAGACAATTGGTTATATATAGTTTGAGGGGCAACACTCTGCAAGCGTGAGGTAAGGTGAGTAGGCAAGCCTTCATGAACTACCAGTGCCAATACAGAGATTGAACCTGTGCTCTTGATGTCATTCTCCTTCACACTCCAGCTATCTAGGCAATAGAAGTAACTCCTCCCAAACTTGAAAGTGTTTTTGTGAAAGAGAAACTAGAAATCCTACATTTAAGAAGCACTACTACAACAGATATTTACTTGACTATAGATGCTTTGCTAGTAATATCTCAATATAAGTGGAAAGAAAAATATATTACATTTTAATACTGCAATAGTGTTCAGCACAAACCTGTAAAAAAAAACTGCATTTGCACTACTCACGTGGGGGTTAACAGACAATTATGTTTGCATTTTGAAAAATGCACATTTACTTGCAGCAACTAAGGAACATTCTACAAACACCATGTACTGATAATTCTATGTAAACTGCACTGGAAAATAAAACTTTCTGACAACTCTACGATGATACAATTACAAATTTTCTTCTACTGCTGTACAATAGAAACATTTTGATTTTAGTTATGTTATTAGGGGATTTCATCGTTCGCTGGAGGATAATTTTGGAGGTTAGGAGGAGAGCAGATCTTTCTGTCTAAATAAGGTAACTAATTGTAAATCTCTTGCGCTTTTCTTGCATCAGAAACAAAAGCAGGAAATGACGTGGTTTTATTCATGTTTTTAAAGATTGTTTACATTGTAACAAAGTACAACATGTCAACGCTAAGTGGCATACACTGGGCACAGGATAACAGATAATTGATTAAAAATCTGCACACAGAATGTCTAAGAAATTGGACTTCCTGTTATTATGGTCTAGTCATGTATCTGTGCCAGTCTTATTACTCGGTTACATTTTCCAGAAGTGTCCAAACTAAGGTACTAATTAAAAACAAGGCTATATCTTTCATAATTTGTGCAATTAGATTTGTACGATTACATTTACCTACTGAATTGTCTTTTATGCATTTGAATTCCCTCATTAATGTTCTTACATGAAGACCTCAGCCTCTCCTAAAAGCTTGGCTTGGACTTCATATTTTTTTCCAAAGGTGTGTTTTTCTGCTAACAGAATGAAAATACTAGTTTCAATATGTACATTGTACCTAACTTTCCAGGATATATCAGCACCACTACATCAATTGCACCAATCAAATATATTCCCTGTAAGTCTCAATACTCCATATTCGATTGTTTTGCAGACTTGAGAAAGATTCTTTTTTGGGTATTATTTGCACCAAGTGCTTTCACTTAAAGAGAACAGAAGTCATGTCAAAGCAAGAAAAAAAAATCACAGAATGGTTATATATCATCTACAGCAGCTTTTGTTTTCTGCTTTGTAAGCTTTGGGAAGTTCACAGAACCGTGAATGCCTTTTCTCATCTTCAACTTTAAAATGCATAAATCTAAATCCAAAAATATCACTTAATAATTAAAATTTTATTTCATTCAAATTTAGACACATTCTATTTGCTCAAGTTTAACAAAGTGACCAATGTCTTTTCTTGTTCCAATCTCATTTTCATTTGGAGAAAAGAGATAAACCAATGTGAAAGGATGAGAAAAAAGAAGCACACTGAAGCTGAGAAGACCTCTTACCTCTGCGAATGGGTGTGTGGTGGTGGAGGGACTGTATGGTCAAGGATGAGGCAAATGAACGCAGACCAATGGGGTCGGAGGAGATATAAAAGTGGGAAAGAGAAATAGGTAGAGGGTGTGATGGGAACCTGAGGAGAGAAATGCTAGGAAAAGGAGAAAGAAAATAAACCAATGATAGCAAAATGTTCCTGGCAACTATAACCAAAAATTGCATCCCGTCATCATCCGTGGTGCCCGTCACAACAATACCAAGCAACTCACTACCTTCTATTTCAAAGGAAACGAACCAAGGACAGATGAGACAGTACTAAATAAAAACTGAAAGAATTGCAGATGTTGTAAATCAGAAACAAACGCAAATTGCTGGAAAAGCTCAGCGGGTCTGGCAACATCTGTGAAAAGAAATCAGAGTTAACATTTTGGGTCCGGTGTTCAGAGGAAGGGTTACCAGACCTGAAATGTTAACTCTGATTTCTCTTCACAGATGCTGCCAGACCTACTGAGCTTTTCCAGCAATTTCTAAGTTTGTTATCGATGAAGCAGTGGCTGAAGACAAGAACATTTGAAAGTGTCTCAAAACTTCTTGTCTGCAGAGGAATCAAGTACATGCTGTAATGTGAAGTGGCATGAAAAACTGGAAATTATAGCAAATGGTATGATCTTCACTGAAAGACAAATGCTTCTAGACTACTTCAAATGGGTGAAATTATTAGCTATGAAGTGGGTAGAAACATCAGTATTGCTTTCTATTCCCAACGAGTGTGGATTAATGCATTCGTATAAAATCACCAAAGCGCACTTAGCATTTCAACTTAGCATTATGTTTTGATCATAATCTATAAAGGCAAAGTTAGTCAGTCTCAGTCATTCAAATCAAGTTAACATGAGGGGGTACAGGATATTTTGATTTCTTAGTGTTCTCTGTCAAACTTGGATTCCAAACACAGAAGTATGATGTCAAGGTGTCGATCTTGCACTGGGGTGGACAAGGTCAGAAGTCACACGTCACCAGGTTATAGTCCAGGTTTATTTGAAAATCGCCTGACGAAGGGGCAGTGCTCCAAAAGCTTGAGATTTCAAGTAAACCTGTTGGACCTACAATCTGGTGTCATGTGACTTCTGACCTTATAACAACGTAAGATCAGATTCATCTAAAATTTCAACAATTTGACACAATGAAACAGAAATTGGACAGTCAAAAGCAGTCTGTAAGTGTGTAATAGCCCAAATGAATTTCAGCATTTTGATCATTTTCATCTTATCCTCCCACCCGCAACCCCAAAACAGTGCAAGTATGCTGCTGCCAAAACTAATATCGTCAAGTTTCAGTTTCATGCAAAACTGTGGGAATTAGGGTAGCCATATTCCCCAAGTGTAGCACCTCTCACTTACAAATTTTAAGGATCATTAGGCCTGTCATTGTCTGCTGTTCAAAAAAGAAGGATCCTAATTTGTTGCAATGATAATCAGCTTGTCATGTTCGAACATGGAAGAGTCCTGAGCATCTACAGCAATTGCAACGCAGGACAAACTCCAAATATGGCCTGCACAGACTCCCAAACCAGCCTGAACCCACTGCAGAATCTCCACCCTGTACAAACTCCCATCTCCACCCAGCTGTGGGTTTTGTTCTGCCTCTTGCCTCTTTTCTTCTCGTATTCAGCTTCTCATCTTTAACTTAATGAATAGGTCTAACTGGTCATTGAGCATCTGATCAATGTGACGCAAAATAATGACACAGCAAAGGCTGCTGCAGATCGAGAGCAGAAATAACTGCTCATCAACCACCGACCAGATGTTTCCTTCCTATCATCCGTGCTACTCCTCCAATCTTAAGTGCTGGATCAGCAAGAAGGATAGAGGGGACCAGGTCATTAAAGGAACAGGAGCAATCAGTGCAGAAGAAAGAGAATCTGTGATTGCAGAAGCAGCTCATGTTCTCAGCTCTTCCAACCTCTGCTCTGCAGGCAATTTCCACTCTCAGCAATTGCCAATTTAGTTGATAGTTTAAGACTTTTTTTAAAATAAAATTGGACCCAACCATTGCTGTGAGTAGGAACTGCTGCTTCCCACCTTCGGGCAGCTTTGTGATTTTCCAGCAGGCTTTAAAAAGAATTGTGACCTCCAAGTCTTCTGCATTGTCAGCAACACTTTTTTTTAAAGCCAGTCTTTCAGAAGGTATGATCAGCAGATGCCAATGGCAGATTTCCAAAACCTCAATGCTGGAAATCTGTCATTTGGTGAAAATTTCTTATCCCTGCAAGAAAAGGGGACACAGTCAAAAAAACTGATCAATAATGCTAGGGATAAGAAATTGGAGAAGCAAAAACAGAAGTGCAGATTGAGAAAATGGCACAAAGATACTAAAAGCAAGGACAAGACAAATACTTCTCTTTAATTTGGCATTTGCAATGCTACGTATGATAACTTATCCTTAATAAAGGTATGCAGATGTTAGATAAACAGAGGTACGATTAATACTTACAAGGAATGTCACGATAACCATTTTCCAGTGCACGAAAGTAGCTTATGAATTCCCGAACGGGGATTTTAAAGAGGTCAAATAAGCCAGTATCAAGAAACAGGGAGTAAATGACCTAAAACACCAAAACAGTTTTGTTGGTTACTATAGTTTACAAAGGGAAAATGATCGGTAAACAAAAAAATTCTCATCTTTTGACTATTAGTGTGTACAGTTATTGTCTTTGGTATCATTTTACAACAGATTATCCACAACTGGCTTATGCACGGTCATATTCTTATTCAGGGTCATATATTTTAGCATATACTTCAAAATTCATGAATTAGTTTCCTATGAGCAGTATCAGAAGTCAGTAAAAATTGAGTATACAGACCAGTTAACTTTTTTTTTTGTAATCAGGTTTCCAAATCAATCTGAAATCTATCAGGTGTATATCTATAATTTCTTAGTATTCACATCAGAGAGATTTTTAAATCTTTTAAGGAATTTTAGAGAAAAATACAAGGTTATCCAAATTCTATTGGCTGCCTCTTTTTGAAAAGCCAAGAATAACAATACAATCAAAGCTTTCCTCTTTGTGTAAAAACCCTTTCATTTCCCCTCATTCTTTCAAGTCACATACACCTGCACATAGGACATCAGCTCTGTGGGTTTCATCATGCTGCTCTTCAGACAGCGAAGAAGATACACTGCAGTACATAACAGGATGCAACTCCTCGATCTTTCAACTCAGATAGTACACCAGTCTCCACTCTACTGCACTGACATTGGGATTATTGCATGGAATCTACATTTTTGCAGTGTAAAAATGATAATTATCATTTTTTATTCTTCTTTGATAAAACACTCAACATCAGCTAGTAACTTAATCCGAGTATATTCCCTTTTTGAAGGCCTTCAGTCATCATAATTTTACCTTCAGTTATTATTTTTACTGAAAGTCTCCCTTTTATGATTGCTGTCATTACTGACTAGTCAGTCAACATTGTGGACATTTCCAAATCAGAGTGTTGTTGCTGCAGAAAAGTAGACTTCTGAAAGGCTTGAGGAGAACTAAGTTCATTCATACTTCTTTTGTTCACACTAGAATGGAAGTGTTGCAATTGGACCAGTACTCCACTTGGTGCCTCAGCTGAGAAAAATCAGCACCTTCAATATCATAAATTGGATACTGCTTAACAGTTTATTGCATGAGCTGTTGATTCACCCTCAAATGTCAATATTTCATGAAAGAAAATTCTGCTGACTCATTGATGCTACTTTTTACTTTTGATTTGTTTTTGAAAGAAGATGTGGTGTTGTTCCAATATGCCATAAATATTGCTTAAAAATTTAAAAATTAAAACAGAAATTGGAAGTTTAGAATCCAAATGCACTGAAAATTATAACATTTTGGTGCTTGGTCTGTTACTGCTTTGATTTTTGAAATGGATCTTGAAACACATCCCTTGATTAGAAACTGTACAAACTTCTGATTTGTCTTTGAAAATCATGGATCTAAAAACTAGTAATGCAAAACGAAAGTCATAAAATATTTCTAAACGTTCAAAATCTGAACCATAATACTTTATGTTCAACTTTTCTAAATTAATTCTTTAACCATAATTTAATATAGTTGTGCATAAAGTTATCTGTGTATAAGTTAACTTACACTAAATCATAGCAAAATAAACCATTAGTTAGAAAACTAACCTGACTAAGAATTCTTCCAGATTGTCCACCTGTCATCTCTACAAGTTCAAAAATGGGAAAGTTCCAATTATTTAGCTTTTCCATGCATAAGTCAGTGCTTTGCCCTTCTATCAGCTCAACTGAAAGTTCTGGCAGCTGCTATTGGTTTAAAAAGACAAGATGTCAAAGTTTACGTCACGGTATCGCATTTTGCACAGCATTTTTTTCTTTCAAATGTTATCAACTCTTCCAAAAAAGATCAGGTATACGATCTGTCCCCTCACCAGCACCTACCCATGCAAGCATAGGAATCTATCCTTTCACTTCTTCTCTTCCCAAAGTTTCAGGCCGCAAACACTCCTTCTAGGCGAAACAGCAATTTATTCGTATTTCATTCAACTGAGCGTACTGCCAAAAGTAGATTAGGTGTCTACTTTGCTGATTACTTCTGTTCAGTTCTGAGTTCTTGACCACAAACAGGAGGAGCTATCAAACCCATCCAATTACCACCCATCAGTCTACTCTATATTAATAACAAGGTGATGTAGTCTATGCACTTAGTGACACTCAATTTGGATATTGCGAGGCCAGGGCAGCTCCTGACCCCATTTCAGCCTTCGTCCAAACATGTACAAAATAGCTGAACTCTAGAAGTGAGCAAAGGACAAAGAGTGACAGACCTTAATATTTGAGCAGCATTTGATCTGTGATATTGAGGAGTCCAAAGAAAACTGGAGTCAAAGTAAATCGAGGAAAAACTCTCCACTGTTTCAATTCATACCAAATACAAAAGAAAATGGTTGTGGTTTTTGGAAGCCAATCAATTTAGCCAGAGAACATCATTGCAAAAGGTCCTCAGGGCCAAGCATCATAGGTCCACTATTTTTATCTGCTTTTTAAAGGACCTTCCCTCCATCATAAGGCCAGAGGTGGGGATGCTTGCTGATGATTGCACGATGTACAACATCATTTCTAACTCCTCAAATATTGAAGCAGGCTTTATCCAAAGGGAACAAAACCTGGCATATAACGTTCATGACACACACACACAATAACCTGGGCAATGACCATTTCTAAAAAAAATCCAACCGTTGCCCCTTGATGTTCAATGGCATTACCATCACTGAATATTCGTATGGTAGAATATTCAACAGGGTCAAGAAAAGTTCTTGATATTAACTGCAATATTTAACATGACATGAAATGTCAAAAACAATCCACTCATGATTTGCTACCAATAATTTCTAAGCAATTTCCACAAGAATTCAGATACAAATTCGATGGTTATGTTACATAAAGTGTTCATATAGGTATGATTGATCGAATCTATTGCACGACTGCTGCATCAGTAAACAAAAACAAAGAATCAAAACTGAAAAATTGGTCTCACCCCAGACTGGTTATTTTGCGCTTGCGTCTGCTGGTCCTCATTACTTATAAATTTCATGGATCCTTCATTTTCTAATTGTTCCTTTCTGTCAGCTCCAGATGTGTGTTCATCTTTAATTCCATCGTCAGGAGCTGTACCTTCGTCTTTAAAAAACAGAAATTCATTACATGGTATATCTTCCACCATTCCATCTCATTTGTGGAAGTGCTATTTTGTACACCAAGTACTAACTAAGAACTTCCTTCTTACATGAGGATATAAATTTCACTTAAATTGTTTTAAAGTTTGATCTTAAACCTAAAACTGATGAATACGTGGAGAGGAAAAAAACTGCCTCGACAGGAAATAAGCTAATTATTACAATGCAAATCCAACTTATGAAACAATATTTAAAACTATGCAGTTTATTTTTATGCAATGTTTTAATATATTGTCAGATAATATGCCTGTAATGCTAATTTTTCAGAAAAAAAAGTTGATTATTGTTTATTGCAATACACACATTATTAAAAGTGACTGGGTTACTCAAATTGAGAAATTCTACCAGATTGGAGCAAAGCCACAAATCTAGAATTTAATTAGTGTTGTATAAATGCTTTCATAAGATGAGAAAATTAACAATGTCCCCTACTCTGTCCAACATTCTGCCAGCTAATCAAGAACAAGCAGATCCCAACATTTGTGTCATGAGAGAAAATCATATTGTTGCTAAAGAAGGAAAACTCAATTAGCACATACCTTGTGTTTTGGTACAGGGTGATTCTGCAACTGACTGCAAACTGCTTTCTCCTAAATCAATGTTTTGCACTGATCTAAGCATATGTCGTCCACAACTGGAACAAATTCATTTTAACAGATAGAAATAAGAAGCAATTCTTAAACAAATTTCTTTACCAACAATCCAGAATGATCAAGTTTCCTTCTATACATCATTGTCCTGCATTAAGTTCCAAGATTTACAAAACTGGTTGAACTTTGTTTGCAAATACATGATGTTCTATTAACAATTGTTAAAAAAGAGATCAAATTCAAAGCTTTTCATCTTGCACTCATTAGAACAAGGTTGTAAGAAACACACTGGAAAAATAGAAGGCCGATTTATACAGCATAAGAGGGTACTGATATGTTAAAACATCATTGACTATTCATGCTGCACACTGAAATACCAATGTCAAACTTAGTTCTCAGACCTGAAAGGGAGACTGACTGGTCAAGGTGTTGCCATGGGAGTGCAACAGACACTGGCAGCCTCCATGATGCCTTTGGTTTTATCAAATTAAAAGCACAAAATGTGTATGAATTCCTTTGCCAACATAAAACTGCGTCCTATGTATCAATATATGTAGCTTCTAACACACGCAAATGTGTCACATAGCAAGTGTGACTGATTATCTTCATTTTGTTTCCAGCATAACTCTTAACACGATTGGATTATTTAAGAATTAACTTTCAACAGAAAAATCACATTCGATTTGTGCGTATTTTTCCAAGGCTTACAAGCCCGACCTGGTTGAGCTAGATCAACATGCTGCCTACAGCATGGTCGGTGGGATGTATTGTTTGATAATAGTCTGCTAGCCTACATAACTTTAATCACACCAGCACTGAAATTCATATATCACTCATTTGTGCAGTAGGAAAAACATGTTTCTGGCTTGATGGTATCATTCCATCAATGGAGACAACCAATCAGGCATGAGAGTGCTAGCTTTGCCTATTGTTGAAATTAGTGAGACACTTTCCTTTTAGAGGGCAATCTGGGAACTGCTCAGGGCAAAAAAAAGCGGACAGAGGCCCTTTCATGAGTTTTTGCAATATACAAGGAGTGACAATTTGATTGGGTAGCCATTGCCTTGCAAGACGGTTTTAAAATGCCCTATTGCAACATTACATTTTCATGGTGAGTAGATGGTTAGGGCTCAATAACACAGACCTCGTAGCACATAAAACTGCAGGACACTCAATATGTATATTGATCAGTGGCATAGGTTTTTGGTAGATAATACTAAAGAAGCTACTGGCAGATTTCTCAACTCGCATAGGGTGAAGGGAGCTTGTTTGATTGCTCCATTTCAATGATGAATTTGTGGGCAGAATACAGTTTATTAAGTTTCTATGTAGGCATTGTACAATTTTCATGAAAGTGAAGGAATATCTTTCACAGTGTACCTGGAAAATTCATTTTGCACTGGTTGCAACAGCTTACACACCGTGTAGCCAATTCTTTTTTGCATACCCAGTCACAGTTAAAACAGATCATAAAGGGACCTCACTTGAAGTCCATTATGGGTAGACACACAGAGCCGGTGGTTACCCTACTATAGAAAGGGTGTTAGTAAACTGGAGAGAGTGCAAAAACGATTCACAAGGTGTTACCGAGACTGGAAGGTTTGAGGTATGAGGAAAGGCAGGATGGGCTTGGACTTATTTTCACTGGAGCATAGATGGCTGAGCACTGACCTTATAGAGGTTTATAAAATCATGAGGGGCATTGATAAGGTGAATAGTCAAGGTCTTTTTCTCAGGGCAAAGGAGTTCAAAACTAGAGGGCACAGATTTAAAGCGAGAGGGGAACGGTTAAAAAGGGACTGGAGATGGAACCTTTTTGCGCAGAGGGTAATACATATGCGGAATGAATCAGAGGAAGTGGTACAGACAGATTCAAATTTGGACAGGTACATGAATAGGAAAGGTTTAGAGGAATAAGCATCAAATACAGGCATATGGGACTAGTTCAGTTTGGGAAACTTGGTGGAATGGAAGAATTGGGCCAAATGGCCTGTTTTCGTGCTGTACAACTCTATGACAAATCCGCATGCTGATCATGCTAAACCAGCCCATGCTTGTAAGCCTCAGAATATTATACTCATAATTCAATGTGATTCTGCTACTAGAAGCCATTTATTAAATAATCTAGACTGTGCTCAGAGTTATATTGGAAAATAATTTAAAATCATCAGTGGGATGCACAGTGTAATGCATTTGCATGTGCTAACCTTTATTATGTAGGCAAAAGGAATGTATTCATACATGTATTCACATTTTTAATGAAAAAAAAGGGGGTCACGATGACTTCGATAATCTGCTGCATTCCCATGGCAACATTCTGACCAAGATGCCTTAAGAGAAAACAAGACTTGTTTTAAAGGTCTGTAAGAAAATCACATCAGTGACTGGAGTCAGAGCTTAAAACACCAAAAATTACTGTTGAATGCTTTAGTTTAAATTATAATTGTGTAAGTAACATGAGTAACTGGAAATATCGAATTCTAAAACTGAACAATAAAAGTTCAAACATATTTTGCAATAATAATGATCAAGTTCAATACTGGAATGGAGTGTTTATCATAGTTGATAAGTTAAAAATGGAACATTTACAGATGATCCTTCATGAAATAAAACATTGAAAAATTTAGAATTCCCTTCCATGTGATTTGCAATTTAGAAGTAAAATCATGAATGTCTTCTTTGTGTTGCACTGTAAATATCTGTTTCATATTTTGATTAGGGATGTGTTTGTGTATATAATTTTGAAGAAAGACTAGGTCCTTTAAAAGAAAAATATAACACTTCAAAAATTTGCTAACTCTATTCATTTTAACTGTGAAAAGAGGTTTGCAGCCAGCTTCGTTGGTGACAAATAACAACCACAGTACAGTTTGTTATAAACCTTCTTTTGGAACATAAAAGAATCCCAGTATTTCTAAAGGGTTCAAATCCCTGACACATCTTTCAGTGCACACATTCAGTAATGCATCAATACCTGCTGCAGAGAGCACTACTGGACATTCTAAAAGATTGCTGAAAATCTGGAGAACTGAGTGTGTATCCAATTGGTTTATGGAGGGTCACTCTGGGTTTGGTCAGTATGTCAGCCGTATCAGGAAATTCCACCGGTGAGCGGTTAAAACCAGTTATTGACCCAGGACCATGAATTGGGGAATTCACAGGACTGAGGCTAGGAGAAATACCTGAAACGAAAGAAGAATTGCAACAAGTTAATCAAGAGATACCACAGATATTTCTCTGAAACTGGTTTGGTCGCGAGAATAAAGCTATGCGCGTTTTATCCCAAATTACCTTTTACATTTCACTTTTTTTTGATTTGTCAACAGCAGTCGAGAGAACAACCTATTTCTAGCAATCTACAAAGCGCTTCTGAGCTACCAATTAGAAGGGATGATTAAAGAGCAAGGCAATCTGTCCTTCAACAATGCTCCCCTCGTTTCCCTGCAGCACTGCATGGCCACCAGTTTTCGTACAGAACTGAAATTAACTCAGTAGCATGGGAGATTGCAGAAGTAAATCCACACTTCAACACTGTGCGGCAGCATGTACCACAGCTCAGATTAACAATTACTTCCCCAGCAGCAAACACAGATGGTGTTTAGTGCTACAAGAGCAAGGTGTCATTAATGATGATGAATTTCAATTGTCTATTCATACTTTATAAAATGTCAGCCATACACAGGTGCCTTGGGTTTTACCAGTGAGCAATTCTATTTTTCAAGTTCTAATTGTTTTGGATCACGTACAAGTCAGAATAAATCCAAACGTTTCTAATCATTACACAATATTACTCAGAATTGACAGTCATTAGTAATGAAGAAAAATACTTGCAAGGTAACATTTAGACAATTGGAAACATACAGTAACAGATAGCAAAAAAAAACTTATGTACAGATATAAAAACATTAGTTCAACACACAACTGAAATTTGTAGCCTTGTCTTTAATAGTTATATGTCTAATTTTTGTACTAGTTTCTTAAACAGGGGAAATACTAGAAAGAATACTGATAACTTGAGAGAGATCCAAAACTAAACTGAGCTTATAACAACAGCAAATAAATTGAGGTGCACTGCAGTCTGGGGTGCAGAGAGTGTGGGGGAGCAGGAAAAGGGAAAATGTTGAAAAAGCCTCAGCAAAAAAGTTGGCAGATGGTGGAACAGGAGGTAAAATGTGAATTTATTCATTTTGGCAGGAAGTTTAACAGTATTACTTAAATGGAGAATGACTGCAGAATTATGAGGTGCGAAGAGATTTACATTTTCCGGTGCCTGAGTCACTAAATGTTCATTACAGCATGTAATCAAGAAGGCTAACAAGATGCTTTTCTTAATTACAATAGGAATTGAACATAAATGTGAGGATATTATGTTGTCCACCTGCTATGGATTGACCCACAATGCCATTAGGGAGGGAATTCCAGGATTTTGACCCATTGACAGCAAAGCTATATATTTCAAAGTACAGATGGCGAGTGACTTGGAGGGGAGCTTGAAGGTGGTGGTGTTCACATATATCTGCTACATTTGCCCTTCTAGATTGAAGTGGTCGTGCGTCTTGAGAGGTTGAGTAGATTGGGCTTGTGTGCATTGGAATGTTGAAGAATACGGTGACCTTATTGAAACGTGCAAGATTCTTAGAGAACTTGGTAGATTGACAAGGCGAAACATTTCTGTGACAGTCTAGGACCAGAAGATACGATGTCACATTAAGGGATTGCCTTAATATACAGACAAGGAGGAATTTCTTCTGAGGATATTAGATTTTTGGAGTTCTTTACTATAGAATGCTGGAGAGGCTGGGTTATGAAGTGTTTTCAAGGCTGAGACAGAAAGATTTTTAACCAATAAGGGAATCCAAAGTGAACTTGAGGATCAGCCATGTTCTCACTGAATGGCAGAGCAGATTCAATGAACTGAATGGCCAGCTTCTGATCCTTCACATTATGAGGGGCAACTTGATTGAAGTATCTAAGATCCAGAATATCTTGACAAGGTCGAAGTGCGAAGTATGTTTCCTCCTGAAGCTTAGTCGAGAACGAGGGGACACTGTTTTAAAATTAGGATCTTACTTGCGAGACAGATGATGAGAATGTTTTTCTCTAAAATAACTATGTAACTTTGAACTTTTTGCCTCAGAAGGCAGTAGGGCATTATCAATGAATATTTTAAAAGACAGAGGTGAGAGATTTTTGTTAGGCAGGAGGATCAAGGATTATTGTAGGTAGATAGGAATGCAGATCGGAGACACAAACAGATCAGCTATGATCTAATCGAAGACAACGGCTGAATAGTCTACTTCTATTTCTATTTTTTATGTTTTTAAACACAACGAGGATTTCAATATTCATATAAACTTGAAAAAAGAAATTGGCAGAAGTAGTTTGCATAGCTAAGTAGGGAAAGTTTACTGAGATAAATTGGAATATTAAATCGAAAGGTACGATGGTAGATGAGTAATGGTATACATTTCAGAAATATTTCATAATTCTCAACAAATATACATGCTATTGAAATATAAGCGTGGCTAGAGGAGCAGCAGTTTTTGGAGCACAAGTCTTCAGTACTACTGCCGGAATGCTGTCAGGGCGTATAGCCTTTGCAGTATCCAGTGCCTGTAATCATTTTGTGATATCCTGTGAAGTGAATTAAATTGGCTGAAGACTGGTATCTGCGATGCTGAGGACCACTGATAGGGGCCAGGATTGATCATACTCTCTGCACTTCTGGTTAATGATTGCTGTGAATGCTTCAGCCTTGTCTTTTGCGCTGATGTGTTGGTCTGTTCTGTCATTGAGGATGGGGATATTTTTAGTTCTCCTCCCTCCTCCCATTCACAGTTGAATGTGGCAGGACAGCAGAGTTTAGCACTGATCCATTGGTTGTGGGATCATTTAACTCCGTCTATTGTTTGTTGCTTACTCTGTTTGTCATGCAAAAGTCATGTTCGGTGTATTCAGAGATTCATCTCTAGATCACTAAATGGGTTAAGAGGCAAAGGAATAGAACATATGTTCAGACTGCCATTTGTTGCAAGGGAAGTATTCTGAGTGGTTCTTCGTTAAAGCACAAGACAAAATTCACAGGATTTCCAACACAAGTTCTTCTACCATAACCTCACAAAGGTGAAGCACAAAGTTCCAGTTTCACACTGAGAATAACTTCCATTGTGTTGGATGGCACTATCACAGTGCTAAATGGGACAGACTTCCAGCAGTACAAGACTGGGCATCCATGAGGCACTGTGGAACATCAACAGCAGCAGAATTATACACCAACCAGCATAGCCTCCCTGTTTTTAAACTCCATCCCTCGAGCAATGGCAGACAAAATTGCAATTGCCTTTTTAATCACCTGCTGCACCTGCAATCCCACCTTCAGCGATTCATGCACAAGGACACCCAAGTCCCTTTGCACAGCAGCGTGCTGCAATTTTTTACCATTTAAAACATAGTCCATTTTGCTGTTATTCCGACCAAAATGGATGACCTCACACTTATCAACATTGTACTCCATCTGCCAGACCTTTGCCCACTCACTTAGACTATCTATATCCCTCTGCAGACCTTGTGTCTTCTGCACACTTTGCTCTGCCACTCACCTTAGTGTCATCTGCAAAGTTTGACACACCACACTTAGTCCCCAACTCCAAATCATGTATGTAAATTGTAAACAATTGAGGTCCTAACACTGATCCCCGAGGCATACCACCAGCCACTGACCGCCAACCAGAAAAACATCCATTTACCCCTACTCTTTGCTTTCTTTTGGTCAGCCAATCGTCTATCCGTGCCAATACGTTACATGTAATACCGTGCAACTTTATCTTATATAGCAGCCTTTGGTGAGGCACCTTGTCAAATGCCTTCTGGAAATCCAGACACATCACATCCACAGGTACTCGCACAAAGGAAAATGGCTGTGGTTGTGGAAGGTCAGTCATTTCAACTGCAGGATCTCTCTGCAAGAGTTCCTCAGACTATTGTCTGGAGCCCAACAATCTTCAGCTACTTCATCAATGATGTTCCCTCCATCATAAAGTCAGATGTAGGCATGTTCACCGATGATTGCACAATATTCAGCACCATTTGCGGCGCCTCAGATACTGAAGCAATCCATGTTCAAATGCAGCAAGAACTAGACCCTATCCAGGCTTGGGCTGGCAAGTGGCAAATAACATTTGTGCCAAACAAATGTCAGGCTGTGACCAATAACGGGCAAACTAATCACCACCCCATGACATTCAAAGGCATTAACATCACTGAACAGTCCCCGACTATCAACATCTTGGGGATTACCATTGACCAGAAACTGAACTGGACGTGCCATACAAATACAAGAACAGGTCAGAGGCTAGGAATACTGCAGACAGTAACTCACCTCCTGATTATTCAAAGCCTGCCCACCATCTACATGGCACAAGTTATTTGTTTAGATAATACTGTCACCTGTACCTAATACTCCCCACTTGTTGCATCTGGACCCATCCAGGCAACTGTCAAGAAGCTTGACACCATCCAGGACAAAGCAGCCTGCTTTCTTGATGCCTGATCCACAAGCATAAATACCCTATACCACCAACTCTCAGTGGCAGCAATGTACAAGATGCACTGCAGAAATTTACCAAAGATCCTCAAACTGCGTCTTCCAAACCCACAAACACTTCCATCCAGAAGTGGAAGGGCAGCAGATACATGGGAATCCCATCTTCTGCAAGTTCCCTTCCAAGCCACTCACCATCCTGACTTGGAAATATATTTCAGTTCGTTCACTTTGCTGGCATAAAATCCTGGAATTTCCTCCCAAACGACATTGTTGGCCAACCTACAGCACATGGATACAGTGGTTCAAGAAGGCAGCTCAGCACCACCTCCTCCAGGGTAGCTAAGGATGAGCAATAAATGTTGGCCAGCCAACAACACCCAAGTTCCACGAGTGAACAAAAAACAAAAAAAATGGCAAGTATCACTCTTGTGCATTTTTAGCAGCGTTCTAAAATTAAGACTGGATCAGAAAAGAAAGAGCATTGCATGGTCCTGTCACCAATGCACTACCTGGAGCAACGTTACGATCCCTGCTGATGGTAATACTGCTCAAGTTAGATCCCAGAATGAAACCTGGTTTGAGGGATCATATGTTTAATTTTTGCTGCTGACTAATGTGGTGGTTATTCATTGAAACATATTCAAACAAGATTGCAGATGTCCTTTAAAAACAGAGCACAAGTTTTTCTAAAACAAAAAAAAGCTTAAAAGAGGGTTAGAAAAATCTTAATACAAAAGTTTCAACCCGTTTTCCACCAACATATATTGCAGCATTTCAGTCCCAAAGAAATATCATTCCAATCTCATCTTCTTTAAATCTTTATGTAACTGGCATTCTTGAGTTTCTTTGTCTTGAACTATACAGAGTCAATTTCTCAACTTTCTCAGTTCCACCAACTTGAAGATTTCTAACCAAACTCTCCCGGCTTGGAAAAGCAATAGACTGGAAACCACTTCCGCTAAGATTACAGATTTTCCTGACTGACTTGATTTCCCTTAAGAAAAATTATTTAATTTCTCTACGAGATCTGCATTCTTCTGAACTAAAACCTTTAAAGTGAACTGTTCAGAGCTAACTGCCTTAATGTATTTTCTCTGTCTACCATAGGAGAACAGTATAAAAACATTTTCAGCATTTATATAAGTGATTTGGATGTCAATATAGGACCAAAATAGGTGGTGTATGCACAGTGAGGGAGGTTATCTCAAGGTAAAACAGGGCCTTGACAACATGGGCCGATGGGCTGAGGACTGGAAGATGGAGTTTAATTTGGGTAAATGTGAGGTGTTGCATTTTGTAAGAGAAACCAGGGCCGGACTTATGCATTTAATAGTAAGGCCCAGGGAGTGTTGACAAACAAAGAGACCTATGTGTTTAAGTGCACAGTTCATTGAAAGCGAAGTTGAAGGTAGACAGAGTACTGATGGTGGCATTTTTGCATGCTTGTCTTCATTGGTCAGAACATTGGGTATAACGATTGGGATATCCTGTTGCAACTGTACAGAACATTGGCGAGGCCACTTTTAGATCAATGCATACTAATCTGGTCGTCCTGCTATGGGAAGGACGTTGTTAAATTTGAGAGGGTGCAGAAAAGATTTACAAGGATGTAGCTGGGACTGGACGGTTTCAGTTATAGGGAGAGGCTCAGTAAGGCTGGGGCTTCTTTCCTGGAGTGTCGGGGTGTTCTTATAGAGGTTTATAAATCATTTGGGGGCATGGATAGGGTGAATAGCCAAGGTCTTTTTCCTACATTGGGGAGTCCAAAACTAGAGGGCATAATTTTAAGTTGAGAGGACAAAAAGTTTAAAAACGACCTGAGGGATAACTTGTTCATGCAGAGAGTGATGTGTGTATAGAATGAGCTGCCAGAGGAAGCGGTGGAGGCAGGTGCAATTAGAACATTAAAAGGCATCTGGATGGGTCTACGTGAAGGAAGGGCTTAGAGGGATATGGGCCAAATGCCGGCAAATGGGACTAGGTCAGATTGGAATGTCTGGTCGGCGTGGATGAGTTGGAACGAAGGGATTGTTTCTGTGCTCTATGGCTCTATTTTATCCAACAATACTGAAGGATCTCTCAAGCACTCAACCATAATCACATACTTACTTGAAACTAATGCACCTACGTCACTACTCCAAATGACTTCTTAACCTATTTGGCAACTAAATTACCTTCTTAGAACTAACCAAAATCTGCTTCTATTTTAAAATCTAAATCCAAAAATATATAATGCACATCTCACCACGACAAAAAGAGCTACGTGAAGTGAGAGCATAATTTAATTTTTAAATCCTGCATCTTCATAATTTATAAAACACAAAACAAGAACTGTGTTTAATTATACATCAGCATCTCTTAAGGTAAGTTTGTATTCATGTATGTCTCAGGTAGAGACACAAAATGTTCAAGGTTTTTTGCTGTCGAAGAAAACATAATTAAGAGACAACTGAGCCAAAGAGCTAGCAACACTGGGGAAAACAACATTGGGCCAGAAGAAATATCAGAGCACAGGCAGCAGGAATCAGAACTGGGCTAAAACATTTTAAGATTAAAACTCAGAAAACCAGAAATTGCACCAAACAGAAATCAAAGTTAAGTGATCACCTATGGAGCCCATGGAAATGAATAAAAACTCAAAGTTTCAGTCTTTGTTATGTTTGCATTATGCATGCACTTTTCCTTCGAAAGATTTTGACCATTTGTCTTAAGTCACAACTATTCTTCAAAGAGAAAATGAACACTGGCTGTCACTGCAAAAAAAAAGGGTGGATTGGTATAAATAATCAAAATGAATTGCGTGGTTAAATAAATCTGACAATTTCTGAAATCAGAAGAATATAGTTGAAATGACTGGTCTTCGGAAATTAAGGAAATCTTTTTTTTTTTTAAAAGTCATGTATAACGTTACCCTTTCATGCCTACATATCTTAACTATATTCATGCAATAATGGGGACAAATAATCTAGCAGTGCTCTCTCTCGGATAGGATGGCAGATATATTCATTTTGGTTTCATGCTTTCATATTGAAGGTGCAGACCTTGCATTGGGAGACTACCTCACAACCTTTCATTTTGATTTTGTTAACTAAAAACCAGTTTGTTAGTCAATAATTGCTGTCTTATTAGCTGCATTAAAAGCTTTTATCTTAAAACAAAAATTTGTTACCTGCCCGTCTGGGTCCAACGTGATGAGATGTTAAAGATAGGGATGCAGATCGAGATTTGGGAATTGTCAACAGATTTGAACTGGAAGGTCCATTTGCCTGTGAACCTGCATTTAAAGTACTTGAAAAGGGAAAACCGACAAACAAGTCAGTCAAAAAGCTGCTCTTAAATCACTTTAACACAGATAAAAAGTTGCGTCCACCAATATGTAGTGCAAGCACAAATATATAATATGTTAAGAGATACAATTTCAATAGTTAACCTCTATGTTAAACTTCTATGCCTTTATTTGTTTTGTCTCCGTAAAATCAGAGCCATAGAGTCATAGAGTCATGCAGCATGGAAACAGACCCTTCGGTCCAACTCGCCCATGCCAACGAAAGTTTCCCAAACTAAACTAGTCCCATTTTCCTGCATTTGACCCATATCCCTCTGACCTTTCCTAATTTCTTTTAAGTGTTGTCACTGTACCTGCATCTACCACTTCCTCTGGCAGTTCACTCAACATATGAATCACCTTCTGTGTGAAAAAAGTGCCCCTCAGGTCCCTTTTAAATCTTTCTCCTCTCACCTTAAAACTGTTTTGAACTCCCCTACCCTCAGAAAAATACCTATGCTATTCAGCTTATCTATACCCCTGATAATTTTATAAACCTCTGGAAGGTTAACCCTCAAACCTCCAACATTCCAGTGGAAAAAGTCCCATTCTATTCAGCCTCTCCATGTAACTTAGACTCACCAGTCCTGGTAACATGTTTGTAAATCTTTTCTGCTCCCTCTCCAATTTAATAATATCCTTCCTTTCACAGGGCAACAGAACTGTACACAACAATCCAAAGTGGCCTCATTGATGTTTCGTACAACAGCACATCTCAACTCTTATACTCAGTTATCTGAGCAATGACAGTAAGCGTGCTAAATGCCTTCTTTCTCATCCTGTCTACCTGTGATGCAACTTTCAAAGAAGTATGTACCTGAACCCCTAGGTCTCTCTCTATTTGACAACACACCCCAGGATCCTATCATTAACTGTGTAAATCCTGCCCTTGTTTGTCTTCCAAATTGAGACTCATAGTCCTGAAGAAGTGTAATACTTAAAACGTTGACTTCTCCCTTCCTCCAGATGCTGCCTGGCTTGCTGTGTTCTTCCAGCCTCCTATCTGTCTACCTTGAATTCCAGCATCTGCAGTTTTTTTGTCTCTACACATTACATTGTAACTGACATGGCCTCAGAACCAAACAACATTATAGCCAAAGAAATGCTACAAGTTATAGTCACTGTTCTAATATAATAACCAATTTTGCAAAACAAGGTGCTACAAAGAGATAGAAGACTATGACCAAAGAGTCTGCTTTGATGACAGAACTGGAGCAATACACATTGGGAAGGCACCCCTGCTTGTCTGTCAATCACACGACAGGATTCTGTACCACTTATGCAGAACGTAGAAAGGACTTCCGTACAATGTGTTCTCTGAAAGACAGCAAGTCCAACAATACAGCATTTCCCAAGTGCTGTATTAGAGCATCAACTTATTTTACGTACTCACAACTCTGAAGTGGAATTTTAACCTGCAACCTTCTGGCTCAGTGATGCAGTTTTACAAACTGCCAGTGGAAAGCAAAACAATGTACTTTGACTGGATATTCAAGATTAACTGGTCTCTAAACAACTGTGCCCACAATTTTTTCAGAGGAAAAGGAGATCAGATAGGCAAAGACAACATAATTCTTCAAGAAAAGATTTAAAATTTCAACCAATGAACCAACTTTAAAAAGTCCTTAGAAATAAATAACAAAATGGAGATGGAGCTAGTCAAATAGAACACACTTAACAGAGAAAGCTAACGTACTAGAATCATGTAGCAACATAAGGAGAATGTGATTTTAAGATAGACTAGGGGACAGGTAGATATGATTTAGCATTTGAATGAACTTTTCCCCATGCCATCATAAAACATTTTGCACCCCATATTGTAATGTTATTGTGTTCCAAAATCCAAATGTAAATATTTATTTTAATCATTGATACTGTGAAAACTAGACAACCACAAGTACAAATAATCTCTTTTTAAAAAGAATCATCCGTCTTATACAAATGATCATCACAAAGCAGGAATTTATTGTAGGGATACTCGATAGCATTTCCCTTCGCCAAATTTATTTAATATGGAATGGAAAACTTTTCCTAAATCTATGAAACTATTCTTGGCTGAAGTTATTACTTTCGAAATAAAAGCAAAACATGCTGGAAATATGCAGCAGGCCAGATAGCATCTGTGGAGAGAAAAAAAGAGTTAAGGCAAGAAATGTGGCAGAATCGTGACAGAAGTCTGACCAGGCCTTTCTCAATGCTGGGAGCAACTCACCGTGTCTTTTGACTTATCTCTAGGGGTTGCGGAGAGATTTAAGACTGTTGAGTATTATTGTTGGTTAAAGACTTGATTGACTGCTCAGCTGGTTTCATTCATCCTCAGCTTCCCAACCCACCACCCAACATAAGCAAACTAGATGTCCAGAATTCTCAATATGGCTGTCAAAGCAAATAGCTGGCAACATCAGCTCACCCCTGGCTGTGAAGATCCACCATGTTGTTTACCATGCAACAAAACTTCAAGGCACAATCCATGGGCACTGGCCACACACACCCCTCATCAAGGGACAATGGCATTAAACAGATGCCAATCCCTCAGGCACCTCTCTGATCCACTTGCAGGATGCTTAGGAAGTACAGATTTGTAGTGCAGAATGCACTAGCAACTTGCACTAGAAGGCTGTTACGAGGTCACAGTACACAGGCATTGGCAGTCAGTTCATGGATGGGACCAGGTTGCTTACTTGCTTTCTTACTGCTCACTCACTTAGCACTAATCTGCATGCTCAATGCATCACAGTCTCACATGGCAATGTCTGTTAGCGCAGTAACATAACCAAGCAGCTTACGGTGACAATCAGCCTCAGGTTAAGCGCATACACATTGCTGTAATGGCAGCATGCTACGTCAATAGCACATCTGTATCACATGCTGGCAGCTTGTACGGGAAATATGTACAGCTAACAGGTAGCCACATCAAGAGTCTTAAGGGAGTAGTTGTCACCAAAGTCCATGGAGGCACTAGTCCGTCAAAGCGTCCCAGCATTGTAAGTCAAGGGTACCCTTCATTCCAGGGGATTGGCCATAGACAGGTATCTGACCAGGGTATTCTCAGTCGGAGTCCATGCCTCTGCATTCCAGAGAATGGGTCATAGTCAGTCTTGTGGCTCCATAGCAACTAATCCAGAGAACAGGCACGGCAATCAGGGATATTTACAGGCATCACTCACAGGTCTTAGATCTTCTCATTTGGGGTTATCCAGAGAAACTTGGAGAAAGGATGGATGTTGGAAACCACTGGCCATGGAGAGTGCACTGCTGCTTTCCATTGTTCTGGAAATCAAAACTTGACAATGGAAAGGAACTACACACCTGAAGCAAGCGGGGCAAGCGTCTTGACCTGTGAGAGATGAGTCTGCAAGACCCACCAATCTGAGGTTCTTAACTTGGCTGACTGCAGGGATTCAGGGGTCATAGAGTCATCCAGCACAGAAACAAATCCTTCGGTCCAACCGGTCCATGTCAAACATAATACCAAAACTAAACTAGTCCCACCTGCCTGCTCCTTGTCCACATCCCTCTAAACCTTTCCTATTTATATATCCATCGAAATGTCCATTAAAGGTTGTAATTGGACCCATATCCACCACTTCACCTGGAAGCTTATTCCACACGCGACCACTCTTTGTGTAAAAAATTTGCCTTGAGTCTTTTTTAAAATCTCTCTCCTCTCATCTTAACAATACGCCCCCTTGTCTTGAAATTCCCCATCTTAGGGAAAAGACAACTACCATCAACTTTACCTATACTTCTCATTATTTTATAAACTTCAATCAGGTCACCTCTCAACCTTCTACACCTCCGGTGAAAGAAGTCCCAGGCTATCCAGCCATTCCTTATAACTCAAACCTTCCACTCCTGGCAACATCCTGCCAAATCTCTTCTGAACCCTCTCCATCTTGATAATATCCTTCCCATAACCGAGTGACCAGAACTGGACACCGTATTCTCGAAGAGGCCTCACCAATATCCTGTACAACCTTAACATAACGTCCCACCTCCTCTACTCAAAGAACTGAGCACTGAGGGCAAGTATGCCAAAGGCCTTTTTAATCATCCTGTCCATATGTAACACAAACTTTAAAGAATTATGTACCTGCATCCTTAGGTCCCTCTGTTCTACAACACTTCAAGGCCCTACCATTAATTGTATAAGCCCTACCCTTGTTTGTTGTACCAAAATGCAATATCTCACATTTATCTAGATTGAACTCCAACTGCCATTTTTCAGCCCATCAACCCATTTGATCAAGATCCCTTTATAATCTTAGAAAATCTTCTTCACTATTTACAATGCCACCAATTTTGGTGTCATCCACAAACTTACTAACCGTGCCTTCTATATTCTCATCCCAATTATTTATATAAATTACAAACAAAAGGGGACCCAGAAGCGATCCCTTTGGAACACCACTGGTCACAGGCCTCTAGTCTGGAAAGCAACCCTCCATCATTACTCTCTATCTCCTGCTGTTAAGCCAATTATGTATCCCATTGGCAAACTCACACTGAATCCCATGTGACCTAACTTTGCTAATTAGTCTACCCTGCAGAACCTTGTCGAAGGCTTTACTAAAATCCAAATAAACAACCTGTACTGCTCTGCTATCAACAATTTTTTGGCAACTTTCCTCAAAAATCTCAAGTTTATGAGACATGATTTTTCTCGCACAAAACCATGCTGACCATCCCAAATTCATTTTCGCCTCTCTAAATATTCATAAATCCTATCTTTTATAATTACCTCCAACAATTTACCCACAACCGAAGTCAGACTCACAGGTCTATACTACCCCGGTTTCTCCTTACAACCTTTCTTAAACAAAAAGGTACAACATTAGCCACTCTCCAGTCATCAGGCACCTCACCCGTAGTTATAGATGATGCAAATATTTCTGCAAGGGGCCTTCTAATTTCCTCCCTTACTTCCACAACGTTCTGGGACACATTAGATCAGGGTCCTGGAGACTTATCCACCTTTATATTCTCTTAAGACCTCCTGAACTTCCTCTCCTGTAATGAGCACTGCTTGTAAAACATCAGAGTTTATTTCTCTGCATTCTCTAGACCCCATTTCTTTCTCCACAGTAAAAACTGACATGAAATACTCACTTAGTATCTCTCCAATCTCCTGGGGTTCAACCCAAAGATGATCTCCTTGATTTTTAAGAGGCCCAACCCAACTCTAATTACTCGCTTGCTCTGAGTGTATTTGTTGAATTTCTTTGGATTATCCTTACCCTTGTCGACCAATGCTATCTCATATCCCCTCTTTGCATTCCTAATTTCTCTCTTAAGAATGCCCCTACACTCTTTATATTGATTAAGAGATTCAGTTGAACCAAGTTGTCTACATCTAAAAAAACTATTCTTTTTTATTCTTGACTAGAACCTCAATATCTTTATTCATCCATTGTTGCTTAATCTTACCAGCTTTACCCTTCACTCTACCAGGAACAAAATGCCTCTGAACTCTCATCATCACGCTCTTGAACGTCTCCCAATTGTCAGATGTCCTTTTAACTGTGAACAGTCTACTTCAATCACCTTTTGAAAGTTCTGGTCTTATACCATCAAAATTTACCTTCCCCCAATTAAAAACTTTAACTTTTATGGAAGGCTGATCCTTTTACGTAACTATTTTGAAACTATTAGAATTATGATTGCTAAACCTAAAGTGTTCTGCCACTTACTTCAGTCACCTGCTCTGCCTTATTGTCCAAAAGGTCTAGGCTTGCTCCTTTTTTAGTAGCAGCATTAACTTATTGATTAAGATAAATTTCTTGAGTACGTTTGACAAATTCTTCACCATTCAAACCTTTAACACTATGATAGCCCCAGTCAATGTTTGGAAAATTAAAATCCTACATTTTTACAACCTTATAATGCTTACATACATCGGAGACCTCCCTACATATTTGTTTCTCATTTTCTCTCACTACTGGGGCACCTGTAGTATAATGCCATCAAAGTGATCTTTCCTTTCTTATTTGTAATTTCTACCCATATATTTTCACTGGACAATTTTTCAGAAATATCTTCCCTAGTTACAGCAGTAATGCATTCCTTAAATCAAAAACATCGCCCTCCCTCCTTTCTTGCCTCTTTTTCTATCCTTCCTATCGCATCTAAAATCAGGAAAATTGAGCTGCCAGTCTTGTTCATCTCTCAGCCAAGCTTCTGTAATATCTATGACATCCCAATTCTATGTCCTTAAACATACCACTGGAATGTACAAAAAGAACCCTCTAAAACACATGAAGACTTTTTAAAATTTCTGAATCAAGAATAAAACAAAACCTCAGCCATTCACTGTAGACCGTTAAAAACCCATTTTAAAAAAGTCCGTTTGAGAAAACAAAATCGTGGTTTTTTGGTGCGTTTTTTTTAACAAAACAAAATGGAAAAAATATTATATTACTAAACTATAATGACTATAATAACTGTAAAAAAAATGATATTAAATCTTTAACTAAGCCTGCAATCCCAGAAGCAGCTGCAAGATCCATGCTGCTGCTTGTCAGCTTAATAAAAACAGGCCTTCATTCATTAAAGTTTAGAAGAATTGAGGGGTGATTTCACTGAAACATACAAGATTGTGAATGCGCTTTACAGATGTTGACATGATGTTTTCATTGATGGTGGAATCTCAAACTATGGTTACAGAGTACGGAGGCAGGCATTTAAAACTTAGATCCAAATAAATTTATTCCCTCAGAGGGTAGTGAATGTTCAGAGTTCTATACCCAAGAGCGTTGTACAGGTTGGATCACTGAATATGTTAAAGAGGAGATTGATAAATTTTTGAAATATTGAAGAGGGGTATAACAAGCTGGTGTCAAAGAAGGGTTCAGGCCTGGGCAGATCAGCCATGATCTAACAGGTGGTGGGGCAGACTTGAGATAAATGTCGTATTCCTGTTCTTGTTATCTATGTTCTTTAGAGAGCAAGAACACTATATACAGAGCCTGCACTGCTGCAAGGTCTCTAATCCTGGTGATCTTAATGCATTGGCTCCCTATTTGTTATGTACTGCTTGCCCCAACTTTGTCAGGAGAGGCCAGGGAAAGAATACGCATTTTTGACAACGAGGAGCAATAGTGGAGCCACACTGTACCCATTGCTCTATATATACTTGGTTTATCTTAGAACACAGAAGTACAGCAAAGGAATGGGGTCTTTGGCCCACGATGTTATGCCAAACATTATACCAAACGAAACTAATCCCTTCTGCCTGGCCTTGGTCCATATCCCTCCATTCCTTGCATATTCATGCACTTATCTAAAAGTCCCTTAAATGCCCTTATTTTATCTGCCTCTATCACCACCCTGGCAGTGCGTTCCAGACTCCTACCTCTATCTGTGTAAAAAAACTTGCCCCTCATGTCTCCTTCGAATTTTTTCCCTCTAACCGAAAATGCATGCCCGCGAGGATTAGACATTTCAACTCGGAGAAAAGATTCTGACCATCAACCCTAACTATGCATCTCATAATTTTAAAGACTTTGATCAAGTCTTCCCTCAGCCTGCACTGCTCAAGCGAAAACAACATGAGTTTTCCAGCTTCTCAGAATCATCATAGATACAGTGTGGAAACAAGCCATTCGGCCCAACGGGTCCACATTGACCCTCCGAAGAGCATCTCACCGAGACCCATTCCCCTGCCCTTTCTTTATAACCCTGCAGCTTCATAGAACTTCATAGAATCCCTACAGTGTGGAAACGGGCCCTTCGGCCCAACAAGTCCACACCGACCCTTGGAGCATCCCACCCAGACTCATCCTCCTATAACCCACCTAAGCTACACATCCCTGAACACTGGGCAATTTAGCATGGCCAATCCACCTAGCCTGCACATCTTTGGACTGTGGGAGGAAACCAGAGCACCCAGATGAAACCCACACAGACACGGGGAGATGTAGAAACCCCACACAGACAGTCTCCCAAGGGTGGAATTGAACCTGGGTCCCTGTCCCTGTGAGGCAGCAGTGCTATCCACTAAGCCACCGTGCCACCCTTACAGCTCAAACCCTCTAATCCATGCAGCATCCTGGTAAACCTCTTCTGCAACCTCTCCTCCAAAACCTCAACATGGTTCCCGTAATGTGGCGACCAGAACTGCGTGCAATACACTAACCAAAGTCTTACAAAGCTGCAACATGACATCCTGAATCTTGTACTCAATTCCTCAGCCAATAAAGGCAAGCATGCCATATACCTTCTTTACCACCCTATCTACTTACATGGCTACTTTCAAGGAGCTTTGGATTTGAACCCAAAGATCCTTTTGTACATCAATGCTGTTCAGGGTCCTGCCATTAACTGTGTACTTTTCCTTAACATCTGGCAAAGTACAGGACCTCACACTTACCCAGGTACCCGACCATATCTGCAACTGATGTATATCCTGCTGCATCCTTTGACAACTTTCCACAATATCCACAACTCCACTGATCTGCAAGTTTACTAACCACCCATCTACATCTTCATTTATGTCATTTACATGTGTCACAAACAGCAGAGGTCCCAGTACGGAACCCTGCAGAATGCCACTAGTCATGGAGATCCAGCCTAAGGAACAATCTTCCACCAATATCCTGTGTCTTTCATGGACAAGCCAATTCTGAATCCACATGGTCAAGTCACCATGGATCCTATGTGTCTTAATCTTCTGGATGAGCCTACCATGACTTATTAAAATCCATGTAAACAACGTTCACCGATCGACCTTCGTTGATCACCTTCATCACCTCCTTGAAAAATTCAATCAAATTAGTAGCACATGACCTGCCGCGCACAAAGCCATGCTTTTCCAAATAAGCACAAATCCTGTCCCTAAGAATTCTCTCCAATAGCTTCCCAACCACTGACGTGAGACTCAGTAGTTTGTAGATTCCTGGATTATCCCCAATTCCCTTCTTGAACAGAGGAACAACATTAGCTATTCACCAGTCCTCTGGGACCCCTCCAGTGGCTAACGAGGATCGAAAGATTTTGATCAAGGCCCCAGCAATCTCCTCTCTTGCTTCTATCAATAACCTGGAGTAGATACCATCAGGCCCTGGGGACTTATCCACGTGAATGCTCTTCAAGATATCCAACACCTTTCTTGATCTCAAAATGCCCTAGCATATTAGCATGTTCCGCATAAATCTCACTATCCTCCAAATCCTTCTTCTAGGTGAATACCGAAACAAAGTACTCATTTAGGATCTCACTTACATCCTCTGCCTCCAAGCACAAATTCCCTCCTTTATCCTTGAGTGCTCCGACCTTCTCCCTAGTTATCCTCTTGTTTTTAATGTATCTATGGAATGCCTTGGTTCTCTTTAACCCTAATTGCCGAGGTCACTTTATAGACACTTCTTGCTGTCCTAATTCCTTCCTGGAGTACTTTCCTGCTTTCCATATATGCCTCATGGACTCTGTCCAATTTCAGCTTCATAAGCCTCATATATACTTCTTTTCTCCCTTTGGCTAAATTCATAACTTTTCTGGTGATCCTAGGGTCTTTTACCTTACCATTCTTATCTTTCCTCCATGCTGGAACGTGCTGGTCTTGAAGTCTCCCCATCAGGTCTTTAAACAGTTCCCACATGTCAAAAGTGGACCTGCTTGATAACAGCTCCTCACAATGAACACACCCTATCTCCTAGCTATGACATAAATTTGCCTTCCCCCTAATTTGGTACCTTCCCGCAAGGTCCTGACTTATCCTTGTTCATAGCTACCTTAAAACTTAGGGAGTTGTGATCACTATTACCAAAATGCTCTCCCACTGAAAGGTCAGTCACCTGGCCAGACTCATTAGCCAATACAAGGTCCAGTGTGGCCCCTCCTCTAGTTAGGCCATCCACATATTGTTTCAAGAAATTCTCTTGGATGCACTTCACAAATTTCACCCCATCTAAGCCTCTTGCTCTAAGGGAGTCCCAGTCAACATCGGGGAAGTTAAAGTCACCACGATGACAAATGTTTTTATTGTACCTTTCCATAATCAGCCTACATATTTTTCCCTCAATCTCTTGGTGGCTGTTGGGAGGCCTATAGTAGAATTCAATCACAGTGATTGCACCTACCTTATTTTTGAGCTATACCCATATTGCCTCATTGGATGAGCCCTCCAGCATGACCTCTCTGAGCGCAGATATGACATTTCCCCCAATTAGTAATGCAACTCTTCCACCTCATTTACCTCCCTCTCTATCTCATCTAAAATAACGAAACCCTGGAATGTTGAGCAGCCAGTCCTATCCCTATCTCAGCCACGTCTCTCATGGCCACAACATCATAGTCCCATGAACAGATCCAGGCTCTAAGCTCATCTGCCTTACCTTTAATATTCCTTGCATTGAAAGAAACACACTTCAGGCCATTAGTTCCATCGTGTTCATTTATGTGTTTCTGTCTGTCCTTTCTTTCTGATTTGCTGGTCCTAACATCTAGCTTCCCCTCAATCCCTCCACTTGCTGACCTGCTGCTCTGGCTCCCAGCTCCCTGTCACTCTAGTTTAAATGCTCCTGAGTAGCACTAGCGAGGACAGTGGTTCCCCTCCAGTTAGGTGCAAGCCCCTGCCTTGTACAGGTCACCCCTACCACAGAAGAGGTCCGAATGATCCAAGAACCTGAAACCCTGCACCAGCTCCTTAGCCACACATGCATGTGACCTTTCTTTGTTTCTTGCCTCACTAGCACATGGCACTAGTAGTAACCCAGAAATTTCTACCCTCAAGGTCTTGCTTTTCAGCCTCTTTCCTAACTGCCCATATGCACTCCGCAGGACCTCATCCCTCTTTCTACCTATGTCATTGGTACCAATGTGCACCATGACCCCTGGCTGCCCTTAAGAATTTCATGCAACCGCTCAGACATCCTCGACCTTGGCACCAAGGAAGCAACACACCATTCTGGAGTCTCAGATGCAGCCACAGAAATGTCTGTCTGTGTCCCTAATTAGCGAGTCTTCAACCACTATCGCTTGCTTGGATCTTGCCCTATCCTGCTGTACAGCAGAGCCCGTTTATACTCCCCTGAGCAGCTACCCCCTCCAACAGTATCCAAAATGGTATACCTGTTAAAGAAGGGAATAGCCACAGGAGACTCCTATACTACCTGCCTGTCTCTCCTGGCAGTTACCCATCTACCTGACTGAACCTCTGGTGTGAGCACCTCCCTGTAACTAGTGTCTATTACACTCTCTGTCCCCGTATGCTCCTCAGTTTGTCCAACTGCCGCTGCAACCAAACAACGCAATCTGTGAGGAGTTGCAGCCAGTCACGCTTTCTGCAGACACAGTCATCAAGGACACTACACTGCTCCCTGATCTCCCACATCTGGCAGAAGCACACCACTGCATTAACTGCCATCTCTGCCCATCTACACAAAGACAGACAAAAAAATACCCTTGCCTGGGTTAATCAGTGAAGCCCAGTATCCACCTAAACATGCACTTATACCAACTCGCTGCACTGACTGATCCCTGAAATTACAGTGCAATCTTTACAAGCTGACCAAAAACCCGATAGGCTACAACAAACTTCCTATCAGTCTCTCTTGTTTCCACATGCTGCAGCAGTCGCTTAACACAGACATCAATCCACTGGAGATCCTGTATGGACATGATGTTTGGCATCATGCTGCCACAGTTAGACTCTGGTCTACACAGAGACTCAAACAAACAAACAAACAAACAAAGTTCTAGTGTAGGACTTCTTCCAGGAATGGAACGTGGTACGCATGGCTCCCTCTGAGCTGTGACACTATATAACCACTGGAAAAACTCGATTGGCATGCTAATGCATTGTTTTTGCCTCCAGAAGCTGCTGCTGTGCTTGGGCCTCAGAGGTCCACTGAGACACCAGAAAACCTATGGGGACCATTTGCACTAAGATGGGGCAGGAATTGGGCAAGAGGGGCCAAATCAGTTGTTTCGGAGGTTCATGACATGAGTTTTGTTAGGATATCGAGAGATATGCAAAACAGGAGCAAAACACATAACTGGCTAGAGTCATATCTAGCACAAGGTATACAGTCATTGTTATCAGAGGTCAATCATCTCCAAACTCATATCACTCCCAGAATTCCTCAAGGTAGTGTTTTAGGCCCAACCATTTTTAGTTGTTTTTATCAATAACCTTCCCTCAGTATCCATCTACAAAGAGAAAAGGATCTAACGAGGACCCCTTGACATTAATGTCATTACTATCACTGAATCCCCAACTATCAGCATTCGGCAGATTACCAAACAGAAACTGAACTGGGTGCATTATATATGTAGCAAATACAGGAAAAGTAAGAGAAACTCAGCAGGCCTGGCTGTATGTGCGGAGGGAAAATAGGGTTAATATTTTTAGTCTGATATGTTGCTCTCATAACTGAAAGGGGTTGGAAAATGGTAGCTTTTATATTTTTGACAGAGGCAGAGGAGGAATAAGAGGAACAGGGGGTGTGGAAGCTCAGTGAAAATAGACAGAAGGGTTGCTAATTCTGGTGAAAGAAAAACAGAAATGCAGAATGGGTATAAATTAAGGTGTGAAAAGGAGAGAATAGGTCTTCTCTGCTGAATGCAAAATAAGATACTAACAAGACCAGGCCTTGGGAAATGCAAGAAAAATGGAAGACCGATGTAATCCAGTCATGCTTTTAAGTTGTGGAATTCAATATTGTGTCCGCAGGCAGTAAAATGCCGAAGTGGAAAATTAGGTAATGTTCCTTGGCCTTGCATCGTGCTTCATTAGAATATCATAGTAGGCTGAGGACAGAAATGTTAGCTTGCAAGTAAGGTGGTTTATTAAAAAAGTCTTCAACACTGTCAGTCAATCAGGAAGTTTTATGGAGCGTGCTTCTCCGCTTTGGTTGCACCATGAAGTTTATCACTATCCTTTGCCTGTGCCAGGATGACATGGAAGTCATGGTAATGGCAAATGGCTCTATCACTGACCCATTCCCTGTTCGGACCGGTGTCAAGCCGGACTACGTCATCACCCCAACAGTGTCCTCAATCTACCTCGCTGCAGTGCTTCACCTCGCCACTGACAAGCTCCTTGCTGGAGTGAAGCTAAGTTACAGAACCAGCAGGAAATTATTCAAATCGGCACCTTCAAGCCAAAACCAAAAGTCACGCCAATCAGTGTCATCGAGCTGCAGCATGCAGATGATGCTTCGGTATGTGCACTCTCAGAAGGTGTACTCCAGACCATTGTCAGCATACGAGAGCATGCGCCGCACCCTGAGGATCCGCAAGTCAAAGGTCCTCCACCAACCTGACCTGGCACTGTGGAGCAACACTCTGATCATCAAGGTCTATGCAGAGGCCTTAGAGAATATTGACTAATTCCAGTACTCGTGTCTGGTCAGCCAAAGCGGCTTTTGATGAAGAGATCCAGCACCACCTCCAGTGCGCTAGTGCAGCCTTCAGCTGCTGAGGAAAAGGGTGTTCAAGGACAACATCATCAGATCTGGCACCAAGATTGATACAGTGTGGAGAAGGAGGAACCATGCAGGTCAGGCAGCATCAGAGGAGCAGGAAAATTGACATTTCAGGTCAAGATCCTTCATCAGGACTGTGATAATGGTTGTCGTGGTTTGGTCTAAATTGGGATGGTCTGAATGTTGTTTGGAGTCCATGGGGGACAAGCTAGCTGCATAGGCAGGTACTGAGAAAGGAGATGTGGCTGTAGTAACGGGTTTGTTTCAGGATCTGGTTGAAGAGCTTCAGGCAGAGGAGATCACCAAGGGGTTGCAGTGGGAAAGAGACCCACGGAGATCTTTTCGGAGGGAAGAGAACAACTTCTTCAAGTTGGGCATCCTTGGAAGAGGCTTCGCAGTAGAGTTTTCAGCGACTAGGAGATAGCAAGAACTACAGATGCTGGAAGTCAGAGTCAACACAGTGTGGAGCTGGAAGAACACATCAGGACCAAACAACATTCAGACCATCCCAATTTGGACCAAACCATGACAACCGTTATCGCAGTCCTGATGATGGGTCCCGCTCTGAAACGTCGACTTTCCTGCTCCTCCGATCCTGCCTGACCTGCTGAGTTCCTCCAGCTCCACATTGTATTGACTTGGACTTCCAGGATCTGTAGTTCTTGCTAGCTCCTGTGGCACCAAGATCATGGTTTACAGAGCTGTTGTGGTTCCTACCATCCTATATGATTCTGAGACATGGACTATCTACAGCAGGCACCTCAAGGCACCAGAGCAGTACCACCAACGCTGCTTGCGCAAGATCCTGCAAATCCGCTGGGAACAAAGATGCACCAACACCAGCGACCTCGACCAGGCTGACACCCCCAGCATTGAGGTACTGACCACATTTGACTGGCTATGATGAGCTGGGCACGTTGTCTGCATGACTGACAAGACTCTCCAAGCGGTCGCTTGACTCCCAGCTTTGCAAATGGCAGGTTAGTCCCAGGTGGACACAGGAAGCGAAGAGTGATACCTCAAGGCCTCACTGGCGAAGTGTGGCATTCCCACAGACACCTGGGAATCACTGGCCCAAGACCATCCAAAGTGGAGGAGGAGCATCTGGGAAGGCATTGACACCGAGGCTTGCCGTCAGGAAAACGCAGAAGTCAAGTGAAAGCAACAAAAGCAGCACGACGCTACACCAATGTCCCATCCAACCCTTCCCACAAGCACCTTCTGCCCCAAGAGTAACAGAGCTTGCAGAATCCGCATCGGTCTACACAGCAACCTACGGACTCATGCTGAGAGTGGAAGAGAGTCATCCTCATCTGTGAGTAACTGCCAATGATGAATGAATGATGATTATTAAAATGGCAAGCAACTGGAAGGTTGGGATCATTCTTGCAGGCAGAGTGGAATATTCCACAAAGTACTTACCCAATCTGTGTTTGGTCTCAACAACATAAAGAAAAGCATATTGTGAGCAGCGAATGCAGGGCACTAGATTGAGAGTAGTACAAGTAAAATGTTCATAGGAACTTGACCCGAAATGTTAACTCTGACTTCTCCCCATAGATGCTGTTAGGCTTGCTGAGCTTTACCAGCAATTTCTGTTTTTGTTTCTGATTAGCAGCATTCACAGTTCTTTCAGTTTTTAAAATGTTGCTTCACCTGGAAGGTGTATTTGGGGCTGTCACGAGGGAGGTGGTGAATGGGCAAGTGTTACACCTTCTGAGATTGTATGGGAAGATTCAACGATGGAGTGAAAAAGTGTTAAGAGTGGGTGGCACGGTGGCTGTGGTTGGAACCGCTGCCAGGGACCCAAGTTTGACTCCACCTTCGAGCTACTGTCTGTGGCAGTTTGCACGTTCTCCCAGTGTCTGCGTAGATTTCCTCCGGGTGTTCCAGTTTCCTTTCACAGTCCAACGATGTGCAGGTTAGGTGGATTGGCCATGCTTAATTGCCCATAGTGTACAGAAAATAGCAGGCTATGTGGAATAGCCATAGGAAATGCAAAGTTACAGGGATAGGGTAGGGGGGTGTGTTTGGGTGGGATGCTCTTCAGAGGGTCCGTGTGGATGCGATGGGCCAAATGGCCTGCTTCCAAACTGTAGGGATTCTATGATTCTATGACTGATGGAGGACTGGACAGGGGTCTCAGAAGGAATGGTGCCTGTGGAATACTGATAGTAGAAGGGAAGGGAAGTTGTCTTATGGCATCCTGCTGGGGTGGCAATAATAGCAGAAGATGATCTTTTGAGTGCAGAAATTTGTGGCTTGGAAAGTGAGGACAAGGGGAACCCTATCAATGTTCAGGGAAGGAGAGGAGGATTAGAGGGCAGAAGCGCGGGAGATGCAACAGATGCAGCTGAGGGCCCTGTCAACCATAGTGGAGGAAAATCCCTCGTTGAGGAAAAAGGTCATTATGTAAGACATACCCTGGTGGAAGGTGGAATCATTGGAACAGACACAACAAAGGTGGAAAAACTAACAGAATGGAAATCCTTGCAGGAAGTCAGGTGTAAGGAACTGTAGTCACGGTAACTGTGTAGAGTCAGAAAAAAAAACTGCAGATGCTGGAATCCAAGGTAGACAAACAGGAGGGTAGGAGACCACAGCAAGCCAGGCAGCATCTGGAGGAAAGGAGAAGTCAACATTTCAGGTATTACCCTTCTTCAGGACTACGATGTATGTGTAGTCAGTGGGCTTATAATGGACATTGGCGGACAGTTCATTCCCAAAAACGGAAGCAGAGAACTTGAGGAAGGGAAGGGAAGAGTCAGAGATGGAACAGGTGATGGTGAGAGAATGTTAGAAATTGAGGCAAAACTAATGATTCCAATTCCAGACAAGACCACGAAGCAGCTTTGATAACATTATCAATGGATTAGATTAACAGTTATGGGTGAGATCCTGACCAGGACTTGAACGAAGAATGCTCCACATACCATGCAAAGAGACAGGCATAGCTGGGATCCATGTTGGTCAGACACAAACACAACTTTGCATAGGAGAAAAGGCGCTGAGTTAAAGGAGAAGTTGTGCAAAGTGAGAATGAGCTCTGCCAGATGAAAGATAGTGATGGATGGAGACTCTGCCGGCCTCTTTTCATGGAAGAAGTGAAGAGTTTCAGACCATCCTGATGAGCAATGGACATCTACAGGGATTGCACATCCAAGGTGAAGAGGGAACTGCTAAAGCTTAAAAAGTGGAAATTGTGGAATTCTCAAAGTATCAGAGGAATCACGAATGAAAAATGGAGTTAAACTAGGAAGAAATGTTTAGTGGGGCAGGAACAGGCTGAACTGATGTCTGCCAGTGCAGTGCTACTTGTGGACTTTGGGAAGAAGGTACAAGCATCCTGTACGTGGCTGGGGTTTGAGGTTGGTGGGGGAAATTTCCAAAGGAGAAGGTCAGTGACAGTCCTGGAAACAACAACTTAATTTTCAGTGGTGGGGCCATCATCCGGGGAGATAGCAGAAAGTGTCCGGGACTGGGTGCTCAGCTTCTGTCGGCAAATATATAAATACTAAGCTACAACAGCAGGTCAGGGAGTAAGAATCTTACGGAAAGTAATTCAATTCTGACAGTTTGATACAACTTTGATAGAATATATATCCACCAGTGCACACTCTTGATAGGATGGAGCACAGGCAAAGTCAGCTTGCCTCCCACTTTTCACTTTTCCACTTTAATTTTGAATGTTACTTAAAATCAAAGTGATGATTAACGAACTAGAACAAGGAGCACTTCTATCCAGTTCTAAAACTAAGCACATCTGTACTGCTTGAGTCATGTAGCTACCATTAGTTCAACAGCTGAAAAGGATCTGAATCTGACATTCACGTTTCAAACAATCGTAGAGGACAACAGCAGACTCTATCACCCATCATGCTTATTCAAGCTCTCAAAGAGTTTTCCACTTAGCTCCACCTGCTCTTTTCTGATTGTCCTGATAGCTATATTTTAAAAATATCTATCAAATTCCTTTTGCAAAGTTGTGACTAAATCTTTTTCTAGTACCCTTCCATGCAGTGGATTTAAGATCCCTGCTGCATGAATGATAATAAAAAAGAAGTCCTGGCCCTAATTTACTCAATCAAAACTCTTTTTTGTTCAGAAAGCATCAATTGAATGCACTATTATTTTCGTGTGTGAAAGCCATGAGGGCAGTCATCAGGGAAGAGACCTTTGAAAACAAAAAGAAGGGGAAAAACAACTTATGGCAGCCAACTCCATTTCAGATCCTGATTCCCACTTCAGGAAGCCCTGCTCTAGGCTCCCTACAAATCCGAAGTTCCTCATCTCAAGTATCATTCTATTAAATCATCTCTTTACTCTTCTTGTACCATTGACATTTTCCATAATTATCTTGTTCAAAACTGGACACAAAAATCCAGCTAAAGCCTAACCAGTGAGTTATGAAAGTTTATAGTAACTTACTTGTTTTTGTAATTTTGAAGACTTATTAATGGGATGTGGCTGGGCCACCATTTATTACTCATTTTAATTGCCCTGGAGTCATTGGTGATGAGCTACCTTCTTGAACTGCCACTGACCTTGGGATGGGCAGATAATTACAATGTTACTAGGAAGAACTGCCAAGACCTTGACCCAGCTACGATGAAGAAACAGTGACGTAGTTCCAAGTTAGAATGGTATGTAACTTGTTGCACAGCTTGCAAGAGGTGGTGTTCATATGCAGTTCCGGCCCAAGTCTTTAGAATGTGATTGAAGATGAGGATTTGGAATGTGCTGTCCAAGAAGCCTTGGTGAGGTAGTCAGCATATCTTGTGGATGGTATACATTGCTGCCACTGCGCTTCAATGGAGAAGGGAGTGAATATGGAGGGATTGTGGATGGGATGCCAATCAAGTCGGTTGCTTTCTCCTCAATGGTGTCAAGCTCGAGTAATGTTAGAGCTATGCTCAGCCAGCGAAGTGAACTGCATTCCATCACACCACTGAGTTGTGCCCTATAAATAATGCAAAGGCACTAGGAGACAGAAAACACTGCAGAATTCTTCATTCCTGACCTGCTTAATGGAGCAGAGATAGTAGGAACTGCAGATGCTGGAGAATCTGAGACAACAAGGTGTAGAGCTGGACGAACACAGCAGGCCGAGCAGCAAGAGAGGAGCAGGAAGGCTGATGTTTCAGGCCTAGACCCTTCTTCAGAAAATTTCTGAAGAAGGGTCTAGGCCCAAAACGTCAGCCTTCCCGCTCCTCTGATGCTGCTTTGCCTGCTGTGTTCATCCAGCTCTACACCTTGTTATCTCAGATTCTCC
>JAHRHZ010000062.1:29008008-29031570 GCA_024137785.1 Ginglymostoma cirratum
TTCTACTAAATTTTTCCTTTGGAATGCTTACATGATGTCAATTTAACCAATTGTTGCGACTAGAATTGTGGTATTCTACTAAATTTTTCCTTTGGAATGCTTACATGATGTCAATTTAACCAATTGTTGCGACTAGAATTGTGGTATTCTACTAAATGTTTCCTTTGGAATGCTTACATGATGTCAATTTAACTAGTAAAAAGTATAATTTAGCTCACTGACCCACTTTCTGGATGGGCTTTCACCCCATTGTTTCGGTCCCATCTAAGAGGTGCTGGTTCCATTGTTGGCAATCCAGTAGCTGATGTCGTGGTTGTCCATGATCCTGTGTTTCTTCTAAGCTGTCCAGTTGGTAAGCTTCGTCTCAAACGCTAAATTTGGAAAAATAAACAAAGTTAGCAAACTAATTGAACAAATGGACATACCTACTGACTTAAATTTTATTCAAGTCATAAAAATCTTACAGCACAGGAGGCAACTTAGCCCACTGAGTCCATACCAACTTTCTATGGAAAATCTAATCAAGCCCAATGCTCCCAATCAATCTTGTAGCTCTATCATAGTCATAGAGATGTACAGCACAGAAATGGACCCTTCGGGCCAACTCGTCCATGCCGACCAGATATTCTAAATAAATCTAGTCCAATTTGCCAGCATTTGGCCACATCCCTTTAAACCCTTCCTATTCATATATTCATCCAGATGCTTTTTAAATATTGTAATTGTACCATCCTCCACCACTTCCTCTGGCAGCTCATTCCATGCACACACTACCCTCTGTGTGAAAAAGTTGCCCCTTAGATCCCTTTTAAATATTTCCCCTCTCACATTAAACTTATGTCCTCTAGTTTTGGAGTCTGCACCCTGGGGAAAAGACCTTGATTATTTACCCTATCCATGCCACTCACGATTTTATAAACCTTGACAAGGTCACTCCTCAGCCTCCGACCCTCCATGGAAAACTGCCTCAGCCTATATAGCCTCTCCCTATAGCTCAAACCCTCCAGCCTTACCAACATCCTTGTAAATCTTTTCTGAACCCTTTCAAGTTTCACAAAATTCTTCCTATAGCAGGAAGACCAGAATTGAATGCAGTATTCCAGAAGTGGCCAAATCAATGTCCTGTACAGCCGCAACGTTATCTCTCAACTCTTATACTCAATGCACTTTATTAATAAAGGCAAGCATACCAAACACCTTCGTCGCTATCCTATCTACTTTCGATTCCACTTTCAAGGAACTATGAACCTGCACTCCAAAGTCTCCCTGTTCAGCAACACTCCCAGGGCCTTACCATTCAGTGTACAAGTCTTGCCCTGATTTGCCTGCCCAAAATACAGCACCTCACATTTATCTAAATTAAACTCCATCCACCATTCCTCAGTCCGTTGGCCAATCTGATCAAGATCCCGTTGTACTCTGAGGTAACCTTCTTCACTATCCACTACATCTACAATTTTGGTGTCATGTGCAAAGTTATTAACCATACCTTGTACGATCACATCCAAATCATTCATATAAATGACGACAAACAGTGGACCCAGCACCAATCCTTGTGGCAGACTGCTGGTCACAGGCTTCCAGTCTGAAAAGCAATCCTTCACCACCACCCTCTGCCTTCTACCTTCAAGCCAATTCTGTATCCAAATGGCTAGTTCCCTCTGTTTTCCATGTGATCTAACCTTGTTAACCAGTCTACCAGGAGAAACATTTGCAGAATGCTTTACTGAAGTCCATATAGATCATATCTACCACTTTGCCCTCATTAATCCTCTTCATTATTTCTTCAAAAAACTCAATTCAGTTAGTGAGACATCATTTCCCAAAGCCATAAGCCATGTGGACTATCCCTAATCAGGCCTTGCCATTCAAAATACATGTAAACCTGGTCCCTCCGGATTCCCTCCAGCAACTTGTCCTCCACCGATATCAAGCTCACTGGTCTATAGTTCCCTGGCTTTTTCCTTACCACCTTTCTTAAATAGTGGCACCATATCAGCCAACATCCAGTCTTCCAGCACCTCACTTGTGGCTGTCGATGATACCAATATCTCAGCAAGGGGCCCATCAATTACTTCCTTAGCTTCCCAGAGTTATAGGGTACACCTGATCAGGTCCTGGGGATTTATCCACCTTTATGCATTTTAAGCTGTCCAGTCCTTCCTCCTCTGGGTAATATGGACATTTTTCAAGATGTTGCTATTTATTTCCCCACATTCCCTATTTTCCATATCCTTTTCCACAGTAAACACTGATGCAAAATATTATTTAGCATCTCTCCTATGTCCTGCAGTTCCACACATAGGCAGCCTTAAGGGACCCTATTCTCTCCCTAGTTACCCTTTTGTCCTTAATGAATTTGTAGAACCCCTCTGGATTCTCCTTAACCCTATTTGCCAAAGTTAGCTCATGTCGCCTTTTTATCCTCCTGATCTCCCTCTTAAGTATACACTTACTGCCTTTATACTCTTCCAGGGACTCACTTAATCTCTGCTGTGTATAGCTGACATATGCTTACTACATTTTCTTGACTAAAACTTCAATTTCTCTAGTCATCCGGCATTCCCTGCACCTAGCAGCCTTGCCCTTCACCCTAATTGGAACATACTGAGTCTGGACTTCCATTATCTCAATTTTGAAGGCTTGACTTGATCTCCTTTGACAGCCCATCCAATTTCCTTTTTTAACTATTCACTGTCCTTGCATCAACCATTTTCTTTGGGGAAAAGTTCTTGTTATTGAGGTAAAAAATTCGTCCTCTTAATCCCATACATCTCATACCCTAAACCTTAAATCTGTGGACCTTTGTGAGATTAGCTCATAGGAACAGATTTTCTTTTGCTACCTTATCTATATCTGTTATTATCTTACACAGCTCACTCAAAAATACCCCATAATTTCCTTTGCTCCAAGGAGAACAATCCCAGCTTTTCCAACCTAACTTTGGAGCTAAAATACTAATCCCTGGAACCACCTGGTATATCTCCTCTGCACTTTTTCCAAGAAGCATCATATGCTTCTCAGTGTCGAGCAAAGAACAAAGAAGTACAGCAGAGGAACATGCCCTGTGGCCCAACAAGACTGCACCAATACAGGTCACTTTTCTAAACTAAAAACCTTATACTTCTTTGTGGTCCACATCCCTGTATTTTCTGCCTATTCATGTATCTGTCAAGATGACTCTTAAAAGTTGCTACTGTATCTGCCTCTACCGCCGCCTCTGGCATCTCATTACCTTAAAACCTATGTCCCCTAGTAACTGGCATTTCTACCCTGGGAAAAAAAAAGTCCAAGAATCTATTCTATCCATGCCTGTTGTAATTTTATAAACTTCTATCAGGTTGCCCCTCAGTATCTGAGTTCAAGTGAAAACATATCAAGTTTGATCAATCTCTCCTCACAGCTAAAACCTTCCAAACCAGGCAACATCCTGGTGAACTTTTTCTCTGCCTTCTCCAAAGCCTCCATATCGTTTTGGGAGTGTGGTGACCAGAACTGCATAGGACATTCCAAGTGTGACCTAATTAAAGTTCTCTACAGCTATAGCGTGACTTGCCAGTTTTTATACTCTCTGACCGACTGGTAAAAGCAAGCATGCCCGTTTTCCTTCTTCACCACCGTTTCCATTTGTGCAGCAACTTACAGGGATTTCTAGGCCTATCACCTAAATTTCTGTGTGTTAATGCTTTGCATGGTCAAGAAGGAGAGATTATATCCAGAGTGAGACACAGCCCGAGTGAGTAGATATTTTGGAGAATTTGGAGGCAGCGTTGGAATTCTTTACAGATGAGAAGAGGTGCTTGTTTTGGCTCATTTTTGTAAGGTTTATTGAACAGGATAAATTGAAGCCCAGAATCAGGGACCCAGTACAAAAGTTGATTGGTCGGTGACAGTTATTAATTGGACTATTTTAAGTTACTTGCAGATTGAAGGTAAATCGGAAAATATTTTCAAGTTGCAAACTCAAACACCAAAGCAAATTTCTTAAGTATCAAATTAATAACTAAGTAATAAAACAGAGTGCATAGCCAGGTGATGTGTTTTATCTAAATGTTGTGAGACCCCATTGTGCTTCATCATCTGCAGCAAGCGTTAGTTGCTTGAGGAACTCCAGCTCAGAGCTGATGAGCTTGAGTCTGAGCATCGAACATTGCAACACATGAAGAAGGGGGAAGAGTTACCTGGATGCTGTGTTTCAGGAAGCAGTCATGCCCCTTAGATTAAATACTTCAAATTCAGTGTTTAGAGTCAGGCGGACGTGACTATGAGCGAGACAGGTAAGGAGATCCAGGGGATAGTGCTGAAGTACCTCAACACTTGAGCTTGTCTAACATGTTTGAGATTCTTGCTCCCTATGTGGATGAGAGCAGCATCTGCAGGGAGGATGAGCAAACTGACCAAAGCAGGGAGCCATTCAAGAAGTGGGGAGAAAGAGAAATGTAGTTCTTTAGTCAGGGATAGTATAGTCAGGGCAATAGACTTTGTTCTCTGTAGCCAGGATTAAGAGTCCCAAAGGCTGTGATGCCTGGGTTCAGGATATCTCATCTGGGCTACAGAGGAACTTCTGGGCCACAGAGGATTACTCTGGATTACTACACATGCAAACTGGCAAAGGGCCAACAAGGTTAAAAACATAAACACACGGCTCAACGATTGGTGTGGGAGAAATGGAATTTGAATTCATGGGACATAGGCATCAGTACTAGGGAAAGAGGCAGCAGTTCCGATGGGATTCAACCGGAATCCTGTTGGGACCAAAGTCCTACCAAATCGCATAACAAGGGCTGTGGATAGGTCTTTAGACTAAACAGTGGCGGCGGGGGGGGGGGGGGCTTCAGTTGCATTGAAAATTTTAGAAAAGTAGGGAGAAGGGCGCAGTAGAGGTTATTAAAGTTTCCAGAACCAGTGATCGAACAAAAGAGTATGGAAAAGATCAGGAACCTAACTTGAGACTCAGCAGATAAGTAGACAACTATGAGAAGGAGGGCAGTCAACTCAGGACTGAGGGTGCTGTACTTACATGCATGCATTATATAAAACAAGGTAAATTAACCTGCAGTGGAGATTGAAGTTGGTGGTATGTTGTCGTGGGTATCACAGAGTTATGGCTGCAAGGGGATCAGGGCGGGGAACTAAATATGCAAGGATACCTGTCCCATTGAAAGAACATGCACATGGGCAGAGGGGGTGGGGTTGCTTTGTTAATAAGAAATAAGAAAATAAATTGATAGCATGAATTGATATCCATTCAGAAAGCGTAGAATCTGTGTGGGTAGAGTTGAGGAACCACAAAGGAGAAAAGACTCTGATGAGAGTTATGTACAGACCTGTGAGCAGTACATGGGGAAGAATATAAATCAGATAATAGAAAAGGCATGTAAGAAAGGTACTTAATATAATAATCATGGGAGACTATGATATGCAGGTGGACTGGGAAGATTAGGTTGTTAGAAGATTTCAAGAAAAGAAATTTGTGTAATGTTTATGAGATGGTTTTATCGGAGCAGCTTGTGGTAGAGCCCACTAGTGAACAGGCACTTCTGGATTTAGAGGTGTGTAATGAGGCAGACTTGATTAGGAAGCTTCAGGTGAAGGAACCCCTTGGAGGCAGTGACCATAATATGATAGAGTTCACCCTGCAGTTTAAGAGAGGGGAGCTGGAATCAGTTGTAATAAAAAGAGCAAAATATTTAATAAAAAGCAAAATAAAAATAATATGATGTGGTGAAGATTAGTGGGAAGCTAGAGAATTGGGAAGCCATTAAAACCAGCAGACAGTAACTAAAAAAGCAATAACCAGGGAGAAGATGAATATCAGGGTAAGCCAGCTAGTAAAATAAGACTGCTAGAGGTTGGTTTACATATATAAAAAGGTAAGACAGGGAGGCAAGAGTGGACACTGGACTCTGGCAAATGAAGCTGGAGAAGTAGTAACAAGGAAAAGAAGAAATAGAAGAGGAACTGAACAGGTACTTTGCAGTTTTCATCATGAAAGACACCAGCAGTGTACCAGAACTTCAAGAGAGTCAGGGGGCAGGGGTGTGTGTACTGGCCAACACAAAGGAAAAGCAGCTGGGGAAGGTGATGGGTCTGAAGTGAATAAATCACCCAGACTGGATGGTCTGCTCTCTAGAGTTCTGAAATCAATGGCTGAGGAAATTGTAGAGGCATTGGTGGTGTTCTTTTAGGAATCACTGTTGTAAGGGAGAGTGCCAGAGGACACGAAAATGGCTAACACCTCTGTTTAAGAAGGAAGGGAGGTAGAAGACAGGAAACTACAGGCCAGTTAGCCTGAACTTGGTCATTGGTAAGAATTTAGAGTTCATTTTTAAGGTTGAGATTACAGAGTAATTGGAAAAGCATGGTAAAACTGGACTGAGTAAGTACGGCTTCATCAAAGGGAGGTCAAGCATGACAAGTCTGTTAGAATTCTTTGAGGAGATAATGGGCAAGTTAGATAAAGGAGAGCCATTGGACATAGTCTACTTGGATTTCCAGAAGGCCTTTGACAAGGCGCTGTACAGAAGACTGCCAAATAAGGTAAGAATCTATGGTATTAGGGACAAGGTAATAACATGGATAGAGAATGGTTGACTGGCAGAAGACAGTGGGGATAAAGGTATCTTTTTCAGGACAGCAGCCAGTGATAAGAGTTTTGCAGGGGTCACTGTTGGGACCAAAACTATTCATGTAATACACTACTGATCTGGATGAAGGAATTGAAGGCATTGTTCCTAAGTTTTCAGATGACAGAAAGATAGTTTGTGTGACAGCTAGTGTTGAAGAAATGGAAAGGCTGCGGAAGGACTTGGATGAGCTTGGGCAAAGAAGGGGCACATGGCTTAAAATGTGGGAAAGTGCGAGGTTGTGCACTTTGGTAGGTAGAACAGAGGTGTAGACTATTTTTGAAATGGGGAAAAGCTTCTGAAATCTGAAGCTCAAGTGGATTAGGAGTACTATCAGGATGTTCTTAAGATTACAAGAACAGAGATGTAGTTCCGAGGCTGTATAAGGCTCTGGTCAGGCCGCATCTGGAATATTGACAGCAGTTTTGGGTCGTGTATCCAAGAAAAGATATGCTGGCTATGGGCAGTGTCCAGACGAGCTTTAGAAGAATGTTTTTGGGATTGAAGGGTTTGTTACATAAGGTGTGGTTGAGGAATCTGGATCTGTATTCAAAGCAGTTTAGAAGGATGAAATGGGGGGTGGTGTAATCTGATTGAAACTTATAAAATACAGAGAGGCCTGGATTGAATGGACGTGGAGAAGACGTTTCTACTATTAGGAGAGATGAGGACCCAAGGACACAGACTCAGGAGTGAAGGGATGACGTTTTAGAATTGAGATGAGTGGAAATTTCTTCAGTCAGAGGGTGGTTAATCTATGGAGCTCATTGTGTCAGAAGACTGTGGAGGCCAAGTTATTGACTGCATTGCAGACAGAGATTGATCCTCTTACCAATGAAGAACCTAAGGTTAAGGGGAGAAGGCAGAAGAATTGGGTTGAAAACATATCAGCCATGATCAAATGATGGAGCAGACTCAAATAGACCGGATGTCCTAATTCTGTTCTTAAATCTTATGGTCTTCTAAGGGTTCTGCTATTTACTATACTTCTGTGTTGCATTCGACCTTTCAAAATGCATTAGCCTGCATTTGTCCAGATTAAATTCCATCTACCATTTCTCCATCCAAGTCTTCGGCCTACATATCCAGCTGTATCCTCTGGCAATCCTCCTCACTACCTGCAGCTCCCCCGACCTTAATGTCATCTGCAAACTTAGTAAGCAGACCACCTACATTCTCCTCCATATCATTTATATACATTACAAACAACAGGGATCCCAGCACCAATCCACGCCAAACACCAGTGGTCACAAACCTCCTGTCAGAAAAACACCCTTCAACTGCTGCTCTCGGTCTTCCATGACTAACCCAGTTCTGTGTCCATCATACCAGCTCACCGCAGATCCCATGTGACTTCACTTTTTGTAGCAGTCTGCCGTGAGGGATCTTGTCAAAGGCCTTGCTAAAGTCCTCACAAACAACACCCACTGACCTGCCCTCCTCAATCATCTTTGTCACTTCCTCAAAAAAACTTAATCAAGTTTGTGAGACATGACCTCCCCTGCACAAAGCCACGTTGCCTATTGCTGGTAAGTCCATATTTTTCCCCAAGTATGAGTAAATCCTGCTCCTAAGAATCATCTCCAATAACTTCCCTACCACTAATGTAAGGCTCTCCCGCCTGTATTTCCTAGATAATCCCCACTACACTTCTTAAACAAAGGAACTTATCCTATGACTAAAGACAAAACAAAGATTTTGTACAAGATCCCAGCAATTTCCTTCATCACCTCCCTCAGTACTTTGAGTTAGATCCCATCATGACCTAAGGGCATGTATATGCAAATGCTTTACAAAACACCTCCTCGTTTTTTGTATCAATGTGCCCTAGAATATCAACATACCCTTCTCTAGGCTCATCATCAACCATGTCCTTTCCTTTGTGAATACCAGTGCAAAGTATTCATTAAGGATCTCACCCACTTTCTCTTGCTCCTTAGTCCAGAACTTTACACCATCTTCAATTTGCGACAGTACCAGCACTTTATAAAGATTTAGAATAAGTTAGCTGACTTTGTACTTGACACCACTTTTTATGAAGCCAAGCTTTGCCAACTACTTTCTCAACATGTTCTGCCACTTTCGGAAATGCCACAAATGAACCATCAGGTTCATTTACACACACTTTACAGCGGTCACAAATTGTCTATAATCCTTCTCCCTATCTTTTGTGCTAACATTCATCATTTCACACGTCTGTGTTAAAATCCATCAGCAACCTGTGTGCCCATTCCACAAGCTTATCTTGCGAGCCTAACTCAGTCCGGTTAGAGTCGATCAGTGTTACCTTCAAATCAGCCACTTCTTAGTTAATTTCTCAGGATTAAGTATTACTTTCTTCAACTCTGGTGTTGTGGGTCCTTCGGTGACTGAATAGTTTAATAACAGATCAGGAAATCCTGCTGAATGTGACGGTAGGAGGTATTTGCTAAAATGGGTGTGTGGGTGAGTAGGATGCACAATTTTGGTGCACCTTCTGCTGTTTGTGCTTCTCCTCCAAATGGGCCTGTCAGACTCTTGAAATAGTTGGCTCCTTCTCCGCATTGGATGATCTTGGGCTTGGGATTTGCACAAGTTAATGGATGTATTGTACTTCAGGGAAGCTTTGAGGACATCTGTAAAGCATTTCTTCCCCCTTCTGCTAACCACTTACCATGCCCAAATGTGGAGTAAAGAGTTTGTTTCTGAAGCCTTGAGTCAGGCATGCAGATGAGGTGGCCCAACTCATGCAGCTGACTGCCCATGACCAGGGCCTTGACACTGCCTGAGAGGACTCTGCTACTGGAGTGCTAGTAATTTGCAGGTTTTTGTAGACGTATCGCTGATGTCATTTCTCAAGAGATTTAAGGTGTCTGCAGTACATTATCCATGTCCACCTCACACACAAGAGGGCTATTAACAATGTCACTTTGTAGACCATGATCTTGGTGTCAGGTTTGAGTCTTCATCATCAAACAGTTTCTGCCTCAGACAAGCGAAGGCTGCAGTGGTACAGTGGGAACAATGTTCAGTCTTGTCAACGTCTGTCTCTGCAAGGAGATCCTCTTGGAAGGAAATGGATCCACATTGGTCCAATGGCTCACTATGGATCTTGATAGATGGAGACAGTGTTGTTTGATAAGAACAGGCTGGTAGAGGACCCTTGAACATGTCTCAACACAGACAAGCTGATTTACCTGTGATTTCAATGCCAGAATTGGAAGGGGTACAAACTTCTGGAATGATGTGATTGGCAAGTAAGGTATATGGAAATTGGACAGTACCAAAATCCTCCCCTTGATACAAGCCTAGAATATGGTCTAGTCATCATCACCCTATTCTGTCAGAGAGACAAATACAAGACTTTATGGCTATACTCTTATTCCAAACATTAGTACTTGCTTGACTACGTCATCACTGGAGCAAGGAACTGCAAGACACTCTCATTGCCTCAGCCATGACAGAAGGTGACAAATTCTGGACTAACCATCGCCTAAGCTGGCCTTTTATCTACATCAGCCTGGCCTAAAAATGGCAGAAACAGAAGCAAGAACATCAAAAGATGCACTGCAACAGGAAATTCAATGATTCTATAAACACGGACCTACTCAATCAGCCTTACAATGCTCAATGAACAGAAACTGCAGAACATACAGAGTGTTTGGCCTGCCCTTATTACCATCACAGATATCACAAAACAGGAGACTCTGGGTTTCTCTGCCAGGAAATGTCAAGACTGGTTTGATGAGAACAATCAGCAAATCCAAAGCTACAAAGTCTCAAGCATGAGGCATTCATGAATTGAAAATACGACCAATACTTAAGGAACAAAAGCAGGTCTACAGACAAATGAATGTTAGAAGCCCAACAATAAATCTGAGACTTGAACAACAGATGGTGGATGGAAAGAATGCAATAAGTACAGCAACGCATGGACAGCCATGGTGCGCAGGGAATCTTTAGCACAACCAAGACTGTTTATGGCACAAACATACAAAGGACCTTCCCCACCAGGAACTAAGAAGGAAGTAGTGATCATCAAGAACAAAAGAGGCAGTTTGCGCTTGTCAGAAGGAGCATTCTAAAGATCTCCTTAACTGAGACTCATACCTTTGACATTAGTGCTCTCAACCATAGCATTCCCAATCAACCACCATCTCGGCACACCTCAAGCCAAACAGGTTGAAAGGTCACTGGACAGCTAAGAACTAACAAGTCCACCAGAACAGATGGAATCCCTGCTAAACTACTGAAACATGGAGAGAAGCACCTTCATATGGAAGGAGGAGAGTATGTTAGGCTGATTGCAATAACTATAGAGGCGTATTGCTGCTGTCTGCGAAAGGGAAGTTTATTGTGAAAATCCGCCTTCCAACAACTGAAGTGTTCCTCAAAGATCCACAATCTGGATTCCGCCCATCAAGAGGTGCAGAGGACATGATCTTCATAGCAAGCCAAGTCCATGTGCAGAGGGAATCAGTCAGCTCCATGTATAGCCAATTCTGATTTCATTTTTTGTGCCTTTGACTGTGTCATTTTGGAGGGACTATGGAATATCCTTCTCAATTTTGGTTGGCTACACAAATCCACCACCATCCTCCTTCTGCCGTATGATAGCATAGCAAGTCATGTTCGTCGTCAACAGATCCACACAAATGCGTGCACAAACTAGCTCAAACAAGCCTGTACCATTCCTCTCCTCCATCCTCTTCACTCCAACACTCCAACCTCACATTTTATAATGTTTTCCAGTGATGTCCGGCTAATCTACAGGATAAGTCAGAAATTATTCACTGATGTTCCCTCTAAGCGGCATGTTTGCACGCACACAGATGTTCCATGCACAGCCATCGGCATGCTGACATCATTCTCAGCACTGACATCCAGTTCCAGAAGTCACTGTCATGAAGAGACATGAGAAGTCCAAGCAGAAGAAAAAACAATAGCAGGAACATGGCTGCTCAATGTGTCACCTCCAGTCCAGAACCAAGGCCACCTCAGTCTCTATCCTGAGTGGCTGAATTCAGATGACACTAGCAGGTACACACACTCAAAAAGTGCACACTGCAAGTATTTATCAAAACATTCGTGGAGGCACATGAGATAGTGGGTCTTAAACTTTATATGTCTGTCAGAGCTACAAGTTTTTTGGTATTAAGTAAATTTTGAAAGCATGCAAATATCCAAGTCATTTATGTGTAAACCTAACTCTGAAATTTGGGAGACACTACTTCATCAACCTCCAGCCTCAAAACTAATGGTTTATCATGACTTGCTGTTGTTTGTCCTCAAGTTAATTTTTTTTTTAAAAAACCAACATGATGAAGGCAGTCCTATTCCGCAAGCCTCAGTTTTGTTAACCAGCCTTGTTTCTAACATTTGGTTAAAAGCTTTCTTATAAGTTATGTAAGCAGTATCCATCATCTTCTCTGATACTTCAAATAACATTAAAATGAATTATACAATCTTCGTTTCACAATCCGTGCTGGTTCTGTTGAACTAATTAAAATATTTTGAATTGCCTGATTTTTTTCCTTGATTGCTGTGTCTAAAACTTTACCCGCCACTAATTGTAAAATGAGCAGCCCACAGTCACTAGCAACGTCCTCACACCCTTTCTTGAATAAAGGTCTGATATGCACATCCTTTGCTTGCTGTGATCTGCCTGTACCGCTCGTAAACAAAGCTTTTCACAGTATTTTGGACACATGACAATACAATCAATCAATCAGGTGTCACATTTGTCATTGTCCAATCCTCTAGCACATCCATTATACATGTATCTAGGGAAGACTAAAATATTATGAAAAGCCATTCTTTTATCTCCACACCCACTTCCTTTAGAAAGCCAGGATGCAAGCCACTCGGACCAGGTGAATTATCCATTCTGATCATAGCTTGTACTTCTATTATATCCTGACCAATTTTTACTACATCCGTTTCCTCAAACATCTGCTTGTCTCCCGTTATTTAAATCAGCATTTTCTTCCTCAGTAAGTACGAATATAAAGTACTCAAATTCTCCAGGTCTATCACCCTCTTTGGCTCCAATAGGGTCACAGAGCTTCTAAGATCCACTTCCTGTTTCAATACCAGTAAAAGATTTTTTGGTTCCTTGTGTGATAACAGCCATTATATATTCTCATACTCTTACTTTGACAGCCTTAGTTTCCCCCACACTTTACTTCTTAAACTTACTCAAGTGTGTAGTTACCCTGTGGAACTGCAGGATGCAATCTCACATGATATTTGAGTCACACTTTTGGGCCAACTTGAACAGAAGCCACCCACAGATCTAACGGGTCAGGAAAATAAGTAAGTTATTCCTTCACAGCTGTCCCAGATGGAGAATGACCAAAGAAGATGCTACGAACACAGCAGAGAAAGATAACTTGCTTAAAAATCTGATCTTCCACAGGAAGTGGTAGGGAAATTATTGGAGATGATCATTCAGGAAAGGATTTACTCACATTGGAAAATTATGGACTTATTAGCAATAGACAACTTGGATTTGAGAGGAGAAGATCATATCTCATAAACATGGTTGAGATTTTTGAGGAAGTGACAAACATTATTGATGAGGGCAAATCAGACTTTGCCTAAATGGCTTTTGACAGGGGCGTTTTTCTGACTGGAGATCTGTGCCGGGACACCTGTTATTTGTAATGTATAAAAATGATTTAGAGGACAATGTAGGTGGCCTGATTAGTAAGTTTGCAGACGACACAAAGATCGGGGTAGCTGCGGATAGTGAGGAACATCGCCAGAGGATACAGCATGATATAGATAGGCTGGACACTTGAATGTAGAAATGGTAGAATGTGTTTAATCTGGACAAATGCAAGGTAATGCATTTTGGAAGATTTAATGCAGGAGGGAAGTAAATTGCAGAACTCTTAGTATCATCCCGATATAGAGGGATCTAGGCACACAAGTCCACAGTACCCTGAAAGTAGCAACACAAGTGGATAAGATAGTCAAGAAGGCAAAAAGCAATCTTGCCTTCATCGGTCAGGCATACAGTATAAAAATTGGCAAGTCATGTTGCAGCTATATAGAACTTTAGTTCTGCCACATTTGGAATATTATGTACAGTCCTTGTCACGTTACCAGAAGGATGTGGAGATTTTGGAGAGGGTACAAACAGTTTTCCTGGCTCCCTAATTTGAAGGGTATTAGCTACAAGGAAAGATTGGACAAAATTGGTTTGTTTTCATTTGAATATCGAAGGATGGGATGGTGATATGATAGAAGTTTCCAAAATTCTGAGAGGCATGGATAGTCAGAGTCTTTTTCCCAGGTTGGGAACATCAATTACTACAGGCATTGGTTTAAGTTAAAGGTGGGGGGGGGGGGCAGTTTAAAAGAGATATGAGAAGCCAGTCTTTTTTTAAACATAGAGGGTGGTAAGTGGCTGGGATGTGCTACCAGAGGAGCGGTGTAGGCAGATATAATAACAACATCTAAGAGGCACCTTGACAGATTGGATAAATAGGCAGAGAAGTGAGGTATACAGACTGCCCAGAGGCAAATGGTTTTTAGTTTAGAAAGGCATGACAGGGCAGTGCAGTCTTGGTAGGCTGAAGGGCCTCTTACTAAAACCTTAGGTTGAGACTTTCAAAATTAGGAGCAATTTTCAAAAAGCTATGTCATTCCTCATCCCTTCATACGTTACACACAAACTTGAGGCAAAATTAGTGTTAAGTTTCAAACCAAAGCTAAACAGGTGAGCTAAGGGAATATGCGAGATTAAATTAGACAATTCCAGGTGTGCAAAGTAGGTTGATGTTGAACTTGTTTTGCACTATATTTAATTTAAATTTCTTGCTATTAGCTTTGCAAAAATAAAAACTAAGCAGCGTAAAACAAATAGTTAACTTGTTATCAGCCTGTTTTATGTTTCTCGCAATGACCAATTTCACCCCACTATTCATTCCAACAATGTAAATTGGTACAATTTGTAAAAGCAGCACCCATACAAAAAAATGATCTTACAGGTGCATACTTATGATTATGATTATTACAAATTACTTAGTATCGTTTAATGGAAATGGAAAATTAGCCTTTCTGACGTTATGGCCATAAACTTTAATACAGAACAAGAGATCTTTGAAGTGCAATAAACCCACTCTGAGTGAAATACAGCCTTTACATTTTGCCATGCTAACAATTACATTCTGCGATTTATAACCTGCCTTTTTACCATTAGCGTAAATTATAACTTAGAACTTTGCTGAAAATTACTATAAAACTCATGCAATTGCTTGCCACAAGCAGCTCTGTAGACCAGGTACAACAGCCGTTTTAAAAAAACATGAATGTCTACGATAAAAGTAATCAAATTGACTGAAAAGCAGCATTTCATATTCTGCTGCACTGTCAGCACACTAGTGCAAACAACAGACTTTCTGCAAGAATATATTTTACAAATAGTCGTAAAATATTTTACACCATTGGCATCTAACCTTTGGAAAAATTTTTTCCCCTTTATCCGATAAGTCCTCAATTTCTGAACAGGAGTAGGACTCAGAAAATGATGTAAGGGGATTCACTCTTGGTCTGTGTGTATTAGAGAATGTGAGCTGGGATGCAATCAGGCTGTTGATGGTTCGCAGAGAAGGGGTGATGCTCGAAGGGAGAGACGGGTCAGCGAGAAGATCCGTAACCAGGCTTTGCACCTCACCCATAACTGCAGGATCCAATCCATAACCACTACTGGAATTCTGCAAGAAAACACAAGGGTAAGGCTTTGAAAATTTCCACAGTATGTATTCAGTTGTATTTACTTTCTCGACTAGCACACTTTCAAACAAAACTGCTATATCGTTGCCATTCAAATCTTTTGAAAGAAGCTTTAAAAATTTGTTACAGCTAAAATTCAACACATAATTACTCCTGTGTGTAGAAAGCTATTCAAATGCGCAACTCATATCGACAAAACAACTTTAACAAAATTCCCCTCTGAAGCATCCCAACTTTACGAATCATTTTGATTAACGTGCCATAAAAATTTTTGTTCCAATGAAACTTCCCAAGCATAAATCGAGATAAGATGCTGAGTCACATAATGAGTTATTAGGTCAAGTGATAGAACAATTGGTCAAATAAGTAAATATTCAGCAGTCCCTTAAAGAAACAAGAGGTAGAGGGGTGAAGCATGATGAGAGAATTCCAGAGCTTGGAGCCTCGCCAACTGACAACACTGGTACAAACCAACTGTAATTGGGAATGCACAGAAGCCGGTACCGGAAATGTGCAGACACTTGTGGGTTGTGGGTCTGAAGAGGATTATGGAAGTAAAACAGGGTGAGGTATTCGTCTGAGTGAGACATCAAGGAGTCCTCATAAAACTAGATTCAGTGTATTTTGGGTTGGGGGGGCGGGGATCTCTGCGGTTTGGAGTTATGCCTGGCACATAGGAAGATGGCTTGTTTCAATTGTTATTAAAAAGTTAGTGTTTTATAAGACCATAACACACAGGAGCAGAATTAGGCCATTCAGTCCAGCGTGTTCTGCTCTGCCATTTCATCATGGCTGACATTTTTCTCAATCCCATCCTCCGTACAAGTTCAAAGAAAAAAAGACTTGGCTCTTATATGCCATGTTTCACGTTCTCAGAAAATTCCAAAATGTTTCACAGCTCATTAAATACTTTTCCCCATAACCATTGATCCCTTTCCAATTGAGAACGTATCTATGTCTGTCTTAAATACACCCAATGAGTTGGCCTCCACAGCCCTCTGCAGCAATGGGTTCCACAAATAAACCATCCTCTGGCTGAAGAAATTCCTCATTTCATTTCTAAAAGGGTCATTCCTCCACTCTGAGGCTGCGTCCTCAGGTCCCAGTCTCTCCTACTAGTGAAAACATCTTCTCTATAGTCACTCTATCCAGGCCTCTCAATATCCTGTAAATTTCAATCAGATTTCCCCTCATCCTTCCAAACTCACTAAGACCAGACAAAGAGTTCTCAACCACTCCTCATGTGACAAGCCCTTTATCGCAGGATCATTCTTGTGAACCTCCTCTGGACCCTCTCCAAAGCCAGCACATTCTGCCTTTGACATGAAGCCCAAAACAGCTCACACGTTCCAAATGCCATCTGACCAGAGCCTTAACACAGCCTCAGCAGTACTTTTCTGCTCTTGTATTCTAGTCCTCTTGAAAATGATTGCTAACATCGCATTTGCCTTCCTAACTGCCAACTGAACCTGCAGGATAACTTTAAGAGAATCCTGAATTAGGGCACTGAAGTCCCTTTGTGCTTCAGATTTCCAAAGCCTTCTAAGCCTGTCTGGCAATTGTTGCACAGTGTCCATTCATTCATTGTTGTAGCGTTGCATGGTTTCGCCAATGTACCATGCCTTGGGACATCCATGCCTGCAGCATATGAGATAGACAATGTTGGCCGAGTCACATGAGTATTTGCTGTGCACATGGTGGGTGGTGCTCCACCTAACATGCATTGTCTGACCTAAACATGTCACCTCTTCTTTACACTGATAAAACCTTTAGTTCTCTCAGGACAGTGACTTCAAAGGAATTTGGGAATTTTCATATACATATTCATCAATTAAAACCTTCTAACTGATTAAAGATGTATCAAGTAGTCTGATACTACCTCTCTTACTAACACCTGAAGAAGGAGTAAGACTCTGAAAGCTTGTGTTTTCAAATAAACCTGTTGGACAATAACTTGGTGTCATGTGATTTCTGACCTTGTCCACCCCAGTCCAACAGTGGCACTTCCACATCATTGTCACAGCAAGGCAGAAGACTTTTAGGTTCTTCATTTGACAGCATCAATCTGATTAAATTAATTCTTTAAACATCCATACAAGTTCAAAGAAAAAAAAAGACTTGGCACTTATAGGCCATGCTTCATGTTCTCAAAATTCCAAAAATGTCTCACAGCTCATTAAATACTTTGTAAATACAGTCACTGTTGTAAAATAATGAAACATAATGGCAAAATTTGTGAAGCAAGGTCCTGCAAACAGCAAGTAGGTAAATAACCAAATAATGGGCCATAGTGGCATCAGTTAAGGAATAAAGCTGTCCAGGGCACTGGAAGAACTCTCGTGCTCATCTTTGAATCTCTCAGATAAGCCAGCCAGATCCTTAATTTAACGTGTCGTCTGAAAGATGGCAGCTTTCACAGTGAATAAAGAATATACATAAAATGTATGTTAATTTTAATGCTCTTTCATTCAGTTCAATACTGAACAGGTTATCATAGTACCGTAACACTTAAAATTTTGCAAAATTACTCATTGTTGAAGATGCAGAGGACAAACAAAACACTGTTTTTGAATGCTGTTCTTGAGATTTTACACAGGAGTGATTTCTTGATTTGCAGAGGCTACTTTGTTTTCAGGAGCTCCTTTTTCACTCTCACTCACTCCTTTATTAAGTGATGCAGTCTTTTAATAACATTTCTTTCTTTATTTGGATTGACCTGTGACATATTTAGACTCTTACTTAACTAGAATTAGAAGGATTCACCAATATCCTCAATAATCCTTTCTGCTGCATTGAAGTTAAAAGGCACAATAAACAAAGAAAGCATTCATTTTCTAGACAGCATTATGTAAAAGTGGCACAGGACAACAGGCATAAGATAGCAATAAGGATCTTTTTAAGTGACACACACTGCTGTACACACAAAGCCACCACCCTAAACACATCTTCCATGGACAGATCTGTCACAGCTGAACAGTTATTCACTAGTCTCTAACTTTCTCCAACTGGTGGCCCAAGATTGAATTTTCATGGGAATTTTGGAGACAATCAAAGGCAAATTTGCCTGACCTTCCCTGTGTTTTGAGCGCTATGTAGTCGACTGGAATAGTAAAAACTAATTCTATTATTTATACCTTCATATTCAATTGATATTGATCTGTCTGTAGAAATGTTGGAAATTTTATACATTACCAAAATATATGACAAGACAATCATGTGAAATAGAAGTAATCTTGCACTCTAAATAAATCAACTAAAAAAAGGTGTTTCTGCCTTTCAAACTCATGCCCATTTGGCTTTTAGTCTTGACGTGCTTTTTAGTAATAATTTATTGATGCAGATGTGAAATTTGAATTCATGTAACCACTAGCCATTGTGAAACACAGCTGGATCTAATACAATAATATCCTTTTGGAAAGGACATCTGTCATCTTTAACTAGTCTAGCTTACATATTACACCAGACAAAGGCAAAGGCAATGTGGTTGACTCTTAACTATCCCCTGAAATGGCTTAGCAAGTCAGTCATTCTGTTGTACCAAATCGCTACCAAGTCCAAAATAAAAGAATGACATTGGAGGGATTATGTGGCAGTGAACAAGGCACAGCTTCAACAGAAAAACCCATCCTTCTCATCAACATCTGGAGGCTTGTGCAAAATTGGGAGAGCTATCCTGCAGACCAGTTGAGCCACAGTCAAACATAGTCATACTCACATAATCATATCTCACAGACTATGTCCCAGACATGACCATCTCCATCACTGGGTATGTCCTGTTACACCAACAGAACACTTCCACCACAAGTGGTGACAGAGGCAACAGAGTATATAGTCAGAAAAACATTGCCTCTAGAGCCCTCAACAAGGAGGTTTGAGAAAGATAACATGTTTGAAATGGTCTACGTGGATTATATCAAAACTGCTGACAAGGTCCCAGACTGGCCAATAAATGATAAGTTCATGCAACATATACCAATGAATTAGATTTAAAAGTGGGTACAATTATAACATTAAAAGGGTAATCTGGGTGGGTATATTAAAAGGAAGGGTTCAGAGGGATATGGGCCAAATGCTGTCAAATAGGAAGAGGTCAGATTGGGACGTCTGGTCGACTTGGATGAGTTGGACCAAATGGTCTATTTCTGTGCTGTATGACTATGACCTCTGGAGGAGATGGGACTTGAAACTGGGCCTCCTGGTCCAGGAGTAGGGACACTGCCACTGCACCACAAGAGGGCCATTAAAGCAATTCCTTTTTCAATTTACCATGGATAAAACACACATGGCATCCATTTATTGTTTGTTCAAAGCATGATGATCAATGCTGCAGATTCATGTTTTACTACGAGGGGACATATGGGACAAGAACTGCAAAGTAATCTGACAAGCTACTAACGAACACCAGTTTAAAAAACTGGCTATTACTTTTCTCCATCAGAGTACCCTGTGTGGCATTCTCAGCCTAGAGGTGCTTTTGAAAGACATTATGTATTGTCAATCATAACTTTTTTTTCCATAACTCAGAATTAAAATAATCACTGAACTTTACACACAAGTCTTTATGGATGTGGAATGTACTTCTAGAAAAATCTGAAGTACAATTCAAAATAGCTTTCAAAAGAAGTGGTTAAATATTTTCTTTATTTGTTCACAGTACATGTTCGTAGCTAGCTAAACCAGCTTTATTGGCCATCCTTAATTGCCCCGGAACAGAGTCACTTGCTTTACTATTTTAGGTAACAGTTAAGAGTCAACCACATTAAAGTTGGTCTCCAGTTACATGGTCGCCACTGGGCTAGTTTTTAATTCTGATTTCTTTATTGAATTCAAATTTGCCACCATCTGCCACGAGGGGATTCAAATCCATGCTGCCATAACATTCAAATAAAAGCAAAACACTGTTTTTCGCTCAGATTTCCAGCATCTGCAAAGTGGTGAAGAAACTCAGCTGGTCTGGCAGCATCAGTGGACAGAGAAGTCCAATTTGACTCTTGCGCAAAACTAAAGAGTAGACATATAAGACTCAAAATGGCAACTCTATTTTTTGTTCACAGATGGACAAACCTACTGAATTTCTCCAGCACTTTGTGCTTTCAGTCCCAGAACACTGTAGCTTAGTTATGGATTACTAGGTCAAAGGCATTACCACTAGGCTATCACGACACCATGAGGAAAAGGTACATTTGAAATTAAGAGTCACACACAGAGGACACTAGATTCTGAGAAATTTTCATTTAAGACCTCCAAAAGCCTTTATACAAAGAGTTCATCCAAAACTCTGCTGTCTTATTGTCAATCCTGCAACAAGGCCCACTCACCAATTATTCATTTCCTCACTGACCCACAATGCTTCCTGGATCCTAAACGGCAGAGGTAAAGGAGGAGGGATTACAGAAGGAAAAAGAGGAAGAGGTGGGAAGGTAGGAGTTGGATGAATAATAGCAAGAGATGGAGGAGTAATGGCCACAGGCAGAGATCTGAAGGTAAATGGAGATATAAGGGGAGGCAGACTCATGGAACAAACAGGGCCACGGCAGGACACAGCAATGTAAAGTGGTGGGCAATGATGGATGGAGCAATGGCAGGAGAAAGGGATGAATAAGGAAATGTGAATAGGTTGAAATCTATTTTAAAGGTTTTAGTACGATACTTTCAGATGCATTTACGCATTATTGCTCATGGGGACTGCACGTAGTAAAATTTGTTATGAGTCAATCATCTCAGACAGAAGATAGTACAATGTAAAACCAAATGAACTAAACCTACATACAGCAATGGTTGTGTATTCTAGAGCCGTCAAACTAACCACACTTTGGTGGAAATGTTCTAATAAAGTACAGAAATCTGAAATTATTATTAACAAACACAATTTCTACTGGAAATATGATCCTAAAATTGCCAATTACTTCAACTTCCAACCAAAATGCAACATGCTGCATTTAATTTTGCATGCACTTTTTTTAGAAACACTTTCTAAGTGATCCTTTGCTACAATAACGAAAGGCTGAATCCACTACATCAACTGTAAAAACAGGAAACAGACTGTGCAGTCATGCAGTGCTACATCAAAGGGCTGAGTATAGCTCACAGAAAGATGAAGTTCTTACAAAAGGGCAGAATTTTATTCAAAGAGTCATAAAAGTTTATGTGATTTTGATGTCAATACCAGCAATTTGTCTGGATATGGCACAAAGGTCATTCCACACTCCAATATCCCATTTTCATATGGATACTTCAACTGTTTCAATTTCTAATAGCATTAATTTAGTTCAGCTTTGTGTATTCCATAGTGCACAATACTAAACATAGTGGAGGAAACAAAACACTCCTCCAATGAAAATTTTAAAAATTTGCAATCTTGTCAGACTATTCTGCCTAACAGTAACAAAACATCAAATATTCTCCTATCAGGGTGCTCAGTGGAAAACTGAGTCGTTTTAGTTGCATGTCAGAAGTATAAACTGCATCAAGTAACGAACAACTGTAAATGAACTTGGCTGTAAAAGTGCTTTCTCAAATTTGTTAAGAAACAGGAAATGAGGATAGCCAGAGAATGAATTCTTGAACTCATCTGAAACTGTCGTGTATTTTTGAAGCATACATGAAGTGCTACTGGCTTGTATATTTACAAAGCAAAGCTATACCATGCAGGCATTCTGGGCAAAAAAAATCAGCACCATAATCACTCTCGTGGTACCATTCTGGAATTCCTACGCTCCAACATCAGAGGCTACATCTCTCAGTTGCTAAGAGCCTAACTGCTTCATGACTTTGAGGAACAGTGGGCATGTCTTTTTCCACATCACGAATGGAATTACCGTGGATCAAGAAGTGAAACAGTATTTTAAAATGTGCATCACACTGAAAATCAGAAAATCGGTTAAAGTGGCTCAGTGACTAGCACTGCTGACTCACAGTACCAGGGACCCCAATTCGATTCCATCCTCCGTCTTTGTGGTATTTGCACTTTGACCCCAGGAGTTTGTGTGGGTTTCCTCCAGGTGCTCTGGTTTCCTCCCATAGTCCAAAGATGTGCAGGTTAGGTGGATTGGCCATGCTAAATTGCCCGTATAGTGTCCAGGACTAGGTGGATTAGCCAAGGGAAACACAGGCTTACAGGGTTGGAGTTACAGGTAGAGGGGTTGGTTTGGGTGGGCTGCTCTTCTGAGGATCAGTGTGGACTCAGCGGGCTAAAAGGCCTCCTTCCACACTGTAGGGATTCTGTGATTCAATGAAAGGTCAGGGTCGAGACCAGTTTAAGTATTCCAGCCAAACTGAAACTATTTTTTTTCAAAGAGTTCAGTCTACAGTATGGACCAGGTAGGTACTTAATTTCAATGACAGACGAACAGGCGGCTGGAAGAACACTGTTTGTCAACCTGGATTCCAGCATCTGCAGTTTTGTTTTAAATCTCAGCAACCAAGTAACAACTCAATCAATGGGCAAATACAGTCATACCAATTAGTTTAATTGAACAACCAGTATATACTTCACATATGGAGACAAAACTCATCAGGGATTCACACTTCGCAGGTTATGCAAGGATCATCTCATGAGTTGATAGAGCCCATCTATTGCACTCTCCCTTCTACAGTACTTAGTATAATGCTGATTTCTCCATCATTTCACAGACCACATCCTCAGAACAAATCAGCAGTAGTATCATGTAGGAACCACAAATGGCAGATAAATAGAAACAGGAGTGCCATTGTAAGATGGAGGTGGTTTAAAAGTATGACAGCATGAACCTCAGAAGAACAGATGTGCTGTACATAAGTGCTTGTACACAGCGTTGCAACTGCTGAAGGAAGTGGGTGGGTGTGAAGAGTACCTCTACCTTGTTGAGACACCTGCATAAAATAAACTTGTTAAAATTCAGATTTAGCAACAGCCCATACAATTATTTAGATGGCCTGCAACTGATGAGAGAACATGCTAGCAAATCAAGTATATCTGGAATTTTTATTCATCTATTCACGGGATATTGTCATTTTTGGCACGGTCAGGCAGCCTCTTTGTCCATATCTAATTGCTTTCAAGAAAGTGAGTGAGCTGCCTTTTTCAACTGCTTCAGAGATAAAAGGTACTGCAGATGCTGGAGAATCCGAGATAACAAGCATGGGGCTGGATGAACACAGCAGGTCAAGCAGCATCACAGGAGCAGGAAAACTTGACGTTTCGGGCCTAAACCCTTCATCAGAAAGGGTTTAGGCC
>JAHRHZ010000062.1:29031970-29072632 GCA_024137785.1 Ginglymostoma cirratum
CGGGCCTAAACCCTTCATCAGAAAGGGTTTAGGCCCGAAACGTCAAGTTTTCCTGCTCCTGTGATGCTGCTTGACCTGCTGTGTTCATCCAGCCCCATGCTTGTTATCTCCTTTTTCAACTGCTTGCAGTCTTTGTGGTGTGGGGACACCCACATACAGTTTGGAAAAACAGTTCAGGATTTTGAATCAACAAGAGTGGAGGTACAACTATATTAGTTCCAAATGAGCACAGTGTGTGGCTTGGAAGGGAACTTGTAGGTGGTGGCTTTCCCATGGTCTGCTGCACTTGTTCTGTTAGGTGGTGGGGGTTGCAGGTTTGAAAGGTGTTGAAAGAGCACAGTGAATTACTGAAGTGCATATTTTAGATGGTACACATGGCGATCACTGTGTCAGCGGTGACAGCAGTCAATGTTAAAAGAGGTGAATGGGGTGCTCATCAAGCAGGCTACTTTATTTTTGATGATAATGAGATTCTCAAGTGTTGTTAGAAATGCACCCATTCAGGAAAATGGAGGATATTCTACCAAACTACTGAACTGCATCGGGTAAACGGTAGACAGGCTTTGGGGTGACAGGAGTGGAGTTGCTCAGCACAGGAATCTGACCTTTATCCTTCTCCTATAGACTCTAGATTTATAAGGCTGGTTCAGCTCTGTTCCAGGTTAATGGTAAACCCGTGGATATTGATAGAAGGGGATTCAGCACAAGTATGTCATTGAACGTCATGGAATGACAGTTAATTTATCTCTTGCAAAAAAACATTGTCTGGAATTTTTGTGGGCATGAATGAGGAACACCTGCAGTGATGTCCTGGGCTGAGATGACTGACCTCCAAATACCAAAATTATCTTCCTTTGCAAGGTATGATATCAACCATTGGATAGTTTTCCCTATGATTCCCACTAATTTTGTTCGGGGTCTGTGGTGCCATACTACATCAAATAGGGCCTTTATGTCAAGTGCAGTCATTCTCACTTCATCTATGGAGAGAAGTTATTTTGTTCATGTTTGGATTAAAGCTATACTGTGTTCAGGAGCCGAGTGACCCTGGTGGAACCTAAACTGAGCAAGTGGATTTGAGTAGCACTGTCGTGACTCCTTGCATGACATTGCTGATAACTAAGATAACGGTAACTGGCCAGGTTAGATTTGACCTGCATTTGTTACAAGACATAGCTGGGCAATTTTTCACACTGTCAGTGGGCTGGTTCTTGACCACAAGTCTATAAAAATATTGCAGGAATACTGGCAGGGCCTATAGTCTTTGCAATATCCATGGTCTGCAGCTGTTTCCTAATATCATGTGGAGCAAGGGCCAAGATTATCCACTTGGTACTTCAGGCTGAAGATTATGCAAATACTTCAGCTTTGTCTTTTCTAATACCATCCTGGACCTGGGTTTTTTTCTTGAGTCAGCTCCTCTTGTTTAATTTAGTACAGGTGCAGTTCAATCTAACTATGTGTGTCAGGCCTATAATCAGGGCTGTTAGAGTTGGTAGTTAATTGGTACACCTATCTTGAAATGCAACAGTCAAATATGACTATGCAAAGGTTTCCTGCAACATTGGAAATTTACTACGTTGCAACATACAGCAAGATGTAAACATACTGCACTTTTAAGATTATTATTCATTTTTGAGAAAATATTTTCGTGTGATAACATTACGCAAGTCAGAGTGCCTATGAATTAGACTAATCATCAATTTTGAACAAAAATTGGACTGAAACAAGCTGTCCAATTTTCAAAATATATGGAGAATTCATGAATCATAATTCAGTGCAAAAGGCAAGGTTGGCAATTTTCCTATTCTGGTCCCCATCCACAATTCTTTCTCTGATAGATCAATGATATCATCGGTGCTGCTTCCCTCTCTCATCCAGAATTGGAAATATCATCGATATTGCTTCCAATTTCCATCCCACCCTCACTTTCACCTGATCTGACTTCCTCAACATCTGTTTCCAGTTCTGGGGATAAACTGGCCACTAATGTCCACTGTAAACCCACCAACTCACACAGCTACCTAGACTATACAACTTCACACCCTGCTTTCTGTGAAGACTCCATTCCATTCTCCCAGTTCCTCCATCTCCATCACATATGTTCCGATGAGGCCAATTTCGACAAGGGAGCCTCTAAAATATCCACCTTCTTCCTCAACTGAGGATTCCCCAACTGTTGTTTACAAGGATCTCAACGGGGTCCAACCCATCTCCCACACCTCCGCCTTCACCCCCTCTCTTCCCTCCCGCAACAGTGATTGGGCTCCCTTTGTCCTTACCTGCCATCCCACCAGAAGATCATCAGCCACCATTTCCATCGCCTCCAGCAAGATGTCACCACCAGACACATATTCCCCTCTCCTCCCTTGTCCAATGCCACAGGGTCTGTTCTCTCCAGGACACCCTGGATCACTCTTCCTTCACTCCCAACGAATGCCCCCACCCCCAAAGCACCTTCCCCTGCAAGTGCCAAAGGTCTAACTCCTGCCCATTTACCTCCACCCTCCTCAGGATCCAAGGGCCCAAACATACCTTCCAGGTGAAGCAGCATTTTACCTGCACTTCACACAATCTAGTCTATTGCATTCACTGCTCACAATGTGGTCTCCTCTACATTGGAGGACCAAAATGTAGACTGGATGACCGCTTCACAGAACATTTACGTTCTGCCCGCTCTGAGCTTCCTGTTATCTGCCACTTTAACACACCATCCTGATCCCTGGCAAACATCTCTGTTTCAGATTTGCTGCTGTGTTCCAGCAAAGCTCAGCGCAAGCTGAAAGAGCAACACTTTGTTTTCCACTTCAGGGGCCTGCAGCCTTCTGGACTCAATACGGAGTTCAATAATTTTAGGGCCTGGACTCTGCTACATCCTAGTCTCCCACCCCACACACTAGGACTTGTTGTCACAGCCTGCCATTACAAGCTACCCATTGTTAACCACTAACAGTCTCCATTAACAGCTATTCACTCTCCTAGCCAGATCGTGATCCACTCCTTTGTCTGATCAACTGTTCTTCTCTCTCGTTGGGCTGTATCCCCACTTATCGTTTACTCCTTAACTCCTTCCCCCAAACTATTTTCTGCATATAAATCCACATTTTCCTAGCTACCATCAGTTCTGAGGAAGGGTCACTGGACCTGAAACAGTAACTCTGAATTTTCTTCACAGATGCTGCCAAACCTGTTCAAATTTTCCAGCAACTTCTGTTTTTGTTGGTAATTTTCTCCCATCTTCACCCACAAGTGCCAAGTGGATAGTCCTTATCAGCAGTCTTCTGGTGTCTCCAGCATCATTGATGCCAGTATTCAGTCAAATCAATTCATGTCATATGCGATCAAGAAATGGAGGGCACAGGATACAGCAAATGCTACTGGCCTCAATCTCAATATCATCTAGTATAAAATAAAGAAAATCTGTACTTAAGAATTAGTCTTCCCCTTTGTCAAAAAAGAAACTCTTAAACCCAGAATTCCAAAATGTGGAAATACCAGCTGCGTCATTCTTTCGAACATTCAATGGAGCAAAGTTCCCTCAAAAGGTGCGCAACTATGCAAACACTGGAATGCTCCACATACCCTAGTGTGCCACACACAGCTTCCATTTGCAGAAGCTGCTGACACACCCAGATCTCAGAGGTCCATCACCTGGCAGGAAACATTAGAAGGGATGTTATGTGTGGGTGGTAAGGAAATGTAAACACAAAGAGAGTCATTGTGGGAGTTTTTTGTCTTTCACTCAGTCATCCGGACTAGTGCAGGTACGCTGAGTTTTAGGCAATCACAACAATTTATACCAAAGACCAACTGTGGTTCATTCAAAAAAGGTGCAAGGCTTCAAACTATTCCTTGAGTTTTCAGAGAATTAGTCCCTGCATATCAATGTATCTGACTTTAAGCAAGCTCAAAGAGAAATTTAGGCAGAAACGATGGTGCTAAAAACTTATTTAAGGGCAATTACAAAGCAATGAGAGCAGAATTGGCTGGAGTGGACTAAGAAAAGAAGGCAGATTAACTATGGCAAACTTCTATGAAAACAGTTCATGACCCGCAACAAAGATATATCCCACTACAAGAACTTAATACTGGTGAGTGTGAGGTGATGCATTTTGGGAGGTCTGATAAGGGAAGGATATACAGAACGAATGGTCGGTCCCTAAGGAGAACTGAGGAACAAAGGGACTTTGGTGAATACAAGTCCATAGATTCCTAAGGTGTCATAACAGGTAGACAGAATGGTGAAGAAGGCATATGGGATGCTTGCCTTCATTACTCAGGGCACAGGGGAGCAAGGGAGTCTTCTCACAGCTTTATGAAACATTAGTTAGACCATAGATGGAATATTGTATATAGTTCCATACTGCGTATAGTACGACACTATGACAGCACTGGAGACAGTGCAGAGGAGATTCACTGGGATGTTGCCTGGGATGAAAACTCTCAGCTATGAGGATACACTGGATAGGTTGGGTTTGTCTTCCTTGTTGCTGAGGTGTGATCTGATTGAGGTATACAAAATTAGGAGAAGCATAGACAGGGTAGATCGTGAGAATCTCTTCCCTATAGCAGATGTGTCTAAGACCAGAGGGCATAAGTGTAAGTTGAGGAACAAGTGATTGGGAGGGGGGGCGGGAAGCAGATTTTTTTGTCCAGGAGGGTGGTAGAAATATGGAATGTGCTACCTAAGAGAGTGGTAGCGGCAGGTACTCTTGTAACATTCATGATGCATCTGGATGAGTACTTAAAATGCCATGACATGGTAGGCCATGGACCAAATGCAAGTAAATAGTTTGGTATTTGTTGGTTGGCATTGGCAAGGTGGGCTGAAGGTCTGTTTCTATACTGGCTGATTCTATGACTCTAAAAAGGAGGATTCCTTCTTACAGAAGATAAACTGATCATGGCTAACCAAGTTAAGGATAGTATCAAAACTTTAAAAAAAAAGAAGCAATATGGCAAAGTATAACAACAGCCTAGTGGATTGGGAAAGTTCTAAAAACCAAAAGATTCTGAAAAATAATAGAGATACAAAATAAACTGAGGGGAATTAGTAATATAAAAAAGGATAGTAAGAGCTTCATTAAATATATAAAATGGAAGAGAAAGGCAAAATGAACATAAGTTTGTTAGAGACTGAGGGTAGGGAAATAACAACAGGGAACCAGGAAAATAGAGGAGTTAAATAAATATTTTCCATCAGTCTTCATGGCAGAAGGCACAGACAGCATTCAAAAAATATTAAACAAATCAAGGAGGAAAAGGGGGAGAGGAAATCAAATACTATAGCTATCATTAGGGGAAAAGTAGTAGGAAAACTAATGATGCTAAAGGATGACATGTCCCCTCAGTCTGATGGGTTGCATTTTGGGATAATAAAGGCAGTAGCGTCAGAGATATCAGACGCACTGACAGTAATCTTAATATTCAAAAAGAAACATAAACAGTTAACTTTATCTCATTAACATTTGTTATTGGGAACATATCTATCCGAAAGAATGTAACAGTGCAGCATTTAAAATAAGTGCTGAAATCAAGCAGCCAATATAGCTCCGTGAAGGAGAAATCATGCCTGACAACTTGATCACTTTTGTTTTCAAAACAGCAGGAACAAATAGGATGTGCAAAAGGGGAAACCAGTGAATGAAACTTAGATTGCCAAAAGGCATTCAATAAGACACTAAATCTAACGGTATTTATAAACTAAGAGCCATTTTGCTTGTAGTATTTTAGAAAGAAGAGAGAATTGACTACTAATAGAATAGTGTTGGGATAAGGAGGGCATTATCAGGATGGTAATCAGTGACTAGGAGCATGTCGCAGACACCTGTGCTGGGGCCACAATTAGTTATAATATATTTCAATGACTTGGATGAGGGAAGTAAACGTACCAGTGCCAAGTTTGCAGACGACACAAAAATAGGTGGAAGGTGAGTGGTAAGGATGATACGAAAGACATAAACAGATTAAGTAAGTGGGCAAAAACTTGGCAGATGGAATATTACGCAGGAAAATGGGAGGTTATGCACTTTGGCAGGAAGAACTGAGGAGCTGAATATTACTTTGCAGATGACACTAAGATTGGTGGAGTAGCAGATAGTGAAGGGGACTGTCGGAGAATGCAGCAGAATGTAGAGAGTTTGGAGAGATGGGCGGAGAAATGGCAGATGGAGTTCAATCCAGGCAAGTGCGAGGTGATGCATTTTGGAAGATCCAATTCAAGAGCCAACTATACGGTAAATGGAAAAGCCCTGGGGAAAATTGATGCACTAAGGGATATGGGTGTTCAGGTCCATTGTACCCTGAAGGTGGCAATGCAGGTCAATAGAGTGGTCAAGAAGGCATACGGCATGCTTTCATTCATCGGACGCGGTATTTTCAAGAGTTGCCAGGTTATGTTACTGTTGTATAGGATTTTGGTTTGACCACATTTGGAATACTGCGTACAGTTCTGGTCGCCACATTACCAAAAGGATGTGGATGCTTTGGAGAGGGTGCAGAGGAGATTCACCAGGACGTTGCCTGGTATGGAGGGCGCCAGCTATGAAGAGAGGTTGAGTAGATTAGGATTATTTACATTAGAAAGACGGAGGTTGAGGGGGGACCTGATTGAGGCCTACAAAATCATGAGAGGTATAGACAGGCTAGATAGCAAGAAGCTTTCTCCCCCACCAGAGTGGGGGACTCAATTACTAGTGGTCATGATTTCAAGGTGAGAAGGGAAAAGTTTAAGGGAGATATGTGTGGAAATGTTCTTTACGCAGAGGGTGGTGGGTGCCTGGAATGCGTTGCCAGTGGAGGTGGTAGAGGCGGGCACGATAGCGTCATTTAAGATGTATCTAGACAGATACATGAATGGGCAGGGAGCAGAGGGATACAGATTCTTGGAAAATAGGCGACAGGTTTAGATACATGATCTGGATCGGTGCAGGCTTGGAGGGCCGAAGGGCCTGTTCCTGTGCTGTAATTTTCTTTGTTCTTTGTACTTCACTAAGAGAAAAAGACTGCAGAAAGCTGCAGCACAGAGGGACTTGGGGGTCTTCATGCATAAATCAATTGAAGCTAACATCCAAGCTCAGGAAGTAATAGGGAAGGCAAATGGAATGCTGGTCTTTATTTCGAAAGGGAATGAAGTATGAAAATAGGCAATTCTTGCTAAAAAAAAAAATACAAAGGCACGAGTTAAACGACACCAAGAATACTGTGAACAATTTTGGTCTCTTTATCAATACAAAGATATACTGATATTGGACACAGTCTAGAGAAGGTTCATTAGGTTGCTCATGTGCATGGAGGAATTTTGGTATGACGCGATGCTGTTTGTTGGGCTTGTACTCACTGGGGTTTAGAGGAATGAGACACGACCTTATTGAAACACACAAGGTTCTCGGGGGGTTGACATGGTAGGTGCTGAGAGGTTATTTTACTTCGCGGGAGAAGGCACCATAAAGAGGTCGCCCAATTAAGACAGATATGAGGAGGAATTTCTTCTCTCAGCGGGTAGTGAATCAGTGGAACATTTTACTGTGGGGGGCTGTAGAGGGTGCATTGTCAATATGTCCAAGGCTTAAGAAAGACAGATATATAACCAGTGATGGCATCAACACTGACGCAGAAAAGGCAGGAAAATGAACCATGATCTCATTGAAAGGTGGAGCAGAGTCGATAGGCCAAATAGTCTACTTATGTCCCTAGATCTCTTGGTCTTATCACTACAGGAGTTTCTCAGCCATACATACATGCAACAATCTTCAGCTGCTTTATCAATAATCTTCCATGATTGCACACTGTTCACTTTCATTTCTAACTTCAGATATAAAGAAGTCCCTGCAGAAAGACAACAACAACATTCAGGTTTGGACGACCAGGTGACAATTAACATGTGTACCATAGTGAGGCAAATGCACTTCGCCAGCAAGACAGAATCTAACCTCCAAGGCATTCTATTACTGAACTGCCCCACCGTTAACTATCATAGGTTAGCATTGACCAGAAATTTAACTGGATCAGACATTATCAATACTGTAACTACTACAGCAGATAAGAGATTAAGCAACTAATGGTAAGCAACTAATCTCCCAACTTTGCAAAGCCTGTCCACCATCAACAAGGGTCACATCAGATGTCACAACCACTACAGAGATTGATCACTTTTAAAAACAAATTTGAACTTACCATGAATAGCTGGAAGGATGACACAGCTGTTATTTCCAGGATTCAAAGTCCTAGATTTGAGACAGTAAAGTGTAATCATTTTCAGTTAACTTCAATGTCTTGCAGGTCACAGGTTGTTTCTACCAGAATCAGACGGTTTATTACGGCAAAATCCAACTTAAAATTTGAAAGTGTTCTCAATGCATAGTAAGGCATATTACCTTTGCCTTGTCTACAGGAAATCAAGTAAACATACAAGCCAAGCAAAATGCAATACTTAAAGCACATTTTCACAACACTACAGCTAGCAGTACTTGTTCAACAATCTCAGCAACTATGAAACTGGATCCTGTCATTACTGGTGTGCACTCAGTCTAGGAGCTAATGAATCAAACAATGCACAATGGCCAACAACCATAACTGATGCAGCAAAATCCTGACCACTGATACTTGAACAGGTTTATTAACCCAAAAAAAGAGAAATGGTACAATGTCCTCCACAGAAACAGGTTTCAAAAGTTTAAATGTTTTTAATATCCTAGGGGATTATTCCAACAACAGCAGTTTTCCTAATGTCTTGGAAAATGTTTTTGTCTCAATGACCACTAAATAGAACAGTCATTCATCTTATTGACCTACTTAGGATAATGAACTCTTGTGAGTGCTTAAAATCACTGTTAAATTTAATGTATATGAAATCCTATTGGATATTTCAAAAAAATGACAAAGTACTAAACAGAAGTCAGATTCGCATTTGAGAGGCTCAAATGGTAGTCTTTCATCAAGCAAATGTGAAATGAATTGCTGAAGGAAATTTTCCAGTTCGAATGTTGGCACATTATAGCATTATTAAACAGTTATCGCACAGGAGGCAGCAATTTAATGGAATATATCCATGACAGAGAAGTTCAGCTTGTCCCACTCCAGTTCTTTTATTTCACAACTCTGCAAAACACATCTTGTCGCATAATTATTCAATTTCCCCATTGAAAGCCAAGATTGAATCTGCCCCCAACACACATTTGGCGCATTCCAGACACTAGTTACTCAGAGGAAATTCCTTTCCACATCCACCCTGAAAATTCCTCTCAAGAGCTTGCATCTTTCTATCAAGTCAGCTCTTATTCTTTTAAATACCATAATTTTCAAGCCTAGCTTGTCCAGCCTTTCGTCAAGACAACCAACCTATTCCAGGTACAAAAACAAAGTTGCTGGAAAAGCTCACAGGTCTGGCAGCATCTTTGAAGGAAATAACAGAGTTAACGTTTCGGGTCGGGTGACCCTTCCTCAGAATCCAGTTCATTAAACAATTCAATGGTCAATACCAGATCAGGACAAGAACAGGTTGCGCTAAGAAACATATCTGAAAACATGGTATGAATCCCGGTTCAGGCTCCCTTTGCCCATCTTATTTTTCCAGTCTATATGCAGATTAAAATCCCCCATGGTAATCGGTATACCCTTTTGATATGTTCTCATAACTTATAGAATCACAGTCATACAGCATGGAAACAGGCCATTTGACCCAAATCATCCTTTGCAACCAGGTTTCTGAAACTGAACTTGTCCCATTTACCTACATTTAGCCCATATCCCTCTAAACCATTCCTATCCATGTACCCATCCAAATGTCCTTTAAATGTTGAAATTGTACAGCATCGACTACTTCCTTGAGCAGTTCATTCTGCATACTACATTCTACAGTCTACGTGAAAAAATTGCCCCTCAGGTCCCTTTTAAATCTTTCCCCTCTCACTTTAAACCTATGCCCTTTATTTTTGGACTTCCCTACCCTGAGAAAAAGACGTTGGTTATTCACCTGATCTATGTCTCTCATGATTTCACAAACCTCTGTAAAAGGTCACCCCTCAACCTCCTACAGTCTAGTGAAAAAAGTCCCAGCCTATCCAGCCTCTCCTTACAACTCAAACTCTCCAGTCTTAGTAACATCCTTGTAAATCTTTCTTTTCACACTTTCCAGTTCAATAACATCTTTCCTATAGCAGAGCAACCAGAATTGTGCACACTACTGCAGAAGTGGCCTTACCAATGTCTTTTACAGCCATAAGATGGCCGTCCAACTATTGCATGCAATGCTCTGACTGCTGAAGGCAAGCATATCAAATGCTTTCTTCATCACCCTGTCTCCCTGTGACACCACATTTAAGGAAGTATGTACCTGTACCTCTAGGTCTCTCTATTCAACAACACTCCTCTGGACCTCACCATTAACTATGTTAGTCCTGCCCTGGTTTGTCTTACCAAAATCTAACATCTCACATTTATCTGAATTAAACTCCATCAGCCAATTCTTGGCCCACTGGCCCAGTTATCAAGATGTCATTGCACTCTTAGGTAACCTTCTTCACTGTCCACATCTTTAATACCCCATCCTACATGTGGTTACTTTGAGATGACCTGCATACAACTTCCACAAGAGGCTTCTTGCCTTTATTATTTTTCATCTTGACCCAAAAGTTTCCATATCCTGGTTTCCCGAACTCAGGTCATCCTTTTCAACGTGCTATTATCTTTAATCAACAAAGCCACCTTCCATCTTTTCCTAGATTCCTGTCCCTCCTAAACTTCATACATTCTTCAATACTCGCATCCCAATCTATGTCACCCTGTTGTCATGTCTCTGCAACAGTCATGTGATCAAACTTGTTTCTCTCAATTTGCACCATCAGTTCATCTGGTTTATTTTGAATGCTATATGCATCCAGAACGAGCCTGAAGTGGTGTCCTAATATTTTTGTAATTCTAGTCTTATCTACTGATTAATTCTTAGATCTGTACTTTGTCACTTTCTGGCCTAGTTGGTTCATCATTTCATACTTTAATATTTTCATCTGTTGCCTTCTCTGTACACTTTGATTTAGCATAACAGCTGTTAAGCATGAACCAGCACCGTGTGACTCCTGATAACTACTGAAAACATCCAGACAAGGAAGAACGAGAGATGTAGCATTGTGATCAATGCGGCAACCTGTAACCAATAGGGACAAATGAACCGCTTTACCAGCTTTCCCTCATTCTATAACACCCATGTTTTCTTTTTCTGGTCTGCCTGCATCTAAAAGGCAAGTTTATATGGGGATGAGTACTTTAACTAGTCAACAGTCCAGACAGCTGGCATCTAATTACTTGTAACTAGTGATTCTTGTTGAATACAGCAACCTGAAGTAGTGAATGTTGATTCCACCTTTGGTCATGATTTGATATAGCCTTTGTTGTTAGAGTCCATGGTCACTCTTGTGGTCTCCACAAACTCAAATCTTTCTCACCATTTTGAAAGTGATAAGCAAACGTTCTCACAAATGCTAATAGCCACAGAAACATGGGTCTGATGAGAAGCTCACAGTGGAGTTCTGCAACCTGTTTTACCTGGTTTATATTGCTTCACAGGATCATTACTTTGAAAAATAAAAGTCATTGGTGTTTTTTGTAGGTTGCTTATGTGCAGCAGATGTATGGTCTCGATTGACACGATGCAGTCACAAAAGCAATTAGCACACGTTTTAATTGATAATTCTCTAACAGTAAATGAGCAAACAGGTGAAAGCTCTCAGAGATAATCTAGCACAGGCTTCAGATCTGGCAGTTTGAGATTGTATACAACTCCAACAGAACAAGTGATTGGCAATGCAGCCAATGGCTGTATTCATCACACTGTAGCCCTGGTATGAAATGGGGAGGTTAAAAATCCCAAAACAATTTCCAGAGATATTTCCAATGGATTAATTTGTTGTTGGCTGCAAAAAAAACCATCCATTGTTTGATACTGTTATGCACAGCTTCCTGGTGGATGGCTGCCAGACAGATAGAGTGACGTCAGCAGTTTCATTTGAAAGACCCTGGTCTTGTGGATTTCTTCTAAGAAAACCGCAGGACAAAAAGTTAAATTGCTTATGAAGCAGGTAATAATTTCTCAGCCTGTTAAAGAACATAAATGCTTCATTGCTGAAAGTATCAATGGTACCTGCACGAGTAAATTCAACAACTTTGCAAATCATGGCTGTGCTGACCATTTCAAATCTACCATTACAGCATAAGTTTCCTCCCTTTTGGGTTCCTGTAGGCATGTTCTTGTTAGACAAAATAAAGTATATGCATATTAAAAACAGCTTTGCCAACTGACTAAAAAAAGCACTCACTGCCATGGCACCGAGGTCAACCATGAAACATATTTAACAGAATGCAAAATGTTCGACATCTGGTTTACCATATAACTTGCATAACTGAAGGATAATAATCTCATCCAGTTTCCACTCTAGCAGGTTATTAATCCGCTTTCATTAATCACAAGCTATTGGATTCAAGACACCAGGCAAATGTCTTACAATACCCCAAGTGTCTCTAAATACTCACCATTTCCAGAAAAAAAAAACTTAGCAAGTTTCATTACACGTCTGTGGCTTTGGTCCTTCCATATTGTTTATGCAAGCCACTTCAATTGTGTTGTCCAGGTGCATATGATCACTTTTCTGTAAACACGTTTGTATGGGAAAGAAAGAGCTCTTCAATTCCAGGTAATTCATTTCATTTCTTCCTCCTTCTGCCACGTCTTTAGCATACCATCCGCCTCCAATGTTGGGGTATCATAGGATGCACCCTATACATAATCCTGAGGCATCACTGGTGACGTAAGCTGTTGGTATCCTTTATCCTTCATTGCTCAGGCTGTTGAGTGTAGGAGTTGGGGCGTTATAATTGAAGTTGCGTAGGTCATTGGTGAGGCCACTGAAGTCCTGTGCAAGTTCTGGTTGTCCTGCTTTATGAAGGATATGATTAAATTGGAGACGGCATAGAAAAGATTATAAGGATGTTACCATGCCTGGAGTGTTTGAGTTATAATGAGAGGCTAGGTAGACTGTGACTTTTTCCACTGGAGTGTAGGAGGTTGAGGAGTGACCTCTTTGAGGTTTATAAAATCATGAGGGACATAGGTAAGATGAATAGTAAAAGGTCTTTTCCTTGGAGTAGGAGAGTTCAAAACTAGATTGAATAATTTTAAGGTGAGAGCAAAAAAAGATTTGAAAGGGAACTGAATGGCAACGTTTTCCCCCACAGAGGGTAGTTCATATGTGGAATGAACTCCCAGACGAAGTGGTAGATGCAGATACAGTTACAAACATTTAAAAGGAGATTTGGACAGATACATGAATAGGAAAGGTTTAGAGAGATACGGGCTAAACACTGGCAGGTGAGAGTTATTTAGTTTGGGAAAATTGCTCAGCACAAACGAGTTGGACTAAAAGATCTGTTTCCATAAAAGTTTTGGAGTAGATCTGTAGCTCTGGTTGTGGGTGTTGAGGTTGGTTGGCTTGCCGAGCTGGTTTGTTGTTATGCAGACGTTTCGTTACCGTGCTTGATAACATCCTCAGTGCAGCCTCTGATGAAGCATCGGGTGTGTTTTCCCGCCTGGCTTTTAAACTCTGGGGTCCGTTGAGATGGATTGCCTCACTTCCGGGTTTCCTCCGTAGTGGAATGTATATGGGTTCAATGCGTTTGTTTATAGCCTGCTTCGTGGAGTGCCATGCTTCCAGGAATTCTGGTGCTTGTCTCTGCCTAGCCTAGCCTAGCCAGGATCTTGGTGTTGTCCCAGTCGAAGTCGTGGTTCTCCTTGTCCATGTGGATTGAGATGAGTGAGTATTGGTCGTGTCTTTTTGTAGCAAGTTGTGTTCATGTACTCTTGTTGTTAGTTTCCTTCGTGTTTGTCCGATGTAGTGTTTGTAGATCGGACAAACAGGAAGGAAACTGTCTGCAGAACAACAAATCAGCTCGGCAAGCCAATCAACCTCAACGATCTGTTTCCATGCTGTATGCCTCTATAACTAACTGTATTCCAGCCAAACTTACAGATGATATAAAGATAAATGGGAAAGCAAGTTGTGAAGAGGACACAAGGAGTCAGTATAGATAGGTTAAAAGAACGGACAATATTTAGCGGATGGAGCAGAATGTGGGAAATATGGTGTCTTTTTTTCTGAATTCATAGGAAATTATGTAACTGGGAGAAAGCATTTTGTTTATGTTTTAAGTTAGTAAAGTTAAAGAAAGACAGAACAAGGAAGACAAAAACAGCAAAACAGAGAGAAAGGGGAAGTTCTAGAAATAGGATACACAACAAAAACCAAAAATCAACAGATCTGCAAACTCAATGTTCATAGAGAACTCTTAGAAAGTTAAACATTGATAGTGCCAAATCTAATATCCCCAAAACCAATAATGCCCTTCCACTCAATTTTCCTTCACGCTAACTGAAACCGGCAATCCAAGACGAAGCCAAGCCATATATTCTACCTCACAGATTTGCAAAACCCCACAGCCCCAGTGTAGTGCTTTAACACCGTGCCTTCTACTCTAGTTGCGATACCAAAGCCGAGGACCATCCCCAATACAGTTAAACTTGCATCCTTCCTCTAAGTTCCAAATATCTACCTTTAACGATTCATGTTGCTGAGCACCGTTATTTCTTCAAAAACAAAGTAAATACAAAGGAAAAAGATTACTTGGAAATGGCCCTGTCAAAGTAAGTAAAGTGAATAACAGACCTCAGTGGGTTTAAGACAATAAAATAGAGGTGTAGAATTAGGCCATTTGGCCTATCTCGTCTGCTCTGCCATTTGATCATGGCTCTGTTTCTCAAATCCATTTGCCTGCCTTCTCCCCGTAACCTTTGATCCCTTACTAATGAAGAACCTATCTATCTCTGTCCTAAGTACACTCAATAACTTGGTCTCCACAACCTTCTGCAGCAATGAGTTCCACATATTCACCACCCTCTGGCTGAACAAATTCCTCCGCATCTCAGTTCTAAAGGATCATCCCTTAACCCTGAGGCTACGTCCTCAGGTCCTAGTCTCTCCTACCAGCGGAAAAATCTTCTCCACGTCCACTCTATCCAGTCCTCTCAACATGCTGTCAGTTTCAATCAGATCCCCCCATATCCTTCTAAACTCCATCTAGAACAGATGCAGAGTCCTCAACCGTTCCTCATATGATAAATCTTTCATCCCTGGGATCATTCTTATAAATGTCCTCCGGGCTCCATCCAATTCCAGCACATTCTTCTTTCAATATAGGGCCCAAAACTGCTCATAATATTCAATGAGGTCCACCTGGTTCTAATCATTACAGACTCGCAAGTCCTTTTGCACACAGACAGACGATGAGCAACAGCATAGTAACAGAGTGAAGATGGTGGCATTGGAAATATATGCAGAACTCATTAGTGAACAACTATCTAAACAAATGATTGCAGACCAGAATGGTGCATTTTGTATACTGGAATCCTCAGTGACTGTGCTCTGGGTCTATAATGATTAGAACCAGGTGGACCTCATTAACTACAAGTTTCTTGATTGGCATTGTTAATCTGCACCAATCAGGAAAGCCTTGGCTGACCAAAAGAACCAGGAAATTAGAATCTCCTCAGTTCAGGACCGACTCTGAGCTGGCTGGCCGGCCGGCCATAGACAGTGAACTGTGCAGTAGTAAATAAAGGATAAGGATGACGTGGTAATGGGACACCAGCCTCTGCAGTTATTTCAGTATTCTAGTTCAGGATTCATTTAGGGTTAACGTGCAGATTCAGTTGGCGGTTAGGAAGGCAAATGTAATGTTCGCAATCCTTTTGAGGGGGTTAGAATGCAAGAGCAGGGATGTACTGCTGAGGCTGTACAAGGCTGTGGTCACATTTTGAATATTATGAGCAGTTTTGGGCCCTGTATTGAAAGTATTATCAGTCCCTGCAAGTTTGGGGAATAAGGAAGTGTGCAGTGGAGGGAGTTCTCTGTACAATCCGTTGATGGTTCAGCTGCCCGTATTCAAAACGAAAGGGGACAAGGGAGGCGGCTGGCTCGAGGAAGGAATAAGGTCAAACCAAAGGCCAAAAGTTTGGCACTCAGACTTGGGCCCTGTCACTACTAACTAAGCTACATTTTGACCCAATGACACCACAAATCAGGACTTTGAACACGATCAGTCTTTCTGAGTGAGCATAGATCCCATAACTTGTCACAAGATTGCCATGACTTCCTTCCCAGTTAAGTGAAAACTCACCCCCCAACACAGTACACTGCAAATCCTCAATACCCATCTCACGATGGGCAGAAACAATGGATCCTCTCAGTGCTTAGATCTAGACTCAAACTAATTTGTCACTTTATCCTTGCTGACTGGTAATTTTCTTTGTTAATTATGTACTCTGTGACAATCAGACCCAGAACTTTTCTACTCATTTTAGTATTTTCCCCATCCTTTATAGTAAACACTAGATACGCAAGATACAGAAAGAAGTCACTCATCAACCAAATTACGCACCAAAAATAAAATTCACATAATTTATACTTATGGAAGTACAGCCTGTAAATATCAATGGGAATTATCTGTTTACTTCAATTAATCATCAAATAGGCATAGTGAGAAAGCACCATTTGATAGTAGAAGATATGAGGAACCATACCAGCTGCTGACTTCTATATTGCAGTATTTTCCAATTTCAAAATGCTGTTAGGACATTTGTATACATAAAAATGTGACTCATTGCTGGCCTGATGATACTCACTGCTTCTTCCAGGCAGAAGACTGTTTCTTTGCATTGGTGGTATGCAAAGTATCCAAATGCAGAAATAATCTCTAGTATAAAGACTCAAACTTTGGAAAAATCCACAATGCTGCTCTCTCTGCTAAGTTCTTGGACTGTTTTTGGCAGGTAGCTCACTCATTGAATGTAAATTTTAGAAAATAATTAATAATAAGGAAAGTACTGTGAAACAGCAAGATACGGAACTGAATGCATAACTTTCAGAGAACTACTAAAAGTAAGATGGGATGAGCAGCCATTTGTGTTATAAAGTTCCACACAAATGTTGGAAGGAGCACAGGGGAAAATAAGTAAATGTATGCCTTCTCTCAAACAGAAGTTCAGTGCTGCTTTTGTCAAATAACATACAAGTATCATTATCAATTCTAATATTTACTTATTTTTTGTTTGTAGGTTCTGTATTTTTGTATTATTTATTTATTTAGTTTCTGAACCTTTTTCTACAGCTTTGAAAGTCAGCTTCTGTGTTTTCTGGCTTATGTTAAAATGAGCTACAAAAAAAAATGCAGCCATTGGATAGGACCTGAGAAGGGAGGAGTGCAGCAGAAAATTGCAAACATTAAACCTCGACAAGCCTAATGGCAGAGGTAGAATACAGAAAACAAAGATAAACAGCCGGGGGTGGGGGAAATATAGAGAAACAAAATGACAAAAACATCAACAAAAGGAAGTAAAAAGATGTAGACACAGAGAAAATCTTATGAAAACTAACAGTCAGAGAGCAAAAGGGAAAAATGAGGAAGGAAGAAAATATTCCAGAAAAGAAAAAATGAATCCCAAAGTAAGGAGGAAAAGGTCAAACTGGAAACAGTGAGAAAATACAAGCAGTAAACAGAAATGTAAAGACCATATTTCAAAAACATGCATGGGGAAAATTCAAAAAGCCAACTATTTGCAGTCATTTGAAAAAAATGTTCAAATCCTTTTTTGGAAACAAAGAGCACAATTTTAAGCTGATTGTTTTTGATCAAAATGTTTCACATCTTTAGGAAGGACAGACAGACGCAGGCATGAGTCTTGTTTGGGCAGGAGACTGAAGAGACAACATAGAAATAACATTCAAGTAGGAAGATAGACGGAGGGTTAAATATTGAAGCCGAGTGTTGAAAAATGGAGACAGAGTAGTTTTAGGAGTTAGAAGCTGTACTATAACGTGACGCACCTTCTAATTCACCATGATACATCTACCCACTGAAGTTAGAAATGCAATCAGTGTATTAAGGTACGAATTAGTGTCAGAAGTCAGCAAACTATAGTTTAAGTAGTGTACAACAGAATTCTACAACAATGTAGAAGTGCAGCACACAGATGAGATGAATTAAAAAAAGCATTATCTCATGTAATTCCTAAACATGAAAAGACTATTCCTGGTTTCAAAACAAATGATTAAAAGAAAAATGTCAGGATTTTCAGATTAGGTCACCTGTGATTGAAAATTTTCATCACTTCCAACTGCCTTCTGTTTGAAGTGTTTTCCAGAAGTACTTGGAAATGGAAACTGTTTCACGTTAAACAAAAACTAAAATGGCAGAAAAATCTATCCCATAAAACACATACCTTGCTCTCAGTCAATCATATCGAGCTATCTCAATTAACCAAAACAAAAATAAAAACAGCTGCAGAAACTCAACAGATCTGGCAGCATCTCTGGAGAGAAAGCAGAGTTAATGTTTCAAGTCCAGTGACCTTTTTCAAATTCAGGCCGAGTTTCTCCAAAAGTTTCTGTTTCTCTATTAGATCATCTGCACCCGCAGTTCTTTGTTCTACTTTAGTCTCAACTAACTTTTTGTTCTTCCTAGCTTGCAATTATCAACTGAAAACATTGCACGAAACATTAGAAGGTCAGAACATGAATAGCAAATGTAAAATTGGACTTATTTGTTCAAAATATAAAACTATTCTCAAAGTATTGTATAATCATACAGCAGAGTACATAGTACTTCAAATTTGATACTCACCTGATATTGATAATTTCTGAACCATTGTTTCAAGTCCCAGTCCCATAGGATCATCTGCAATGTAGGAAATGAAATATAATTAACATAATATAGCTGTAAAGTATATCTGCATCATTCGTAGCAACAAAGTTAAATTAACTACACAGCTATCAATACCATATTCCCACCAGAAAAAGTATTTTTAATTTTTAATTGGGAAAAGATGGGATGCAGAGAGACAGAATAAGGACAGAGTTGCAAGAAGAGAATAAGGAATAAGTACTTTTTTAATGCCAGAAGCAGCTGAGGGGCAGACTTTGGTTTTTGGTGAGGCAGCTATATACACAGAAAGCCCTTTACAAAAAGCAGAGCACTTTTTTAAGCCGGAGAAACTAGACGGACAACAGTTTTAGCAAACTGTCAGAAGGAAAAATTTAATTAAGCCAGTATTTATCTTATACCCTCTTCTCACGTCCAATATTGCACCTCAACTAGATGGAACAGTTTTCACTCCATGCCTTCCTGGCCCTTGCTGTTTAAAACAAAATTAACATTTTGCCTTTCTACTGCTATGCTGAAAGAACCTCCCAAATGCTGCCTTGTTCCAAAGAAGTGTGAAACTAGACCTGGATATGGTTTTCTTCCACTCAAATAGGTGAAAAATGTCCATATTTTTAAAATCATCAAATGCAGTCAAAAAGACTTGAATCTAACTTCCAATGCTTAAAAAAAAGGCAAGGTACCCCGAACAGGTCACCTGGTTTTGACTGTGTAAGAAATGACATAAAAAGTCATGTGCACAGCATTAAAAATTCTTCCTTTAATTACTTGCTAATCTATTTCCTATAACACCTGGTCATCGCACCTTCCGGACAATGTTCCGTTTTGTTATGAAACTCTCTTCCCATTGTCTGGTACGAATAACACTAGTATGTCTCTGTCCAGCAGCAAGGCAGCATCAACTTACACCATCTTTACTATTGCAAAACATCTCCAGCCATTAAACAGGAGCATCAGTAAACAAAAGTTTAGCACAGGGTTACAAAAAAAAAATTTTCCGACAGGCATGCAAAATTGGAATCTAAGAGGTGCATTTTCAGGAACATATGAACATACGAACAAGGAACACTTCCCAGTAGGACACTCAGCCCTTTAGGCCTGCTCAACCACTCAATAAGAATCATGGCTGAGCTGATTTTAACTTCAACTCTACATTCCTGCATTCCCCCAATAATCTTTCATCCCTTTGGCGATTAAGAATCTATCTACCTTGGCCTTAAAAAAATATTTAAAGGATTCTGCATTCATTGCCTTTTGGAGGAAGGGAATTCCAAAGACTCTCAAGCCCAAAAGACAAAGTTTTCCTTATCTCTCTCTTGAATGGGCACCCGCTTATTTTTAAACTATGATCCCTAGTGCTAGCTTTTTCCTGCAAGAGGAAAGATTCTTTCCTCATCCACCCAGTCAAGTGCCCTCAGGATCTTGTATGTTTCAATTAAGTCGGGTCTGATTCTTCCGAACTCCAGAGGACACAGGCCTAGTCTGTATAGCTTTTCTTCAAAGCGATCTGCTCATTTCAAGGAGTGGTCCAGGAAACCTTCGCTGAACTGTTTCCAATGCATTAAAATCCTGCCATAGTGACCAGTACTGTACATAGCACTCCAGACACGGTCACTGCATTACCTTGTGTAATTGAAGTATAACCTCCCTACTCTTGCATTCAATTCCACTCACAATAAAACCACATTCTATTAGCTTTCCTAATTACTTGCTGTACCTGCAGGCTGACCTTCTGCAATTCACGTAATAGGACACCCAGATCACTCTACAACCTCTCACCACTGAGATAGTTTTTCTTGTTCTTCCAGCCAAAATGGACAATTACACACTTTCCCACATTAAGCTCAATTTGCCAGATCTTTGCCTACCCACTTAACCTATCCATATCTGTTTGTAGGCTCCTTTTATTCTCCTCACAACTCATTTTCCTGCCTATCTTTGCATTATCAGCAAATTCAATTCCTTCATCCAAATTATTCACATGTATTGTAGAGTTGACGCTCCAGCACCAAGCCTATGGCAAACACTTGTCACATTCTACTAGCCTGAAAATGACCCAATTTTTCCTACATTCTGCTTCCTGTTAGCCAATCTTTTATCCATGCCAAAGCTACCCCAACACCACGTGCGATTATTTTCTACAATAACGTTTGATGCAACACCTGGTCAAATGCCTCCTAGAAATCCAAGTACAATCCGTACATTGGTTCCTCTTATCCATAACATAAGTTACTTCAAGAACGCCAATAAATTAGCTAAACATGACAAAACTATGTTGGCTCTGTCCGATGACCTTAAATTTATCCAAGTGCCCTGCTTTAACACATTTAATCATAGCTTCAGACACTTTCCGTATTACAGGTGTGAAGCCAGCTGCAATGTAGGTTCCTGCTTTTTACTTCCACCCCCATTTTGACGAGAGGAATTTCATTCTTTATTTTCCAATCTAATGGAACCTTCTTCAAAGCTAATGCTAGTTGGAAAATTAAAGCCATTACAACAAATCTTTCACTAGCTACTTCTTTTAAAAACCTAGGATGATATCCATCAGGATCCAGGGAGTGTCTTAAATGAAAAAAAAAAGACAAGAATGCAAGAAAGAGGAGGAATAGGCCAATCAGCCCTTCAAGCCCACCTCACCCTCCATCAGATCATGGCTGATCTTCTACTTTAACATTACTTTCCAGCCCTGCAACTTTTGATGTTTTTAATATTTAGATATTTATAAGTCTCAGGCTCGAGCATATTTAGTAACTGAACCCCCACAGCCTACTGAGGCAGACAATTACAAAATTCAACATGCCATCGGTGAAGAAATTCCTTCCCATCCCGGTCCTAAATGGTTGGCCCCTTGTTCTGCATCCAAGTTTGAGAACTTCAGCTCAGTGAAATAGCTGTTCCTGCATCTGTCCTATAGATTTCTGAGAGAATTGTGTATGACAGAATGAGCTCACTCTGTAGACTGGGTTTCTTTCTTTGAAAGTTTTATGATGCTTCCAGTCATAGCTCATGGATCTCCTGGTTACTCTTGCCAAACAGTCTTGATGCTTCCTGGCAGAGCAACCTAAAGTGTCCTCCCTTGTAGTGTTTAAGATGGATTGAAGGGCAGACAAAGCATTGTGGACATTCTATGATTCCTGTTTGGTGAGCACTGTCAGTTGGCTGTGAGGACTAACTCACAGCACTTCATTCAACCCCAAGTCCAACATTGGATTTTCTTCAGCAGTGTGACTGCTGCAGGTGTCAAACTCATTTTTGGGCCAAACTGCAGGAGACTGAAGACCAGATTAGTCGATGATCAGTTTAGCAGTCAATAGTGCCTTGAATGTAAAACCCTCCGCTAACCTTAAACTACCTTGTGGTGGTGTCAAATGGTTCATTGCGCTTAAAGTCTATTTACTGGCAACGGTGCACACATGGCAGGCTCGACAGAAAGTACAGATACAGATACAATCCAACTAAAAATGTGGAGATGATTAAAGTCACAAGGCAAGAAAAGGGATGACAGTAGCAACTGCACCTTGGGATAGCAACAGGAACAGACTGCAGTGGCAACATACGGCAGGAAGTTCAAGTGACAGAATTAAACAGGGAGCCTTTCAAAAGTAATTAAACAAAAATGCAGACAACAATTGAAACCTGCTCTAAGATCTCTTGAATCTCCCTCATCATTAACACAAGTTGGACCTATTTTTATATGAATTCTCTGTTGAATGAATGGTTTGTCCTCTTTTCATTTTATGGACCTGAAAACTTGGAAAGAGCCACTTTTCATCATTCATTATTGAACACACATCCAAAATCTTTGATATCTGCTGGCAACTGAGCACAATTATGGAACATGTATTTAAACTTGACAGGATACCGAGATTTCACGGCATGTGCTTGAAGGTCCACAAAGACTTGGGCCATGTCAAGAGTGAATTACTGCAAAACACCCTGTGTCTCTTGGAACAGGACTGAAATTTGGAAGGATCATTTTGTAACTGCTCTTCTAAGTATCGAACTGAGGCACTACACAGAATGCAGAAAATACACCCAGCCATCAATCTGACACTCATATTATGCTTTAAAACATCTGTGAAATCAAAGAAGGCTTTTATTTCACAAGCTTTATGAAAATATCTCACACACACACATGAAACCAAGTGAATTAAGAACTTCCACTCTTGTGCTGTTCAATCTCACGTTAAAAACACATGACAAAGCTACATCTTATTGAATGGAGGCACCATCCTAACTAAATGTTTATGGATTTATTTGAATATTGAAGAGAAATAACAAAAAAGACAAGCTATCAAACCATTTTGTCTTGCAGTCATGGGGACAGGATTGCAAAATACCGAATTGCAATGTGGATAACAGTTTATACTGTGTGAGAAGAAGGATGTTGATGGATTGGCATTTTCCATGAGAACATTCTTGACATGCAGGATAAATTGCTCCTCCCTTTCAAATTAGGTATTCTTGCGAGTCTGTCCTGATTTTCCCAAAACAAAAAGCTTTCACACATGTTTTTGCTTCCAGTAATACTCAATTCTCAACTATTGGGTGACTACTCACAATTACAATTACAATTAAAACATTCTGAAAAGCTAATTAGATGTAGCAAAGTTTGCCAGATTTATTTTAAAAAACCCACTTTTGTTGAAAGTAAGTTTTTCATTTTTTAAGTTTATCTTTTTTTAAATGGTGTTCATCTAATCATGACCAGTTATTCATGTCTAAAAACTAAAATTTAGAGCGATATTAAGTGCATGCACGTGACAACTGAAATTAACTCCACAGAGGCCAGTATCCCCTCACCAAATTACCCTTTGTTTACACATGGGGAGTCCTTGGCACTGGTCCGGCTTCCTCAGAGCCAGCTCACAGAGTGAACAGAACCTCTGACGCTCCTGCTCTCATCTGTCAGCCAAGGCTACCTGATTAGAACAAAAACAAAGTTGCTGGAAAAGCTCAGCAGGCCTGGCGGCATCTGTGAAAGAGAAAACAGAGTTAACGTTTCAGGTCCGGTGACCCGTCCTCAGAATCGGACCCGAAACATTAACTCTATTTTCTCCTTCACAGATGCTGCCAGACCTGCTGAGCTTTTCCAGCAACTTTGTTTTTGTTCCTGATTTACAGCATTCGCAGTTCTTTTGGTTTTTGTTTTACCTGATTGGGGCTGTTCCAATCAGAGAATTCATATGCTATGACATCGATCTGGGTTTACCTCAACACAATCTCTACATCCCTCCCCCTCTGAGCCCAAGGTCATAGACCAGTTTTTTTCGTAGCTCCTCCTCGCGCATTTTAGCACCAAATCAGGTTCCTCTAACTCTGCCTCCGATACGGGAGGCATGTAACGCACAGAAGCGCGGCATGTAAAGAACAGTAGCTCGCCTCTTGTGCGCAGAGCGTTTTGGAAAAAATTAATTCTCTTCTTCAGGCGACAGGCATCAAGGGGGTGACATCCAGCGTGACTATCTCAGATTCGGAGGGATCTGCATCACAGAGAGGGAGAACCCATGGGTTGCGGAACAAATGGAAAGGCTGTTGAGGAGCTGGGCATGTTTTGCTCCTGCATGGTTTGCAAGGAAGTGGGAGAGTTTTGTCTCCTGTGAAGCTATAGGCTGTTTCTTTAAGGCTGCTTTCAAAGTTTGGACTGATCTTTCTGCCAGAGCACTGGATGATCAATGGTATGCAGCTGTCCTTGTATATCGAATACCATTCAACTTCAGGAAATACTCAAATTCCCTGCTGGTAAACGATGATCCATCATCTGTGAGTAACACATGCGGAAGGGTGTGTGTTGAAAAATATGCATGCAGTTTATTTATCGTCGTTCCCGTGTTTGACAAATGAACTCGATGCATGTCCAGCCACTTTGACTGGGCGTCCAAAATGACTAAGAACATTGAGCCCACAAAAGGACCTACATAGTTGATGTGTACCCGAGCCCAGGGTTTACAAGGCCATTCCCATGAATGTGGGGAGAGCTCCTAGCAGTAATTTTTGCCCTTGCTGGCACTCTCGGCACTGGCCCACCGATGCAGCTATGTCTGCATCCAGTCTTGGCCACCAGATGTAACTTCATGCCAACATCTTCATTTTGGAAACCCTGGATGACCCCGGTGGAAATTGGACAGTATCTGGTGATAACCTTTGCTCAGGACATTCATCTTTACTCCCCATAATAATATGCTATCTCTACTGTGATCTGGTCTCTCTGGGTCCAAAAAGGTTTCAATTCTGGTTGTGACAGCCTTTTGCTTTCCCTCCAACCACCACCAGCTGTTTCAGTCTTGCCAGGACTGGATTTTTCTGCATCCAAAGTCTTATTTGTCAGCTGTGACTGAAAGTGTGTCAGAAAATTTAAAACCATTACAGACTCTTCAGATGGTGTATCTGCCAGTGGGAGGCACCTCAATCCATCTACATTTACCACTTGGATTCCTGGATGGTGTTCCAACTTGCACTTAGTATGAGAGCCCACTGCTGAATTCAGCCTGAAGCTATGGGCAGCACTGTTTTGTCCTCTTTAAGTAGCCCTTGCAGGGATTTGTGATCTGTCATTATTACAAATTTACATCCGTAAAGGTGTTGGTGTACTTCTAAGTTCCAAATATGACCGCCAAACCTGCCTTCTCTATCTGAGTGTATTTACACTTTGCATTAGGTAATCATGCACCATTCAGCATTACTCTCCACTGGGCCACCTATGAGCTAATTCTACCCTGATGCCATACGGGGAGGCACTGCAATGTCAATACCACATCTCACCTGGGATCATAGTGTGTCAGCACCTGAGGGGATAATAGCTGTTTCTTCATCTCCCTGAAAACCATGGCTTGGCTACACAACTGTTTCCAAGGCTGGCCCTTCTTAAGATGCAAAGGTGCTAGGTTACGTATGGACATTTTGCAATTATTCACCAGTCCAAGGAAAGATCCAAGCTCTGTTACAGATGTGGGAGCCAGGTCACCTTTGATTGTCCTCACTTTATCCTCCAACAGGTGTACCCTGGTCTTGTCGATTCTGTAGCCCAAGTAGATCAACTGGAGTGCCTGGAACACATATTTTTGCCTTCTAAGGCATACACTTGCCTGGGAGAAATGTCTAAGGACTATATCCAAGCCTTGCAGCTGGAGGCAGACTTGCTAGCATTATTGGTACCTGACAATGGAAGGGAATTTCATAACAGACAGAACATTGTCAAGAAAGTTCGATGACCAGGTGTTATAGGAAATAGATTGCATAAAAATTCTTCCTTTAATTACTTGCCAATGAACATGACTTTCTAATACACTTTACTAAGCTCCTCATTAATCTTCCCTGTTATTATCTTCCTTGCACGTCAACTTGATAAATGATGACCTGGACATCATAAATATTTTCCATTGTCTGCTGAAAAATTACACAGGCTGACAACACCCCAAATGGCAGTGTTGTATGTAAGTATAAACCCTCATGTGTATTAATCGCAGCATACTTCTGGGAATCCTCATCTATCTACAACTGCAAGTATGAACGGCTCGTGTCCAGCTCTGTGAAGGACAGCCGCCCTGGCAGCTTTACATATAAATCCTCTTTGGAAGACAACTGGGTATTTATCCAGTTGCAAAAAGGAGTTTACTGCTTGTTTAAAAGTCCTGCAAACCAGGACTTCAAATCAGCACAACCTGTTGCCCATTCTGCAAACTGGACTGGTTTGATGATTCCTTCGCTTTCCAGCCTTCTGATTTCTGCCTGTACTTTTGGCCATAAGGAAAATGGGCATTGTGTAGGCCTTACAGAATCGTGGAACTACTTCCTGGTCAACATGCAAGGTGCCCTTGGCTCCTTTGATAGTCCCTAGACCTTCCTGAAAAATATCCGGATATTTAATTAGGAGTAGCACAGGCAGCCATTTTCTAATCAAAAATGTTGAGATAACCTCGGTGAATCTTTCTCAAATAATTTCATTCCATTAAGTTTAGGCCCATGTCTTTACTACAATCAGTGGTAATTGAACCAGCTTCTCATAAGAGACCAGAGCCGAAGTTGTACCCTTATTCTGTAAATGCTCATCGGTATAGGTTCTCAGTCTAGCCGAGGTTTTGCACAAACCTAAGAGTTGAAGTCCAGAGCGAATTTTGTTAAAGAATAGTTCTGTGATCACTGAATTGGCTATGCTGGTATCAACCTCCATTAGAACCAGGCAAACATTTAACCAGACATTTATTTTGATTGAAACAGAAACAGAAGTTGCTGGAAAGGCTCAGCAGGCCTGGCATCATATGTGAAGAGAAATCTTCACAGCAACTTCTGTTTTTGTTTCTGATTTACAGCATCTACAGTTCTTTTAGCACTTATTTTGGTTGGTTCTGATTTGGATGTTGCTAAGCATTTTAGCTGTTCCAACCCAAATACCAGTGGACTTTCCAGGGTGTGCACTCTCCTACATACTGGCCCGAGTTCTCTTACTCAATTTAGGTTTCAAGGGACCCTTTTGCTGTCTCAAGTCGGCATACCGGGAGCAACTACCGGGAGCTTGCCAGCCCCGATCGTGAAGAAAATTTTGACATACACCTAAAGGCCTTTCAGCACCTTATTAAGGGTTAAACCAACATCACATGCCTCTGCCGGTCATCTTAACCTAGTCAAAAATCTGTAAACAGTTTCCCCTGGTTCTCGAATTGCTGAGTAAAACCCTTAATGTCTTAGAATTAGACGACACTTGGGGGCTGTAATATCCCTGAACTAAATCCTTCAGCACTTGACAGGTTTTAGTATCTGGCGTGTCAGGGAAAGTTAGGCTCCTGAAAACCAAAAAGGCTGAGGGTCCACAAGGCATCAGGAGAATTACTTGTTGCTTTCCATCTGCCCCAACGTCATTTGGCCAGAAAAAGTAACACTTTCTTTCCACATACTGGGCCCAGTCTTCAAATGGCAGGACTGAACAAGTCAAGCGTCCCAAATAACAGCATGATGCCAGAAATGCATATCCCAACTCAAAGATAACATTGCAAGTAAATTTCTTCAGGACCATGCTTTTCTCTCATCGCCATTGAAATAACTCTACAGAGGGCAATATCCCATCAAGAAGTCACCCTTTACTTAGGCATGGAGAGTCATTGACACTGATCCAGCTCCTCAGAGCCAGCTCTCTGAGTGAGCAAAATGCAAGGTCTCCTCTTCTTAACTGTCAGCCAGGGTTCCCTGATTGGACCAGATTAACAGCCCCAATCAAGGCACTCATATTCAATGATGTCCACCTGGCTGACCTTGTTACAATTACTGCAACTACCTCAATGTGATTGGCTCATTATCTACTTGCCAACATCACTGCTGCAGTTACATGCCAACCATCCCCTTACTTTGGCACCACATTGCAATTGCTATCTGCAAACCCAAGCCACGGAAATCACTATATTATTGCGGTTAGTCTTCTCAGAGCTAACTTCCAAGAAGTATTCTCTTATTAACTACTGACTGAAAAATCATGGCCACAATTTATATTTTAAAAAGTAGATTATTTTGGTAAAGGCGTTGCCAAGTCTATTTATGAATAGTGAACAAGTTCTACCAATGAAGTTGCTTAAGCAGAAATATAAAATTCAAAGTAATAAAAGCACATTGTATGCACATTTTTACTAATTCTACAGGAAATTACTGTTAGTTCCAGCATAACGTTCAGAAAAATTAGAACATATTAATTACAATTTAAAAAAATTAAATTTCATAGACTGAGTTAAATCTATGGTTTTCAGAGCAACTGAATAAAGGTTAACCATTTGTTCTTAATATTTCAAAGTGGGCAGATATGTAAGTGGGTTGTCAAATACGAAAATAAAATCAGTGCTTAAGAGTTTGCATAAAATATCAACAGATTACAACTGAGGATGTTATGTTCTGCTGGGATATATTCCACAATGTAAGATGCCATTTTATCTATTGAACTACTCATTAGCTGCAGTTGAGTACTATATATATAGCCATACAATTATATAAAATGTTCTCAAATTAAAAAGTGCCAGTTTTAGTACATCAGAAAAATGTTAGAGCTATAAATGCAATAATACAAGAAACCTATAAACCCTTACATCACAGTCTGGCTCACAACATCAAAGTTCAGGATGGAAAGTCTTTCAATTCATGAAAAGCAGTCCCTGGAAATTTATTCACTTTGATTAGTCAACATTATCAAAGATGATATTTCAGAACTTTAATACATTACTGGTGGAATTTTCACATTCCCTGGGCAATGACAAGTTACTAGAGAAATTATGAAGAAGAAAATAGAATCCCAAAATAGAAAAAAGAGGTCAGCTTTTTAACCCATGGTTAGAATGGTGAGACAAGAATCTCGCTAATGAGCAGTGAGAGTCCTACTTGCATGCATTATTGTCTCATCATTTTCTATTCTTGCTTCATTTATATGTAGATACTATTCTCACACAACGGAACTAGACGGCAACAATTCCAGGCATTCCAAGGAACAAGTACCTTGTAGCTCCAGCTTGCCACTTGCATCTTGGGGCCTCCATCTTGGGGGTGCTCCATGGATAGCAACCAGCAGCATCCTCAGTCCATGGAGGTTGGCACTGAACATGCACCAGCCTTACCAAATCACCATGGCACATCTCCAACTCACTTTGTGCTTGTAAGTACAAGTCATCGCCAACTTGCATTGTAATGTTGCTGCCAGGCCATTTTAGGGGCAGGTACAGGAATCTATCTCGTGTATCAGAGCAGGATCCACATCTCAGGGCTCTTTGCTTGCTTTCTTAGTGCAGGCTCACTTTGCACTTGCTTAATACTCAGTATTGCTGACTTGCCTTTTTGCGCTTTTCTGCCTTGCTTTTTTGCGCTTTTCTGCCTCATTTCTAAAACACCATTCACAGTCTTCTTTCTTGCTTTGCCTTTTAGGGTATCCATAAAGCCAGGTATCTTATGGTTTTCAGCAGTGATCCATTAAGGGGCTGGACATACAATTTTCGCCTGCAGCTTACACAGCAAACGCGCAAATGTTCTTCAACCAAATGGCCATGTGTCAAAGTCCAAGGGGAGCAATTCTCAGTCAAGGGGGTTACTATCAATCAGAGAGTGTAACTGCAGTTGGTCAAGTGCAGCACCTGATCCTAGTCCAGGGGCTTGGACACGGTCAGTCAGCTGCTGGGCCCAGTCACATATCATATTGCCCAAGGAATGGTTCACAGTTACTCCTGAAGGTCTACTGCAGTCAGTCAGGAGAATTAGCAGCAAGTCAATCAACAAACGACACAGAGGGGGGTCTGGTCACTCATCAGTCGAGTTGTCCTTCAAAGGCAGTGAGAGGGGTGAGCTATGATCTGTCATGCAGTCTGTTCACTGAAAGTCAAGGTGGTTTCTCAGGACCACTGCTTTGGTAGGAAAGCTGGGGAAGTCAGCATTGGAAACAGTATGTTTTGGCAAAATATTTAACATAAGGCACAACTCAATTCATAAGGCTGGAGATGATATTGCTTCGGGGGACATGGGTCACTCAGGGTGCAGTGCATCATTTTGGCCAGCACAGCTAAGCTTTAGACCTGGGACTCAGGTGGGAACGTTGTGAGGTGAGGTCTTAAACAAAAGAGTTGGATGGGAAATGTGTGGAAGCTCAGTGTTATTCGGGTTGACAAGGAGTACAAGGAAGAAAGGAACATGAAGGTTTGGGTGAGTCACGTTGAATAGTGTGTTGGGAGAGTCACATTGAATAATGTGTTGAGCCTGTGACTCACTCCATGTAGCACAACCTGTGCAGCCTTTCACGCTGAAAAGCAAATGCACAATGGAAATGAACAATGGTTGTCACAACACAGAAATAGGTGAGGTGCTTTTTTTTTGGTCTGAGGACATGGGCTGTACTTTGTGATATGAAACTCTTACAAAGGGCAATTGCATTTATCAAGCAAAGACAGTACAGTCTGGAGTTATCTTAATCATAGCACCCGATAATATGCAGTGAACAATGTTGTGGACTACAAATCCCAGCCACAAGCAATCTTGCACATGTCATTTCATAATGATCATAGTCATGCTTTTTAGCAGAAGGGATCAAAGGTGTCCTTGAAAGGACTACTTGCAAGGCACACATTAGAAAGAAAACCAATCCAAAGTCAGAAAAGTTGGGAGCTGATTTCCTCTCACCTTGAAATAAGTATTTGCTAACATGTTCTTATATGCAATTCAGTCTTTCGAGTGACGCAGGGGCAATAGGGTTGAAATACAAGGTTTCAGTAATCCTAATGAATTTACAATCTCCTATTATATTGTGCAACATGCTTTGTACAGCCCACATAAGAAAAAGGTCCACTATACCAAAGTTCCATGTACAGGCATTCCATGTCAAAATCCTCGATGTCTCACTGTATTGAGGACTAGGCTAAAACGTCACATTTATAAGATACAAATGTTGACTGCTAATACTACGAAGAACCTGCTTTCTCTCTAATATTCTGGACAACATAGCTGGATTCCTCCAGGTGCAGGACACTAGACTGTACCCACATTACACTGAGAGCGCCATACGACAACACTGTGGCCTCATCAACAAAAAAAAAGGGTTCCATTTCATCAATGTACAGGTAATCTATAAACACTGATTTGACATCTTACAAGTCTGCACCCAAGGAGCCTGATGTTTATACCCTTGAGAACTCAAGTATCTGCATTGTTTCAAGAGCCAGATGCCTTACAAAAATGGTTAATGGAGACGAGGACTATCCTGGGCAAATGGAGCTGATGACCCTAATAAGCAACCTCTGACCAAGACCAAGCATATGTAAAATGTTGCCCATTTTTCCAGAACAGCCATTATGGAGCATATGATAAGCAGCCTAAAGATGGCTTTTTTGACGCTTGGATTGGTCACGGGCAGAAGGGTTCAGTGGCAGTGTGTGCTATCAGTGCTCTGCACATCACAGCCAGGCAAAGTGGGGGTATCACAGATGCTGAAAACCTGGTACAGCAGCAGAAGAATTCAAAGCAGGAAGATGAGCACACTAAGCAGGAAAAATATCACCCTCAATATGAGCAGCAATACAACATCAGGTGCAACAAGCCACAGGACTTAACTGATGCCAGCTTCCAATAGATCAGAGTTTGGCAAAGTGATCATTCATTTACTATGAATTTATTGTTTCTTGAATCGCAAGGAACCCCTCTTTGCTCCCAGAAGGAAAAGAGTTTTTTTTTGCTTAACTTTGATTTTCCTGTTGTTCAATAAAATGCTTCAATTGCTTCAAGGCTTTATACCAGTAACAATAGCAAGATGACAGTTAGGGAAAGAGGCAAGATACAAACATTACTGATGTAGAGGGAGAAAAGGTACAGAAAGTTATGACACTAGATCACAGACACCAATGTGTTGTTTTTGTCAGTTCCCTTCAATTCCTTTCAACTCTTTGCAGAAGATGCAAGGTTATGGACACAGTGAAAGTGCTTATAAAGCTCAGCAGGTCTGGCAGCACCTGTGGAGAGAAAACAGAATTAATGTTTCCGGTCCAGTCACTCTTTTTCAGAACTGATTGTAGCTGGAAAAGGTTGGTATATATGCTGAAGATAGAGTGGGGGAAGGGGGTAGAAGTGAATGATAGGTGGAGATGGAGAGAGAAAGAGAGAGAGAAGAACAGTTGGGCAGGCAAAGGAATGTGTAAAAGTGAACCTAGTAGAATGAATAGCTGCTAATGGGGTCCATTAGTGGCTGACAATGTCGTTTGTGATAGGAGCCCAAGTGATGTCAAGGCCTGGCTTGCGGAGGTTAGGGTAAGGACATGGGAGAACATGATCAAACACTAGAATTGTTGAATTCAATATTGAGTCCAGAAGGTTGCAGGGTTGCCAAGGGGAAAATGAGGTGCTGTTCTTCCAGCTTGCGCTGAACTTCACCAGAGCACTGCAGCATGCCTGAGACAGAGATATTAGCCAACAAACATGGCGATTTGGAGGCTCAAAGTTATTTTCTTAGACAGGACGGAGGTGTTCTACAAAGCGGTCATCCAGTCAGCGCATTGTCTCCACCATGTGGTAAGCATTGAATCCATTAACGAGATTGAGTGAAGTGCAGGTAAATGGCTGCTTCACCTGGATGGTGTGTCTGGATAGTGAAGCGGAAGGAGGCAAAGAGACAGATGTTACAAATTCTGCGATTGCATCAGGCAGTGCCAAAGAAGTCTGGGGAGATGCAGGAATGGAGGAGAAATACTGACATAAAATCATGGACTGAGAGTAGCTTGGATCTTGCAGCTGTTCTTAAGATTGCAAGCTTACTTCAAGGTTTACTTCTAGATTTCTTACAGTTCTTACGTTTCAGCAGTATAAGATTTTTATTTTGATTCATTTTTGGCTCTTTGATAGTCAAAAACGCAAAAAAACTGTTTTCTTTTTTAAATCGAGTTGTGTTAACAAAGCTTTCGCACAAGTTTACAACATAGATGACTCAAGTTATTTTTACCTACAAAAAGAAATATGCTCAGAAGGAGAGTTTTTTTTAAAAAATCGCTAAAGAGATTTTTTTTAACGACAGAGGAGAATTTATTTTGAAACAGTTGTGCTTACGGAGCTTTTGGAGAGGTCTACACACAGACAGCTCTGGAGTGAGACTTCTTTTAATAAGATTGAAAGCTGTCTGCTGGACCACTTGAGGAGTTGTCATTTTTAATTCGATTGTTCAGCTAAGTAGTTGATTTTGTTTAAGACTTATAGGTTTGATAATGATAACTAAGCAAAATTTTTAAAAAACTAAGTAAGGAAACATAGTTTATTTTATATATATGGTGCTTTTGAAGGCTGCTTCTTTTTAGGTTTAATGTCATTGAGGGCGTACAAGAGCCACAGAGTTAGATGGCTAGTAGACTTATAGAAGTCATTACACAGCAGGGATGACTGTCAAAAAAGGTAAGAAGATAGTTCAGAAGACTCCTGTGGCTATTCCTTTGTCAAACAGAAAACAGAAGAGGTAATCAGATCTTAGGCACCAAGAATGAATCTTGTGTTAGGCTGGGACAAAATTTAAAAGAATAATTATTGTGGGGGACTCTCCCACCAAAAGCACAGACAAGGGATTCTGCTGCAGTGAGCATAAATCTAGGACAGTCTGTTGCTTTTCTGGTGCCAGGATTAAGGACATTTCAAAATGTTTGAAGCATATTATTAAAAGGGAGAGTGAGAATATTGTCGACATTGGTAGCAATAACCCATGTAGGGAAAAGATTAAGGTTTTACAGGATGTAAGAGGTTAGGTAGAAGATTAAAAACCATACCTCAAAAGTAGCAATCTCTGGTTTACCCCTGGTGCCAAGCTCAAATGAGGTAAAGAATAAAAAGATAAAGACGACAGATCACTGGCTAAAGGGGTAGTGTAATGTCCAGGGATTCAGGTTCTTGGATCATTGGGTTCCCGTCTGGGACAGAAGAGACCTGTCCAAACAGTTGCACCTGTACTTGAATGGGACCTGTACCCTTGCAGAGAGATTTCCTACGTCTATTAAGCCAGTGCGTGTGCATGTGCGCGTGTGCGTGTGCGTGTCTAAATCCTAAGTAGCAGACTAAATAGAAAGATAGAAAAGGATGTTTTTGAATCTGAAAAGAACAATTAATTAGAAAAGACAGAAAAGAGGAAGTCAAACAACAAAGTCACTCTGGAAGAATTAAACTGCATTTATTTCAATGCAAGGATTCTTACAGGTAAGGCTGATGAACTCAGATCATTTTTGGGAACATGGGATTGGGGTGTCACAGCTATTACAGAAACTTAGTTGAGGACAGGACTGGCAGCTCAATGTTCCAGGTTTCAGATGCGATAGGAAGGATAGAAAAGGAGGCAAAAGAGGAGAGGGTGTGGCATTTTTGAATTACAAAAACATTACTGCTGTCACTAGAGGAGACAGTCTCAAAAAATCGTCCAGTGAAAATATACAGATTGAAATTAGAAATATGAAAGGAATGGTCACCTTGATGGGATTGAACTCCAGTCATGCCCAACAGAGGAAAATTCAGGAACAAATACGTAGAGTGATTTCAAATATACGGATGAATAATACGGTTGTAATAGTATGTGATTTTAATTTTCCAAACACTGTCTGGGACTACAATTGTGTTAAAGGTTTGGATGGTGAGGAATTTGTTAAATGTGTTCAAGAAATTTTTCTTTATCAGTACGTAACTATTTCTCCGAGAGAAGGAGCAAAACTTGACCTTCTCGTGGGTAATTAAGACAAAGCAAGTGACGGAAGTGAGAGCAGGGGAGCACTTTGGGTTAGTGATCATACATTTATTTTATTTAAAATAGTTATGGAAAAGGATAAGCCTTCCGTAAACATTATTATTTTCAAATGGAGTAAGACAAATTTTAGTGGTACGGAACAAGAACGTTCAAAAGTTGACTGGAATCGACCTTTTGCAGGTAAAGAGATGGCCGATAACTGGGAGGCTTTCACAAGTGGCATAAACAGCATTCTGAGTCATTATGCTCTTGATGGAGTGAAAGGTAAGGCTAGTAAGATTAGAGAACAATGGATGAATAAGAATATTGAGAGTTTAGTCAAGAATAAAACAGAATCATGTATTAGATATAGATGACTGGGTTCAAATGAATCTCTTGAACAGCATAAAGAACGTAAGGGCATTCTTAAGAAGGCAAAAACAGGACATAAGATAGCCTTGGCAAAAACATTAAGGTTAATCCAAAGTGATTTTACAAGTACTTTAACAGCAAGAGAGCACCTGGACAAAGAGTAGGACCCCTTAAAAATCAAAGAGATCATCTTTCTGTTGAACCTAAGGAGATGGGAGAGATGTTAAATGAATATTCCATGCCCATTTTTATTGTGGAGAAAGAAATGGAGGCTAGAGAATTCAGGGAAATAAAATCGATGTTTTGAAAACCACCCACTTCACCTTTAACGGCCAAATATATGAACAGATAGAACATAGAACAATACAGCGCAGAACAGGCCCTTCGGCCCTCGATGTTGCGCCGACCTGTGAACTAATCTAAGCCCATCCCCCTACATTATCCAGATCAACTACCCAGATCAACGGGAGACCACGGGATCACCTATCTCCAGACTAATAGCTGAAGCAGTGATGTGGAGACTTGAAAGCATGGCCCTTCCGCTAATCCAACCAAAACTATGGATACGCTACGTGGACGACACCTTCGTCATTATTAAACGGGCCAAACTAGAGGAGACACACAAACTAATAAACACCCTCACTGGAATCAGATCCACCAGAGAAGAGGAAGAGAATTAATAGCTCCCATCCTGGACATCATGGTGGAACGCAGGACCAATGGGGAGTTCCTAACAAAGGTACACAGGAAAGCCACACACACTGACCAAGTGCTGAATTTCAACAGCAACCACCCTAACACACACAAACAAAGTTGCATGAGAACACTATTTAACAACAACACACTGCAGCAGCATAGAACTATGCCAAGAAGAAGAAGAGTGCCTCTTCCAAGTATTCAAAAACGACGGATACCCAAAAAACTGGGTCAGAAGATGCCTATTACACGAACGACACCAGGAAGATACTACACGCCCTGACACACTCATCACACTACCTTACATCAGGAACACATCTGAACTGATCACAAGACTCCTACGACCACTGGGTATCAGAGAAGCACACAAACCCACATCAACCTTATGACAACTGCTCACCTGAACCAAAGACCCACTACCCACTATGGACAGGGCCAATGTCATATACAAGATTCCCTGCAAAGACTGCAACAAACATTACACTGGACGAACAGGAAGGAAATTAACCACAACAGTACACAAACATCAACTGGCAACAAAAAGACACGACCAATACTCACTAATCTCCATCCACATAGATAAGGAAAACCACCAATTTGATTGGGACAACACCAGGATCCTGGGACAGTTGAAGTAGAGTCAAGTACGGGGATTCTTAGAGGCCTGGTTCTCCACTAAGAAAGCCACCAATAAACACAGAGCTAGACCCCACATACACTCCATTGTGAAGGAAAACCGGAAGTGAGGTAATCCAGCTCAAAGGACACCAAATCTTAAATGACAGGCAGGAACACATAATAGCGCTTCATCAGAGGGTGCGCTGATGATACGCTGATGAGGGTAATGAAACGTCTGCGGAACAATGAACCAGCTCGGCGAGCCAACCAACCACACTATCCACAAACTGAGCTACAAATCTACTCTAAAACCTTAAACAGTTCACAATACAGAAAAGGAAGTGCTGTAGGTCTTAGAAAATATAAAGATGGATAAATCTCTGGGATCGAATCTAGTGTATCCCAGGATATTGTGGGATATTATGGATAAAATTAGAAGGCCCCTTGCAGAAATATTTGTATCAACTACAACTGCAGGTGAGGTGCTGGATGACTGGAGAGTGGCTGATGTTGTACCTTTCTTTAAACAGGTCTGTAAGAAGAAGCCTGGAAACTATGGGCCTTTGAATCTGACTTCAAGTTGTTGTTGTTGTCAGATAAGTTGTTGGAAATGATTCTGAAAGATTATATCTATATGCATTTGGAGAAGCAAGGAACGACTGGGCAGAGTGAGCATGGTTTTGTGGGGAAATCCTGTCTCACAAATGTGATTAAGTTTTTTGAGCAAGTAACCAAGAAGACTGATGAGGGCAGAGCAGTAGACACTGTTTACTTAGGTCTTAACAAAGCCTTTGACAAGGTTCTGCATGGTAGACTAATTAGTAAAGTTAGATCACATGGGATTCAAGATGAGCTCATCCATTAGATACAAAAATGGCTCAATGGCAGGAGACAGAAAGTAATGGTAAATGATTGTTTTTCGGATTGGAGGCCTGTTACCAGCAGTGTTCCACAGGGATTGATGCCAGGTCCTCTTTTGTTCGTCATTCATATAAATGATTTAGTTTGTACATGACACCAAGATTGGTGGTATAATGACAGTGAAGAAGGTTGTCTAAAATTATAAAGAGATCTTGATCAATTGAGTCAACGGGCTAAGGAGTGGCAGATGGAGTTTAATTTGGATAAATGCAAGGTGCTGCATTTTGGCAAAACAAGCAACAGCAGCACTTATACAATTAGAGTTGGAGTCTTGGACAGTGTTGCAGGGAGATCTAAGGGTTCAGGTACATAATTCTTTGAAGTTTGCATCACATGTGGACAGGGTGGTTAAGAAGGCGTTTAGCAATGCCTTCATTGCTCAGACCTTTGAGAATCGGAGTTGGGAAGTCATATTGCTATTGTACAAGACATTGGTGAGGCCTCTTCTGGAGCACTGTGTCCAGTTCTGGCCATCCTGTTATGGGAAAGATATTATTAAGCTGGAGAAGTTTCAGAAGAGATTTACCAGGATGTTACCAGAAATGGAGAGCTTGAGTGATAAGGAGACGCTGGATAGGCTGAGACTTTGTCCACTGGAGAGCAGGAAGTTAAGAGGTGACGTTATAGAAGTTTGTAAAATTATGATGGGTATGATAAAGTGCATGTCAGGTGTCTTTTCCCTAGGGTAGGGGTTTTCAAGACTAGGGGGCATATTTTAAGGTGACAGGAGAAAGATTTTAAAAATACATTAGGGGCATTTCTTTTTAAACAGAGTGGCTCTTGTGTGGAATGAACTTCCAAAAAAAGTGGTGGATGCGGGTTTGGTTTCAATGCTTAAAAGACATGGATAAGTACATGAATAAGGAATGTTTGGAGGGTTATGGGCCAAGCGCAGGCAAGTGGGACTAGTTTAGTTTGTGAATATGGTCGGCATGGACTGGTTGGACCAAAGGGTGTGTTTCCATGCTGCATGACTCTACGCCTCGAAGTGAACCAAGGTGTCCTGGAGGAAACAGTCCCTCCGAAAGGCTGACAAGGGAGTATATGACATGGGAATATATGTCTGGTGATTGCATCTCGCTGGAGGGGTGGAAAAGGCAGCTAATGATCCTCTGGATGTGGATGCTGGTGGGATGGTAAGTGAAGATGATAGGAAACCTATTGCTGTTGTGGGAGGGAAGAGAAAAGGTGAGGGCTGAAGTACAGGAGATGGGTCAGACAGGGATGTGTGCCCCAGTCAACCATGACGGTGGGAATTCCTCGGTTGAGGAAGAAGGTGGACATTTTGGAGGCTCCTTGTTGAAATTGGTATCACTGGAACAGATGCAACAGAGACAGACAAACTAAGAGAATAGAACATAATCTTTACAGGAAGCAGGGTGTGAGGATGTATAGTTAACGTAACTGTGGTTGTCAGTGGGTTTGTAATGGATATTAGTGGCAAAACCATCCCCAGAAATGGGTACAGAGATGTTGTGGAAGGGAACGGAGAAATCAGAGATGGACCAGGTGAAGGTGAGAACAGGGTGAAAACAAGGAACGAAATAGATGAACCTTTCCAAATCCGGAGAAGAGAGGGAAGCGGCACTGATCATGTCATCGACGGACCGGAGACAGCGTTTTGGATTAGGGCCCAAGTAGAACTGGAACAAGGGATATTCCATAACTGGGGCACATGTCGGTACCCATGGCCATACCTAAAGGACCTAAAGGAAATGGGAAGAGTTAAAGCAGAAGTTGTTCAAAGTGAAGACAAGCTTAGCCAGGCAGAAGAGAGATTGTGGTGGATGGGGATGGTTCAGGCCTTTCTTCCAGGAAAAAGCAGCAAGCCATGAGACCACCCTGATGGCAGATGAAGATGTAAAGGATTTGCACATCCATAGTAAAGAGGAGGTAGCTGAAGCCCACAAACTGGAAATTTTGAAAATGATGTAAAGCATCAGAAGAATCATGGATGTAAGGACAAGGGGAGAATTCCCATGTCCATGGGAATACGGACAGATCTTCTCTCATTGGAAATCATCAGTGCCTGGCAGTCTAGCTGTACAACTGTTATTTGCCCTTGTCACTTTCAGCCCGAGTCTAGGTCTTGCTGCATATGGGCACAGACCGATGCTATGTCTGAAGAGTTGTAAGTGATACTGATTATTGAGCAATTATTAGTGAAGAAACCAACTTCTGACCTTCTTACAGAGAAAAGGTCATTAGAGCATCAGCTGAGGATGGTTGGACTAAGAACAATACTCTGAGGAACTCTTGCAGCAATCTTTCAGATTGTGGAGGGGAAGCAATGGTCCAGTGGTAATATTGCTGGACTATTAATCCAGAGACGCAGGGAACGTTCTGGGGACCCTGCCACAGCAGATGGTGGAATTTGAATCCAATAAAAATCTGGAATTAAGATTCTAATGATGACCATGAATACATTGCCAATGTCAGAAAAACCCATCTGGTTCACTAATGTCCTTTAGGGAAGGAAACTGCCATCCTTTCTTGGTCTGGACTACAGCAGTATGATTGACTCTTAACTGCCCTCTGCCCTAGCCAGCAATGCCCTCTTCCTGTGAATGAACAAAAAAACACATCAACCACATTCATCTTCATTTTGCTGAGTATAACTCCAAATCAGTGAAGTGTTCCCTATGGCCTTAGTTTTGTTGAGGATGCTTGATGCCACTTGGCGAAATGATGTTTGGATTTGAAATGACTCGTATGTCACTGCTGGTTCAGACTAAGACTTCCGAGACCAGGAGTCCAGTGTTCGTGGCAGATCTGAGCATTTGTAATCAGATTAAGCAACAGCACTGTAAATAACTACTTCAGTCACTGTGTTAATGATCAAAGAAAGTTGATGGGGCAGTAATTAACCAGATTGAATGCATCCTGTTTTCCATAACAGGATACACCTGGACATTTTTCCACATTGCCAAGTAGATGACAGTGTTGTTGCTGCACTGGTGCAGTTTGACTTGGGATGCTGCTAGTTCTGCAGCCTAAGTCTTTAGTACTATCACTGGGTGTTGTCAGAGACAACAATACCTACCTTTACAATATCTAAGATAACAAGCATAGGGCTGGATGAACACAGCAGGTCAAGCAGCATC
>JAHRHZ010000062.1:29073032-29093225 GCA_024137785.1 Ginglymostoma cirratum
GTGTGGAGCTGGATGAACACAGCAGGCCAAGCAGCATTATAGGAGCTGCTCCTATGATACTGCTTGGCCTGCTGTGTTCATCCAGCTCCACACTTTGTTATCTGGTATAAAATGGTAAACACATGTAGAGAACATGCAGTCTGCAATATTTGTGGTGTACAATGCTGAACGTGACTCCCAACATTTCACCACATGTGGTGGTTTTCTGACTCCACACAGTTTCCTCTTTCCCTTTTTTTTAAAACAGTTCTGTTCATCCTCAGATAACCTTTGGGCTTTCTGTCCCATCTGAGAAAGGCACAAAGTGGCTACAAAAGGCTACTAGAGTACCTCCCCGGACTTTCCCAACAGCTCATTTTGAAGGGCTCACGCGTCACCCCTATTCATAATCAAATACAGTGCACAGCATTGAAATAACTCAACCCGTTTACATCAATGCTGATCTTCCACACTGGTCTCATCCCAATCCTGTAATTTAGTAATCCTTTATTTAAATTTCTTCATCCCTCACTTAGTTAGTCAGTTTCCCCTGCCTATGCTATTCATCTCAACGATTATTTTGAGGCAATCATTTCCATATTGTAACCACTGTAGGGTTTCTCTCATCAGAACTGAAATCTTATCAGCCTAGGCCAGACCATAACGACCTCATGAATAATATTCTCTAGTATTAAATTTCTGACATCACCACCTTCGCCGCCAAACAAACCTCAATGTTGAGGCAGTATGACACCACTATATCCCATGCTCATTTCCGCCTTATGCCCATCCTCATCTTAAATCACTAATCCCACCCCTACTTTGCCCACTCACATTCAGCTCCTCACCCATAAATCCTGTCCCTTTCAGCACTCTTGACTTCACTAACTTTCTTCTTCCTTTTCCCTATATTCCATCTACTTTGTTTGTGATGTAACAAGGAAGCAATGCAGTTTATAAAGCCGAGTTGTTTTAATCAAAAACACTTTCAGCTGGATCATTCACTGTTCAAATCACTACAAAATGGCTACCACATACTTGTAAACAAGGTATCCGTTCTTAGTTTGCCAATGGCTCACCGTAAAGAGATAAAATACCATTCGATTAGATCTGATTTAATTCTAGAAAAATTATACAACCATACTCTGGTGAAAAACCACATCAAGGGCATTTTAATACAGAACGCTTCTTCAGTTCTCACAATCTTCAGAGAAAGTACATCATTCCATATATATAACCTTCATTCTTTATTAACTTGGCAGTTTTAATTTACAAGTTGGAGCTTCTGTGTGAAAAGAACAATACTTTTTTTTGTGATCTAAAACTTGACACATTACATGCAAACCACTGAAGCCACAATGTAACACCATATGATGGATTCAAAGACATTATAAGGCTCAATTACGTCAATGACAGTTGTTTGCATGTTATGTCCACTAGTAGATAAACATCTATATTTCTGGGGTCTTTTATTTTACATTATTTAATACTGCACTGTACCAACATTTAACAACTGTAAGAAACCCTTCCATCAAATGCTTAAAACAGATTGTATTGTAACCATCTTGGCAGTCGAACACTTACAGCAAAAGGTATTCTTATTTATTCAAATACAAAGTATGCACAAGTAATAATTAGCCATCTCTCCCTTTTTTTTGAGGCCAAAGTGGCCATTCTTTGGTAAGAGCCAAAAGAGTGTCTGCATAGCAATATGATCTTGGAAAGGTATTACAGAATCACAGAAGAGTTGCAGCAGAGGAGGCCATTCACCCTATCATGCGCACATCAACTTGTTAAATGAGCATCACTACCTCGTGCCAATCTCCTCTTTTTCCCCATATTCTTGCAAATTATTTTTATCCAAATAATCAACTAGTGCTCTCTTGAATGCCTCAAGTGAAGCTATGTCCAACATACTTCCCGGCAGTGCATTTCATACCCTAACTCGCTGAATGACAATGTTTTTCCTCACTTCACCAGTGCATCTTTTGCAGATCACTTTCATTCTTACTGCTTTTGTAGATCATTAAAGCCAAGTCCAATGCTATTTTCAGCACCCCATCAGTGGGGAGTTGCACTTTTCATCACAATCCATCAGCTCCGACAGAAATGCATTTTCAACATATCAAAACTCCCCATGTCACATCAAAGGAACATTACCAAAAAACCAACACCAAGCCATGGAGATACTAAAACAGGTGATTCAAGAGGTAGGATTTACACAGTATTTTACCAGAGGACTGAGAAGTAGAGACAGAAGGGTTGATGGAAGGAATTTTAGCACTCAGTTTCATTGAAACTGAAGACACTGTCTCCAGTGGCAGAACAAAGAAGGCAAGGTGTGAACTGATAACTAGAATTGGCAGCATGCAAGATATATCAGGTTTCAGGTTGCAGGAGGTAACAGAGGTAGGCAGGCAGGCAAGGTCATGGAAGGATTTGAGAACAAGCATGAGAATTCTAAACTTGAAGCATTGAGAGACTGGGATCCAATGTAGGCCAGCAAGTACTGTGGTGCTTGGTGGAATGAAATTTAGTACAAGTTAGCAACCAGAAAGTTGACTTTTATGTGACTTCAAGTTTATGAAGCGTGGCGAGTTAAATCAAAACAGTAAGTATGAATCGTGGAACTAAAGCTGATTACAACACAGAAGGCAACTATTCAGCATGTCTCTGCGAGAGCAACTCATCTGATCCCACAGCCCACCTTTTCTCCACCAAAGCAAACAGACAGTGTTTTTCTCCTCCGATAATTGCCCAGTTCTCTTCTGAACACTACAACTAAATCGGCTTTCACTACACTTTTAGGCAATGCATCTAGACACTCACTACATGGGAAAAGAAATTCTCATGTCACCATTGCTTCTTTTGCTGCTGTGTACTCAAGATGTTGATCTTTCCTCCAAAGGAAGGTCTTCTTCCTAGTTCCTTGTCCAAACACATCATGGGCATCTCTCAGTAAATCTATCTCAGATGAGCAGTCCCATCTTTGTCGATATAACTACATTACTAAAGTTTCTCAATTCTGATACAATTCTAGTGATTATTTTCTGTAAGCTTTCTAAAGCCTTCACATCTTTACTGAAATGAAGTGTGCAGAATTTCATGCTCTAGTTCAGACTAAACAAATGCACTTTACAGATTTACCACAAGTTGTTTTTTGGACTCTCTGCCCCGATTTATAAACCCAGGATCCCACATACTTAACTACTTTCCCAACATGCCTGATACTTGCAATAATTTGTACATATATGTTCCCAAAGGAACAAGACAATAAATTATATTTGCCAACTTTCACTTCTAAACGTGGAATCCTCTAACGAAAACAGTCCCAGCAGTACAATGACCACAATAAACCATTTCATTAGAATTTTAACCATCTGTTCATATAGTAATTGCTGTTTGCAAACAGATCTATGATCTAGGAGTACTCACTAAGAGCTGGTACAGAACAATAAGACAATGAAGTAGCAATGATCACCATTAAGCTTTATATTCAAAAAGCAAAGACAGGAAATGACCAAACAACCTAAAACCTAAAGATTTTGAATTTGCTTCATTTCCTTATGTTATTTCCTTCTATGACTCGTTCCCATACCTTTTAACTTTCAATTATGCATACTTTCTTTTAATCACTTTTCATTAAATTACTTGAATGATCCCATCATCTTATTTTTGCTTCCTTTTCTATTAAGCAATTCGCAAGACATTGCAGCAGTTAATTTCCTCATTGTCACTGTGGTGCATATGTTTTTTTCTGCCCTACTGTACGCTTCCTATTCCTCATCTCATGGTTTTTCTGATAGCAAAGTTTTCCCTAGCTCCTAGCTTCTTGTTTCAAAGAATTTCCCAAGTTTGTTTTTACTTTTTGATTACACTTTATGTACTGTAATCATTGTTGCAATATCAAATGATACAGTGTCATAGCTAGGAGAAGGTTTAATGACAAACATTAGTCAAACTATACACAATGTGACATTTTTAATGTATTGTTCATGGCAACAGTAATTTGTACCTTATTTGTAATTGTGTTATTGCCACTTAAAAAAGGGAAATAAATGTACCCTGAGTAAGCTAAACTCAGCTGCAGATGGTTCAGTTTTGCCTTTGAAGCTCATGACTGGGAGGCACAAGTCAGAATACTCACTCTGGACAGCTAGGCTGTTGTTTGTAAGCATCAAATGAAGGCAGTGCCAGTCTCAATCAAGTATGTTACTCTGAACATCCGAACAGTCTGCTGAAGAATTGAGACTAAATTCCCACAGAAGGAATGGGTACTTCGAAAGCTGGACCACCATTCTACAGAATTAGTAAAATGGGATGTTTTAATAGAGTGTTTTTAATGCAGAAACCCCCTATTTAATGCTGGATTAGTAGAGATTGATATTGCATGCTTCGAGTAATAGAGTCACACAGCATAGAATGAGGCCCTCAGCCTACCACGTCTATGCCAACCAACAGACACCAAGCTATACAAATTCCACTTACCTGCGCTTTAATACTTGAATGTCATGAGACTCTGTTTAGTCTCACTTGACAAAGTCATGCTTCACAAGATTTTACAGAAGTACAACTCAAGGGCTTTCAACTTTCAAGACTGAACACGCTCATAGTCACCAAATTTGTTGAATCATTATCAGAAGACCATAGCGTTAGCAGTAAAGGAAGGCAAGAAGTGCTCAACTTTGGGAAGAGAGCAGCTGTGTCCTACGTTCACTTTGTAATTATAAAACTAAAATTTTAATTTATAGTATTTTAAAAGAGAAATGTTACATTTGACTAAATATAATCTTTGTTACCAAGTCAACGTGTGTTTAAGTTTGTGAATTTTATTACTCATGACTATGTAGTGACTGAATGTATAAGAATTGCTTAGTACGTTGCCTTTTATACACCATTTATTATGTACATATAAGTTAGACAGTAATGAATAGAATGCATTAGTGTGTGTGTAATTTTGAATTTGTTTGTATTGGTATTTGTTGATGTTTCTAAGTGATGTTATAGGGTCACAGTTACAAGCAACTTTTCCAGCATATCCCGTTTTAAAAATGAAGAAACTCGTTCCAACCATCCTACAACCACAGAGAAAAAAGCAACAGCTAACAGACAGCATCGAGAAAAACAAACATTCACTGATAAGGGATTTATCTCAATGGTAAGGTATAAAATTTGCTGAAAGGACAGATAAAGCTATAATGAGCTGGGACCATCACACCACTAATGACATCTTGAAAGACCAATCAACAGATAATGGGAGGTGATGGACTCTGGGTCTATACTCGATGGAATTTAGAAGGATGAGGGGGGATCTCATTCAAACTTACAGAATACTGAATGGCTTGGACAGAGCGGACATTGGGGAGATGTTTCCATTAGCAGGAGAGACAAGGACCCAAGGGCACAGCCTTAGAGTAAAAGGGAAGACTCTTTAGAACAGAGATAAAGAGTACCTTCTTCAGCCAGAGAGCGAGAATCTCTGGAATTCATTGCCACTCAAGGCTCTGGAGGCCAGGTCTTTGAATATACTTAAGACAGAGACAGATAGGTTCTTGACTGTCAAGGGTCAACGGTTAGAGGGAGGAAGAGGGAGAATGGGGTTGAGAAACTTATCAGCCATGTTTGAATAGCCAAGCAGACTTGATGGGCAGAATGGCCTAACTTCTGCTCTTATGCCTTACGGTCTTATGTCAGAAGGTATCAATACTTTTAAAGCAATCAGTCAGAAATTGGTCACACATGACCTAGCCAAACCAAAAGTGACCATGAACTATTAATGCACTGTGCTTGCATAAACCAGTCAATGAAGAGTCTGATCATGTAATACCTAAAAGTTAAGATTGTGTCTTTTTATTTTTCAGATTTTGATTGTAGACTGAAACGAAAAAAGAACTATTTAAAAAGCAAGGATTGCTGAAAAATAACTGCATGTTTTTGAAAGCAGATAACTTGTAGGTACAGTTTACACAGCTGCTGGTCCAAGCAGGAGAATTTGCAGATGACCTGAAGCTAATGGGATTGGTCTGTCAACAAATTACGAGTTCTCAATGTTAAAAGTCTTCTGCCTGCCAACAACTATCTGATTGGTTCTCAAGTAGCTGAACAACTCGGGGTTGTGAACAAGACAGGGAAAAACCATCAGATCTCCACAAGCCCAGGAGCTGTCCCTCCTCCCTGCAGTAAAAAAAAGTTTACATTTGAAGAAAACCAATTTCTTTTATCCTCAGCAGTTGCTGTAAGCTGTCGGATATTTAAATAAGTCAGAGTCCTTTTATAAATGTGAACCAGTCACCCTGTACCTCTGCGAGTGAAAGCATCCGATGAAGAAAGACTGACAAGTAGCATTTTGATCCACACAAGAATCATCTCAGCAAATCCCATGAAGAGGAACCATTGAATTGTTTTCCAAGTGTTTCTCTCAGCCCAAAACACCCACCTTTGTCTTTCCTCTGTGCGTATGTAAAGGAAAGTTTATAAGGGGATTAGAGTTTTAAGAACAAAGCAGAACAAAGAAAACTTACAGCCCAGGAATAGGCCCTTCGGCCCTCCAAGCCTGTGCCGATCCAAATCCACTGTCTAAACCTATCGCCCAATTCCTAAGGATCTGTATCCCTCTGCTCCCCACCTACTCATGCATCTGTCCAGACGCACCTTAAATGAATCTACCGTGCCTGCCTCTACTACCTCTGCTGGCAACGCGTTCCAGGCACCTACCACCCTCTGTGTAAAGTACTTTCCGCGTGTATCCCCCTTAAACTTTTCTCCTCTCACCTTGAACACATGACCCCTCGTTATTGAATCCCTCACCCTGGGAAAAAGCTTATCTCTATCAACCCTGTCTATACCCTTCATGATTTTGAAGACCTCAATCAGGTCCCCCCTCAATCTCCTTTTTTCTAATGAAAACAATCCTAACCTACTCAACCTCTCTTCATAGCTAGTTTTATTCTAAAACTTACAGAATTGTGGTCACTATTCCCAAAGAAATCCCCCACTGCAACTTCTACCACCTGGCCTGGCTCATTCCCCAATACTAGGTCCAATATGGCCCCTTCCCAAGTTGGACTATTGACATACTGCTCTAGAAAACTTTCCTGGATGCTCCTTACAAATTCTGCCCCATCCAGAACTCTGAAACTAAGTGTATCCCAGTCAATGTTGGGAAAATTAAAATCTCCCATCACCACCACCCTGTTACCTCTACATCTTTCCATAATCTGTCGACCTATTTGTTCTTCTACCTCACGCTCACTGTTGGGAGGCCTGTAGTACAGCGCCAACAATGTAACTGCACCCTTCTTATTTCTCAGCTCTACCCATAATGCCTCACTGCTCAAGCCCTCCATAATGCCCTCTTTTAGCACAGCCGTGATATCATCCCTGACCAGCAATGCAACTCCTCCCCTCCTTTTACTTCCCTCCCTGTCCTGTCTGAAGCATCTATATCCTGGGACATTTAGTTGCCAATCATCCCCTTCCTAGTTTTAACTAGTAACAGTTCACGGTTGTTTACCTGTAGCCAGAGTATTTATTTGTAATAAATAGTAATTCTTATTAAGTACAAAAACCTGGTCCATCCTTTCTGTCAACTTAGGTCTGAAAATTAGATAATTGTGGAACTTCTGCTTATTCTTAAAATCTTTAACTTTTGTAACCATTGCAGGAGGACTGGAACTTGATTTCAAACATGCTACCTCAGTGAGGTGAAGCACTGGATTAAATCAAGGGTCAAAGGCTGATCAAGCTATGGGTTGTGGTTTGGAAAGGATTAATAGACCTCCTTTTCAGTAGTTGTATGTGCCAAAAGAAGAAAGAAAATGAGAAGAGGAGAAGTAGCCAAGACAATCAGGATGCTAGTGCAGGGCAACTGCTTCAACTGTCTCATTAAGTGACGTTTTGATAACTTAAGAAATTGGTGGACCTTGTCTCAACGCGCTTGAACCTGAAAGTCTTGTACTTAATCAGAAACTGAATATTATGATCAAAGTTAAATTGGGTTTCAGAATCCAGTGTTAAATGCTGGTTCATTACTGGAAAGAGTTCAAGAATGTAGCTCTCAATATGGCACATTCGCTGTCATTCAAACTGCCCTGCAAGTCACTGTTCCACATCCAAGAAAATTTAACTTTCCTCCTTTCCTAAATCTTTTAAGGATCCAATAATTAGTGACTCACTTCCCAGGGTCCGACAGAACATGGACTGCAACCTAGGAATTTCTGCTGCATGTCCTCTGGGAACAACACTGCAGGATCCAAAATAACCAGGACCAATGGGTAAACTTACTTCCAAACGTCTAATTTGGTCTATAAAGGAACAAGGACAGGAGGATAAATTTAAGACATCCCCATACAATATCACTTTACATCATGGCATCTCTTTAACAGCTGAACAACTGTAAACACAAGCATCTCTGGAGCATTAGAAAAACAAAGTTTTATTGGAGGAGCGACTCGGTGTAGAAGAGCACTGAAAGTCACAGTTCATCCAATCACAGATCTCCTCCCATGCTGCTGCTCCAGTTCATCAAAATACAGGTTCCTCCCCAACATGCACCCAACCAATCTTGCTGCTCATCCAAAAAAACAATTTATGATTGAAGGAGCAGCAAGATCAGGAGGAAAGAAACATGAGATTGGAGGAGCTGCAGTATCAGCTCAGGAAGGATCGGAGCATGAATAAATACATTTCCCAGAGCTGAAGACAAAAGGGCAACACAGAAACAATTCTATTCAGAGCAAAAGCATGCTTTTTTGGACTCAATAGACTTTGACAACATCTTTTCTCCCTTTGAAATTATTTCATTTTAGAATAGTGATTTAATTCAGGAAGGAAGGAGCTGTTTTCAGCAGTTACCAGAGGATGGCACTGAGATAAGTTACTTATTTATAAAAGAATACTCATAAATGAACACCCTTCTCTATCCCCAGTACCTTTCTCAGTTCCAGCAACCCTATTTAAATATAAAATAAAACAAAAAGAAACAATTTGGGAATTCTGCAGCTATCTTGCGCTCCATCTCTTCTCCAGACCCATCGATCATTAAGTTGCTCGGGGTGGTCTGTGAGAGGGATGGAGAATGTGAGATGGGGTGGAAGACAGAAATAAAGTACATGCATGTGTGCCAGATATACAATGAGTATGGGAAAGAGTCAGAAAAAGATCACACAAAAATGGAAATATTGGGTGCAGGACAGAAAGCCCATGCTACAGAAAATGAGAAGGAATGAGCACAAGAGCAAAATGGCGAGTGTGGAAGTGAAAGGACAAGCATGAGAACAAAAGGGCGAGCAGGTAAGATGAAGCAGGAGTGGACAAGAATGAACATGCAGGTCCGAGAAACAAGGAAAGCAATGCCTGAGAGATAAGAAGAGAATGCACATGTTTGAGACAAGAGTCATGCACATACAAGAGACATAGATGTTAACACATTCTACAAAGAGTGTGCCTATGCATCAGAGAGAACATGTCTGAGAGATCATGCACGTATGAGAAACAGTATGAATAATGCTATGTGCGCTAACAAGAGAACATGACATATGAAACTGAGCATATGTGAGAGATGGGATATGTGCTAGAGACAAATAGGGTAAATGGGTGCATAAGAGTACGTACGATTATATATGTCTATGTGAGGAAAGAGTGGCACATTCACAGAACTGTTAAAAGTACGGAACCAGGCTGTTCATTCCATCTTGTCTGTATCAGTTCTCCGAACAAGCATTATGACAGGGCCATTGTCCAACCATTTCCCAATAACCGTGAATATGATTTCTATTTAACTAAAGTTACAACTTTAAGGCAGACAGCCAAATCAAATCAGCCTCCCTGTCTCTACATTCACAACACATTAATATTAAAACACTCAATAACCCTTAAATTGACCATAATGGTTCCTGAACAGATTTTCTGAATACCAGATTTTATAAATGATCAATATTGGACACCGGGCTCAAAAGAAAAGACTTAACGCTGTTTCAATAATGTAGCAGGGCAAAGTTAAACACCAAAGCAATCTAATTAATGTTGAAGACTTAAACACAATGCTCTTTAATTCTAGGTCCCAAACTCACACAAAGATAGACAGACAACCAGGTACAGATAAGGGATAAATCAAAATGGAAAAATAAATGAGACATAATTGGCCAGTTCATTTAAGCAGTCTTCACGATCCAGAAGATCACCAGCATATCAGATTATATCTTCCTTGGTTTCTGACACCACTGGTGCATGCAAGCATCTTCCAGTTGGCTCCGAGGAATATTCATTTAATTCTTGTAACTGAGATTCTATTCGCCAAACTTTCAATAAATTGTTAATGGGAAGACAACCAGGGAGCAATCAACCCTCCATCCCATAGCTATCGCAAGTATAACTCCTGACTTAAACTCAGCCAAAAAACCAGTTCAAACTGTGGCCTCTTCCTGCCAGACTGAGTTCCCAATTAACATTCAACATCTGCCATATGCTTGAGCTTAAAGCCTCTCTGGAGTGAAGTGTCTATGGAGTACTCTTTAAACCATAATCAATCTGCAATTAACTTTCAGGCTTGGCCTCATAAGCAAATATCAGCTCACTTGCTGAAGACGAAGACATAGAGATCTACAGGACAGACAAGGGTCTTTTAGCCCATCATATCTGCACTAGTCAGAAATAGCCAGCTAATTATAAACTATTTTTTAACATAAGTTGCTGATCACAATCCAAATCTTCAGCTCACAGCTCCAAACCAAAAATAATAAAAAGAGACACAAACTTGCTATCACATTCCCGTTTTGAGAACAGTTTAATATCTAACTTAAATCTGTAGATCTAAAGAGGCCCATAAAACCAAAGCTAGCAACTAAAAATCAAAAAGTGACAGGTGACAAAATCTCAAGATGATCCCTCAAGATAAAGAATTATTTTAACTTTCATAACATTTTTAGCTATCTAATGAAGTGGAAAACTACCCAGCTGTATCCTGTCTACAAGAAGCAGGACAGAACTAATTTGACAAATTGCAGTCCCATCAGTTTACTCTCAATCATGACCAAGCTGGCAAAAAATCATCGAAATTGTTATCAAATATCATCTTCTCATGAATAATCTGCTTATCAACGATCAACTGGTTTCAGCTAAGACCATTCTGCTCCAGAGTTCACTGCAACCTTGGACTAAGCAGGGACAACAGCTGAGTTACAGAAATAAGATAAAAATTACTAAGCTTGCCATCAGGCAGTTTTGGACAAAGTGTGGCATCTAGCACCTTTGTAAATTTAAAGTCAAAAGTCATCAGGATTAAATTTTCCACTGGCTGGAGTCATACAAACCATAAAGGCAGATGCTTCTAGCTGCAGGGGCCAATTATTCCAGCTCCAGGATGTTACTACAGAAGTTTCTCAGAATTTTCCTAACCCAAACATCTTTAGTTGCTTTATCAATGGCTCTCCTCCTATCATAATGTAAAAGTGGCAATCTTCACTGATGACCACACAGAGTGCGGTTCATTCATAACACCTCAATATCAAGTAATTGGTGTTTGCACGCAGGTGGACAAAAGTAACATTCAAACTGGGCTGATAACTGGCAAGTAACATCGATGTCACACAAGTAACAGGTACTGACCATCTCAAACAACAGTGAGTCGACTACCTCCTATTAACAACAATACTTTTACTATTGTCAAATATCAACATCCTGCAAGGGTTACTATTGATTAGAAACTTGACTGGACAAGCCACAAATATCGAACAGCACTTCAGAGACTGAGTATTCTTGAGCAAGCAACTTGCATCGTGACTCCCTAAATCTTCATCGCCTTCAAGCACAAGTGTGATACGCAAAATTGACAATAATTTCTAACTGCATGAATAAGCGTAATTCCCAAAACAATGAAGTTCAATTTCATCCAGAAGAAAGTAGCCCACTGTTGTGCAAGGTGGCAGCAATGCATGCATCTCCAAGATACACTGCAGCAATGCACCAAGACTCTTCGCAAAGCCCATACCCATGAGCTCTAAAGCTGAAAAGAACAACAGCAGCAAGCATATGGGAATGGCATGAACTCCAAGTTCCCTCCAAGTCACTAATATCTTAAAATTATATCACTATTCCTTTATCATCACTGTGTCAAAAGTCTGGTACTCCCTTCCTCACAATACTGCGAACCTCTACGAAACAAACTGCATCTGTTAAGAAGTGAGTACAACATTATGTGTAGGTAAAGATGGGAAATAAATTCAGGCTTTCCAGAGAAAGTCACATCCTAGGGATGAAATAAACCATTTAATCAATGGCAGCAAATTCTGCGTTTTCACAAAAACAGTTTCAATGGATCAATGGCCATAAAATACTGACAATGTCATTGTTATTCGCAGTGCAAATTTCAAACAATATGCTTTCACAAATATTTAACAGCCATCTACGCCAAAGATTGTTACTTTCAGATTGAGGAGGTTGATCAGATGAAAACTCCACGTGTATTATTTGGAGAGAAAGAATGAAATCTGTATTGAATGCCTGGAAAGAAGATGAACTCCATCATTCATCTGCGACTTGAACTGAAAACGTAGAAAATCTGCTCAGGTTGAAGTTTATGCCCACCAGTGCAAGGTCCAGGGGTAAGAGATCGCTCTGAACTCTCAGCAACATTCCTTAATCAGTTACAGAATTTCTGCCATCCACTGCTGCAAGAATCCTTCCTAGTCCCATAAGAATTTCCTCATCCATCCAGCAAGATTTCTGGCAGCTTCCTTTGTACTGTGTTAGTTTGAATAACTTTAAGGTTTTCTCAGTGAGCAGCTGTTACCGTCCCTATAACAGCAATGAACTTAGAGGAATGCAATGAATAGCAATCTACCTTGACCTGGGTTTGGAGATTTCAGAAGATTCCAACTTAGTTACCCTCACGGTTGGTCAGAAAAATGTTAGTCATTAAGAGCGGCTCTAAATCTTGGCCAAATATACAACTAACTTTCTCTCTTTTCCCCCACCCTACAAGTCTTACCGATTCCTGACTCTGCCCTCTGCCTCTTTCCCCCGTCTCTGAATACCTGACTGACACTACCCTTTGACCCACTTACCTGCTGCTTGTATATCCTTCCCCACTCAGCTGTCACTTCAGCCCTTCACTCACTTGTCATTCTACCCTATTACACACCTACCAGCTATCTTACTCTTTTAACCGTCTGCAATCCTGTCTGAGCCACCTGCCGTACTCCTCCCTCAAACACTCACCTTCCACTATTCCTTTACTCATCCACCTGCCATTTTACCTTCTCTTTTACCTCCTTGATCAGATGTGGTTAAGAGAATAAAACTTCTCAAACTGAATCTGGAAATTCAGTGCACATGGCATATAAATAGTTTTCAAGGTAACAACAATACCCAATGTGTTGCCACTTCATGCATACAGCAAATTTTGTTTACATCAACTACTCCAAGGCTTTTACTCTGCAAAGTGGATAATCAAATCCCTGCATGTATGTGTTCTCACACATCAGCTTCTTGAAAAACTGTGTTAGCTGCTGCTGTTAAATTGAACTTGGTGCTGTAGTACGTGGGGGCACTAAACCAGCCTAACTCAAAGTGAAACCAGCTGTACCAATTTTATACTTGGTGCAATGCCCTCTAGTCATTGGAAACTTACCTCAACACTAAGGTGAATTTGCATCCAGCAGTGCAGCAAATGTAAAAGCCTTTTCTCGATGGACCAAGATCACATGGCTGAAAACACGTTGTTCAATAACTTTTAACAAAGAGGGTAAACATATGGGACACACTCACTTGCATTTTGTGTGCATTAGATACTCTGGATGCATTTCATCCTTATCTACTTTCACATGTTTAACCCATTCTGCAATTAATACAAAAAATTATGCAACAGAACCAAAGTCACAAAAAAAAACAAAGGAATTATGTCTTGTTTTCATGTCTCATTAAAATCAAATCATATTAGAATGCAGTCCCAGAGCAGTTGCCTGTGGGAGGCCAAGATCAATTGTTGTGCTCAGGTGAAAGTGATCTTTGAATAGGTCAGGATAATTTAAACAAGTGTCAGATCCCAGACCCTAGCTTGAGGATCAAATTTTGATTTGTTTTGGTTTTAAGAAACCAGTCTCTCACTGAAACATAAGCACACAAGGCTGCAGATTTTGCTTTAACAGTAAAATAGAAGTTTATTGCAAAATGGAACAAAGATAAATCAGAATAATCCAAGCTATTTATAATACAAATTCAAACATTTTAAAAGACAGTAAAAGTATAATACCTTTAATCGTAAAACATTCGCTCATGAATCAAAAAGAAATAAAAGCGCTTTTGCAAAGTACCCAAAATACGGCCCAATCCAGCTCCCAAAACACCACTCCTATAATGCTCACACCAGATTCTCGATACCTAATACCTCGTTAGCTTTAATTCACTTGCTGTTTTAACTTTTAGACTAACTACAATAGCTTATTCCTGGAGCTACCACACACCTGAACGTCACTGCACTCAGTTTTAAGTAACCTCTTCTAGGTTTTTATCCCAACGCCTCTGGTCTTGGATTAATACTAACTCTTCACTTCAAGGTAATCTAATGCACCATATTTGTCATTCCATTCTCAGGAGTACTGTCGTCCTGTTCAAAGCACTTCAGGATTGTCCCACTCAAAGTCAAACATGAAACTAAAAATCTCTCTCACAAATATGGCCATTTCTCTTAAGGTTAAAAAATAATAAATCATAGAACACAATAACAAACTTTTGAGGTCCCATTAATTATTATGTTGAGTCACAAAATAACCCAAGTTATCAAAAGTCCTTTTATAATGTACATCCATTCACCCTATAACCAAACTTTAAACACTGTTTTTGAAATAAATTGCCACGGCTGCAGAAATAAGAACAAAGAACAATACAGTACAGGAACACGCCCTTTGGCCCTCCAAGCCTGCGCCGCTACATTTTGCCCTTCCATGCTAAAACTGTCTTCACTTACAAGATCTGTATCCCTCTTATTTCAGTCCTATTCATGTACTTGTCCAGGTTTGCAAGTTAATTACAGTATTATTTGAGATACACAGAAAAACCCCACAAACTCAAAAACCAAGAACTCAAAAAGTCAGATGAAATAAAACTAAAAATTGCACATGTAAATCCCACAGTTTACAACACAGCGAGGAAAATCATAATTTCATCTGAAATTACCAAATCATACATTCGGTACTCACTTCTTTCTAATACTTAGGATTGACATATTCAGTTACACTGCAAAACTTTACAGCAATTTAGAAAGCATAAAAATAGAATTGTTTGGGTACTTTCTCAGAGTACAGACCAAGGAAATAACAAGACAGTTCTCCAAGGATCTATCCTCAGTCTCTTTGCATTTCTCGGCTGCATGAAGGTCATCAGCAACATCATGTGCCTTAGATTCCAATCGTTTGCTGATATCACTCAATTCTATTTCACCACTATCTTTCCCATCCCAATCACTCCAAATTTGTCACTCTGCTTATCAAAACATTTAGTACAGGTGAGAAAAGATTTCCACCAAGTAAATATGAGGAAGGGTAAAATAACTGCATTAAGTCCTCGCAGCAAACTCTGTTTCTTACGTACCAAACTTATTCCTTTTCTTGGCACTGCCCAAGATTGAAACAGACTGTTCAGAAACTTGATAATATAGAGTCATAGAATTACGCAGCATCGTCTAACTTGCCCACACTGACCAGATATCCTAAACTGATTTAGTCCCATTTGCCAGCATTTGGCCCATATCCCTCTACACCCTTTCTGTTCATGTACCCATCCAGATGCCTTTTAAATGTTGTAATCGTACATGCCTCCATCACCTACTTTGGTAGCTCGTTCCATGCGTGAAAAAGTTGCCCTTAGGCCCCTTTTAAATCTTTCCCCTTTCACCTTCAACCTATGCCCTCAAGTTTAGGACTCCCCTATCCTGGGAAGATGACCTTGGCTATCACCTTTTCCATGCCTTTCATGATTTTACAAACATCTATAAGGTCACCCCTCAGACTGCGACGCTCCAGGGAGAAAAGCCCCAGCCCATTCAGCCTCTCCTTGCAGCTCAAATCCTCCAATCCCAACAACATATTTGTAAATAGGTGTGGAGCTGGATGAACACAGCAGGCCAAGCAGCATCATAGGAGCAGGAAAGCTTGACGTTTCGGGCCTAGACCCTTTCTGATGAAGGAGCTGTTCATCCAGCTCCACACCTTGTTATCTCGTATTCTCCAGCATCTGCAGTTCCCATTATCTCTGATACAACATATTCGTAAATCTTTTCTGAACCTTTTCAAGTTTCACAACATCCATCCTATAGTAGGGAGACCAGAACTAAATGCAGTATTCCAAAAGTGGCCTCACAAATACACTGTACAGCTGCAACATGACATCCCAATTCCTATACTCAATGCACTGATCAATAAATGTAAGCGTGCCAAATGCCTTCTTCACTACCCTGCCTACCTGCGACTCCACTTTCAAGGAACTATGCACTTGCACCTTTAGGTCTACTTGCTCAGCAACACTCCCCAGGCCTCGACCAATAATTGTATAAGTCCTGCCCTGGTTTGCCTTACCAAGAGGCAACACGTCACACTCATCGAAATTAAACACCATCTGCCACGCCTCGGCAGTATTTGTAAAAACTATCAACCACAAGCTGGCAGCAAGTACTTCATTTTGCTTTCTCTGAACAAGGTTATTTAAACTGAAAGCTAAGAAATTAAGAATTTCAATCAGGACAAATAAAATGGCAAGCACAACAATCACCACAATATTAGCACAACAATATTTGCACCAAGGAAGTAGAATGCTATTAATTAAAACAGAAGCACTGGAGAGGGAAGGTGGTGCACATTTACTATCCTTGCAGTGTACAGCTTTTTCCTTGAATACAATGCAAGGACATTAAAGGGTATCCAAATATTCAGGGGTCCATTGTATAGTTAACACCATCTGGGAGTTCTCACAACTTTTTAGATTCTCTTATGTTGCCAAATTGAAAATATATTTCAGGTAAACAAAATCGCTGCACACATTAAAACATTTTTAGAGTTTATCACAGAAATTCATAAAACAATATTCACCATTTAGTCTTAACGTGTTCTTACACAAGAAGTTCCATGTTACCTTACTAATACAAAGTATCAGGTCTTTCGAAAGACAGTCTTTAAGTTCTTTAGCAACAACAGGACAATGTTTTACCTCAAGACAACACAAGAGCTTGTAACAACACTATCCAAATGTCTCAAATTCAAAAACATAAAATGACACAAAAAACCTTCTATAGCCAAAAAAGATTTGTTACTTAAGCATCAATTAGACAAGAGATCACAGAAGTTGCTGGAAAAGTTCAGCAGGTCTGGCAGCGTCTGTGAAGAGAAATCAAGAGTTAACATTTCCGGTCCGAAAGTCCAGAAGTTCTGAGGAAGGGTCACCAGACCCGAAACATTAACTCGAATTTCTCTTCAGAGATTCTGCCAGACCTGCTGAGCTTTTTCAGCTACTTCTGTTTGTGTTGCTGATTTCCAGCATCCACAGTTCTTTTAATTTTTGAAAAGAGATCACAGCTCCCTTCTTTCTTAACTCCGCTCACGCAGCGCCCCCAAACTTTTTTATTCTTTTTAGCACATAATTATTACACTTCAATAAAACATAATTCACCAAGTCAAATATGGAGATTCAATTCGAAGTCTTTCTTCAGTGGAAGATTATTACTTGCTTCTACCCCAAAAGAAAACATGAGGATGGAGTGTCTGGTGCACACAAGGCAATCACAGTCCTAGTTTTTAAAGAATCTTTGAGATGCAAGAGTGAAACCTGATTCCCAACAGTTCACCAATTATTTCCTTCCTCAGGAGCGTTGAAGCTTGTACATACCCTCGATCCCTCAGTCACCATTATCTTCTAAAAGTTGTTCATCACCACCCTCGGTCGAGAGAAACAGATGGGGGGAGTGTGTGTGTGTGTGTGTGTGTGTGTGTGGGGTGGGGGAGCGGTGAAGGGGTGTGTATCTGTGTCTGTATGCAAGTTGGTGTGTGCATGCACGTCTGTGAAAGAACTTCCAGCATTCTTGCTGTTATCAGCTCTTGAGGCTTTCCCACTCTGTTTTGACTGAAAAACATTTCATTTTTTGTTTCAAGTCTACCTCCATCGCCTTTTCCATCCTGAATGTTCCACAAATGACATCTCATCTCCAATATGTCATATTATCATGCAGGTAGGAGGGAAACAAGAGATACAAATTTCTTGATATGTCACTGAGCTTTAATGTCCCTTGAATAAAATGGTAATTCCGGGCAGTTGGTTTTGTGTATTTCATGTGGTTTACCTGGTAATCACGGTAGACATTTCTGGTCAAGAGATAACAAGGTGCAGAGCTGGATGAACACAGCAGGCCAAGCAGCATCGGAGGAGCAGGAAGGCTGATGTATCGGGCCTAGACCCTTCTTCAGAGAAGAGTCTAGGCCTGAAACATCAGCCTTCTTGTTCCTCCGATGCTGCTTGGCCTGCTGTGTTCATCCAGCTCGGCACCTTGTCATCTCAGATTCTCCAGCATCTGCAGTTCCTGCTATCTCTCAGACATTTTTGGACAGCCATTTTTGTTCTCGATACAGCCATATTTAGTCCATAAAAGTCTCAGTTATTAAAGTCATATGATGAAAGTGGAAGATTGATATTGTACATTTTCCCTATGGTTAAAATACTTTACAAGTAAATGCAATACCTCAAAACCGAGTACAACCACTGGGAGAAAAAAAATACAATCCAGGTTTCAATACTGCTTAAGTAAATAATAACCTGTCATTTTGAGATAAAATTAATGGCCAAATGTCCATATTATTCTGAGATTTTTTTTAAGTTGAGCTGAAATACAAACATGGTACAAAACAGCTACACTGGGAAAAGTGAAAAGTGAAGAAAGAGTTCCAATTATAGTTTTGACATATAGAAGTTATTCTGATATTAATAATCAGGCTTCAACCTGTTATTTGTCCACAAATAGAATAATTAATTAATGCCATCAGTTATTTTTAAAAAAAATCACTGAGTGATGCTGAATGTCATTAAGCTTGATTCCAATCACAGGTCTAACAAAGAATTTATTGAGAAGTTATTTTCACCACTGGTTCATCTTTATTTTTGGTCTAAAAGGTGAAGATTTAGATGAAGACTTTTTAAGCTAAGCAACACCATCATTAGATTCACACTAGTCAAGTCTAGTAACGAAGAAGAGATGGCATAAAACAACGGGAATGGAATATGTAGGTTCAGATTAACAAGAGAGAGTAATCATTGTTATTACAAAATAACAAAGATCTATATTCCGTGACATCTGTCACATATCCCCCTTTCTCTGTAATTTTTTCAAGATTCATTTTTCCTGATCACCTTTCAGTCTTCTATCCTTAACTAAACAGCACAAATTTATAATTTTACTTTGGCAATGCCAGCCAACCAATTGTGCGTTTCCAATATTTTCTGCCATGGTTTAAATGGTAGTACTAGCTTCATGTTCAGCAGATTAGTTACATACTGCATCTGCAAACTATCATCTGCACAAAATTAATGATCTCCCATTATCAATGAAGGGACAACTTAAGGAGAAAGACATCAATTAACTCCAACTGTTTGGAATCATTAACCCACCTCTCCACAATAGAAGGCCTCTTAAACTTCACCAAATGTCATTTGAGCAGACACTGTAACAAGAGGCCTCAAAATAAAGCAAACATATATTAACTTACAAATAGCTTTTAACAGAAGATTAACAGAAGGGTTCAAGAGAACCCTTTCATGTCTAGATTGTTTTCTTTAAAATAAGGTTGGTCTCAAGCCTTGGAGACTCCATGACATTATTAAAGATCAATCTCATGGGCACTCCTGCAAACAAACCATAAGAAAAATAAGAAGACCATTTAAAAATTATACATATTAGTTTTTTTTCTACAGGTCAAGCAGCATCAAAGGAGCAGGAAAACTTGACGTTTCGGGCCTAAACCCTTCATCAGAAATGGGGGAGGGGAAGAGGGTTCTGAAATAAATAGGGAGAGAGGGGGAGGCGGATAGAGGATGGATAGAGGAGAGGATAGGTGGAGAGGAGGCAGACAAGTCGAAGAGGCGGGGATGGAGCCAGTAAAGGTGCGTGTAGGTAGGGGGGTAGGGAGGAGATAGGTCAGTCCAGGGAGGACGGACAGGTCAAGGGGGCGGGATGATGTTAGT
>JAHRHZ010000062.1:29093625-29214381 GCA_024137785.1 Ginglymostoma cirratum
ACTAACATCATCCCGCCCCCTTGACCTGTCCGTCCTCCCTGGACTGACCTATCTCCTCCCTACCCCCCTACCTACACTCACCTTTACTGGCTCCATCCCCGCCTCTTCGACTTGTCTACCTCCTCTCTACCTATCCTCTCCTTTATCCGCCTCCCCCTCTCTCCCTATTTATTTCAGAACCCTCTTCCCCTCCCCCATTTCTGATGAAGTGTTTAGGCCCGAAACGTCAAATTTTCCTGCTCCTATGACGCTGCTTGACCTGCTGTGTTCATCCAGCCCCATGCTTGTTATCTCGGATTCTCCAGCATCTGCAGTACCTTTTATCTCTGATACAGTTTTTTTTCTACAACAGGTCACAAGCCTGACATCAGAGGTCATAGTCTGGAGGGCATCAATTCACAAGCATGGCTGACGGGAAGACTCGTAACCACACACCTCCCCTCAACACTTTACCGTTTGCCATTAACATGTTATGAACACACCCTTTCCGGGCAATCAAGTTCTGAAGCTGGATTGAAACCTAGAGTTTCTAGCTAAGAGGCAGAGATGCAACCACTGCACCACAGAATCTCCTAGGAAAAGATTAGAAATAGGGTAAAAGAACTGTTTGTATGGATCAGACAGATGAAGGCCATAATACATACAACAAAATCTCCAAATATATGTCCAACCTAACGTGGTAGCCCTTTGCTAAGAATGAAGACCACTACACCTACTGTAGTTAATTAAACATTAATTCAATCAATGTTCACGCAGATTTAGAATGCTACTAAAGAAATACAAATATTCATCAGCCGAGGCACTGAGTTTAAAAATTGGCAGGTAATGTTGCAGCTTTATAGAACCTTAGCTAGGCCGCATTTGGAATATTGTGTTCAATTCTGGTTGCCACACTATCAGAAGGATGTGGTGACTTTGGAGAGAGTACAGAAAAGATTTACCAGGATGTTGCCTGGTATGGAGGACATTAGCTATGAGGATAGGTTGGAGAAACTTGGGTTGTTCTCACTTGAACGATGGAGGTTGAGAGGCGACCTGATAGAGGTCTACATGATGATGAAGGGCATGGACAGAGTGGACAGTCAGAAGCTTTTTCCCAGATGGAAGAGTCAGTTACCAGGGGCCATAGGTTTAAGGTGTGAGGGGCAAGGTTTAAAAGTGATGTAAGAGGCAAGTTTTTTTTACACAGAGGGTGGTGGGTGCCTGGAACTTGTTGCTGGGGGAGGTAGTGGAAGCAGATACTATAGTGACATTTAAAGGGCATCTTGACAAATACATGAATAGGACAGGAATAGAGGGATACAGTCCACGGAAGGGTCGGGAGTTTTAGTTGTGACGAGCAGCATGTCGGTGCAGGCTTGGAGGGCCGAAGGGCCTGTTCCTGTGCTGTAATTTTCTTTGTTCTAGTCATGATCAGAAACTATTGTATAGTACTACAGAACTCAATCAGTTCTTTCGCCTTTTCAAATTGTATTTTGTTCATTTCTCTCATATTAGGAAAGGGGGAATTTTAGGATTTTAATCCAGTGGCAATGAATGAGTGGTGATATCGTTCCAAAACCAGTTCTGTATGGTCTGGAGTGGAACTTGTACATGGTGATGTTCCAATGCAGTTAATGCCCTCATTATAGAGTCATGGAGATGTACAACACGAAACAGACCCTTCGGTCCAACTTGTCCATGCAGATCAGACATCCTAGATAAATCTAGTCCCATCTGTTAGCATTTCGTCCATTTCCCTCTAAACCTTTCCTATTCACATACCCATCTAGACGTCTTTTAAATGCTGTAATTGGACTAGCCTCCTCCACTTCCTCTGGCAGTTCATTCCATACATGCACGACCCTCTACATGAAAAAGTTGCCCCTTAGGTCTCTCTAAAATCTTTCCCCTCTACCTCAAACCTATGCTCTCTAGTTTTTGACTCCCGCACCCCAGGGAAAAGACCTTGATTATTTACCCTATCCACACCCCTCATGATTTTATAAACCTCTGTAAGGTCACACTTCAGCCCTCGGTGCTCCAGGGAAAATAGCCCCAGCCTATTCAGCCTCTCCCTATAGCTTAAACCTTCCAAGCCTGGCAACATCCTTGTAAATCTTTTCTGAACCCTTTCAAGTTTCACAACACCCTTCCTATAGCAAGGTGACCAGAACTCACACAGTATTCCAAAAGTGGCCGAACTAATGTACTGTACAGCCACAACATGACCTCCCAACTCCTGTACTCAATGTACTGTCCAACAGAGGCTACATACCAAACACCTTCTTCACTATCCTATTTACCTGCAACTCCACTTTCAAGGAACTATGAACATACACTCCAAGGCTTCTCTGCTCAGCAACACTCCCCAGGATCTCACCATTAAGTGTACAAGTCCTGCCTAATATGCCTTTTGAAAATGCAGCACCTCTTATTTTATCTAAATTAAACTTCATCTGCCACTCATTGGCCCACTGGCCCATCTGATCAAGATCCCGTTGTACTCTGAGGTAACCTTCTTCCCTGTTCACTACACCTCCAATTTTGGTGTCATCTGCAAACTTACTAGCCACGCCTCCTATGTTCATATCCAGATCATTTATATAAATAACTAAAAGATGTGGACCCAGCACCAATCCTTGTGGTACACCACTGGTCACAGACTTTCAGTCTGAAAAGAAACCCTCCAACCCCACCCTCTGGCTTCCCCCTTTGAGTCAGTTCTGTATTTAAATGTGTCGTTGTCCCTGTATCCCATGTGATCTAACCGTACTAACCAATCCACCATGAGGAACCTTGTCAAATGCCTGACTGAAGTCCTTACAGGTCATGTTTCTTCTAAGTGATGGTAGTCACAGGTTTGAAACAGGCTGTCCAAGGAGCCTTGGCGAGCTGCTGCAGTGGATCAGGGAAATAGTATACAAATTTACCACTGTGCATCAGTCCTGGAGCGAGTGAGTGTTTAAATGTAGTCCCATTCAAGTAGGTGGTTTGTCCGGAATGGCGTCAAACTTCTCGTGTATTGATGAAACTGTAGTCAACAAGGCAAGTTGAGAGGATTCCATCATGCAGCTGACTTGTGCATTCAAGATGGTGAACTGACTTTGAGGAGTGACTTGCTGCAGAACTCCTGGACTCTGTAATACTGTTGTATCCACAGTATTTATATGGCCAATCAGTTTCTGGGCAATGGTAACCTTAGGATGTTACTGGTTGGAGATTCAGCAGTGGTAATACTGTTTGATGTCAAGGGAGATGGTTAAGATTGTCTCTTACTATGGATAGTCAATGCCTGACATTTCTGTATCACAATTGTTCCTTGCCACTCGTCTGAATGCTGTCTAGGCCTTGCTGCATACAGATAGAGATTGCTTCAAGATCTGAGGATTCATCAATGATGAATAAATACTATGCAATCCTCAGTAGAAATACCTATTTCTCGCCTGATGATAGTTTGAAGATCGAGAGTGAAGCAGCTATGCATGAGTTGTTGCTTGCATCATAAAAACACAGAAAATAGGAGCAAGACAAGGCTATGCAGCCCTTCGAGCTTGTTCTGCCATTCAAGTTGATCATGGCTGATCATCCAGCTCAGTATCCTGTGATAAAAGGTACTGCAGATGCTGGAGAATCCGAGATAACAAGCGTGGGGCTGGATGAACACAGCTGCTTGACCTGCTGTGTTCATCCAGCCCCATGCTTGTTATCCCAGTATCCTGTTCCTGATTTCTCCTCATACCCTTTGATCTCTTTAGTCCTCAGATCATCAACACCTTCAATCACTTTACTGAACACTGAGAGGAGACAACATAGTGATAATTGGCCAGACTGATGTTGCCTGCTTTTTTCAGACAAGACATTTTGGATGTTGATCCACACTGACAGGTAATGTCACTGTCGTAGCAGTACTGAAAAAGCTTGTCGAAGGAAGTGCCCAATTCTGGAATCTAAACCTTCAGTACTTCTGCCAAGATCTGTCAGGGTCCACAGGCTTTGATGTATTGTTTTAAATGGAAGCAATGCTACAGTAGTGAAACTATTAAGGCTAGAATACTATCAGAGCCATGCGTACTGTTTCTTTTAGAAACAGGCCGTGCAATGCAGAGCTAGCAATATACAGAGCAGCTTGCCTATCCATGCTCTTGCAACCCAACATAACTGCTGCTTTAAACAGGCTCCAGGCAATGAAGTCTCAGAACCAGGACAATGTAATTATTTCATTAACTCAAATTGGGCGAATTATGCAATCATCGTTCTATAATAGCCGAAAACACCATTCACGGGATAGTACTAAAATCACACCTTTATACTTTTTTTGCGAAGATTTCATCGATACATAACAAGCTGTCAAAACCATCCGGTTTAGCAGACGAGAATTTATATGTACAATTTTTCACATCCAATATAACAGGAATACAGCCTAGGCAACATTCTTCTGCATATCATCATTGGGACATCTGACAAACTGATTCATGCACAGTACTACAGGTGGCTAATCAGAACAAAATGAAAATATCTGAAGAGCACAAATAAACAAACAATTCCAAATTCTAACTGTATTTCATCAAACTGCACCTCAAATTATGTTAATTGATTGACAAGTTGCCACAGACTCTGAGCAAGCATGTTGGAAATTCCTGAGCATACATGACAATTTTGTTTGATAAGCTAAAGCTAACTCAAAGTTCAAACTTGCTGTGCCAGACAAAATCACAGCTGATCTGTCTGCATTCCAAATGCCACATTCCCATCTATCCGAAATAATCCTAAATTCTCCTGCCTAATAAGAACCTTTCATTCATCTATCTTAAAAGTACGGAATGACCCCAGATGGCCAAAAAATAATAGAGGGAGAAAATAAACTTACAGGGCAAAAGTGTAATTAATATCAAGATGGACAACAAGAGCTTGTTTAAATTTGCAAAAAGGAAGACAGAAGCCAAAGTGAACATGGGCCCCATAGAGAATGAGGCTGGGAAATAATAATGGGGAACTAGGAAATGGCAGAAGACATAAGTAAATACTTTGCATCAGTTTTCACAGTAGCAGACAGAAATAACATTCCAAAATTACTAAATATTCAAGATGCAAAAGGAGGACTGCAAATACATACAATAACTATCACTCGAGGAAAACGTGTTAGAGAAAGTAATGGGGCTAAAGACTAATACATCCTATGGATCTGATAGGATGCGACCTAAGACATTAAATGAGGCTTATACACACTATAACTATAATCTAAATATAGCCAGTTAGCTTGATCTCTGTTGTTAGGAAAATATTAGTGTCTATTACAGAGGATGTAATAGCAGAGCATTTAGAAATACATAACATGGTCAAACATAGGTCAGCATGGATGCGAAGGGGAAATCTGTGCATCTAGTAAATTTGTCAGGTGTTACTTACGTCGACTTCTCGGAGGAAGTCAGAAGCAAGATTGATAAAGGGGAAGCAGTGGATGCAATGTATTTTGATTTCCAGAAGACATTTGATAAGGTAGCACATCTTAGGCTGTTTAATAAAATCAGAGCCATGGTACTGGAGATGGTTTATTAGCATTTCGAAAGGATTAGCTAATTAATAGAACACAGAAACTGCAGCTAGTGGTGTTCGACAGGGATCAGTGTTCTGCTCACAATTATTACAACATATATTAATGACTTGGATCAGCAAAGTGAGTGTACTATAGCCAGGTTTGCAGTTGACACAAAAGTAAGTAGGATAGCAAGTGGTGAAGATGGCACAGAGTCTGTAGAGGAATATGGGCAGGTTAAGCAACTGGACAAAAGCTTGGCACGTGGAATAAAATGTGGGGAAATGTGAGGTTATACACTTTGACAGGAAGAATAGATGAAATGAATATTATTTAAATGGAGAACGACTGCAGAAAGTTACAGAACAGAGGGATTTCGGAGTCCTCATCTGTGAATCACAAAAAGCTAGCACCCAAGTCCAGCAGCATTAGGGAATGCAAATGGAATGTCAGCCTTTCATTAAAAGGAAATGGAATATTAAAGGCAGGAGGTTTTGCTAAAATGACGCAAGGCACTAGTTAGACCACAAATGGAATACTGTGAACAGTTGTGGGCCTTTTATCTAAGGCAAAATATGATTTTAAGACATATAGTCATTGCAGGCAGTGCAGAGAACATCAGCAAAGCTGATATCAGATATAGAGGGACCATCTTATGAACACAGATTGAGTAGATTGAGTCTTTACTCATTGGAATACATAGAAATGACATGTGATCTTAGTGAAACACATCAGATTTTTATGGGACTTGACATGGCAGATGTGGAAAAGCTGTTTCCCCTAATGGGACAATATAAGACCACAGGGCATAATCTCAGAAGAAGGGGTCACACATTTAAGACAGGGATATGGAGGAATTTCTTCTCTCAGAGGGCAGTGAATCTGTGGAATTCTTTATTGCAGGGGGTTGTTCAGACTAAGTCATTAAGTATATTCATGGCTGTAACAGACAGATTTTTAAATCAGTAAGGGAATCAAGGATTATGGAAGAAATGCAACAAAGTGGAGCTCAAGATCATCAAATCAGCTGTGATCTCAGTGAATAGCACAACAGACTTGATAGGCTAAATGGCCTACTTCTGCTCTTATGTCCTATGGTCCTATAGTCAGCACTAACATCTTCTTGGGCTGAAAGATCCAAAATTGCACAACCCTTTCTGAGAAAATGCATTTCTCATTATATCTGTTCCGCAAGCGCAAACCCCAATTTTAAAACAGTGCTCAGTTCTGAGGAAGGCCCACCGGACCTGAAACGTTAACTCTGTTTTCTCCTTCACAGATGCTGCCAGACCCGCTGAGCTTTTCCAGCAACTTTGATTTTGTTGTTAAAACAGTGCTCCCTCATTTTGGGCTGATCCATAAGTGAAAACATCATTTAAAAAACCATTCAAGACATTACACACATCAATCAAGTCACCCATCATTCTTTGAAACTCCAGTGGAAACAAGCCCAGTCTGTCTAACCTAACTTCACAAAAAACCCTGCTCATTCCAGGTATCGAGCTTGTAAACCTCCTTTGAACCACCTCCAATGAATTTACATCTTTCCTTAAGTAAGAACGAAACTGTACACAATATTCAACATGTGGTTTCACCAATGTCTTGCAAAACTGAAGCATAACATCCTAAATTAATTTTAGATTAAAGACCCACTCCCAAAACATACAGAACCAACATGGTTTACAAGATACCATGCAACGACTGCCACAAACATTACACTGGACAGATAGGAAGGAAACTAGCCATCAGAATACCCAAACATCAGCAAGCAGCAAAACGACACAACGAGCTTTCCTTAATATCAGTACAGTCAGACAATGAAGGCCATCAGTTTAACTAAGACAACGCAACCATAGTAGCCCAAGCCAAACATAGGCACGCATGGGAATTCCTAGAGGCCTGGTTTTCAACCCGTCATGCTATCAACAAACATACAGAATTGTACCCCATATACAAACCCATACAGATCAAAACCGCAAATGATACTACTCACCGCAACGGACCAGACAGTATAAATTCGAAGCGAAGGAGAACAACATCGCTTCATCGGAGGCCTCACTGATGATGTCAACTAGCATGGTGATGTAACGTCTGAACAAAAACAAGCCAGCTCGGCGAGCAAGTCAACAACCTCACCCACAACCCGAGCTACAAACATTTGCTAAAACTCTAAATAGCATCCTAACTTTTATGTTCAATTCCTCTAGTAATAAAGATGAGCACCCCATTCGCCTTCTGGTTTACACATAATACCTGCACATTAACATTTTGTGATTCAAGCACTTACCACTTACACAGCACCTAAATCCCTCTGCATCTCCAAATTCTGGAGTTGATCTCAACTTGAGTAATACACTTCTTTTTCATTCTTATTACTTTTTCCCACATTATGTATTCCATCTGCCATATTTTTGACCACTTAACAATAATCGGTTAGGAATTTCTTGCATCTTCTTCACAACGTACTTTCACTAATTTTGGCGACATCTGCAAATTTAGCTACCCTGCCTTCACACACCTCATCGAAGTAATTGATGGAAACTGTAAAATGTTCAGGTAAAATGACAGAATCCCGTGAAAGTGCATCAGAACATGACAAACAATCAGTCAAACACTTATTTATGCAAACTCTCTGTTTTCTGCTCACCAATAATTTTTGATCCATGCAATATGCTACCCTTGCAGCATGAACTTCAGTTTTCCGCGACAACCTCTGATGCAGCAATTTATCAAATACCTTCTAGAAATCCAAGGGTAGTACATCTACTGGTTATCCTTTATCCACAGCACACAATACTCCTTCGAAGACTTCCAATAAATTCATAAAACACAATCTCAGTTGAGTAAACTACTTCGACTTATGCAAAATGCCTTGAATTTTTCCAAAGCTTATCGGTATAATCTCCGTTCTATTCAATTCCAACACCTTCCCCATGACAGACATCAAGGCCTATAGTATCCTCATGGCTAATCTAATCAGCATTAATTTACAATTCCAATGTGGATCAATGGATAATGAAGACATTTGCTAAAAAAAAAGCATTTTGTCCTATCGTACTGACTTGCACTCATCAGGACATTTTGCAAGAATAAGAATTTAATGGGGACATAATAGCATTTATACTGCATAAGAAGATAATGTTGATTGGTGGCAAGTAGATTCTGACTGATACAGGCACTGCCATGGAGAATGCACTCACTAATGCTGATTAACAATGAATAGCCAGGCTATGTCTCAATTTTAAACCAGACATCTTGACTTTGATTGGTCCTGAGAAGTGAACTAACAAATGGCTGTCATCTATTTTGTTGAAACAGGCGCATGTACATGTCCTTTCTGTCTGCAAATAACCGGCCCCGAGTACTGATACATGAAGCTCCCTATCCATATAAACACGCCATACCGTGAGCACAGCTGACAATTCTAAATTAGCTGTAAGTGGAATTCCTCAAATATTCAGGATTATCAAACAAATGTTATCCAAATACAGAATCAGATCTAATGTCACACAGCATTTTGCAAGTGCATGCTGGTTGGTTAAGAACAGTCCTTTACTTGCTGCAAACAGCCAAATGAACATACTGCTGGATAAGATCTACTAGTCTATGGAATGTACAGCCTACATATCTGTCATCACACTGGCACCGAAATTGACACACCACATTACTCATTTGTGTGGTACACAACATATCTTTTTTGCTTGACAGTAGTTTCCTATTGGTATCGAGCACCATTCGTGTTGCTACTGCATAATAGCAACAGGAAAACAGCCAGCTTCAACAGTTGCTCAAATTTCTGGGACACCCTTACTCTCAAGGATACTGGAAGTAGACTGGGCACTTCTCAGAACCAACAATGACCACCTTAAGGCCTTCCATGAGTTAGAAGCAATTAATGATTCGATCAGAGTGGCCAATATTCTGCAGGATAGCTCTGAGGTAGCTTATTTAAGTAAAGAAATGACTCAACCCAATTTACAAGGTAACCAATTTGGCCAATCTTATGATTTATGGAACTGTAGAAACCTCAACGTGTATAATGAACAGTGAAATGAGGTTTACAGTAGACAGTAGTAGAGAATGCCTGGCTGATATCGCAACTTAAACCTAACTAGCTTTCATATAATTCCATCAAAAAAAGTTCCTTGTGGAATCCAACTAAAATATTTGAGAGCACAGAGCTTCATTAGAATCCCATGACAACACCATTAATTTGAATGTGTATGATTCTGTTGAAACTGAACTCAAAATGTTGCTGAGTTCACAAATTCAATTAATATTGATTCACACAATGGTGGCAGATCTGGACCACCGCGATATAGTGCTGTAGCACAGATGTCTAAGGTTCCTTTGAGTGGTACCCTGATGAATAGCAATGTCGAACGAGCATATGAACACTGTACTCCCATCAATATCCAAGTTCTATATAAATGTGCAGGAATCATTTACCATGGAAGAGGACAACTTAGTCAAAGCTAGTTGCAGCAATCCAGGTAACCATTTTGCCAGTTCACATTGTGCAGAATGAGTCACCAATAAGATCGTACATAAACGGGCATCATTGTTGTGTGTCTTGGGCAACTTGCACATATGTGGACACCAACCTTCAGCACTCTCCTCTCAAAGTTTAGATGTTGGTTTAATCCTTTGGCAAAAACTTCAACAAAACTCAAGTTCTGTACTGCCAAACAACAGTTGGATAATGAAGAATACTACACCAAGAGGAGGAGGAATACCTCTTCCAAGTGTTCAAGGATAATGGATATCCAAAGAACTGGGTCAGGAGATGCCTACAGGAACAGCATCAGAAAGATTCTACACGCCCCGACACACTCATCACACTACCCTACATCAGGAACACGTCAGAACTCACCACAAGACTTCTATGACCGCTGGGCATCAGAGTGGCACACAAACCCACATCAACCCTACGACAAGTGCTTACCCGAACTAAAGAACCACTCCCCACCACGGACAGGACCAATGTCATCTACAAGATCCCCTGCAGAGACTGCGAGAAACACCACATCGGACAAACAGGAAGGAAACTAACAACAAGAGTACATGAACACCAACTGGCTACAAAAAGACACGACCAATACTCACTCATCTCAATCCACATGGACAAGGAGAACCACGACTTCGACTGGGACAACACCAAGATCCTGGGACAGGCTAAGCAGAGACAAGCACCAGAATTCCTGGAAGCATGGCACTCCACGAAGCAGGCTATTAATAAACACAGTGAACTCAACCCCATATTCATTCTACTACGGAGGAAATGCAGAAGTGAGACAATCCATCGCAACGGACCCCAGAGTTTAAAAACTAGGCGGGAAAACACACCGAAGCTTCATCAGAGGCTGCACTGAGGATGTTTCCAAGCACGGTAACGAAACGTCTGCGGAACAACAAACCAGCTCGGCGAGCCAACCAACCTCAACACTCACACCCCAAGCTACAAATCTACTCCAAATCCTCATAATAAAGAATAATTAGAGCCTCTGCCCAAGCAAAATAAAAAAATTATCGTACCAAATTTGAGCTCTCCCAATTGGGTACAGATTAAAATTCAAACCACAAGAAGCCGATACTTTAAATCATAATCCTACATTGTGCAGTGTACCTACACTGATTCAGCAAATCACTCTAATGCATGATTTTAGCTTCTCTTAATTCAATTATGAAATGGGCATAACTTGTACTGATATAGTATCCTTAACAGCAAAAATGCATCCCACAGCTCTGTACCTTTAAAAATTAGTCACTCAAGAGGATATTAGAACTGGAGACCTAAAGCTTGGTCAAAGAGGTAGGCTACAGGAGGTATCTCAAAGCGAGAACAAAGAGACAGAATGGGACAAATTTGGGTAAGGAATTCCAGAGCTTTCCTCTGAAGCAGTGGCAGCAATAAGAGTCAAAACAAGCACAAAGTGAGTTGCTTTTTTTTTACTGAAGCTGGATTTACAGAGTTGCTGCTTGTTTCCATAATCACCTTCCTTAAAAATGTTTTTTATTAAACAATAAAAATGATATTATTTATTTTTTAAATGTCCAGGTTTAAGGTGTGAGATGAAAGATTAAAAGTGACCGAACTGGCAACTTTTTCACACAGGGTGGTGAGTGTATTGAATGAGCTGCCAAAGGAAGTGGTGGAGGCTGCTAAAATTACAGCATTAAAAAGGCCTCTAGATGGCTATATGGATAGGAAGGGTTTAAAGGGATATGGACTAAATGCTAGCAAAGGGACTAGCTTAACTTAGGTTATCTGGTCGGCATGGATGAGTTGGACCGAAGGGTCTGTTTCCATGTTGTAGTGATCTATGACTCTACGACTCTATTTCTCTTTTTTTTTGTTTTGAAGAGCTTTCTTTTTATCCAATTTCTCTTTAACATTTTTTTCCAAAGGGAATGAAACACTAAATCAAAATTCCAAGTATTCCACTTTGTATGCAATAACTTTGCTATTCGCCACTGTTTCAAGTCCAACATCCAAACTAATCCAATAGTCCCTTCTCTCCTTGATTTATTCACTGCTGTTTTTTCTCTGCTGTTACCATCCTCTCAACAAATCCCTTTTTTTTAGTTCTTAAATGGGATGTGGACATTGCTGGCAATGCTGGCATTTCTTGACCATCATTAATAATCAGTGAACCAATGAGTTTTTACAACTATCAACAGTGGTTACATGGCTGTCGCTAGACCAGCAATTTTTAATATTCTAGATTTTATTGAATTCAGATTTCACCATCTGCCATGTAGGATTTGAACCTATGATGCTCTGGATTACCATAATCCACTAGCATTACTATTATGCCATTACCTCTTCCAAAACAACACTCTGTGCTTTAACCATGATCATTTAGTTACTATCACACCATTTTCTAAATCCTTTCAAATTAGTTGACTTGTTTCCACAAACCACATCATTTCAGCTTCAAGAACAAACATCATAACAAATTTACTTCCTTACACCAGGTTTTGTCTTCTGACACCCAAAGAGCTACAAAATTATGTTATTTTAGTACAGGCCTACTGAATGGGCACTGGGGTTTTGCTTTTCTATCATTGTTAAGTAAAATGCTCCTTAATATCAAAATTTAGTACAAATTCGCTAACAATATAACGTAAAGACACAAGTCTTGTGTTTGATCTGTGTGTTTTTGATTGGAAATAAATTGCATTACCATTATTAAAGAGTTCAAAAATAATCAAGATTTAGATAAAACCATAAAATGCAAATACGGTAAATCGACAAAATTGCTGTTGCTAAATACATCTAACATTAAAAATGTGTTTAAGGCAAATGTAATTTGTACCTTATTAGGTTGCATCCATGAAAGATGACAGTGCTGGATGATACTTGAATCCATACAACAGCACAGCAGTTATCATCAGCACAGAGTATGGGGTATTGAGAATCTCAGAATCACAGAATTGATATGGTGCAGAAGGGGATCATTCAGTCCTTTGTGCCTGCACTGGTCATATTACCTAGTGCCAATCCTCTAATTTACAGAAAGATAGACTGGCATTAGACGCAGTGCACGCAAGTTTCACTAGGCTGATACCAGATATGGAGGGACTGTCTTATCAGGAAAGGTTGAGTAGATTGGGCCTGAACTCATTCAAATAGAGAAGAATGAGAGGTGGAAGGTAGGAGACAGAGGGCGGTGGTGAAGGGTTGCTTTTCAGACTGGAGGCCTGTGGCCAGCAGTGTGCCATAAGAATCGGTGCTGGATCAACTGCTTTTCGTCATTTATATAAATGATTTGTATGTCTACACAGGAGGTATGGTTAGTACGTTTACAGATGATACCAAAATTATAGGTGTAGTGGACCGAGAAGAAGGTTACCTCAGAGTACAATGGAATCTTAATCAGATGGGCCAATGGGCCAATGAATGACAGGTGGAGTTTAATTTTGATAAATGTGAGGTGCTGCATTTCAGAAAGGCAGATCAGGGCAGGACTTATACGCTTAATAGTAAAGCCCTGACGAGTGTTGCTGAACATTGAGACCTTGAGTGCGGGCTCATAGTTCCTTGCAAGTGGAGTCACGGGTAGACAGGATGGTGAAGAAGGCGTTTGGTGTGCTTGGCCTTTATTGGTCTGTGCACTGAGTATATGACTTGAGAGGTCATGTTGCGGCTGTACAAGGCATTGGTTAGGCCACTTTTGGAATACTGTGTGCAATTCTGGTCTCCCTGCTATAAGACTAATGTTGTGAAACTAGAAAGGGTTCAGAAAAGATTTACAAGGGTGTTGCCAGAGTTGGAGGGTTTGAGCTATAGGGAGAGATTGAATAGGCCGAGGCTATTTCCCTAGCGCGTTGAAGGCTGAGGGGTGACCTTAAAGAGGTTTAGAAATTCTTGAGGGGCATGGGCAGGGTAAATAGACAAGGTCTTTTTCCAGGGTGGGGGAGTCCAAAACTAGAGGGCATAAGTTTGAAGTGAGAGGGGAAAGATTCAGAAGGGATCTAAGAGGCAACTTTTTCACACAGAGGTTGGTGCATCTATGGAATGAGCTGCCAGAGGAAGTACCACGATTACAACATTTAAAAAGCATCTGGATGGGTATATGAATAGGAAGGGTTTAGAGGGATATGGGCCAAATGCTAACAAATGGGACTAGATTTATTTCAGATATCTGGTCAGCATCGACAAGTTGGACTGAAAGGTCTGTTTCCTTGTTGTACAGCTCTTATGACTCTTACGGCAAGGTGCATTTGTTCAATAATTCTGGGCAATTGGCAATTATGGATAAAGGATGATGAGAAATTGGCCATGGGGTTCTTTGCAGCAATATTACAAAAGGTAAAGAGTGCAATTTCGCTCCAAAGAATGGGACATCCTGGTTGCATTTAAGAATACAAAGGAATGAAATGCTTCAGAAACGAAAACAGCAATCTCAAACAACAGACTGACAAACAGAATTAAGAAAATACTTTCAAAAGGTACCACTGCTTGAACCAATTGAGACAAGACTTATTGTCTAGATTATGTGTACATAATTCTTGAACTGACGAACGCATATCTATTTAGTTTACATATCACTCTTGACAAGGTAGAATCAGCAAATCATCAGAATGTTTGAAATCTCTTAGTTGGTCTTGCAACAAATAAGGTAATCAATGTATAGGCACTGATTTTAATTTATGAAGAACTCACCACCAGTGTGCCCCAAAACAAAGTTTATTTCTCAAAGGTCACAATCTGCAACAATGGTGATTCAAACATAACTAATAGCCCTAAAGTTAGCCTATTGAAAGAAATCATTATAAAAATAGTTAAATAATCCTGAGGACCAGATCGAAGTCATCAGCTGAGGTGTTCAAAAGCAAGCTTAAAAGATTAAACTTTAAATGATCATTCAGAACCATATAGTCTTACACTGTAGGAGGAAGCCATTTGACCTGACATGCCTCCATTAGTTCTTCAGTAAATCTGTCTAATTGGTCTTTTGTTAAAGACCTTTTTTTTAAAACTTGGTTACTTATGAAATTCTCCTTCAAACGTTATATTTGAATATATCGGCACCATCTTTTTCCAATGCATTTCTGATCAGAACAAATTGCCGTATAAAATTGCACACAAGTCTTGAGAGCTTAACTAAGCCCTGTGAAATGAATTAACAGTAACAGAGGATAGTAGGAACTGCTGATGCTGGCAAATCTGAGATAACAAGGCGTAGAGCCGGATGAACACAGCAGGCCAAGCAGCATCAGAGGACCAGGAATGGCTGAAGAATTTCTGAAGGAGGGTCTAGGCCCGAAACATCAGCCTTCCTGCTCCTCTGATGCTGCTTGGGCTGTTGTGTTCATCCAGCTTTACGCCTTGTTATAACAGTAACAGAAGACTGAATTATGAAGGAATCGGAGAGATACAGCTATATAAACAGCATTAAAATACCTGAAACAAAAATCAAGCTAACCATATGGATTTGACAAAAGTATACAGGTTGAAACTAATAAAAGACAAATTTACATTTTATTTTAGTCACACTAAGAATTATCAACACATGAAATAAACTTTAGGGTAAATCCGTAGGAGATAAAGAATAAGATTCTTTGAGAAACAGTTGGAAGATAAGAACTGTCAGCCATTTTTGAATTGATGGTCTGAGAAAGGCAGAGCAGACTTCCCTATAAGTATTCATCTAACTAACAGATGGCAATTCAGTTACCTGTTAGAAATGGCTCAGGACTGAAAGGGGCCCAGTCAAGCTGCCTGATAACAAGCACAAGTGTTCTGGAAGAAAATGCAGCTCTAACTAGTGAAACAATATTTCAGTTCCCAGCTTTATGAGGTGAAAGGAAATACTTTAACAAAGAACGAACTTCGGCTTACCTAGCTAAATAATACAAAACCCCATCAGCAGGAGACAACTCAAAAAAAAAAGTTGCATCCGTTCTGCTTTTGGATTAGTCACTCAAAATAAACATAGTTCCTTTCTTCATTGCTGATTTAATCTGTCCAATTACTCATTTTTATACTTCATTCTACAATGACTTGAATAATATTAAAAATTACTTTCAGTCCCTAGCGTAAAATGTAAGTAGACAGTATTTTTCTTCCCTGTTCCAAATAGATCAAGGATTCTTTTCTGTAACTCAGAGGTTATTTTCTTGGACTATTGCCCATACTTGAAGCAAGAAACTCTGCATAATGACAAACACGTGTTTGCAGCAAAAACAAAAATGCCACAGCTGAGGAAGGTCAACAGTTTTACGTCAAAGTTGAACTTTATCCCACAATGGCATACTTCAAGCAGGAGTGCCCCATTCAAGTATACAGCACAGAACTGCTGTGTATCTACATATAAAAGATAGAAACAAAAAATGTGTGGGTGGGAGAGCAGGAAAGTGAGTGACAGAATTACCCGACATGCTACATATGGTAATTCTATTTGTTACAGGAAGCAACTGAGATGAAGAAAATGTGCTCTGTGCACAAAACTGCCTGCCTTTTATCACACTGCCCGGAAGTGCATTCCAGATTCTAATAATCGCATACAAAAAAAACCATGCTGCCATTGCTTTTTCTGCAAATTTCCTTGAATCCATATCGTCAAGTTCTCAATTCTTCTACCAAAGGGAACCATTTCATCTTTTCCACACTTAAGAAATCTCCTCTCAATCTGTTCTTCAGGTAGTACAGTCCCAACTTCTCCCATCTATCTCCATACTTGAAGTTCCTTACCCTAGCAACTATTCACATAAATCTTTCCTGCACCCTCTGAAATGCCAACACATCATTCTTAAATCTGATAGCCAGAACTGGACACGATGTTCCAGTTGAGGCTAAGTTAATATTTTATGAAAGTTTAACTTACTTTTGTATTGTATGCTTCTATTAATCAAATCCAAGATTCTGAATACCTTTTAATGGCACTCTGAGCCTACCCGGCCAGCTTTCCTCTGTCCCTATGCTAGAACTATACTCTTTATTTTGCACTTTTTGTTCTTCCAACATAAAAGAATCACTTCATATTTCTCTACGCTGAGTTTCCTCTGTGTCTGCTTTGCCCATTTCATCAAATTAAACCTCATCTTGAAATTTATTCTTAGACTTATCACAGTTCACAATATTTCCAAATTTCGCGTCTGCCAAAAATTTTGAATTAGTGCCCTGCTCAGCACAGTCCACTTTATTAACATACATTAAATGGAGTAAGTATCCTAAAATCAATCCCAGTGTATCCCGCTCCTTTGTTCAGTCTGAAAAAACAACTCACCCCGAGCGTTTCCTATCACTTAGTCAATTTTGTGCCCATGTTGTTATGGTCCTTTTATTCCATAAGCTCATATGTTGTGTGTCACTTTATCTCATATCTTTTCAAAACTAGTGTACAGCATACTGATCATTGCACCTCCAACTATTCTTGCATCAAGACTTCCAGCAAGTCATTTAAACATTTCTTCAGTACTCTGACACAATCCAATCATCCAAGGAAGTTTGGAAAACTACATCCACTGCCTCTACTGTTTTCAAGCATTTCCCAAAATATCTTTCGATGCATCCCATCTGATCCAGGTGACTTATTAACTTTAAGCACAACCAGCCTGTCTACTATCTCCTCCTCATGAAACTTTAACCCCACCAAGTGTTTCAACTACCTCCTCTTGCACCAAGACTTGGCCACCATCTTCTTACCCAATAAAGATTGGTGCTCAACTATGGCTGCTTCCAATGAATAAATTCCTTTTAGGCCCAGAAATACCCCACTCTTCTCTTTATTACCCTTTTGCTATTTATTTATCTACAAATGATATTTGGATTTCCTTTCATATCAGCTACCAGACTCTTTTCATATCTCGTTGGGTTTTTCCTGAAATCCCCTCCCAATCTTCAATATAGAGCCCAATTCTCGACTGTATTAATCACCAGACATGTGTCATATACAGAGATAATAGGTACTGCAGATGCTGGAGAATCCGAGATAACAAGGTGTGGAGCTGGATGAACACAGCAGGCCAAGCAGCATCAGAGGAGCAGGAAAGCTTGACATTTCGGGCCTAGACCCTTCATCAGAAATGGGGGAGGGGAAGAGGGTTCTGAAATAAATAGGGAGAGAGGCGGAGGCAGATAGAAGATGGATAGAGGAGAGGATAGGTGGACAGGAGACAGACAAGTCAAAGAGGCGGGGATGGAGCCAGTAAAGGTGAGTGTAGGTGGGGAGGTAGGGAGGAGATAGGTCAGTCCAGGGAGGACGGACAGGTCAAGGGAGCGGGATAACATTAGTAGATAGGAGATGGGGGTGCGGCTTGAGGTGGGAGGAGGGGATAGGTGACAGGAAGAACAGGTTAGGGAGGTGGGGACGAGCTGGGCTGGTTTTGGGATGCAGTTGAGGAAGGGGAGATTTTGGAGCTTGTGAAATCCACATTGATACCATTAGGCTGCAGGGTTCCCAGGCTGAATATGATTTGCTGTTCCTGCAGCCTTCGGGTGGCATCATTGTGGCATTGCAGGAGGCCCAGGACGGACATGTCGTCTGAGGAATGGGAGGGGGAGTTGAAATGGTTCGCGACTGGGTGGTGCAGTTGTTTGTTGCGAACTGAGCACAGGTGTACTGCAAAGCGGTCCCCAAGCCTCCGCTTGGTTTCCCTGATATAGAGGAGGCCACAACGGGTACAGCGGATGCAGTATATCACATTGGCAGATGTGCAGGTGAACATCTGCTTGATGTGGAAAGTCTTCTTGGGGCCTGGGATTGGGGTGAGGGAGGAGGTGTGGGGGCAGGTGTAGCACTTCCTGCGGTTACAAGGAAAAGTGCCGGGTGTGGTGGGGCTGGAGGGGAGTGTGGAGCGGACAAGGGAGTCACGGAGAGAGTGGTCCCTCCGGAAAGCAGACAAGGGTGAGGAGCGAAAAAATGTCTTTGGTGAGGGGGTCAGATTGTAGATGGCAGAAGTGTCGGAGGATGATGCATTGGATCCGGAGGTTGGTGGGGTGGTAAGTGAGGACGAGGGGGATTTTTTTTGGGTGTTATTGCGGGGACAGGGTGTGAGGGATGAGTTGCGGGAAATGCGGGAGACACTGTCGAGGGCGTTCTCGACCACTGCGGGGGTGGGGGGGTTGCGATCCTTGAAGAATGAGGACATCCGAGATGTCGGTCCTTGAAGAATGAGGACATCTGAGATGTTCGGTCCTATCTCTTTCTGCTTCAACAAACTATGATTCTCATATTGTTACAGAAAGCAAATTTCTGAACACAAATGTTCAGAAGAATAAGATCTTAATTTCAGTTGACACTTAGGACAGAAAACATTGTTTATAATCAATTCATCTTTGTGCCATCAAGGTTCAACATATCAATCTGGCTGACGTCTTGCATTGCTCATTGGTTGTTTCCTGTCTTTGAACAGAAGCTTGTGTTCCAGACACATTCTGAGACTTGTGCACACAACGTTGGTGGACATTTTGTTGTACATGTTACAATTCGAGTGATATCAAACTTTCCTCCTTGGACGAATGTACAACATGCCTTTCAACAACCAAGAAGACATTGTCTTATTTTTCTTACTTTTCCACTTCCTGGAAACGTACCTTGATTATACGAGAACAGCTCCTCTTTAAAGGCAGCCAATTGTTCATTTATAGCTAGGTTTACCAATCTTGGATTCCAATTCATCTCAGCCGGATCTGTCTGTACCTCATTTATGATTGCCTTTCCACAATTAAGTGCTCTTCCTCTGGATTGCTTTTTGCTCTTTTCTACAGCCATTATAAGGTTTTTAAGATACAAAGATCATTGTTCTCTCACTCCTCCTCAGTCCCAAGAACTAGGTATAACAACATTGCCTTTCTTATTGGGTCAGAAATTCTCAACACAATCAAGGGATTCTAAGTCACAATTTCTGCCACTTCTAGCAGGATGTTATTCCCGTCCTCTGCCCTGTAAGCATTCCACAGGGACCATTCCCTCCATGTCCATTTCCCATCCCGAAGCCCTAGGTCCTGTTGTGTATGGATTGCTCTCAGCGCAGCCAACCCATTTTCAACGATTCACACTTCCTGTTATTACCTACTCAACATTTACTTCCTCTGTGGCTTACTATCTGCAATCCCATTGTCTGCTTCCCCTTCTTTGTCCACTCTCTCTTTCAGCAGCATCTACATGTCTCACTCTCTTCCCAGAATGCTCCCTCCACAGAAGTTGCAAGGCGTGCTGAGTTTCTCCAGTACTTTCTGTTTTTGCTTCAGATCTTTAGTATCCTTCGTTTTTGGTTTTATAATAGGAATTATTGCATGTCTTTGCTCATTATACTATGGTCACATTTAATAACTTGAATATCTTTTTAATCGAAGAACATGTTTGAACTGGTAGTTCTTTTATTTAATAAATTCTAATTGAATCAGGGTACTAAAGAAAATGAAACAATGGTAAACATATGGAGTTGAGGCACGACAGTTAAACTTAAGTGAATTGCTACTTTGAGGAGCTACTAGTTAGCAAACAAAATTACTAGCCTGTAATGTACATGAAACAAATTTTTATTTTAGATTTTGTTCCCACTGCAATTCAGACTTCGAGTGGAACGGTTTCCAACCAAATAAAATTTTTGAAAGATTCAGTTGATAACAGCAGATTTTGACAAAAACACTGCTCCCTCCACTTTCAACAGAGGTTATTCAACAATAATTCCACACTTGAAAGAAGATAAAATATTCATAAATTATTTCTTTGTTATTTTTAAGGGGAGTTATTTTATTCATCTAGCTTCAAACTGAATGCTTCTCCACTTAACTGACAGCAGTATACTTTAAACTATTAAATAGTGGAAGCCACGTTAAATTACCATTCTTAATCAAATACAAACGTTCAGAAGAATAAGTTCTTAATTTCAGTTGACATTTTTGACTTAGGGCAAATATTGTTTACAATCAATTTATCTTTGCGCTATCGTGGTTCAACGTACCAGTTTAGTTGCAGTCTCGTATGGCTCATAGGTTGCTTCCTGTCTTTGAACAGAAGCTTGAGTTCAAGCCACATTCTGAGACTTGTGCACATGATGTTTGTGAACATTTAGCTGTTCATGTCATAATTCGAGTGATATCAAACTTGCCTCCTTGGATGAATGTAAAACATGCCACAACACTTGTCAAAGAATAACGGAGAAATTCTTTTGTAAACCATAAAGCACATAACTCATGATTTACCTCACTGCTGTTTTATTGGAAACTGATCATTACATTAGCCTCTACTGAATTCCAGAAGTGAAGTGACAGTGATTGCCCTAGACAGCAAAGCATCACTTGAGTGAGTGTGGAATCCAGAAGTTTTGATGAAAAAGAAATCAATGGGAATCAAGGGGATAGGAATCTCTACTGGTTGCAGTCACAAAAAGGAAGATGGTTGTATTTGTTGAAGCCTAATCATCTCAGTCTGAAGATATTATTGTAGGAATTTCTCAACATAATGTCCTAGGCTCGAGCATCTTTAGCTGCTTCATCAACAATTTTCCGTTCATCCTAAGCCCAAACATGGGCATATTCGCTAGTGGTTGTACCATTTACAACTAAACACATACTGAAGTGGTCTGTGTTTAAATATAACAAAACTTGGATAACATTCAGGCTTTAACTGAAAAGTGGCAAGTGACATTCACACCATACACGAGCCAAGCAATAACTATCTTCATTAAAAGAGAATCAAACCATTTCCCCTCGACATTCAAGCGACCAGCACCAAATCACCAAATTCCAAATCCTGGCTCTTAACACTGGCCAAAAGATGTGAGAAGGGCAACTGCCACTGTGGTGCCAGTACTGTACTGGGAGCTGCAACAAAGTGACAGAAATTGACTGCACAAGGCATCTGGTGGAAATGCCTGGCACCCACTTTTCCGTGAGATAGATTTTTTTTTGCAATGGCAACCTTACAATGCTAACTCTCATGAAAAGGGAAATGTAGCTTTCAGTAGGCAGTGGTATACACACTAAAAGAGCTCAGTGGATCAGTTACCCTCTGATGACACTAGAGGTGTTCTCTTGAGCCATCTACAGGCACTGGCCTCATAGCTATCTTTGTCCAGGTTGCCTACATAGTCAGAATGGTCTCATGTTACATCCCTAGAGGAAAGAACATCCCTTTTCTCTTGAACAGTCTCTAAGAGAACCTTTGGAGAAACACTGCTCTAGCAAAGCATCGTTATTTGTTTGTCCAGGTGTCATTTCAATATTGCATCCAGAGTTGAAGCCTTGAAGGTCCATCAGGGATCAGAACCTTCTGCTTGCCTGCCCACAAAATTTGGTGTTTTACGTATGTATTATATATATACAATGAGCTGAAAAGAATATGACCATATGAAATAAGCCGACCAAAGTGGGAGGAGCTCCTACGTTTATGTTTGTCTCCACATTATCTCAAAGTGCCTGCTCAATGATTCACTTCTAGAACAAAATACAGGATGCATTGTCACATTTTTTTTCCACAATATATACTTTTCCATAATATTTACAAAAGTACATTATGCACCAGTTCAAAACTGACATCATATTTAGCGCAATATAGACCAATGTATCTGAGAAGTACAAAAAGGCTCCTTATTACTTTTATACCATCCAGAATATATTTGGAGTTTACATAGAATCAAAGAGTACGGAAATAGACCATGAGGTCTATCTAGTCCATCCTGATCAAAATCCGAGACTAAACTAGTCTCACCTGCCTTCAAACTGAATGTCAAATGTTCTATGGTCATACAGGCGGTAGATCTTACACCATCAGATACTATAACACAGTTCGGTTTTGATGAAGGGTCACTGGACCCTAAACACTGACTCTGCTTTCTCTCCACAGATACTACCAGATCTGCCAAGTTTCTGCGGCAATTTCAGATTTCCAACATCTGCAGTTCTGGATTTTGGAGATGTGTCAGTCTGCAACACTCAGTCCTTGACAGCTCTTTACACTGAAAGACCCAATGAGTTTTGGACAGACCAGGTGATTTTAAACAACTTAGGGAACCACTGTGTGCACTAGCCTCAACTTGTTTCTTTCTCTAGTTACTCTCCCGGCTCCACCTTTCTTCTCCCCACCCTACCCTGGCTCATCTTGCTCATTACACTCACCTCTGTCTCCCTTGACCAAATTCTCAAACTGGACATGCAATATTCCTTACTGGTCCACCTGTTAGCTGACATTGTTACTGATTCACTTTCTTTAAGTGCTGTCTCTCTGCTTGAAACTTATGCTACTAACCGACTCAGGAAATATCCCCTGACCCCATCACACTTGAAAATCATTCTGGTTGTGCTGTCACCGTCCATTTTACTGGAACTCCAGACTTGAATCTCTTTAACTAGATTTTCAGCCCTGCCAAAGGATTGAAATTTATGTTGTCAATGATATCTTATGTGAATGTGATAAAGGTAATCTATCTCCTCTTCCTTGCTTTCATGACCTAACACACCCACATCTCCAAGCCCTGCTATGTTAAACAAGAATTATGACTGCACTCACCAGATTTCATTCTTATCCATTTAATCATAGACAGCTTATTACTTGTAATGCAAGTGACCTGCTGCCACGCCATGAAACTGGTGTTACTCAAAATTTTTTTCAAATTATTATTCACTCGTGGAATGTGGACATCACTGGCTGGGCTAGCATTAAATGCCTGTCCCCAGCTGTCCTTGAGAGTGGTGAGTCGCCTTCTTGAACTGCTATAGTCCAAACGCTGTAGGTACACCCTCAATGTGATTAGGGTGGGAATTCCAGGATTTTGACCCAATAATACTGAAGAAACAGCGAAACAGTTCCTAGTTAGGATGGTGAGTGGCTTGGAGGGGAACTTGAAGATGCTGGAGTTCCCTTGCATCTGCTGCCCTTGTCCTTCAAGGAGATAGAAGTTGTGTGTTTAGAAGGTGCTGTGAGAGGAACTTGGTGAGTCACTGCAGTGCATCTTGTAGATGTTACACATTGCTACAACTTTGTGTCAGCACTGAAGCGAGTTGACACTGAAGATGGTGACTAAGATGCCAATCAAACAGGCTGCTTTGTCCTAGATGCAGTCAAGTTTCGAGTGTTGTTGGAACTCACTCATCCAGACAAGAAGAAAGTACTCCATCATATTTCTGACTTGTACCTTATAGGTTTTGTACAGGCACTGGGGAGAAAGGTGGAAAGTTACTTGCTGCAGTATTCCCAGCCTCTGACCTGCTCCTGAAGCCACCATATTTGTATGGCTCATCCAGTTCTGTTTCTGGTCATTGGTAATCCCCAGGATGTTGACAGTGAAAGATTCTGTTCATGGGGAAAGACAGTTGGGCCTAGGATCCTCACAACATGCATTTATTTTAGTGTTTTTCACAGCCACTAAATGCTTCTGAGTACTTTATTGCTTGTGAAATGCCATTACGATGGACGAAATATGGCAGTCATTTTATGAATCTCTCACAAACAGCCATGTGTAAATGATTAGGTAAACTTTTCTTTTGAGATGTTGATTGAGGGATAAACATTAAACAGGTCACTGAGATGAATTCTTTGCTCTCTTTCAGCATAGTGCCTGGTGATCTTTTATATCCATCCACGTAAGCATGTGGAGTCTCAGTTAATAATTTTTTTTTCAAAAATGGCAACTCTAGAGTCGTAGTTTTCCAGCATGGAGTGTCAGTCTTGATATTTACGCTCAGGGTCTGGATTGGGAACTTGTACCCATAACATTACAACTTAGATGCTACAGTGCCACCACTGAGCCACAGCTGACACTATCGGTTGCCGCTCGGCAACATCTTCTGAAAACACAGCATTAATTCTCACATATATGTTCGAGACAGCCACCTTTAATCTCACGACCACCTCTCCCAACCGCTCGACTGTTTATAAATTATCTGCTTGTTTGACATTAAGAATTGGACCATTCTGAAGGGTCACTGAACCAAAAACATTAACAGTTTTCTCTCCACTTGCCAGACCCACTGAGTCTCTCCAGCAATTTCTGTTTTTGTTATAAAATTGATTTATTCAAAGAAACTGTGAACAGCAGATACACACAGTGGTTTCATTCATGTGATCTGGATGAAGGAACTGAGGGAATTGTTGCTAAGAAATGAGTGCGTAAAAAGTAGCAGATAGAATACAATGTGGGAAAGTGTAAGGTTATGCACTTTGGTAGGAAAAATAAAGCTGTAGACCATTTTCTAAATTGGGAAAGGTGTCAGTCATCTTAAGGTTAATATGCAGGCTCAGTAGCAGTTGGGAAGGCAAATGCAATGCTAACATTCATTGTAAGAGGGCTAGTATACAAGAGCAGAGATGTATTGCTGAGGCTGCATAATACTCTGGTCACACAAGTGGAATACTGTGAGCAGTTTTGGGCCTCGTATCTCGATATCTCATATCTATCTGTGCTGGCACTGAAGGCGATCCGGAGGAAGTTTACAAGAGGATGAAGCGCTTGACATACAAAGAACAGTTAAGGACCCTGGGTCTCTAATCTATGGAATTTAGAAGGATGAAGGGCAACTCATTGAAACTTACCGAATACTGAGAGGCCTGGATAATGTGGACATGGAGAAGATGTTTCCACTAATAGGAGTGTCAAGGACCCCAGGGCACAGACCCGGAGTGAAGGCACGACCCTTAGAACTAAGATGAGGGGGAATTTCTTCAGCCAGAAGGTGGTAAATCTGTGGAATTCATTGCCCCAGGAGGCGAAAGAGGCCAAGTCATTGAGAGTAATTAAGACAGAGATAGATAGGTTCTTGATTAGTAAGGGGATCAATTGTTACAGGCAGAAGGTAGGAGAACAGGGTTGAGAAATGTATCAGCTATAATCAAATGCTGGAGCACACACAATGGGCCAAATGGCCTAATTCTGCTGCTATATCTTATGTTCTCCTACAACATAGGGTTGGACAATGGAATTCACAGCTCAAGTCAAGTTCAAAACAAGTGTGGGAGAAATTTTGTGGAATGAGTTTTGAGTGAAACAAGTGGAGTTTTCCTTCAAGAGGCACTTCAAATTGAACTTTTGCTCCATCTTACTGTGAAATTATACACAATTGGACTTGATAGCCAGAATAAGAACCTTACCAAATTCTCCTGGAGCTAAAGAACTTAAGTAACTCAGAATTATTAAACTTAAATAACAGTTAACGAATTTGTTCAGGGCATGGAAGAAACCTAGTTTTCAATATCTGATGACTTATCAGGATTTAAGAAGAAACATTTCACACTATAGAAAAGTGATCCATCTCCCTTAGGAAGCAAGGTTGTAAACAGACCAGTTAGGATATTTTCAACAATAAAATACAAATGTCATAAAGTTGGGCCTCGTCTTATTTCCACATCAAAGAGGAAAAAATAACTTGCAATTAATGTGTTTTTCATACATGCTTAATGAAGCACTGTAATCTCAATTATTGCTTTTGAGTGCCTCTAGGCAATTACTACACAGCACAGTCTCGCATCAGCAATAACCAGATTGTAAATTTAATGTTGACCAGGATTCAAAGATGACTTACTGCTCTTGAAACCACTACATCTACCTGGAAATATGCGCAGGATTTGGTTTAGCCACTCATCCAATTGTTCAAGACAAAATCTCCAACACAGCATCTTTGCAGCACTACATCAGACACTTAACCTTGACTGTACATGAGTACAGAGTCTAGAATGAATGTAACCAAGGTAAAAATAAATTGAGAAATGGCAAGACGAGTGTTTGCTCTGGCAATAAATTAGTTCTTGTACATTGACTTCACTCTCTCACTCTATCCCCAAATTCTATGACTTAACAAAACCAGTAGATGCTGGAAATCTGAAATAAAAATATGAAGTCCATAAGGAGTTAATGTTTCATGTTGCTGATCTTTCCTACCTTTCAGAAGGATTTAGCTTTTCTGTTCTTTCCATTAAAGTGAATTGTTTCACATTTCCCCATAGCGTACTCTATCTGTCACCTTCTTCTCCACTCTTAACTTACCAATGTATTTTTGCAGTTTCCCTGCATCCTCCTCACAGCTTACTTTGTCAAAAAGCTTTGCACTGTCAGCGAACTTGGATACTTTGCCCTTGGTCACCACATCTCTGTAACTGAGAAAGTCTTAACAGCTGAGGTCAAGCATCAATCTTTGCAGCACCCCACAAGTTAGAATCTGCCATCCCAAACATGACCCATCCATTTCCACTCACTGCTTTCTTTCTTTGAACCAATATAATCTTCTGACTTGGAAACTAATGAGCTACCTGTTGAGGTTGGTGACTTAGAAGAATATCTTTTCCTTCTCTTTACTTTGGAGACACCAGTCTCCTCAGATAGGTCTAAGGATTTGGGAACCTCTAATTTCTATGGATTTTAAGAAGGATCAGCTTTCTTTCTTCACCTGTAGACTGAATGTTAACAAGAAGATTCTGATTAGAGAGGCAAATTTCAACCTGATTTACACTTCCCCAACAAGTTTCCAATTTCAAATCTGGACCATGTTCCTCCACATGTTTAACCAAGAAACCGACAAAAGGTGTCACACCTAAGACTCACCCTTTTTCTTAAATTCAGTCATGAGATGGAAGCATTGCTGGAAAGGTCAACACTGTTCATCTCTAATTATCCTTGGGAAGCTTTAGGATTGAAAGTAAAATCCATGCGGGATAGGTACACCCACACTGCTGTAAAAGGCGGCAGTCCATGGCCTTGACACATTGATAATGTAGGGACAATGATAAAATTATGATACAAATTTTAAACTTTCAGTTTGAATTTTTGAAATTTTCTAAAATATAAAACAATACAGCTCCATGGGAATCTCACAGCTATTAGTCAATGGTGAAAGTGCAGCACTACTGTCCCTTTAGGATACAAGAAAAAAGTGATAAACAGGATGTATTTTAAGTTGGAAAATTTGGCACTTTGCACACAACTATGCGTACAGGGGATGGTTGAGGCTATATATTGCAAAGCCCCAAAAAAGTGCATATACATCTTATACATAAGTTGATAATCCGAGAATTTTTGTGATTTATGACTAATCTAATAGCCTAATTAAATTTTAACCATATCACAGGTAATGAATTGGCTAGTATGACACAAGTTACATGCCATTACAAAAGTCATAATAGCTGAAGAAATGGGACAAATAGGTTATTCCATCCATCAACCCATCTCCACCATTCATTAAGGTCTAGGGTTTGCTCTACTTTCCTGCTGAGCCCCCAAAAAGATTCTCGTCAATCAAAAATCAGCCTTGAAATTCTTAATGACCTAGCCTTCCCCGCTCTCTGAGAAAGAGAATTGCACAGACTAACGACCCTCAGAGAATAAATTCCTCCTCATCTCTGTCTACAATGAGAGACTCACTTATTTTCAAAGCTCTGGTTTGGACAGGCAATTAGGGGCAGGACCTATACACTAAATGGTAAGGTCCTGGGGAGTATTGCTGAACAAAGAGACCTTGGAGTGCACATTTATAATTCCTTGAAAGTGGAGCCACAGGTAGACAGGGTAGTGAAGAAAGTGTTTGGTAAGCTTGCCTTTATTGGTCAGTGCATTGAGCATAAGAGTTGGGAGGTTATGTTGTGGCTGTACAGGACATTGGTTAGGTCACTTCCAGAATACTGCATTCAATTCTGGTCTCCCTGCTTTAGGAAGGATGTTGTCAAACTTGAAAGGGTTCAGAATAGATGTACAAGGATGTTGCCAGGGTTGGAAGGTTTGAGCTATGGGGAGAGGCTGAATAGGCTGGGGCTGCTTTCCCTGGAGTATCAGCGGCTAAGGGATAACCTCATAGAAGTTTATAAAATCATGAGGGGCATGGATAGAGTGAATAGCCAAGGTCTTTTGCCCAGGGTAGGGGAGTCCAAAACTAGAGGGCATGGGTTTAAGGTGAGAGGGGAAAGATTTAAAAGGGACCTAATGGGTAACTTTTTCGCACAGAGGATAGTGTGTATATGGAATGAGCTACCTGAGAAAGTGGTGGAGGCTGGTACAATTACAATATTCAAAAGGCATCTGGATGGGTATATGAATAGGAAGCATTTAGAGGGATATGAGCCAAATGCTGGCAAGCGGATTTGGATTAATTTGGGATACCTGGTCAGCATGGGCTCGTTGGACTGAAGGGTCAATATCCAATGCTATACAGCTCTCTGACTCTGTAACTCATTGGACAAGTTGCTTTGCCAGCAATCCACTTCATATTCCTAAAGTTTGCAAAACAGAGAATATGCTAAAATCTATTCAATGATCTAGATGGACTAACTGTCCTGGGTACCTCAATTTTTTCTGGAGTCTAAAGCTAGATTTTAGCTCCTTTCCCAGTATGTGCAATCAGCAAATGTATTGTCTTGGTCTCTTTTCCACTGCAGTGCCTTTTGTGCATCTCCTCTTTTTCTCTTTAAACTAAAATAATAAGTTTACACCTTTTAAAAAGGTGTAAATATCACTAACTAAAAAGACACCATTCAGAAGCAACAGCCAGGTCTCCGTCCTATTCAGGTTTAAGGCCTGCCTTTTCCTCTTTACCATGGATCAATGCCGTTGTCAGCACCAGTACTTTTTAAATTCCTTATTGGGGATTATTCTCATCATCGATCTTTATATTTTCATCCAGTGAATGACAACATGATGAGCTAGCTCACGCATTCTTCCTTTTTCACACAACTGACTGGGATTAAAACATTCCTTACGAAATAGGTAACTCAACACGTACCTCTGTTTCAAATCCCAAAAACAGAACTACAGGAAGGAAGGACAAGCAGGCATACAAACATAACTGGAGTTTGGGGAGGTTTATAAAATCAAGCTACACGTGTTATATATCTAAACACATACCTTGTGTGCTTTTGCAAAAAAGTCTCAATCATTTATGGCTACTCTCAAACATAGTCAAAAATCCATTACTTAATGTAAATTTAATTGAGAAGTAGGCCACTGTTTAAAAATAACAGGCTTGAACATTTGGCACTCTTTTCTTAAAGAGGTGGTGGTTCCAGAGTCATTGAATATTTTTAAGCGCTATATTCTTGTTAAGCAAGGGGGTGAAAGACAATGAAGGGTAGGTTGGAATGTGGATTTGAGATCACAATTAGCCCAACTGTGATCATAACAAATTGCAGAGCAAGTTCTCCTGGTTCATATATCTTAAGTTGAAGGCACTGAATACAGCAAAAACTATGGAGCCTTACAACATTCCAGCAACAGTACTGAAGACTTGTGCTTTAGAATGTGTCGCCCCCCCCCCCCCGAGACAAGCTGTTTCAATATGGTTACAATGCTGACATCTACCCAACAATGTAGAATATGGCCCAGGTATGTCCTGTACACAAGAAGCAGGACAAATCCAAGCAAGCCAATTACTGCCCTGTCAGTCTACTCTCAAATCATCAGGAAAATGATGGAAGCTGTCATCAATAGTGCAATCAAGCAGTACCTGCTCAGCCTTAATCTACTCAATAATACCTAGTTTGAGTTCTGCCAGAGCCACTCTGCTCCTGCTCTCATTACAGCCTTGATTCAAACATGAGTGAAACACTGAATTGGAGAAGTGAGGGAGCTTCACGTTCTGAAGCACAAGTCTTCAGTACTGTTGCTGGAATGTTGTAAGGCTACATAGTTTTTGCTGTATTCAGTGCCTCCAACTTAAGATATATGAATATATGAACTAGGAGAACTTGCTCTGCAATTTGTTATGATCACAGATGGACTAACTGTAATCTCAAATCCACATTACAGCCTTGATTCATACATGAATAAAACAGTGAATTGGAGAAGTGAGTGGAGAGTGACATGCCTTGACATCAAGGCTGCATTCAACCATGTGTGACATCAAGGAGCTCTAGCAAAACTGCAATCAAGTGGTATCAGAGAGCAAACTCTCCAATGGCCAGAGTCATACCTGATAGATGGGAAGGTAGTCCTGGTTGTTGGAGGTCAGTCATCTCAGCTCCAGGATATCTCTGCAGGAGTTCCTCAGGGTGGTCTCCTAGGCCCAACCATCTTCAGCTGTTTCATTAATGACCTTCCCTCCATCACAAGGTCAGAAGTGGAAATGCCTGCTGATTGTACATTGTTCGGCACCATTCACTATTCCTCAGATATTGGAGCAGTCCATGTCCAAATTCAATGAGGTCTGGACAATATCCAGGTTTGCGTTGACAAGTGGCAAGTAACATTTGCGCCACACAGATGCCAGGCTATGACCATCACCAATAAGAAACAAGCTAACATCGCCCTTGACATTCAAAGTTGTTACTGTCACTGAATCCACCACTATCAACATCCTTGGCGTTACCGCAAAAGCTCAACTGGACCTGCCACATAAATATAGTGGCTATAACAGCAGGTCAGAGGCTAAGAATAACGTGGTGAGTAACTTACCTCCCTACTCAACGCAGACTGTCTATCATCTGCAAGGCACAAATCAGGACACCGATGGAATGCTCCCCACTTGCATGAATGGGTTCAACTCCAACAACACTCAAGAAGCTTGACACCATTCAGGACAAAGCAGTCCTCTTGTTTGGCACCACATCCACATGCATTCCACTTCTTCCACCACTAACACTTGATAGCAGCAGTGTGTTTTATCCACAAGATGAACTGCAGAAATTCACCAAAGATACTCAGACAGCACCTTCCAAACCATGGACACTTCAATCTATAAGGTCAAGGACAGCAGAAATAACAGGAACACCACCATCCGCAAGTCCCCCTCCAAGTCATTCACTATCCCGACTTGGAAATATATTGGTGCACCTTCACTGTCGCTGGGTCAAAATCCTGGAATTCCCTTCTGAACGGCATCATGGGTCAACCCACAGCAGATAGACTGCAGCAGTTCAAGAAGGCAGTTCACCACCACCTTCAAGGCCAACCAGCACAGGCAATGAATGTTGATCAGCCAGCGATGCTCACATCCCGTGAATGAATGAAAAAATTCTTAAGGTTACTCCTTTCGTCCTGGACAATCCAATGAGTGGACGGAGGGTCTTGTACCTCCTCTAACAAAATCCTAAAAAATTCAATCAAAATCAACCTTGCATTGTTGGCATGAAAGCTCTTGGTTAACGTCCGGAGCTCTGGTAATATTTGTATGCATCAGCATTGAAGTCTTTCAAAAGCAAATGTATCTTATCTAAAGTGCAGTGTCTGGAACAGTAGAATATCCTGGATTTGATCTAATCAAATCTTGCACTTAATGTCAGCATTTCTGCAAGTGTAGCTCAGGAACCATTAAATAACTTTGGGTCTCCATTGTTCCGAGCATTTCACATTTGAAATGCAATTGAGATCTAGCCTTTTTAATTCAAAACACATTTCTCACATTTTCCTTAAGTGACATCAGATAGTTTTACCATCTCAAAATAATCAAGCAATCTTTTCTAACTTTATTCTCCCACTTACAATACTTGTGATCCAACCAATCATCTTCAAAGGGATTGCTGCATAAAAACAATGAAGTATTGATAAAACTTTACAAGACACTAGTCAGACACACCTATAATACTGCAACAGTTTTGGTCCCCACATCTAAGGAAAGATACTGGAGGCAGTCTAGAGAGGGTTTACTAGGTTGATTCCGGGTATGGAGGGATTTCCTTGCATGCAGACATTCAATAGACAGGGAATAAACATACAAAATGTTGGAGAAACTCAGCAGATTTGGCAGGATCTGTGAAGAAAGAAACAAGGTTAACATTGTACTGAGATAGTAGGAACTGCCGATGCTGGAGAATCTGAGATAACAAGGTGTAGAGCTGGATGAACACAGCAGGCCAAGCAGCATCAGAGGAGCAGGAAAGCTGACGTTGCAGGTCTGGACCCTTCTTCAGAAAATATCTAACATTTTAAATCCAGTTTTCAAAACTGGAATTCAAGGGTTATGTGAATAAAGCAAGCATTTAGGATTATCAGATCAGCCAAGATCTAACTGAATGACAGAACAGTCTCAACAGGCCAAATGGCTGACTTCCCATAGTCTTTCGGGAATCAAGAAACATGGGGCAGTGACTGTAGCAGCCCATTCAGTCCTCTGAATCCGACAAATGCAGCTTATTTTCTATCACCGCTCTACCTTACCCCATTATCCCTATATCCTATGTTGCCATAATATGGCTCTCATTTGTCTCTCATGCTATAACTTCAATTATTTTAGAATTCTTTTTCTTTAGAATATCCATGTTACTGTATCTGAACTGTCCAGAATGCTTTTCCTCAATGGTCCTTATTAGTTTTAAGATGGAAGTAAACATTAATCGTGTTCTTCAATTATTCCATAGCAACCAGTTTTACTATGCTAAATGCAAAATACCTCAAATATTGAAGATCTGAAATAAAAAAACAGAATGTGCTGGACAAACTCAGTAGATCTGGCAGCAGACTTTCCTGCTCCTTGGATGCTGTCTGACCTGCTGTGCTTTTCCAGCCTCACGTCGATAGACTCTGGCTTCCAGCATCTGCAGTCCTCACTGTCTCCAAGCATGTGGAGCTTGATGAGTTTCAAAGAAAATCACTGAACTCAAAGCACTAACACTGTTTCTCTCCCTATAGATGCTACCAACCTGTTGAGTTTCTCTAACACTTTGTTTTTAGTGTTCTGATTATTTAATTCCAACTCGTGAGCCCTGCACTATTGAATTTTAGTTCTGATAACTAAGTATTAAGCCCACTTCTTTTTAAGCAACAATGCGCCAAAATGCTTTTTTGAAGCTAATGTAGGCTGCAAAATACAGTTTGAGTTCTGTCTCTGTCACAGTCATCTGCACGTGTCCTCAGTTGGCTCATATTAACATGTTTTAATTCTTACTCAGGTAATTTAACATTTTTCAAGTCTCTCACAGCTGTTCATGTGTCTAGATCGTTCACTCACTTTGCCTTCTGGAAGTTCGGGATCAAAATTCCTTGCAGCAGCACTGCCACCTCATGGAAGAGATTAATCCACACTGGTGACCCAAACCAGAAGTAGATCCCCACATGTGCTGTTTTTCGGGCATAATGATCTTGCTCAGGGCTTTCTGGTAGCCAGGGTTATAGTCCAAATATTTCCTGCCCAGGTCTCCTAACAAGGCACAACCATTTCACATTACAAAACTGCAAAAGTGTCTCTATTACAGTATACGTACTGCCTTATTTACACAGTTCCAATGAAGATATCCAACAGAAAAAAAATTCAATCATGAAAATTTATTATACATGCTGACATTGACATTAACAGACAATTACAATATTTCTTATGCTGCACCAACTTTAACCCTCTAGAAGTATTAACATAAATTGCAATTGCCAAGATCTGATTGAAATCAGAACATTTATCTGAAATTTTAAAGGTTCATTTATACATGGAAAATGATTTATGTTCAATTACAGACTTCCTTTCTGAATGCATAAACACTCAAATTTTCAAAGAAAGGAGAACTATGTTAATATGCCAATGCATTAGACTTCAGCACCAATTGAGACAGACACAAACCAATTAATAAGGGCTTCTCCAAGTTAATTGCAATTGTGGTGTCACAGCTGCCTGTCCAAAACAAGAGACCTGGCACTGGTAAAATACAGGTATTTAAACTATATGTTGGTCCTGATTAAAAATCCTATGTTATAAAGTTTTAAACAAGTCATTTCAGGCTTGAAAACAAGTTTGAATAACAATACTGCACATTTTGTCTGAGTGCACTTCAACTCAAGCTACTCACAATGTCATTGGCTTGTCTGTTTTTAAATACGGAGGTCAGATGACTTATATCTGCCTCAGCATTTCTCAAAGCTTGAATTTGGATTTTATGTTTTGCCGAGAGCTGGCCTTCTCCAAGCTGCAGACAAAAACTGATGTCTGAGGACTTGCGGTGCGTATGCTTTTTTAAGTAGCATCTCATTAAGCAATTGAAGAAATCCTCCTCTGCAGTCATGATCAGTATCTGACAACAAGGTCTAGAAACCACATTTTAAAAGCTTCGTCCAGGTGAAACACACATTTGATAAAAGACAGGGTGTAGATATTGATATGTAAACGAGTATGAGTATGACTGCAGAGAACAGGAACCATGCGGTGTGGATGCTGGAGAAGTAAAATAAAACAAAGTGCTGAAGAAATTCAGCAGCAGGATCTGTGGAGAGAGAAAGAGTAAAGGTTTCTGGTCCAGTATAGCTCTTCTGGGGTTCTCAATTAAGTCAAATTGGACCAGGAACATTGACTATTTCTCTTTCCACAGATGCTACAAGATCTGCTGAGTTTCTCCAGCACTTTGTCTTTTCAGTAAAACAAGCAGACTTGATTTGGTTATAGTAGGGAACAAAGATTGCATCAATTGCAAGTATTTATCATATTCTTTCATGAGATACAATTAACACTAGAAAGAATTTCTTCCTCATCTCGAAATGACTTCAACATATAATGGCAAGTTGCCTTTTTGAACCTCTGCAGTCCATGTGGTGTAAACTCATCTTAGAGATTCAAACAATTCATCATTTTCTTTAATGATCTTCAAACTTTGTTTTTGAAGATGAACTGATAAAAATTAAAACATGGAACTGTCAATTAAACTTTTCAGGGGCTGTGTGTGTGCACAACTGAGAAATCATGCGAGCAAGCATTGACATAGAACACAGAAAACAGAGAGCTTTCTTTGAATGCCTCTGAAATACTACTTGCCAACATTCTTCTTTGGCTGCAGCAGAAACCTGCTATCTCTACATATAGCATGGATCCATCAGTTAGGTTTATAGGGAGGTCCAGCAGCAAGGGACAATGCCAGCAAAATCATGCCCTCACTGTGGCATCATGAGCAGAAGACACCCACTGACATATGCTATCAGCTCTCGAACAATAAGTGTTTGAAAAGATTCTCAAAAGTATACCCAAAACAAAAGTTAAGAGCCACTATCAGAACCACCACCTCCACCAAGCCCTCCCAACCCCAACTCCCATCCCCCTCAATTTTCCTCAACAACGAAAGTATTGAGGTGTTTCAGGTAGAGCACTGCTAGGGAACATGTGATCAAATTTATTTCATTCTATTTGCTCAGGAAAGAATGCAGCAACATCTATGAAACATGATTATCAATGTTTTTACTTAATTTATGCTCTTTCTGTCTGATTTTCTAAACATCCTGGTAAAGTTGAGATGTAGGCTAGAATTATTGTTTGAAATATGTGACTGCTGATATTGACCCTTCAGTCCCAATCTCTAACATTTACAGTTGCACAATGCATTTATAATTGAAATTATGAAGACAGTGTGTAGTGTATGTGCGGGTGTGCATGTGCATTGTACGGAGACTTGGAGATTTGCTTGCAGGTGTTTAGTTCCCATGTATCTGCTGTCCTTGTTATTCCAGAAGACAGAAGTTGTGTGCTTGAAAGGTGCTGTCAGAGATGCCTTGGTAAGTTACTGCTGTGCATCTTGTAGACTGTACACAATGCTGCCATTTTACATTGGCGGTGAAGGGAGTGAATGCTGAAGGGTTGATTGATGTGCCAATCAAACAGGCTGTTTTGTCTTGAAGGTGGTCAAACATTGAGTGCTTTTGGAGATACATTCAACCAGACAAGTTGAAGGTATTTCATCACATTCCTGACTTGTGCCTTTGTAGATGTGTACAGGCAGCGGAGAGACACTAGGTGAGTTAGTGAGCTACTGTATTCCTAGCATCTAACCTGCATTTATAGCCACAATATTTACGTGGGTGAGCTGGTCTAGTTCAGTTACAGGTCACTAGTAACCCTCAGAATGTAGTTAGTGGGGGATTCAGCGATGGCCTTGCCATTGAACATTAAAGTACAATGATTAGATTCTCTCTTGTTCAAGACGGCAACTGCCTAGGACTTGTGTGGTGCCAATGTTACTTGCCACTTGTGAATCCAAATATGGATGATGTCCATACATAGCAAGACCTGGACAAGGGCTGCTTCAGTACTTGCAAAGTCGTGAATGGTGCTGGAACACTGTGCGATCAGCAAGCATCCCTACTTCTAACCTTATGTTGTAGGAAATGTCATTGACGAAGCAGCTGTAGATGGTGGGGTTAAGGACCCCGAAGAACTACATTTTTGTCCTGGCACAGAACTGATTGACCTCCAACAACTACAGCAATTGTACTTGGTGCTATGTGTGACTCCAAGAAACAGAAAGCTTTCTCCCCATTCTCCACTGGCTCCTGCTTTGCCCTACAGTCAAAAGCTGCCTTTGTGTCAAGGGCAATCACTCTCACCTCACCTCAGTTCAGCTTTTCTGTTCATATTTGGAGGCTGCAATGAGATCAGAAGCCAAGTGGCCCCGATGGAACTCAAACCCAGTAGGTTATTCATTTGCAAGAGCCGCCTGATAGCACTGTCAATGACCCCTTTCATCAGTTTGTTGATGAAGAAGAGTGGGCTGATAGGGCGGTAATTGATTGGGTTGGACTAGTTGTGCTTTTTGTGCACAAGGACACACCTGAGCAATATTCCACAATGTCAAGTAGATACTTGTGCAATAGTCGCACTGAAATAGCATGGCGAAGGGGTGCAGCTATTGCTGGAGCACAATTCTTTAATGCTATGACAGAACATTTCCAGAGTCCATTGCTATACACTATCTAGTACCTTCTGCCAATTCTTGAAATCACAGTGAATCGAGCTGGTTGAAGACAGCCATGTGTGATGCTGGGTACTTAAGAAGGCCAAGATGGATCATCCAGCTGGCACTCTTGAATGAAGATGGATGCAAAATACCTCAGCCTTGTCTTTTGCACTGATATGCTAGGCTCCCCTACTGTTGCAAAATTAGGATATTTGTGGAGCCACCTTCTCCTGTTGTTTAATTGTTCACCACTACTGGATGTGATTGCACATACGAGCACGAGTATGCACACACAGTCATAGGTCCTGGCAAGACAATTAGCATGGGCCATGAGCCCTTTCAATGCACAACAACATCCGGATTCGAGCTTCAGTGGACTGACCAAAAGCTGTAATGCCATTGCTATTCTTGATAATGACAAACATCTCTGCATTTGCTACTTTTGAGACCACAAGATCTGGGCTAATGTGGTTAAGTTATTGAATGGTAGATATTGTCTTCGCATTAGCTCTGCATGTTTTTGCACAGTCACTGTTGCAAGCTAAAACAGATTGCTCCTACACATCACATAATTTTGAGTTCAAAAATCAATTCACTGTTCTCTTACTCCTTCTCCAATGTCCTGAACACACCGATTCCATTCTTTTATACATCCAATCAACTTCCCCTCTAACTCACGACTAACAATACACCTTTGATTGCTTTGTCCTACACTGCAGAGTTGCCTCACAAGAACTCTCTTATCCTCTCCCTTTGAAATCTTTATCAAAATCTAAATACATGCTCAGACAAAAACTATAGTGAAAACAATGCATCCAACTAGTCTGCTTCATACAAATGTGTTGCCTTATGTTGGATTATAACCCTCAACGGACTAAGCTTACAAATTTGGATGTCGTGACTCGCGAACCTGCAGAGGCGACCATGGACTGCCTAAATGCTAAAGACTAGACCTGGTTCATTGGCTGAGTAATCTGTCAGTCTGAATGGACAATATTTAAAGCAGCCGATCTGTTGCAGACCATCCCCACTGACGGTCTAATCAGCCAATGATTGCTGTTAGTCTGAAGCTCCACCTTTCTTCTTGCATGTTGTGAATGATTCTGTCACAGACTGCTGGCAGTTACTCTATTCGTGAGCTTAGCACGACTACAAATAAACACCTCCCCCTCCCCAAACAAATCCTCCAAACAACCTGCTCCCCAATGCAAGCTGCCTGCAATTGACTCCTTCCTGCAGCCTCAATGGCCCAGGTTTTCTCCCCAGCACATCCTAGCAACAAATAGCATCTTCCCCAACTATCAATTCCCCAGTGCAGCCCTATACTATTGAAAAAAAAGCATTATACAAAAGTATATGTTCTATATTAACCCAGCAGTTTTTTTTGTGTAAGTTATCCCCACAGCCCAAAATAATCAAGTTCCTTTTTATTTATCCATTTCTGCGTTGTAGAATAAACAAAAACCAACCAATGTTAAACACCTCTGAAATGCATCACAAACTATGTATGTATTATCATGATTTAATCTAAACAGGTCGTATTATGCAAATATAGGACCAGTAAAGTTTGTGGCACTGGATATTTCATTCAGTATTTATTTTAAAATTGAGACGTTTATTCAACTATAGGTCTGAGAAGGTTAACCATTTTAGAAAATGGCAGTATTATTAGAGAGGACAACACCACACATCACAGACAACAGTGTGGAGCTGGAGGAACACAGCAGGTCAGGCAGCGTCAGAGGAGCAGGCAAGTTGACATTTCGGGTCAGGACGCAATACATCAGTTTTTTTTGTTTCCTCATCTGTTTGAGTCACAGTATCCAATTATTTTGTTAGATATTAGAATTCTTAAGCATGATAAATTGCTTCTTGAGCAAGACAACTGTACTATTTAGACAGTCAACAACCAGATTGTTGTGTAATTCATTAAAAAGTGCAAAATAATCTTCATTCCATAGACAACAGAAATGTATTTAACAAGCAATTACAATTATAAAAAGAACTGAGTGCCTGTGCCAGGTGATTATAATTTCTCGAGAACATTTTAAACCAATTTTTGCAACACTAGATCATAGATGGATGACTCCACTAGGAAGATGTTCATCCTTATTGCAAAAGCAGCACTAACACACAGCAGTTTATCAGCAGCATATCTCATCCATTAGCATCACCATCACTCTAGGAGTAAAGTTTTTAAACTTTCAATTTCTGTTGGGTACCTTCCATATTTCAGTCAAATTCGTGATTGAGAAGCAAACAAACCACATATACTGTGCTTCAATCAATCTCAGTGATTGACCTGGTCGGCATTGTTATGGAGTGGATAGGGTACAAAAGCGACTGCATTATTTCATTACTCATTGATATGGAAAACAGATGAACAAATGACTTGGATTATTTGAATGACTTAGCAGAGAAAGGAGAAAGCAATAAGTAGTTATGTGGCATCAGCCTAACTCACAATGTTCTCTGAACTGTTGTTCTTTTTAAATCATAAACAAATCTTTCACATCTTCCTAATTTACAAACACAGAAGTTACACTTCAATTATTCATTTGCCAGTTTGCCCAAACCAGTTATTTCCATTTAAAACATAAGACTCATTTCAAATCTTGTGCACTAAATTTAGTGTTCTTTGCCACGTTCTGATCCCAGCTGATGCTAATACTGGTCAGAGCATACCCCAAAGTGAAATCTGACTTGTTAGTTCCCAACTTTGTTTCTTTTTGTAAAACTGCGGACATCAGTTGCTGAACACACAAAAGGTTGCAAATGTACTTTTAAACAAAGAATAAAACACTTATGAAACAAGAGAAGAAACATGGGCTATGCTACACTTGACAAAAAAAGTTTACAAAAATCTTCATTCTCACCACCAGAGACATATTCAAATTCACGCTATGCTTTTTTTAATCATAGTCATATTCTTTAAAACACAGCAAAAAATCATCACTATCTCTACACAGAGGCTTCACTGATAAGTTGGCACAGCTTAATTTCTCCAGCAATTTCTGTTTTTGGTTCAAATACTCTTGAGTCCAGACATGTGGTTTACCATCTTTCTCTCTTTCTCTCTTTCTATCTTTAAGCTAATATCTAAATGCCACTACGAAAAACCTTTGTCTGTGAGGTTTAAGTGCAGGCTTGGAAGAATAGGAGGATTTCAGGGTAATTGTCCAGGTAGTTAGCAGTGGTTTTAAGAGTTTGTATCATTGCTATTCCTGGAATTTTGTAAAGTACTTGTCATTAGTAATAAACAGTTACTCATGTTTTACAAAAAACAAATGGTGTCAAAAATCTTTTGTGATAAGTATAGCTCGGGGCAGTAGACTGAAGGACTAGTCAATTGGAAGGAGTTATTCTGATAACTCACAAAATTTTAATCACATGTTACAGTCCTGCAGTCCTCCACTTCGTGCTTGTACGTGTGGTTAACTCAGTGCCTGTGACACCATGAATTGTTTTGGGTCCCTTATCTAAGGAAAGATATATTGGCATTGGATGCAGTCCAGAGAAGGTTCACAAGACTGATACCAGATATGGACAGACTGTCTCGTGAGGACAGGTTCAGTAGATTCAGCCTATACTAGTTGGAATATAGAAGAATAAGGGGTGATCTTATTGAAACATACAAGATTCTTAGAGGACTTGGAAGATGAAGAAGGATTGCTTCCCCATGAGGGTATAATCTCAGATTAAGAGGTCACATATTTAAGACAGAGATAAAGGGAATTTCTTTTCTCAGGCAATGTGAATCTGTGGAATTCATTACCACAGAGGGTGGTTCAGGTTGGGTCATTAACTATATTCAAAGCTGAGACAGACAGATTTTTAATCTGTAAGGAGATCCAAGGTTACTGGGGTAAAGACCAGAAAGTAGAATTGAGGATTATCAAAGCAACCACGATCTCATTGAATGGCAGAACAGACTCAACAGGGATCAATGGCCTACTTCTCCTCTTACGATTTATGGATTAATTGTAAGGCAAAATTTAGCTCAGTAGATAAATGGAAAAGGAGGGGGAGGAAGCTGCAAGGGATATGAAGGGATCTTATCAATTTTAAGTGACAAAGAAGTGTTGCAGTTTGAGAGATTGAGAGGTACTGAAAAGGCAACAACAATTTATAATGGTGGTCATGGATAAAAAATACAAGATTTATCTTTGCTCTCCAGCTTGATTCAAGAAGTAGTAGATAAGTTCAAGATTGATTCATGAGACTGCAATGATTAATGCAAGCAAGCCAATTCTGGTGATAGATAGCTTATTCAGCAGTGCACATGCAATGCCAAGTACTCTTGCAAAACAAATAGTGAAGTTTAGGGCTACACTGGAGTTGCAATTCCGATGAGATCACAGTGGTGTGTTGGGATCAAAGGAATTAAGGTAAAAGTGATCTCATTGTTAAGCAGATCTATCACACCATAAGTATTATGACAAGAGGAAGGCCAAAAGTTAAACAATTTGGGTCTTAAAGTTCATTTTTAAGTAATTGCAGGGTAGACTCTCTTCTCTTGCGGGTGCAGAAACATTTGAAAGCGAGCTTAGAACGGGGTACGATGGTCATGGTGGTAAAACATACAAGCAAATAGTCAGAAATGAACTTGTCTATTGTTGAGCCATGCATATAGTAAGAAGCTGAGATGACAAAGGGATGGGATGGCTGAATCTTGGGTGAACAGCTTATATGGATACAAGATTAATGAAAGACAGAATCAGACGAGAGATCGGTAGCTAAACCAAAATTGAAATCACCAAAGATAGTAGGAACTGCAGATGCTGGAGAATCTGAGATAACAAGGTGTAGAGCTGGATGAATACAGCAGGCCAAGCAGCATCAGAGGAGCAGGAAAATTGATGTTTCGTGCCTAGACCCTTACTCAGAAAATGACCCTTCTGAAGAAGGGCCTAGGCCCGAAACGTCAGCTTTCCTGCTCCTCTGATGCTGCTTGGCCTGCTGTGTTCATCCAGCTCTACACCTTGTTATATCTTGAACCCAGGCTTCCTGGGTCCAAGGTAGGGACACTATCATTGCACCATAAGAGCCCCTGGAGGGGGCTACTAAATATTTGTCTCCACTAGGAGACACAACTGTTCCCCATTATGGTTTGCTTTCTGCTCCTAAGCCATTTTTGTACCTACAATATCTCTTTAATCCCATAGGCTTCGATTTGATGAAACATTCCATTATGTAGAACCTTACCAAGGCCTTTCAGAAGTTCATGCACACAACATCAACTGAACTGCCTTTGTTTAACTGCTTGTGATTTCATGGAAGAGCTGGATCAGGTTAATCAGACATTAACAAAATTTACCTTAATTCATATTGGATGTTGTTTATGAACCCATGTGCTTCCAAGTGACCATGAATTTGCCGCGCATTATAGTCTCTAGAAGCTACTTCATTGTTCACAATATGTTGCAGTTTCCTGGTTTATCTTTTTTTTAAAACAATGGTGCAACATGTACAATCTTGCATCCTTTGGCTTCATGCCAAGCATTGGAATACGATGGCTAGGACTTTTACCATTTTTACATTTACTTCACTCAGCAACCTGGATTGCATCCTATATGGATTGCGCAACTTTTCTAATTTTTGAAAATTGTCAATCATTTTACGACCCATTCTTTACATGGTCCCTCTTTCCTTCATCAGCGCTTACACATGATATCACATATTTGGTGTTTTAATTGAAGTCTCACCTGCCCCAAAGGTGTTCAATAACAACTTTAAATGCATTGATTGGAAAATATCGAATCCCTTCCCACCCCGCCAGGATTCATTATGAGAGCTACCAGTTTTTGATACACATTAGTTGACTTGAATTTTGTATACGGGAATAGCTTCAAAGTTACAGACAGCAAAAGGCTTGACAATGCGAATAATATGAGAACAGACCCCAGAAGGACATGGACTGATGGTTTAAAAGGCAGGCATTGCAAATTAAATATAATGCAGGGAAATGTGAAGTGCTACATTTTGGATAGGAAAAGAACGAGAAGCAATATGGTGCAAATTTGAAGGGGTTCACCCGCACAAATTCTTGAAGATGGATGACTAATTGATAAAGCTGTTAAAAATAAAATAGGATATCACATGAAAACAGAAGCAGCGTGTTCAAAAAGCAAGGAAGTCATGCGTGACATTTCTAAATCCCTTGTTAAACTTCAGTTTGCAAGAAGTTCATGCCAAAAACATGCTTTAACGACTTGGAAAAAATTCAGAGGATATTCCTAGAAAGGAATAAAGATTCGATTATTTCAGTTATCTGGAAAGACTAAAGAAGCTGGAATTCATAGCCTTAAAAAACAGGCAAGTTACTGGAGATTTAGCAAAGGGGTTAAAAGTTATGATGGGTTTTGATGAGGTAGATAGGAAACACAGGCTATTAATCAAAGAGTATGGATTTTGAATATTTGACAAAATGCCAGGGAGAATAATGAGATTGTTTTTGTACTCACTGCGTTGTGATAATCTGGAATTCAATGCCTTAAAAAGGTTTACGAAAGGAAATTCCATAATAATTCTCAAGTCAAAATTGGATCTCTACTTAGAAACGAAAAGATGCAGGACTATGGGTCAAAAAGCAGGCTGAAAGAAGCAAAATGGTTGCTGTTAGGGGTCAAAATAGAAACAATACGTCAAATGGCATCCTTCAATTGTGTACAATTCTATCACAAGTAGAAATTTGGAATGAGACTTTGAAAGGGCTAGTACAAATTGAGGTTGTTAAAGAGGAAACCCAACAGAAGTGAATTGTTTGAAGAAAGTGCCAGAAGGAATGGTTAGAAAACAAAGGGTTAATAATAAAATGAAAAAGACTACAGGGTCACAAAAACAGTTTGTGGCTGCGCAGGTAGTGGTAAGTATAGCAATAAATGGGGGCAAGCCATCACCACCCAGTAGACAAGTTTCAATTAAAGCCTGAAAGTCATTTCAAAACATATACAATGGATGATATGCAGCATGTTCGCAAAATAATTGAACATTCTGCAGCCGATGTGGACAAGATGGTGATTGTTCATTTACTAGGAGAGTACAAAGGGACATTTGGCAATTTTAACAAGATGGATAAGAACACCATTGTTGGGATTCATTTCAGAGGATGGATTGTTTGAGGAGGTCAGTGAGAGAGAAAGGAAGTAGAGATACATTTATAAAGACAAATATTAAGCTACGCACCAAAAATTATGTATTGGTCATGTCACAATTATCTTATACAAGTTTGCCATGAATCATATTTTTGTAGGCTCAGAAAGTAAATTGAAAACAAAATCATAAACATAAGACAAATTAACTGTGACAAATGATATCAGATCTCAAGAGCACTTTGCTTAATAGAGAAATTTTGCAGTGGAGTACTTTAATGTGAGACACTACTTTGAAGACTAGACTTTTAAAACATTTCTACAAAAATTTGATGAACTAAAGAATAATTGAAATTGATCAGCTCAAAAATGTTCTCTTATTAATATGTCATAATTAAAGCAGTTGTTTTGCGCGATTCTACACTCAGGTTTCAAAGGCATATTTGCATAAACTATTACTACAGAGCTCTGGAATAGATGCAAGACAGTGTTGTTTCCAATCCGAGGCGTACTGCGTCAATGGCGGGTGAATAATTATTTTGAGGTTAGTCCTAACAAGCCCAAATTTGGTGTCAGTGAACAAAATTTGGCATGGTAACAGCACACAGTTTGTTGCACGCTTATTTAAAGTACTATCCTTAGAAGCAAAGTTTAAGATTTTGTGGCAATGACAAATAGCACCTCATACTTTTGTCCTTTTCAATCGGTTTGCCCTTAGCAGCTAAACACACAAACCTCATCTCCAACATGAATTTACGTCAGCAGTCGCCTAGTAACGGCCTTTGGTGTAAAAGTGGTGTTTCTGTAGCAATCCCTGCAGCTGACATACAAGTTAGGTTGGGCCAACTACTTTCAGAAACAAAGAGTTGAAGCACAAAGAAAATCAGCTCCTGAAACCACATGTTAACTTCTCACAAAATAACCATGAAATTCAAGTTTAAAAAAACTTAATTATTGAGCATAACTTGCATTTACTTGTTAAGTTTATTAATGCTTTATATTTGTTTCAATCAACATATTGTTTTACTTTTAACTACATTTTACTTTTAACTACATTCAAATTCAAAAGGTTCCTGAATTTGAACATTCATTAACTGTTTGATTTTGAAAGTTTAGTGTAAACACGAGCTTCCTGATATCAAAATTAAGGCTTCACAAACAATGCGTTTTTTCGACTCAAGTTTCCCATAGAACTCAAAACACAAGCTCAAGAAGAAGAAACGGCATTTACTTTGTGTCATTTACAAGCTCAAGATGTTCCCCTCCCCCATTTCTGAAGAAGGGTCTAGACCCGAAACGTCAGCTTTCCTGCTCCTGCTGCTTGGCCTGCTGTGTTCATCCAGCTCTACACCTTGTTATCTCAGATTCTCCAGCATCTGCAGTTCCTACTATCTCTGAAACAATTTTAACCCCACTGTGAAGCCTCTTCTAAGGATGCCTACCTTGAAGAAGTTACCCTCCTCCTAGGAAAGACCTCGGTGGATCTCCCTCCCACTGCAACTCTCTTGTAATCTCTTCGGCCCTAAAACTGCTTGACCACGTCCTGAAGCAAACCAGGTACTACTTAACAGCCTCATCCCATCCCCTTGACCTGTCCGTCCTCCCTGGACTGACCTCTCCCCCCTCAACTGCCCACCTACACTTACCTTTACTGGCTCCACCCCCGCCTCTTTGACCTTTCTGTCTCCTCTCCACCTATCTTCTCCTTTATCCATCTTCTATCCGCCTCCCCCTCTCTCCCTATTTATTTCATAACCCCCTTCCCCTTCCCCATTTCTGAAGAAGGGTCGAGACCCAAAATGTCAGCTTTCCTGCTCCTCTGATGCTGCTTGGCCTGCTGTGTTCGTCTAGCTCCACACCTTGTTATCTCTCTTCCAAAGCTGTTTGCAACCAAAGTACTTTTAAAGTGAAATCACTGTTGTAATGTAGGAAATATGACAGCAATCTGCACGCAGATAACCTGCTTTTGTGATGTTGGTTAAGGAATAAATATTAGTTTTAAAGAATAAACCTCAGCCAGGACACAGAACTTCCATTCTCTTGTCCAAATAGTGCCATTCGATCTTTTACATGAAGCCAAGGGCAAGATCTGCTTTATATTTTGTCTGAATGATCAGATTTTCAGCGATGCAGCTTCTTTCAGTAATGCACTGGTGTCAGTCTTCATAGGTTTTCAAGTGGAAGCTGAGCCTCGGACTGCTGATTCACAGACCAGAGAAAACTCAGATCAGGTCATCTGAGACCAGGCTGAAAGTCAGTGGTGCTTACATGCAAAACGCATTAATTCTAATGATGTTTTCCCTGCTCCTAAATTATGGGTATCAAAGGATAGTGGTGTGAAAAATATGCAGCCCACTGAATAGTTCAGTTAAAGAGTGCACAAAATTGCTATCTCCATCCTAACAGAGGGGGGAAAGAATAGCCAGTCTGAGTTACTTATTGATATCCAATAGCACCCACCCAGGCATGTGCATCAAAGCTTGATTCAGTTCATAAGCAGGATGTTGGGGTTGCTTGTAAGACGAGAATTTAACTGCCATCTCCAAGTAGTTTCAGAAGGCATTTTACAGTACAGTTAAGAGTTAAACACAATGCTATGGATCTGAAGTTACACGCAGACCAGGAAAGGACAATAGGTTTTCTTCTTGAAAAGTGTATTAATAATCCAGTTTCTTTTATTGCTGTATCTCGACCAATAACTACATTTTTTTCATTCCAGATTTGTCTATCATCTGAATTTAAAATTGTTAACTTCATTGTAGGATTTGAATTCATGACTCCGATACATTAGTTCAGGCCTCTGAATTACTAAACCAGTTATGTTGTCACAGCTCAAAAGAGACAAGTCAATTGTCAATATTCCAAAACACTGCATGAATCCATACAGCAATTAAAAGAAAATAAAAATAGGTGATACCTATCTGAAAAGTATACAACATACATTTTAATTTGTATTTCTTGATGTTTCACAAAATTTCCTGATCTGATCATACAATATCCTCCAAGATTGCTTTGCAAAAAAGCTAGTCAATAAAACTGCAGATTATGCACAAACCTAGTGCTGTTGGTGAGTTTTGAGTTCAAAAAACATAATGAGAGCAACATAAACAAAAATACACCTTATTTTCAACCTGTGTGTGTTTAGTAAAACTTAAATACAAGTTCAAGTGGTGAAAGGATTTTTATATATCATGTTGCATAATTGACAAAAGTCTACATGAGCATGTTTCATCGTAGCAAGATTTTTAAAACCCCATACCTCCCTGCAAGTGTTAACTCTATTACCACATTTTTAAGGTTAACTTCTTCGAAAAAGATTGAATGGACATAAAAGGTCACTGAATCAACACATGAAATAGAAACGAAACTAAACTGCTTGCAAGTACAGATGCAACATGCTAGATTCACACTGTAATCCCAAAATCAAAGCCAATCTTGAGTCCTGGTCAACCTAACTCAATGAAGTTGTTAGCACACCTGTACTGGGTAACAACTTGAAAAACTGGGTAAAAGTTTGAAATGTGAATAGTTTGGAGTCAAAACCAGCTTATCGAAAGCACAACTGCCCCTAGCATTTAGTAATCCAAACCTTTTGATTAGCGAGGATTCTAACCTCCCCACTTATAAAACAGGTATTTTTTTATCTTCTGGAACATGTGCTGTTCCCTTCTAAATGACATCAATTAATTCAAAAGCAAAATTAGAGCAGATGCTGAAAATCTAAACTACAAATAAAAATGTTAGAAATACGCATCATGTCAGGCAGGATCTATGGAGACAGACAGCTAACATTTCAGGTCAACGATGCTTTGTTTCAGTTCACCAACTGCCTGGACTGTTAGTTTTAATTTCAAAGCCAGTTAATGGTCCAGGCAGGTAGAAACCAAAATATGTCAACTGCTTCTTCCTAATGGGAACCAGATTCAGACTGGCTGCACTCAACAGAAATGCTCTGCAAACACGATCATTAAAGTTGAATCATACAGAAAAACAAACTTGTTCAGAAAATGGACCAAAGAAAATCTATTCATAATCCCATGATTAAAGTTTGACATTCGTAAAGAGAACAACTTTTCCTTTCTTAAATATCCTGTAAAATTTTTGATCACGCAACAAGCACAGACGTCCATGCCCAAATCCCTGACATGTACTCTGAACACCAGACTGCCTAAATTTATAACATGTAATCTTTTGTTCTTAAATAGTGAAACGAGTACACATTTTAACAACGTTAGAACTTAGTAAGGCAGATAAGTTGAGCATTAAAGTACGGCTCCAAAAAATCTAAGATAACATTAAACAAGGGTTTCCTGATTTACTAATAACAGTGAAATATTGCTAACAACATGTTGGTTGAGACAGACTTCAAAAAGATCATGTGGACAGAGTAAAACTGTGGAATGGCCACGTGCTCACATGTACCAACAAATTCCTCAAGATATACTATCCATTTTTTCTTGCCAATTTCAAATTTTCTTGAGTAATGAATACAACATATGATGTACCATTGATTATGATGAAACATTGTTTAAGAATGTATAATTACTTAAGATTTTTAACAGAATAAAACATCACATATTCACAAACAAAGCAAAATTAGACACAGAGTCACGTAAAGCATACTGGAGTAAATGGTCAAAAGCATTTTATGAGCATTTTAAATGAAGAGAGTAGGAGAGGTTTAGCAATCACATTCCAGAATTACTCCGGAGGCCAGAATTAAATGAAAACAACTCAGAAGGTTGTGGGGCTGAAGGCTGTGTTTAACCAGGAGTTAACGCATGTCAGCAATTACAAGGGTGAATGGCAGTTGGTGCAAGTAAGGTCATAAGAAGCAGACTTTCAGATGACCTCAAGTTTATGAAAGATAAACTGTGGGAGACCAGCCAACAATGCAGGGGAATAGTTAAATCCAGAGGTAACAAAGACACAACTGGCAGTTTTGGCAGCAAATGAGCTAACACAAGTGCAAATTCAGGTGATGTTACAGGAGGTGGAAAAATGCTGTCATAATTATGTGGTCAGACACCCATCTCAGGCTTAAATACTACAACAAGGTTGCAAAGAGTCTGAAATAAAAGAAAGAACTGCGGATGCTGGAAATCTGAAACAAAGACAGAAAGTGCTGAAGAAACTCGGCAGATCTGGCAACACCTGCAGACAGAAACTTCTGATGAAGGGTCACTGGACTCAAAACGTTGACTCTATTCTCCTCTCTAAAGATGCGTAAGGACCTGCCGAGTTTCGCTAGCATTTACAATTTATCTTGCAAGGAATCTGATTGGACTTAGACAGCTGCTAGTAGGGGCTAAAGAAAATGGCAGGAGTCTTCCAACTATTTAACTGAACGAAATCTATACTCATTCACCAAATGTGCTTTGCCAGGGTGTACAGTCTATTTGTTGGACTGTGCCCTCATCACAGACCATATTAGGAACTCTCAATCTGGGTAAATCAAGAGCACCTACTAGCAAGAAGTAAAAGTACAGTAGCCACATGGGAACACCAATAAGTTCATCTTCAAATCATTCACTATCGTGAATCGGAACTATCGAGCAGTTTCTTCACTTGCATTGGATCAAAATTCTGAAACTCCCACCATAACAGCACTGCAGATTATCTACATCATGTAGACTGCAGCAAGCCAAGAAGGCAGTTCTCATTATTTTCAAGGGTAATATGAGATGGTTAATAAATACTGGCCTTGATGGCGATCCCCTTTTCCCAACAGCAAAACTGAACATGGTGCAAACACCTGAAGAGACTAGAATTTGAAAGGTCTTCAGTCAATGGAACAATAAAAAAATGCACTGTCCCACCTTCTTAACATGGATTTGTACAAAAAGGTATAACTGATTTTTCCTAATTTTCTTTCCCCATCATAAAACCTTGACTGAATCTGAAAATGAACATGAATGATAATTTTACTTTGGATGAATGAATTTTTTTAAAGATTAGGACAAAACAGAAATCCAGTAAATACTCATTTTACTAGGCTAGTCAAAAACAAAATACCCAGTAACTCAGTTCTTATTTGGTATCTGAAATCTTTCCCAAAGAATGTTCACATGAAACAAAAAAAAGGGAGTTTATGCAAATATAAATCACAATGGTAAAGTTAAACTCAGTTTAACTGATGCCTTTGAAATGGTGAAACGGAGTTTCTTATTCAACGATTTGCCAGAGAATACAGCCAAGTTACACAGTAATACAGACACTTCCAAAATTTGGTTAATGCTTACATAAGAAAGGAGTCACTGAGGTTTGATCACAATTGAAATAAACAATTTTTCTGTCAGTCTACAGAAACAATTTAACGGCTGTAAAATACCTTTAGTTCATATATAAATTAGAAAGGTCTAAGATATGAACATTGAAAAGATTTGAGATTTAATTTTTAATTCAAAAATCACAATTTCAAATGTCAATCGGTCACCAACCACAATAACTTTTCAGTAGGTTCAGGTATTTGTAGCACAGAAGGACATAATCCACTCCATTATGTCCAATTGATCAAAGACCTGACTACACAAGTAGTCATTTTCTAGTTTTGCGCCCATTGCCCTGGAGGCTAATGGCAATGGAAGTGAATGTCTAAACATTGCATGAATGTTATGAGAGTTTCTGACTCCACTGGCCCTTTAGACAGCGAGATCCAGACTCCTACCACCCTCTGGTGTGAAAACATTTCTCCTCAACTCTCCTCTTGACCTTCCAACTCTTACCTTAAATCTATGCCCCTTGATTAATGACCTCTCCACTAATGGGAAAATGTCCTCCTAACAACCTGTTAATGACCCTCAATCTTATAAACTCTATCAGGCCCATTCACATCCTGCTCCAACAAAAACAACTCCAGCCTATCCAATTTTCCCTCATGGTTCAGACCTTCTAGTTCAAATAAAATTTTGACAAATCCACTTTGCACTCCCCTAGAGCAATCAAATTCTTTTATTACGTGGTGACCATAACTGCATGCAGTACATGACTTGTGGCCTACCACAGTACCAGCATATCCTCCCTGTTCTTGTATTCTATGCCTCGGCTGATTAAGATATATATCCCATATGCTTTCTTAACCACCTAACTCCCTGCCCTGCTTTCAGGAATCAATGCAACCGCACATCAAGGTCCCTCTGCTCTTCAGTGCTTTCCGAGATTCTACCATTCATTTCAACCTCACCCCAAGCCTGAGGCAAGGTGACCCTCAGGTAAAGCTCACTACCAGTTATGCTTCTCTCTCCCTCTACTAATTTCTTCAAATACTGCAGCTCCTGAAGCTCAAGAAGCTTGACACCATCCAGAACAAAACAGCCTACTTGACTGGCGCCACATCCATAAACACCAGTCCCTCTACCACCAACAGTCAGTGTCAGCAGTGTGTACTATCTATAAAATGCACTGCAGAAATTCACCAAGGCTTTTAGACAGCACCTACCGAACACACACCAGTACCGTTCAGAAGGGTAAGAACACTAGACGCATGGTAGCACCGCCACTTGCAAGTTCACTTCCAAGCTACTCACCACCCTGACTTGGAAATATGTTGACATTTGCAGAGTCTAACAATACAGCAGATGAAATTTTGTAATGTATAATTATTGCGTGGTTATAGAAGCACATTATACATGAGAATATTCCCATTCAGGCCCCACATCTTATCAAGTTTGCATTTTAACTCACATCAAACAAAGACGACAGAACAATCCTCATAGGTAAAATAAATAAAACTATTTTATGAAGTTTTTTTAATTAACATACCAAAGCCATTAACTTCATTTACAAAGTTATATGGGGGTCAAATTCTGCACTACATGGTGTCTCGCAGTGAATCCCTGTAAAACCATGACGAGGGTATTTCACCGCCATAATGTCAGTGCCAAAAAAGAACTGCAGATATATAGAGATGGGCAAAGACTAAAGTATGATCCCAACCTAATACACTTGAGTGTGACTTCAGACTAGAACTTTGTTTTTTCAGGAACATCTGCAGAAAACAGTCACAAAAGGTTTAAAAACCAAAACAACTTATTAAATTAATATGCTGGATTTATGTAGGGTGCTGCTGCCACAATAATGCAGACATCAGCATTACGTGACCATACGACAGTGTACTGAGCATAGATCATCATACACATAACTTGCTGACCCTCAATTAAAAGCGCTAATATGCTTCATAACTGGAGCACTCCTTTGGCTTCTTATCCTTGCATACATCAACCCTCTCAAAGTCGACTTAGAACTTAATTCTTCAAGATGGGGCCAGTAGTTGGTCAGGCAATATCTTTCTCCTTTAGGTTATATTTGCTGTTCTTTTAATCATAATTTGAGATGTTGGGGTAAAGTGGAATTTATTATTGAAGAACAACTTATTTTGTCATGCTGTAGATAAAGTACAATAAAATCTGAGCTCCTTCCTGATTCATCAGCAAATTGGATGCAGCAAAGTCTTCCTGTCAGGCCCCTTTAACCCCTTAAGCTGTAATCTCTGATCATTAACTACAGCCTATAATTACACGAATGCAATAGTTTTAACTGGTTGCTAAAGATTTTGGACAGGTGGGATAAGCGCTATATTAATGCAAGTTCATCATTTTCTTCCCTTGGTGTTTACAATACAGTGGATTCTCTTGGTTTTGAAGGTCCCTTTTTGCAAATACAATAATATGATCATCCTCACGCTCTGGTATGCTTCCGATTCATCAATTGACTGTACAAAATAGTCAAAGGAAATAATTTGTCATACCTTATAACATAAAAAAAACTTAATGCTGGCATCTGCTGTGTGAATGCCATAAATTTAGCAAGTAATTTTTATATACTTTTATAAGGCAATCTTCTGGTATAATCTAATTTATTTTATTTCACAAATGCAAATCCCCAGAACTGGGAGATCACACCCTCATTTGATGTATTTAGTCTGTAGAGGGGTTCAGTCCTTAATATGGCACAGCACTGTTTCTGTCTCTCCAAGAAGTACTGAGTTTTGGGATTTGTACTAAGGCACAGCAAGGGGCTTGCCCTTATTCTGTTCAACAAGGACAGCTTTGGCTATGGTAGTTCAAAGTGTGCCCATTCAACAGATGGCATTTGTCATGCGAAGCTTGTTAATGACTTCCTGAATTTCCCATTGCTGATGCAAAGATGACTGCTGATAGATCGTGCTCCGGAAGGTTGCACTGTATGGGCACCTGGATGGAATATCGGCAGCAAGTGAATTTAATCTGTCCTAACAGAGTGGGAAGTGGGGAGTCGGCAATAGATTGCAAAAAGCTCAAACTGGAATTCAAGTTCTAAAAAGCAATGGAACTCAAAGGCAAAGCTGAAATTTGTTAAAGGTACTTAACAGATTCTGGTTTCTGAGCTAAGGCTTAGGGGTCAGTAAAGCACCCAGAATCAATGGGGTCAATATATTTTCTAATTTTGCTTAATAAAATAGGAGGTCAGCAATGGAGGAACAGGAAAAGGCCACTCAGCTTGTCAAACCTTCCCTGCCACTTAGTATGATCGTGGCTAATCAAACATTTAAATGCCTTTGACCCACCCATCTCCATAGCCTTGTACGCCACTGGTCATCAAAAATATACCAATCTCTACCTTTAACATACTCAGCTGAGACAGCATAGCCACGTGTAGTAGAGAATTCCGAAGGTTTATAACCCACAGAATAAAAATAGGTCTTCTCATGTAAGACATTCCTCTTATTTTTACATTGTGCCCACTGGTTTGTGACTCCTCAATCAGGGGAAACATCATACCTGCACCAATCCTGTTTATTCCTTGAGGTATTATGTCAGTTTCAGTGAGATCACCGGTAATTCTTCGAAATTCTTAAGAGAATACAGGCCCAATTTGCCAATCTCTCTTCATTGAACAGATCCACCATTTCAGGAACAAATCTGGTGAACCTTCTTTGCACACCCTCTACAGCAATAAAACTTTACCTGCAATAAAGAGGCCAAAACTGCACATGATACTCAGGTGCAGTCTAACCAAGTTCCTGTACAATTGAAGTAAGACCTCACTACTCCTACACTTGCAGGAATGGTGTTGGAAAAATTGACACATTCTAGGTGCCTTCTTAATAACTTGCTACGCCTGCACATCAGCTTTCAGTGACTTATAACAAAGACACCTAGGTCCCTTTGTACAACTGTACTATTCGACCTCTCACCATTTAAGCAATACTTTACATGCTGTTCCTCCGATGAAAATGGACATCACATTTTTCCACATTATATTGCACTGCTATGTTCTCATCCATTCAACAGCCTTTCTAAATCCACGTGGGGCCACTTTACATTTTCCTCACAACACACATTCCCACTTAGCTTTCTCCCATACAAAAATTTGGACAATACTACATTTGGCCTCCACTTCCAAAACATCTGTATGTATTGTGAACAGCTAGTGCCCATGTACTGATCCGTGCTGTATTCTAATCACATCTGCCAACATAAGAATGGGTCATTTACTCCTACCCTCTGTTTTCCATGTTAGTGCATTACCTCCAATCTCCCTTTAATTTTTCCAACCAGTCTGCAGGGGGACACTTTATCAAAGACCTTCTGAAAATCTAAGTATATTCAATCCACCAGTTCTCCTTCAATTTTGTTAGTAACATCTTCAAATAAGCTAAAGGTTTCTCAAACATGATTTCGCATTCGCAGGGTCATTCTGACAATGCCTAATCAGATCACTATCAACCAGATGTCTATTCTCCCATCCTTTATCGGAGTTTCTATCATTTCTCCGCACTGATACAAGATTAACAAGTCAGTAACTCCCTCTCTCACTTCCTTCTTAAACAGTGGGGCAAAACTTGCTACCTTCCAATCCACAAGAATGATTTCAAATCTAGAGGATTTGGGAGGATAATCATCAATGCTTTGAGTTTCTTAATAGTCACCTCCTTCATCACTCTGGGATGGAGACCATTAGACCTGACAATTTATGAATTTTCAAGTCCATTATTTCTCCAGTATAATCTTCTTACTAATGCTAATTTCCTTCAACACCTCATTATATCTAGTCACTTGGATCACTAGTTTTGGAAGATTTCTGATGTCCTCCTCAGTGAAAACAGAACGTAATCATTTACCATCTCTACCATTTCTCTATTCCCCATTGTAAATTCTCTTGACTCTGCCTGAAATGGACCCACATTTGTTTCTGCCAACTTGTCCTGTTTACGCAGCCATAAGATTTTACAGTCTTTTTATGATTTTTGCTAGATTGTATGTGCTTCCTTTCATGACCCTCCTTTGTTATATCTGATATCAGAATAACTGCTATTTCTCATAATTTTACAGGCCTTTTCTTTTAACCTTATACAATCCTGAGCTTCCTCTGTTAGCCATGGCTGATTTACCTTTTTATGCACTGTAAAAGAATGTACAGTTGCTGTCAGTCACGAATTAATTCTTTAAAGACGGTCCATTGCCTATGTACAATCATGCCTTTTAATCTATATTCCCATTCCACCTCAGCACATTTGCGCCTCATATCTTCAAAATCTCCCTTATTCTAATTTAACACCCTTGCTTCAGAATGAACTACTTCACTTTCAAACATGAAATAAAATTCCATCAAATTATGGTCACTCATCCCCAAAGATTCTTTTACAACAAGATTGTGAATTGGCCTTTTTTCAACATATAATACTAGTGCTAAAACAGAGGTCCACACAGAAACCAGGAGCATGATGAGGTCTTTCAAATATGCTCATAGCCGTTTATACAACTCAATACCCTATTCCCACTTAGAGAGTAAGAACTGTCGATGCTGGAGTCAGAGATAACACAGTGTGGAGCTGAAGGAGCACAACAGGCCAGGCAGCATCAGAGCAGCAGGCAAACTGACAGTTCAGGTCGGGGCCCTTATTCCTCTGCCCCTTTACCCTTTGATTCCCTACAGCTCTAAGAACTATATCTAGCTGCTTCATGAAAACAATCTAGTTGGTTCCTCAACATACTGCTCTCGAAAACCTTCCCCAACACATTCCAGAAAATGTGTTCTCCAATGCTTTGGCCCTCAGCTGGTTTACCCAGTCAATATAGAGAATGAGGTCAACTGTGATAACCATTTTATCCATGCTACAATCTCACCATTCTTAACATTTATCAGCCTATCAGTAACTCCAACCAATGTCTGCTGGCCTTCGATGTTTCTTATTTACACCTAAACAGATTTCACACATTCTTCTTTCGATCTGAGATTCTCCCTATTAATGTACTGACACTGTCCCTTACTATCAGTGCAACTCCACCTGCTTTTTTTCGTCAGTCCATCCTAAATGTTGAATATCCTTGAATGTTCAGGTCCCAGTCCTGGTCACCATATAGCATTGTGTCTGTAATGACAAACAGATCATGCCCACGTGTCTCTAGCTATCTTTAGATCATCTACCTGTTGTGAATGCTGCATATATTTAAGTAGAGTGCCCTTAACTGTGACTTACTGACATCATTGTGATTTTGGAGCATGCTCAATGCTTTCCTTTGTTTCTCCTTCTAGTCTCCCCAGCATCTTTTCAACTTCCTGTCATCAACTTCACTGCCTCCCAATTTAGGCTACCACTCAGATTCCCATACCACTTGCAAGCTAATTTAAACCCCCCAACAGCAAGAACGAATCAAACTGTATGAGTATTCAAACAATAGATGCTACTTTGGTAAAAAAAAGACCAAACTAGGATAGTGAAGGGAATCTAAGAAAGCAGTCTGGAACAAAACACATATACACGTGGACAGATTTAAAAATATCAACAAGTATCGCAGAGAATAAAAGGGAGACATGGGCGTCTGTGAATGTTACTGAAGGTGCTAACCATCCAGTTAAGATGATTCCGAAGTTATAAATCAATTCAGTTCAACACATGCAACAATTTGCAGAACAGTAATTATCGAAAAGCTCTGCAATGAGCAATATGCTGAATGAAATGGCTCAAACAAGAGAACAGATGTCAGAAAAGGTCATGCCTAAAATAATACTTCTATTATAGAGCTCTCTCATATCCCAGGATGGTCTTAGTCAGGTCACAACCATGGAAATACTTTTCATCAAAGACAGACAATCAACAATGAGATGAAGAGCTAAATAATCTGATTTGGTGGGATTCTTTGAGGGGAGAAGGTCAACCAGGACTAAACAAGACCCTTGGAGATTTTGAGATAACAAGGTGTAGAGCTGGATGAACACAGCAGGCCAAGCAGCATCAGAGGAGCAGGAAGGCTGATGTTTCGGGCCTAGACCCTTCTTCAGAAATGCAGGAGATTTTGGTGATTTTTATATTCTCGTGATCAATTGGAAAGATGCCTGGGTTTAGCCTCTAAAAGAGTGCAACATTCCCTTCGTAACTTTATTCGGGTGCGAGCTGGACTGGAAGGTTTGAGTTCTCAGGAGAGGTTGAATGGCTGGGACTTCTTTCCCTGGAGCATAGAAGATGGAGGGTGACCTTATAGAGGCCTACAAAATTGTGAGAGGCACAGGTGAGGCAGATAGCCGACAGCTTTCCCCATGGTAAGGGAGTCTAAAACCAGTAAGCACAGGTTTAAGGTGAGAGGGGAGAGATACATAAAAGTCCAGAGGGGGATTTTTTTCACACAGAGGATGGGGAGCGTCTAGAGGGACTGGTGGTAGTGAATACAATTTCATCATTTAAGAAACATTTGGACAGGGACATGGATGGTATACATATGGAGGGATATGGGCCAAATGCAGGCAAATGGGATTAGTTTAAATTGTGAAAACTGGAGGCATGGGCAAGTTGGGCCAAAGGGCCTGTTTCCATGCTGTAGACCTCTATGACTCTAACTACACTGAGTTGTCAACATTCCTTAGGTATAAGGTCTTGCATTCAGGCTTGAATCTACAATTAAGTTAGCACAGTGTACAAAGTATACTACTTGAATATTGGACCTAGGCATTAAGAACCATTAAAGTCCACAATGTTCATTAGTGTTATGTACATAAAAGAAAAATGACACTTGACTATGACCATTACAGGGAAAAAAAAGACAATTTACATTTGAGGAAAATTAATCAGAAATTCTGGCAATGAATATTAATGATTAAGAAGCCTGCAAGTAAGTAGGATGCAATATTCCAAAATACTACTCCAAATTATACAATGCCAGTTCACTGTGCTAACAGAGAGACAGTAGGTTCTACCTGGCTAAATAAATTGCAATTGATTAAATGTCCCTTTACTGTCACAGCTCGTGATTACATCAATGGGGACACCAAGGTTGAGACTACATAAATAACATAGATTGTACATGATAAGTCTCAAAACAACTTTGACAACTTCCTTCTGATGCAATGGTTAGAGTGCCACCATTAAGCCAAGGCTGACAACTTGCCAGTGGATCCCAGACAAAAACTTCCATTTAAAACAGCATCTTACACAACTTCAGGATCCTCATAACACTTTTCAGCAATTAAACATTCCAAAGTTTAGTCACCATTGTAATTACGAAAAATCTTCAATTTTTGATACGTACTGAGACTAGCAATGGAAATCATTTGACAATATTCAATAAAGTTGAATTCAAGAAACTACACAGCCTGTGAAGGAAGATTATTCACATTACAAGTATTGCAAAATTTATCACGTTGTCAAACTGGACTACGATTTTTAAAAATTAGACATGAAACAAGGGTTCAGAGATAAAAGGTACTGCAGATGCTGGAGAATCCGAGATAACAAGCATGGGGCTGGATGAACACAGCAGGTCAAGCAGCATCATAGGAGCAGGATTGTTCACAGTTATTATATGCTTTCCAATACTAGTTCCGGGTCCTTTGTTCAATAAACACATGCTACATGTATTAAGTTCCTGCACGTTATCCTGCTTCAAGCATGGTTTTAGATCCATCCAACCATCAGACAGATGTTAACAGCTGAAGTAAATGAAGATCAGATACTTCAAATCAATATAGAATGAAGGCCAAATTATTTAATTTTAAATATGGATTGTTCAAATTATTGGAAAAAAAAGACATCTTCACCTTCAGTGAAAAGACAGCCAGTGCTGTTTGTCTCCATGAGACCTTCAGAAACTGTCAAGAGGCACCGAGGGAAACAGAAGGCTTATCAAACTTGCAACTAAGCATGATTCTCTTGTTTCTTTCTTCCCTACAGTTGTTCTGCACAAACTGTCTACTCGCCATAATATTGGGGTTGCGACGTCACTTGGCCAATCATTGTTAGTAGCATATCAGCACTTTCAGACATTATGAATTTACTATATTACACAAATGAAATGATTTTTGAAAATAAAACACATCTTGTGGCACAGCACAAATGGACCACAACTTCCCTCATCCAGTGATCGAAAATGCCCTCAACCACACCTCTCGCAGTTCCCATACCTCTGCCCTCACATCCCCTGCCCCCAACAAAAATAAAGACAGATCCCTCTTGTCCTCACACATCACTCCACCAACTCCATATCCAATGTAACATTTTCTGTCACTACTGCTACCTACAATCCGTCTCCACAACCCCTATCTGCCTTGCATAGGGACCACTCTCTCCACGAGTCCCTCGTCTGCTCCACATTCCCCACTAACCCACCAGCCCCGGCACCTTTCCCTGCAACTGCACGAAGTGCAACACCTGCCCCTACACCTTCCCCGCTCCAACCTCCATTCAAGGCACCAAACAAACCTTCCACATTAGACACGGGTTCACACGCACATCCGTCAACGTGGTCTACTGTATGTGCTGCTCCCAATGTGGCCTCTTCTACATTGGTGAGACTAAGCGGAGGCTTGGACACAGTTTTGTAGAGCACTTCCGCTCTGTTCGCGACAAACTACAACACCTTCCGGTCGCGAACCATTTCAACTCCCCCTACTCCCTGGGTGACATGTCCATTCTGGGCCTCCTCCAGTGTCACAATGATGACACCCGCAAACTGGAGGAGTCGCACCTCATTTTCTGCCTCGGGAGCCTACAGCCCAATGGCCGAAGTGTGAATTTTACCAGTTTCAAAATCTCCCCACCCACCGCCTGACACCATGACCAACCCTCCCTCTCATCCCCACTTCCTTGACCTGACATAACCTATTCATCTTCTCTCCCACCTATCCGCCCCTCCCAACTCACTGCCCAATCCCTACCGCTCCCTATCTGCACTCACCTATCACCATCCCACCTACCTTTCCCCACCCCACCCCTCCTCTCTCTATTTATTTCTGAGATCCCTTCCCCCTCCCCATTTCTGAAGAAGGGTCCCGGCCCAAAACATCAACTTTCCTGCTCCTGATGCTACCTGGCCTGCTGTGTTCCTCCAGCTCCACACTGTGTTATCTCTGAACCCAGCATCGACAGTTCTTATTATCTCTGGTTTGTAAATCTCATTGATTTATTTAGATCATCAAAATGAATATCTGAGATTATGGCACCTTTATATTGAGAAGGACTGGCATTCAGTCAGTAAAGCTGACTTCAAGTAAACAAAACATTTGCAGAAACTCTTGAATATTGGGAGGTGTACGCTATTATCAGTTACACAAAAAAATACTCTCCATGCCAGTTACAGGAAGTTAGCTACTCAGGAAAGCAACTCCAGATTCTCCACCACTAAGCATGTCAACTTGAAATCTAATCAACCTGCAAGGATGCCATTTTAACACCACACAAAGAGGATTAGGAATCACAGAAAACAAAATTTAATTGTAATTCGACACAAGTCCTCCTCACATGCCTCATCTTAATAACCTTTTTTTTTCACACTACGCCAACTTTATTTTTTATCTATTCACAGGATCAGTAGGTCACAGGCCAGGCCTGCATTTATTGTCCATCTCCAATTGACCAGATGGTAGTTGAGAGTCAACTTGTGGGCTTCTGTGGGTTTGGAGTCAAGGACGGTGGTTTCCTTCACAAAAGACATTAGTAAACAAGATGGGATTTTCCAACAATCAGCAGTGGTTTTCATGGGCACTACACATCTTGGACACTCTTCAATCATGGAACATCGAACATAGAACATTACAGCGCAGTACAGGCCCTTCGGCCCTCCATGTTGCGCCGACCTGTGAAACCAATCTGAAGCCCATCTAACCTACACTACTCCATTATCATCCATATGTTTATCCAACAACCATTTAAATGCCCTTAAAGTTGGCGAGTCTACAACTGCTGCAGGCAAGGCATTCCACGCCCTTACTACTCTCTGAGTAAAGAATCTACCTCTGACATCTGTCCTATTCTATCACCCCTCAATTTAAAGCTGTGTCCCCTCGTGCTAGCCGTCACCATCCGAGGAAAAAGGCTCTCACTGTCCACCCTATCTAATCCTCTGATCATCTTGTATGTCTCTATTAAGTCACCTCTTAACCTTCTTCTCTCTAACGAAAACAGCCTCAAGTCCCTCAGCCTTTCCTCATAAGACCTTCCCTCCATTCCAGGCAACATCCTGGTAAATCTCCTCTGCACCCTTTCCAATGCTTCCACATCCCTCCTATAATGTGGCGACCAGAACTGTACGCAATACTCCAAGTGCGGTCGCACCAGAGTTTTGTACAGCTGCAACATGACCTCACGGCTCCGAAACTCAATCCCTCTACCAATAAAACCTAGCACACTGTACGTCTTCTTAACAACCCTATCAACCTGGGTGGCAGCTTTCAGAGATCTATGCACATGGACACCGAGATCTCTCTGCTCGTCCACACTACCAAGAATCTTACCATTAGCCCAGTACTCTGTATTCCTGTTACTCCTTCCAACGTGAATCACCTCACACTTTTCCACATTAAGCTCCATTTGCCACCTCTCAGCCCAGCTCTGCAGCTTACCTATGTCCCTCTGTAACCTGCAACATCCTTCCGCACTATCCACAACTCCATCGACTATAGTGTCATCCACAAATTTACTAACCCATCCTTCTATGCCCTCATCCAGGTCATTTATAAAAATGACAAACAGCAGTGGCCCTAAAACAGATCCTTGTGGTACACCACTAGTAACTGAACTCCAGGATGAACATTTCCCATCAACCACCACCCTCTGTCTTCTTACAGCTAGCCAATTTCTGATCCAAATCGCTAAATCACCCTCAATCCCATGCCTCCGAATTTTCTGCAATAGCCTACCCTGGGGAACCTTTGCTGAAATCCACATACACCACATCAACCGCTTTACCCTCATCCACCAGTTTGGTCACCTTCTCAAAGAACTCAATAAGGGTTGTGAGGCACGACCTACCCTTCACAAAACCGTGTTGACTATCCCTAATCAAATTATTCCTTTCTAGATGATTATAAATCCTCTCTCTTATAATCCTTTCCAACACTTTACCCACAACCGAAGTAAGGCTCACTGGTCTATAATTACCAGGGTTGTCTCTATTCCGCTTCTTGAACAAGGGGGCAACATTTGCTATCCTCCAGTCTTTTGGCACTATTCCTAAAGACAATGACGACACAAAGATCAAAGCCAAAGGCTCTGCAATCTCCTCCCTAGCTCCCCAGAGAATCATAGGATAGATCCCATCCGGCCCAGGGGACTTATCTATTTTCACACTTTCCAGAATTGCTAACACCTCTTCCTTATGAACCTCAATCCCGTGTAGTCTAATGGCCTGTATCTTAGTATTCTCCTCGACAACATTGTCTTTTTCATGTGTGAATACTGATGAAAAATATTCATTTAGCGCCTCTCCTATCTCTTCAGACTCCACGCACAACTTCCCACTACTGTCCTTGACTGGCCCTAATCTTACTCTAGTCATTCTTTTATTCCTGACATATACCTAGAGAAAGCTTTAGGGTTTTCCTTCATCCTACCTGCCAAAGACTTCTCATGTCCCCTCCTGGCTCTTCTTAGCTCTCTCTTTAGGTCCTTCCTGGCTAACTTGTAAGTCTCAAGCGCCCTAACTGAGCCTTCACGCCTCATCTTTACATAAGCCTCTTTCTTCCTCTTGACAAGAGATTCAACTTCTTCAGGAAACCACGGTTCCCTCGCTTGACCATTTCCTCCCTGCCTGACAGGTACATACTTATCAAGGACATGCAGTAGCTGTTCCTTGAACAAGCTTCACATTTCAATTGTGCCCAGCCCCTGCAGTTTCCTTCCCCATCCTATGCATCCTAAGTCTTGCCTAATCGCCTCATAATTGCCTTTCCCCCACCTATAGCTCTTGCCCTGCGGTATATACTTATCCCTTTCCATCGCTAAAGTAAACGTAACCGAATTCTGGTCACTATCACCAAAGTGCTCACCTACCTCCAAATCTAACACCTGGCCTGGTTCATTACCCAGTACCAAATCCAATGTGGCATCGCCTCTTGTTGGCGTATCTACATACTGTGTCAGGAAACCCTCCTGCACACACTGGACAAAAACTGACCCATCTAAAGCACTCGAACTATAGCGCTTCCAGTCAATATTTGGAAAATCATCTGCTTAAAAAGACTGTCGTAAATCTGCTATACTGATAGCAGATCGGTATAGACACAAACTGCTATAACGATAGCTGCTACCCAGGCAAATGTGTCAAGTTTAATGTTTGAGCGTTGAAAAGAATTAGAAACAAAGTTTGATCTTTAGTCCTCCATAATACATAAGAAATTAACAGTCCCATTACTTTCTTCTTCCCAATTAAAAAGAAAAGCAAATTGTACTCTAAATCACAAAAAGCTAGCATGCAGTCACAACAATCAATTGGACTTCATCACAACAGGATTTAATAACAGAAGTAAAAATGTATTCCTTCAAATGCAGACAACCTTGGTGAAATCACACCAAATATACAATTTTGATCTCCTCATCTAAGGAATAGTATACATAGCCTAAAGGGGGTACAACAGGAATTCATCAGACTGATCATTAGGATGACAAGCTTATATTCTGAGTAGTTACTGAAAGCTAGGGTCTATATTCTCTGGGATTTCCAAGAACAAGAAGTGATCTTATTGAAACTTATAAACAAGACATCACAAGATGGATGGCTGATAAACTAAACTCATCCTTTGCTTCTGTCTTCACAAAGGAGGACACGAATAACATACCAGAAATGTTGGGGAACACGAGTTTTAGTGTGGGGGTACGGTGAATCAAAGCAAACCTGTATTAGGAGAGAAATGGTATTAGCGAAATTGATGGAGCAAAAATAGAAGCTGCTGGAAAAGCTCAGCAGGTCTGGCAGCATCTTTGAAGAAAAAATCAGAGTTAGTGTTTTGGATCCAGTGACCCTTCCTCAGAACTCAATTGATGGAGAAGTTGATGGGATTGAAGGCTAATAAATCACCAGGGCCGAATAATCTACATCCGTGTGTACTAAAGGAAGTGGCCCTTAAAACAGTGGATGCCATTGTGGTCATAATCCAAGATTCTTTCGACTGTGAAACAGTTCCTACAGATTGGAGGATAGCTAACGTAACCTCACTATTTAAGAAGACATGTAGGGAGAAAAAAAGAGAATGATAGACCAGCGAATACAAACCTAACTAATTCAATCTCTCTTCTTATCCCAGGAATCAATGTGGTAAACTTTGCTACACTCCTTCTATTGGAAGAACATCCTTTGTCAGAAGATTTCTGACAAAGTCCCAAGTAAAAGATTTATCTGTAAAATAAGGCACATGGGATTGGGGCCAGTGTATTGAAATGGATAGAAAATTGGTTGGCAGTCAGGAAACAAAATAGGAATAAATGGGCCTTTCTCTGAAAGGTAGGCAGTGACTAATGGGGTACCACTGGGATCAGTACTCAGATCTCAGCTATTCACAATACTTGTTAATGATTTAGGTGAGGAAACTAAATCTAGTACCTCAAAATTTGCAGATGATACAAAGCTATGTGAGCTGTGAGGAGGTCACAGAGATGTTGCAGTGTGATTTGGACAGGCTGAGTGAGCGAGCAAATGTATGGCAGATGCATAATGTGGACATATATGAGATTATCCACTTTGGTAGCAAAATTAAGAAGGCAGATTATTATTTGAATGGCTGTAAATGGGGAGGGGTACGTTCAACAAGACCTGTGTATCCTGGTGCACCAGTCACTGGAAGTAAGCATGCAGGTACAGCAGTCAGTAAAGAAGGCAAACTGTGTACTGGCCTTCACAGCAACAGGATTCAAGTACAGGGAAAAAAGATATCTTGCTTCAATTATCTAGGGCACTGGTGAGACCACACCCATATTTTGTGCATAGTCTTGGTCTCATCTGAGGAAGGATGCTCTTCCTCTAGAAGAGGTGCAGCAAAGTTTACCAAACTGATTCCTGGGATGGCAGAACTGACATATGAAGAGAGTGTGAGTCAGTTAGGTTTGTATTTACTGGAGTTTAGAACAATATGGGAGGCCTAATGGAAACGTACAAAATTCTAACAGAAGTAAATAAGATAGATGCAGGAAGGATGGACCCAATTGTGGGATACTGCAGAACCAGGTGTCACAGTTTAAGATAGGCAAATCTTTTAGGATGAATATGTGGAGAAATTTCTTTACCTGAGAGTAGTGAGCCTGGGCAATTCACAGAAAATGGCTGAAGCCAAAACACTGCGGTTTCAAGAAAGATAAAGATACCTCTTGTGGCTAAAGGAATTGAGGAATATGGGGGAAGAGGTGGATTAGGGTATTGAGCTCATTGATCAGCCGTGGTCATAGTAAATGGCGGAGCAGGCTCGAAGGGTCGAATTAATCCTGCTCCTATCTTCTATGTTTCTATGAGGCTAGAACCAGAGAATACAATCACAGAATGATCATTCAGCCATCTAAGACAGAAAAAAGGAGAACTTTCTTCACTCAGAGGGTGGTGAAATTTTCAAATTCTGTACTACACCAACAGAATGTGGATGACTAATTTAGCATGTTCAAGACAGGGATGAATAGATTTCTGGAGACTAATGACATCAAGGATATGGAGATAAAGCCATTTTACTACAGACACAGATGACAAGCCATTATCTCAATGAATTGTGAAGCAGGCTAAATGGTTGACTCCTGTTCCTCTGTGCATGCATCTGGATTTGTCAGTTAAGTTGCAAACATTCAAGAAATTTTTGAAGTCATATTACTGCAAAAGTGACTAGCAAAAATTTTGCTGGAATTATCAAATTTTTAAGGCTAACATGCACAAAAGTAAAATATTTTTAATCAGAAGTAGGTTTAATTATTTTGCTGATACTTGCTCCATCTCAGGCAAGTATAAATTGATTCCCTCTTCCACCAAGAAACACAGCAGAGGTTTAATATATAGACATCTATATGCATTAATATAGATGATTTGCCAGGATCTCGATAGTGATCAAGCTCAAGACACTGATGGTCTATTCCTGTGACCATGTTCCAACATCAAATATCAACTAGTAGCTCCTTTTGAGAACAACAATGGGGTTCCCCGGTCCTCACTTTCCACCCCACCAGTCTCCGCGTTCAAAGGATCACCCTCCGCCAATTCAGTCAGCTCCAGCAGGATACCACAACCAAACACAGCTTGCCCTCTCCTCCACTATCAGCATTCCACATGACTGTAACCTCCACTATCATTCCTAACTCAACACTCCATGGCACCCTCCCATGCAATTGCAGAAGGTGTAAGACTTGCCCATTCACACCCTCCCACTTCACTGTCCAAGGCCCTAAACACACCTTTCAGGTGAAGCAGCATTTTAAATGTACTTCTTTCAATCTAGTCTACTGTATTCACAGCTCACAATGCAATCTCCTTAATAGTTTTAAGACCAACTTTGCTCTATCCATAGGAATGCCCTTGATCTTCCAGTTGCTTGCCATTTTAATGGACCACCTTGCTCCCACACTAACATTTCTGTCCTGGGCCTGTCCACATGGTTCTAAATAAGCATAACATTGTTCCTCAAATCAATCTCATTTTCTACTGAGACACTTTACAGCCGAGGACTCAATACTCACTTCCTCAACTTTGCAGCATGACGTTTACTCAACCACCCTCCAAACTTCCAACATGGCCATGTCTTGTTGACTTTGCTCTCAGCAAAGCAGACCCATTTTCTCTTTTTCACATCTTCATTTACACCTGTTTTATATCTCCAACCATTCTTCACCATGAGAACCCACCCCTCTGCCTTTTCCTCTGGACACTCTACCATCTTCCAAGATGTGCAGGCTAGGTGGATTGGCCATGCTAAATTGCCTGTAGTGTTCAGGGGTGTGTAGATTAGGTGGGTTATAGGGGGATGGGTCCGGATGGGATGCTCCAAGGGTCGGTGTGAACTTGTTGGGCTGAAGGGCCTGTTTCCACACTGTAGGGATTCTATGATTCTATGATTCTATGATCTATGATCTTTTCCACTAACTCTTCCTCCCCTCCCACCGTCAATAACATCAGAACCACTTTCTAGCCCCTTTTGGTTCTGAAGAAGAGTCATGTCCGACTTGAAATGTAAAATCTGTTTCTCTCCACAAATGCTGTCAGACCTGCTAAGTGTCTCCAGCACTTTCTATCTTTATTTCAAATTTCAGATTTCCAACATCTGGAGTGTTTTGCTTTTACCTGTCTGCATGAGGGCTGTGCAAATAATGCATATGTAACTCATAGGATGAGAAGTACGGTAAAAGAGAGAGAATGAACAATGTGGTAAAAATGAAGTTTTGAAGGGCAAACATAATTTCTGTTACAACACCTATGAGATTAGGTTCAGAACAACATACATGCCTAAGATCACTTGTTTTCATTATCAGAAATGGCAGTCCAACTCAGCCCTGCAGTGCTTTTAAAAATAACAGGCCTACAAGCTAATTGCTGACAATCATGACGCAAACAGTTTCCAAGACTTCAGCCAGATTCTGGAGTGCTTGCTCCAGCAATTCCTCATCTGTTTATACTCACAAAAGCAGTTTCACAATGCAATTACTGCATCCCATTTCTCTCTTGTCGCTGCTAAACTGTATCAGATAAAGTACACCAACTATTCTTGCAACTAACCAGGTACCTTGTGGTGTGATTTTAACTAAATTTAAATGAATGTTGCATTTCATCCTTGTTGTACCTGTAGAGTTTCAGAAACACCAGAAATATCTCATGAAAGTCATTTTTCTGACAGATTTTCAGAAAATATGAACAATGTAGGTCTGGTTACATTCCTATACTGCTCCTGCTTTCCTTCAGTGCTTCCACCATATTTTTGTTGATCTGAGTCAGCATTCCTAGCTCTAGTTTATAGCATGCACCAAGACTATGAAGAAAATATTGCTAACGGTCCATAACAGCTCTGTTTATCCTGCTTTGGGAAAATGAGCTTCATTGTGAAAAAACGTGTAACCTATCTGAATAGGAAGTTAAGAACTTGGTCTTTTGACTCTTATTTTGCTTCTGTTCCTTATTTCTGAAAGATTATTTATTCTAAACAAATTAGTGGAAAAAGTACATGGCAGTTACAATCCCATTTTCTTCATTGGCAATGCACTTTATATGTTCGGTGACAATGGGAAATAGGAAATTTCACTGCTAGAAGAAAAAGAAAAGTGAAAGTTAAGTCATCACAAGTAATTTTACTAAATATTCCAGGAGCCAGCTGTCTGCCAGTCTCTGCTGCCTAGGAATGCCAATCCACATAGGGCCATCTTTCCGAAAAGCAAACATTAAAGAAATGGTTTATAATTTGCAGCAAAATATCCTGCAGAAATTGCAACTATTTCCTAACTTCACTGTCGAATAGTCCAGCTCTAACTATAAATTGGAATCCTTCTTGTTCTCGACATCTACAAACAGAGGAAACAGTTTGCTTGCATCTACTTTATTATTCCTTTATTATATTGAAAACTTCAATTAATCAGTCCTCAAGATTTCTGAATGCAAGGAAATATAAGCTACCTTCATGTAGGCTTTCCTCATAAAACATAATTCTTGAAGCCCAAATGTTCAGTGATGAATCTGTGCTCTAGCCACCCCAAAGTTAAAATATCCTTCTGAGGTATGCTGCCTTTATCAAAATACAGTATTTCAGGTGGAATCTGATCAAGGGTTTGTACAAACAAAACATAACTTCCTCTTTGTATTCCAGCCCTCTGGAATAAAAAGAGATACCAATACATTTTGATTGCTTATGAGACCTGTGCACTAGCTTTTAGGAATTCTGACATGGGTCAAAGTCGGATGATTTGCATGGATTGAATGGTAACCTGAAGACAAAACTGGGAGAAAAAAGACAGAGCAAAAGGCTTGAAATAATACTGTAAGGAATTATAAAATAGCTGAAGAAAATATATAAAGACGAATGAAAAATAAGCATATTAAATTGGCTGTCATTGGCATCGTTATCATATGTGCTCTAACTGAAGGCAGGTCCTTTGTTTAGAATGGAATTTCCAGATCTCTCCATCCTGTGTCAGTCTTTTTATTTGCCAATAAATTACTTCAATTTTAAAGCCAACCAGCATTAACTTTTTCTTCCTTCCTCGTTCCCGTTGAGACCTTCCCTCTACAATGTACCTCAGAAATCTGTTTCCTCTTAATATGCCTGACCCAGATACTATCTATCCCAAATTATTCAAGAAAAATCTTTGTTCAGGTACATTCCACGGTACTTTATAGAACCCCTCCAGTGTAGATAGATGCAATTCGGCAAATCAAGTCTGCACCGACCCGCCGAACCAAATCCCACCGAGATCACCTCGCCCCACCCTATCCTCGTAATTACATATTTTACCCTGGCTAAACCACTGAACCTGCATATCCCTGGACACTACTTGGTAATTTAATATGGCCAATCCACCTAAAGTGTACATCTTTGGACTGCAGGAACACCTGGTGGAAACTCACACAAATACAGCTGGGATGCTTTTCAGAGGATTTGTGCAGCCTCAACGGACCAAATGGCCTCTTTCTACATTACAAGAATTCTATGATTCTATGGCATAGGTGTTACTGGCTGGTCAGCATTTATTGCCTGTCCCCACTTGCCCTTGAGAACATGGTAGTGAGCTGCTTTCTTGAACCACTGCAGTCCATTTGGTGTAGGAAGACCGACAGTGCTCTTAGGGAGAGAATTCCAGGATTCTAACCCAACAGTGAAGGAACAGTGATATATTTCTGAGTCAAGATGGTGAATGGCTTTGAGGGAACTTGCAGACGGTGGTATTTCCACACATCTGCTGTCCTTGTCCTCCTAGATGGAAATGGTTGTGGGGTTGGAGGGCGTTGTCTAAGGATCTTTAGCAAATTTCAGCATTGTGTCTTGCAGGTAGTACACACTGCTGCCACCGAACATCAGAGGAGGAGGAAGTGGATGCTTGTAGATGCGGTGCCAATCAAACAGGCATGAATTGTAATGGATGGTGTCAAACTTATTAAGTATTCTTGGAGCTACACCCATTCAGGACACCCCTGACTTGTGCTTTGTAGATAGTAACAGGCTTTGGGGAGTCAGGAGGTGAGGTATTTGCTGCAACCTTCCTAACCTCTGGCCTGCTCTTGTAGCCGCTACATATATATGTTGAGTCCAGTTATGTTTCTGGTCAATGGTAACCCCCAGAATGTTGATTGAGGGGGATTCAGCAATGGTAACACAATTGAATGTCAAAGGTGCAGTGGTTAGACAGTCTTTTATTGGACATGGTCATTGCCTAGCATTTGTGTGGTGCAAATATTAATTGCCACTTGTCAGCCCCAAGCCAGATCCTGTCCAGAAAATGGGCTGCTTCAGTATCTGAGGAGTCATAAATGGTGCTGAACAGTGGCAAACATTCCCCGCTTCTGACTTAATGATGGAGGGAAGGTCAGTGATGAAGCATCTGAAGAATGGTTAGGCCTAGGACACCACCCTAAGGAATTCCCACGGAGATGTCCTGTCCAGGATCCAGTAACTGGAGTCAACAATTAAAAGTGAAGAAAAAAGTATATATGTTCAAAAGTTTGGCAGCAAACAGGACTAGCAATTAAAAGAGAAACGCATGTGACAGAATGGATTACGAAGCAATGCAAAAAGTTGGGATGTGGCACTTGTAGCAAATTCAGAACAAGGGGATGCAAATCTAAGACTGTCATTAACAGGCCAAAAGGAGAACTTTATTCACAAACTGGTGAGACTATAAAACTCACTGAATGCAAGGGGACACCTGGTGCACATATGAATAAAATGATAAAGGGGCGGATGTAATTAAAAATAGGAGGCATGTCTGCACTATAAACATAGAGAAGAGAAACATAGACTAATTAGGTTAAATTATCCACTTCTGTTGTGTAGAGTCTATGTAATTTTACATTACATCTATCTACGTAATTTCCAGAAAAATATCAAATGTTTTCCGTACCTAAGCAGGTGAACCAGTGCATTTTTTGAAAGATGAACTACCAAAAATAATAATAAGAAAACTCAAGTGCTGTTATTATCCTTTTTGGAAAGCAAGGCACATCTGTTGTATTGCTCATAAGTAAAACAAAGGATTCATTATTACAGAAAGAAGCATTATGATTTTAAATGTTTAAATTTAATCAATAAGTTTTAAAACATCATTATTCTTCCACTCATAATCTACTTTAAGATAAAGGTAACTGCAGTCCAAATTATGATTACAACAGTTGCTCATACAATACTCATATATTGAAAAGCTGCAACGAATAAAAAATGGTTTTTGATTCAGTTTACCATATCTCTCAGGTTTTCTCTATGTGTATGCCTTTCATTATTAGAAATTCCATTGGAATCAATGGGCAAACTCTCCAGTGGTTGGAGTCATACCTGGCACATAGGAAAATGGCCGTGCTTGTTGAAGGTCAAAGATCTCAGCTCCAGGACATCTCTGCAGGAATTCCTCAAGGCAGCGTCCGAGGCCCAACCATCTTCAGCTGTTTCATCAATGACCTTTCCTCTATCATAAGGTCAGAAGTAGGCATGTTTGCCGTTGATTACACAATGTTCAGCACCATTCATGACTCCTCAGATACTGAAGCAGTCCATGTTCAAATGCAACAAGATCTTGATAATATCCAGGCTTGGGCTGACAAGGGGCAAATGACATTCGCACCACACAAATGCCAGGCTATGACCATCATCAAAAGAGATAATCTAACCACCGCCCCTTGACAGTCAATGGTGTTACCATCGCTGAATTATCAACATCCTGGGGGTTATCATTGACCAGAAACTCAACTGGACTCACCAAATAAACACAGTGGCTACAAGAGCAGGCCAGAAGCTAGGAGTACCGCAGTGAGTAACTCACCTCCTGACTCCTCGAAGCCTGTCCACCATCTATAAGGCACAAGTCAGGAGTGTGATGGAATACTCCCCACTTGCCTGGATGAGTACAGCCCCAACAACACTCAAGAAGCTTGACACCATCCAGGACAAAGTAGCCCGCATGATTGGCACTACATCCACAAGTATCCACTCCCTCCACCTCTGATAGCAATGTGAACTATCTACAAGATGCACCACAGAAATTCACCAAAGATCCTCAGACAGCACCTTCCAAGCACGACCACTTCCATCTCGAAGGATGAGGGCATCAGACATATGGGAACACTACCACCTCCAAGTTCCCCTCTAAGTCACTCACCATCCTGACTTGGAAATATATCGCCATTGCTTCACTATCATTGGGTCAAAATCCTGGAATTCCCTTTCCTAATAGCATTATGGGTCAACTCACAGCAGGAGGACTGCAGCGGTTCAAGAAGGCAGCTCACCATCTTGCGATGGGCAAGAAATGCTGCCCAGCCAGCAACGCCCACATTCCACAAAATGAATAGAAAAAAAAACTTCTAGGCTGCTTTCTTTCATAACACGAAATGAGTCTCTCGCTCATGCACTCACACACAGACTCGCATGAGCAGGCATAACCTTGTATGACTCGCTCTGTCTAGGCACCCTTTGATCTGTATGCCCTTATTTGCTGTGTTTGCCTTTACTGATCGCAAAACAAAGCTTTTCATTGTACTTAGGTACATGTGACTACGGTAAATCAAATCAAACCATTGCCCACAGATGCTCTTACCCACACCCACACATTCACTGACATGTCGAAGCCATACTAACTGTGTTCACAAATGCTCTTATCAACTCTAATTCTAAACACAGAAACATACACACTAACTCCTCCACACTTGCCCCTTGCACAAACTCTCATGTTTCCCATATACACCTGCAAGCATTCACAATTTTTCATCTCAAAAATGACTCAATTCTGTCAACATATCTTTTTTCCACCCACTTAACACTGTTTCTTGTGCTGAAACTTTATTACCCTCAGCTACATTCTTTTACAAACCCACCCACACTGCTTATGACATTGTATCTTACTGTACCCTCACATGTTCACACATAATTCATCCACACATGCTCTCCACATTCACCTATCTCCACATTAAAACAGAAACATTGCTCTCCTCCACTCACACATAAATTTCTATTCTCTTGCCCTAAACTGACAGTACCCGCATCCACTCTCTCTGTCCAACATGCGCGGGGCATTGTTTATCCTCTGACACACAAATATCCTCTCACGTAATTCTGCTGTTTGTAATGTATACCAAAAGCATTCTCTGTCCTTGTCTCTCTATTTCAGTAACAATTTTTGTATGTAAAAATAAACATTGGGAAGTATTTACTGTAACTTCCTTTTTTGTTGGGGGTGAGGAAGTGGGGAAAGAGACAGAGAGAAAGGGGGAGAGACAGAAGAAATGCAAACAAATTCCAACTTGTACTTAATTGGGGTGGTGAGAAGAACAGTTTTTGCTGTTAATTTGTTCTCAGGAGCTGGCACAAACAAGGAAGAAATTAACTTTCTGCCTCAAATTGTTTTGACAGCAACAAGGATTAACTACATAGTCAAAGACTGGAGTTAATGTCAGCCAGGATCTTTTCCATTAGAGTTCTTCCAAAGATTCAACAGCTGCCATGATGCTAGCTTATAAATTGTTGGATTTATTTTGACTTAATTTCATGAATTGCCAAGGTGAATTTAAACTCCAGACTAAGTTTTAGTCCAATGTCATATCAAATATCATACTTTTTTTTAAAAAAGAAAACATTGCTACTGTAAGGAATGTAGACTGAATTAAGAAAAAAAATCCATGGAGTTTTGGCAAAATTGCTGAGAGTCCAGGTGATACAGTTTGTCTATAGTTAAAAATGAAAGGAACAATGTTACATAAAACCAACTTAAAAGATAATGCTTTTTTTTTTAAATATATGAAGTGCTCTGATAGTTAGGGTCTTTCACAGTGATGCAGAGGAGGTAAAGTAAAGCAATGCCAAAAATTGGCACAGACATAGGTAGAAGCCCTTCAGTTAGATCATTGGCAGACCCATGTCAACTCCATCTACCAACCTTTCATGCACAGGTTTCTATGTCTTGAACCAACAAAAATCTGTGAATCTCAACCTTGAAAATTCAACTGATCCACAGCCTTTTCAGGGGAAAAGAATACCAGGTTTCTACCAACATTCTGCTTGACTTCATGATGAAATAGCCTAAGTACAGTTTTAAATTGTGTCCCCTTGTTCTTGGTTATTGAAGTGTTGGGAGGTCGCACAATGAGTAATTCTTGCAGTAAGGCTCCTATCTGGAAACCCTCCTTGAGCTCCACTTCACTCACTTTCGTTGATATCACATCCTCAGATAAACCTGATCCCAATGCAATTCCAAATCTGCAAACTCCACCCAGTTTCTCCCAAACCATGTGACCACCCCCCTTCTAAATCACAGCACCAGCCTCTTAACATTACTAATTCCTAAATTCACAAGCCCCATTAATTCAATGCGACAGCTATATGCCCTTCCTAGAAACTTGGAATTCTTTCCCTAACATCTTCCACAACATCACAGACTTTAAAATGATAAAATAAAAAACAGAAAATGCTGAAAATCATTAGCAGAACACAGAGGTCAGTTTCAGGTTGATAACATGTCACTAGTTTTGCCGCCCTGCTGAGCATTTCCAACATTTTATGTTTCTATTTCACATTTTCAGCATCTGCGGTATTCTACTTGGCAAATTTGTATTTAAAAAGATTAACATTAACTGTACAGTTTAAATGAGCATTCAGTATCAATCAGGTTGCTGATTCATAATTTTGCATGCGTGCATGCACATAATCATATTTAAAGCCAAAAGTATCATTAACACTTCCAAACATTTTGCACTATATGTATAAATGGATTACTTTACCACCATAAATCAGTAACTCTGCTGTATTGCTATGCTACATACAAAGGGCATCCTTTGGTACATTTTGGGCAGAACCACAGTAGGTCTACCAGTTTCCAATAATTTTAATGAATTTTACCACCAACTTTTCAAGAACAATTAGGGATGGTCAATAAATGTGGGTCTAGGTAAGAACGCCCACATCACATGAACACACCAATGAAAAATGACCAGGGAGAAAACTATCTAACTCTGAAATGTAAATTTACAAAACAAATAGGCTAGCAATTATGCACTCCACTGGATATTTCTGGAGCAGTCACTGAAGCCAGTTTTGCACATGAACCAAAGTTCATTCAGTCCCAGGAGACGCAGCTCCAATTGCAAACTTCAATATCCTCATATTAAACTGCAGTAAAAATAATGTTGTAACACCAAGAAAGACTGAAGTTTGCAGAGGTGAATATTTGCTGATTGCTTTGATGTTGGCTTTAGACACTGAAATTTCAATCAGTGAACCAGGTCAGCTTCCTTGCTGAATGGCCATGCGGTCAGGCGACTGTCATCGGAGTTTCAACAATAGAAAAAAGTTCACTGAACAATGCTATTATGCACAAATGGCAGCTTCAGCAAACCTTGTAAATCTAAGAAAACAAGGAATACCAATTAAAATAGCTGTTTATACATGTGAAAATAACTGCCAGAAAGGAAGGTATTGAAGGTAGAAGGAAAAAGGAAAACTTTTATCTCGAGCCAAGTAATTCAATTGTTGAAGGTAAAGCAAATTGAAAAATTTCATAAAACCAGCAACAGAAAATTAGAATCTTTAGCAAGATAACAGAAAACGTCTGTTCCTTAAATGTTTTATTTTTAAAATACACTGTTTTTGACGATAAGGGAAGGATAATCAGATAAATGTTCTTTAAAATGGCAGTTCAAAGAAACAAATATTTAGACTTTAGTAAATATGCTTCTTTATGTTCTCTAGAAATCTGAAATACAAAAATTAAAATCCTTTATCAACAGATTGTTCAAGGTGTCAGTACACTGCTCCATCATGTTTGAGAAGGTACAGAACACTTGTTGTTTATTTACTACCAGGATCTCAAAAAAGTTAAAAACTTAAGGGGACCAGTGACGTCACCTAACTAACTAATATAATTTTCGACTTAATCTGTTTCCCAAGAACTTTAGCAAAGGTACAGTATCATGAACAATGAGAATGAATGAAATGATTGCCACTGCTCAAATGCAGGACAAATCCGGATCCTGACCTCACTCGTGATCTTCACCAGACAAAATTTTAGCAGAAGTTTGATGAGGATATGAATTGGGGTGGAACTCACTGACTGATTATTTGAAAGAAATGGAAAGTTTTAATACATTAATTAGATTTGTGACAGAGTCATTCTCTTTTATTTATTTGTTTGTCTTAAACAAATCAGTAATAAACCTGAACTAATTTTGATTCTGGAAAATAAAGTAAAATTTAATTGAATTGATAGAGCATCTTTTGAAATTCCAGACAATTAAGTCTGGTTTAAATAAATCTTCAGGAACAATGAACAATGTAATTTTTTAAAATCACATTGGACTTGTAAATAATGGAGTAATAATGAAGATCTGCCCATCTCAGCATTATTAAACTATATAATAATCTTATAACTTAATGCAATATACCTTTTTATAGCAAGTATGACAAACAGAAAGGCTCAGGTAATGTTCACGATGTGGAGGTGTCAGTGTTGGACTGGGGTGGACAAGGTCAGAAATCACACAACACCAGGTTATAGTCAAACAAGTTTATTTGAAAACACAAGCTTTCGGAGCCTCAGTGCTTCTGCTGGTGTTTGTGAGAGAGATAGTACCAGACACTGAATTTGTATGTAAACGATCAAAAGGTCTCACCACTGATCATGATGTATGAAACAAACCTGAGGTGCTGTTAAATCTTTAATCAGTTAGAAGGTTTTAATTGATTAATATGTATATGTAAATCCCCAAATTCCTTTCAAATCAGCGTGCTGAGAGAACTAGAACTAGAATCCCTACAGTGTGGAAACAGGCCCTTCGGCCCAACAAGTCCACACCGACCCTTGAAGCATCCCACCCAGACCCATTCCCTTATAACCCACACACCCCTGAACATTATGGGCAATTTAGCATGGCCAATCCACCTAGCCTGCACATCTTTGGACTGTGGGAAGAAACCGGAGCACCCCGAGGAAACCCACGCAGACACAGGGAGAATGAGCAAACTCCGCACAGACAGTCACCTGGGGCTGGAATCGAACCCGGGTCCCTAGTGCTGTGAGGCTGCAGTGCTAACCACTGAGCCACCGTGCCACGCCACTAAAGGTTTTATCAGTGTAAAGAAGAGGTGACATTTTAGGTCAGACAATACATGTTAGGTCTGAGGCCTTGTTTAGAATCTGTTTGTGATTTGGTTTGGAGTCAGGCTGATTTTATTTCTAAACTAGGAACTAATAGAATACCACATTGACTGACTGTCGATAAATTGTGTACTTTTTGAATAAAATAGAATGTATCTGCAAATACAAGTTCACCCCAAAGATTCGTGTGTGTGTGTGTGTGTGTGAGTGAGACAGTGTGAGAGAGAGAGAGAGAGAGAGAGAGAGTGAAGTCACCTATAGTACAACATGAACCCAAGATTGCAGTGGAGGCTGTCCTCATGAGTACTGAACTTGGCTATCAGCCTCTGCTCGGACACTCTGCATTGTTGTGTATCCCGAAGTCTGCCTTGGAGGACATTTACCCCAAGATCCAAGGCCGACTGTCCTTGACCACTGAAGTGTTCCCCCACTGGGAGGGAACATTCCTGTCTGGCAATTGTTGCATGGTGTCCATTCATCCACTGTCATAGCGTCTGCATGGTTTTGCCAATATACCATGCCATGGGGCATCCTTGCCTGCAGCGTTTAAGATAGACAACATTGGTTGAGTCACATGAGTATCTGCCATGCACGTGGTGGGTGGTGTTCCAACCTGTGATGGTAGTGTCCATGTCGATTATCTGACGTGTCTTGCAGAGGGTGCCATGACAGGACTGTATTAGTGTTGTGGTCTCTGTTGTCCTGAAGGCTGGGTAGTTTGCTGCGAACCATGGTCCGTTTAAGGTTTGGCGGTTGTTTGAAGTGGAGGTGTGGGAAAGATCTTGGCAAGGATAACGTGTTGAAGGATGAAGAGAACATGGCGCAGTTTTTCCGCTCCCAGGAAGTACTGGGCGATGAAGGGTACTCTATCGGACGTATCCCATATCTGTCTTTTGATGAGGTTATTTCAGTTTTTGGCTGTGGCATGTCAGAACTGGCAATGATGAGTTCAGCATTGTATCCTGTTCTTATGAGGGCATCCTTCAACACCTTCAGGTATCCGTCTTGTTCCTCCTCATCTGAATAGATCCTGCGCATGTGTAGGGCTTGTCTGTAGGGGATGGCTGTTTTAATACGTTCAGGGTAGAAGCTAAAGAAGTGCAGCATTGTGATGTTATCCGTAGGCTTGTGGTAAATTGAGATACTGAAGTGCCGTCCTGGATGGAGAAGCAGGTGTCCAAGACTGATTCTAGAGAGTAGTCCACGGTAAGTCTGACAGTGGGATGAAACTTGTTGATATCGAAATGTATTTGATTCAGTGATTCCTTGCCACAAGTCCAAAGGAAAAAAATGTCACCAACATATCTGGTGTATAGCGTTGGTCAGAGTTCTGTGCAGCAAAGAAGTCTTATTTGAACCTGTGCATGAAGATGTTGGCATACTGGGGAGCAAATCTAGTCCCCACCGCTGTTCCATGTGTCTGGATGAAGAACTGGTTGTCTAAAGTGAAGACGTTGTGGTCAAGGATGAAGCGGATGAGTTGTAGGATGGCATCTGGAAATGTGGTATTGAGTACTGAGGTTGTTGCGATGATGCCGCTGTCATGGGGGATGCTGGCAATAGAGTGCCGAAAAGTCCATTGTGACGAGGAATGTTCCTGGTTTGACTGGTCAGTGAGTGCTGAATTTCTGTAAGAAATCTGTAGGGTTGCAACAGAAGCTGGGAGTTTCCTATTCAAAGGATTTCAAGATGCCCTTCACATAGCCAGAGAGATTCTCACACAGGGTCCCATTACCTGATACGATGGGACGTACAGGTGTGTTGGCATTGTGTATCTTTGGAAGGCAGTAGAAGTCCCCTACACGGGAAGTACGTGAGATGAGAGTGTGTAGGGTACTCGAAAAGGACTGGATCAAAGGTCCCGACCAGTCTGTTCAGTTGGCGGGTGTGTTTTTTGGTTGAATCGGCACGTAGTTGTCTGTAGTATTCCAGGTTGTTCAGCTGTCAGTACACTTCCTTGCAGTAGTCTGTTCTATTCTGTAGGACAATGGCTCCTCCTTTATTCTGTTGGTCCGATGACAATGTTGGGATTGGTCTTGAGAGCATGGATAGCGTTGCATTGTGCCCACCTGATGTTTTGCACAACCTTGTGAGAGCGGCTGATGAATCTAGTGTTCACACATTCTCTCATGGATTGAGCATACTAGGCAAGGGCCCTCCAGAAGGGTCCAATTTGACTCCTTCTTTGCCCCCTCCCCCATGATTCTCTCTGTCCACCGATCTGGTTCGTTGACTGTCTCTTTGGGCTAGATGACGATAGCTTAGAAGAATTCCCGGAGTCTCATTTGTCTGATGAATTCCTCTGTGCCTGCTGCGAGGTCAATGGAGTCCATATTTGAAGTGGGGCAGAAATTGAATCCTCAGCTAAGAACTTCAATCTCATCCAGTTGAAGGGTGCGGTCAGATAAACTGACGATGGATTATCCCATGGTGGTACCGCTATCTACTGTGGTACCAGGGAAGAGTTGGTTATTGCTGGTCGTGATGCCAAGTTTCTCCAGTTTCTTGTTCTTGGTGTGCATGTAGGTGGTGTAGTTCCATTGGTAGTGTCTCATAACTGTACTGCTTAAACCAAGTCCAAAAACTTATTTAATACTAGTTTGATTCTCCAATGTTTATTAACTCTGAGTCTTATATTCAAAAATCTGCTGCAACCAGTTTAACAGTTAGGATCAAAGTTTTATATCTGTGTTCTGCAGTTAATTTGAAAGTCAAAGATTATAACAAGATAATATACGAACTAGGAGCAGACATAGATCATTCAGCCCCTTGAGCCTGTCCTGTCATTCAACAAGATCATGCCTGACCCAATTATGGCCTCAACTCCATATCCTTCCCCCACAATAACCTTCGATTCTCCTGATAGACATGTATTAACTATGCTCTTCTTCCACTGCTCTCTGTGGAGGACAGAGTTCCAAAGACTCCTAACTCTTAGACAAAATAATTCTTCTATTTCCCTCTTAAATGGAAGACACTTTGTCTTTAAACTATGTACCCTAACCATAACAAGAGGTAACATCTGTTCAGCATTCACCTTGTCTGGTCGTCAGAGGATCTTTTAGGTCTCAGTAAAGTCAGCTTACATTCTGCCAAATCCTTATGGATCTAATTAACATATTAAAGCTCTCCATTTATTTAAAGTAATCAATGAGCTTCCACCCAAATTCATATCCTCAAACTTCTGCTAAAAAATTCTACAATGAAGAACACAAATGAGATTAGGATCCAATTTGTCCTGCATTTGAGAGGTGGTAACCTTTTCAGTTTTTCTCATCATTCATGATACTCTACCTTCAATAAAATTATTGGAAAACAGGTTAAGTTGAAAACTATATTAGGTAGCTCGGTGACATCATTGGTCCCCTTAAGTTTTTAAACTCTTTTTTGAGATCTTGGTAGTATGTATTATCACAATGGTACAGTTTCCATTTTCCCCAATACGGCTGCCAGTGCCCCAAGAATCAAATTCTCTGTTTTTCTAACCAAACTCTGAGCCAAGCACCCAACTGTCAAATTTCATCTACCCTAAACCAACTTGCTGATAGCTCAGTCAGCAATGCCTGGATTATTACCTTTCAGGTTCCAGCTTTAAATTTAGTTCCTAGTTGCCTGTACTCCCCAGAAGAATTAGTTCTAATCATGTCATTTGTACCGACACAGACAACACTCACAGGATTGTCCCCTTCCAATGCATGTTGCTCCCCCGCCCAGAGCAGCCAGCCTGATTCCTGGCACCAGATCCAAACTACAGATTGCTAACAAAAAAAAATTCTGGCACTAATATTATGTTCTACCGTGACATAATTTACAGTTAGCCCAGGATTTGAAGTATGGTTCAATAACAAAGTTGCTGGAAAAGCTCAGCAGGTCTGGCAGCATCTGTGAAGGAGAAAACAGAGTTAACGTTTCGGGTCCGGTGACCCTTCTTCAGAACTGAGGAACCACGTTTGCAGAGTAATACATCTGGTAGGCTAGGTAAAGATGATTGATATCTTTGCACAAAGGCCGTTAATGAACCAAACTAACTTTACTCTCTATTTAAGTGAATTTAAATTCCACCATCTGATATGAAATCCACGTCCACAACGATTGGGACTCTGGATTAACTGTCCAGTAATATTACCAAAACGTCACTGTCTGTCTAGAGCGGGTGCAAAATACCACAGTCATATCACTCAGATGTTCTGGAGAAGAGTCACCAGACTCGAAACATTAAATCTGCCCATTTTCCACCGTTGCTGCCAAGTTGGCGGAGTTTCTCCAGCAATTTCTGCTTTTGTTTCAGATCTCCAGCATTTGCAGTTCTCGGTTTTATTGTATCCTATCATTTATCATGTATCCTATAAAATAGCAAACCGTGGAGGAGAAAGATGAAATCAGTAACAAAGACACCGAAAGCCAAAGGCTCCATGTAGGGCAGGCATGCAACTGCATGCTATTCTTAATGTAGACATAGAAAGGGAACAAAATAATATAGAAAGCAAAAAACTACAGATGCTTGGAAATCTGAAATAAGAGCAGAAAATGTTCAAAATATTCAACAGCTCAGGCAGCATCTGTGGAGACAGAAATGGATTTATTGTTTCAGTTCTGACAAAAGCAACAATCTGAAACATGAGCTTTGTTTCTCTCTCCGTAGATTTTGCCTAGCTGTTGAATATTTCCAGTATTTTCTATTTTGATTAATAAAATTTGGAACATGTCACCAACATACTTATAGTACTATTAGATGATCTAGAAATTGTATTTACTGAGATACACTTATGAGAAAATCATCAGACATAATCCCCCATGGATATATTAACTAACTCTAGCAAGGGTGCTATAAATGCCCTTAATCGCCTCTATCCAGAAATAGAAAAATTTGCAGAGGAAAGGATCAAAGTATTCCATGATGCTGTCCAAGTTCAAGTAACCTTCCGAAATGCACAGTTCATACTCAAACAGATGGGCTAGATATTCAATATCCCCAAGAGCCATAAAATGAAGTAGCAGGATAGAAATCAAGGCAATTGTATTGAATACTGGTTAATATTTTCATAGACTCATGATAAAAATTTTGTTCATGTTACACATTCAACATTAACTGAAGAGTAACGTGCATATTTGAGGTAGGCACATTTGTAAGATGAATCTAGATTCTAATGAAGACTACACAATCTGAAGCCAATGAAATGCTGTGTATTTTTAAACAAAGGTCACAATTCATCTTTTCGTCTCGTCGTAATATTTAACGGCTTCAGATTAAAATAATGAACTTTTGGCTTTTCTTTGCCAAAACTGTGCAGCAGTGAGGTATTTCACCTAACTGAATTTATAAGCAGTAATGAGGAAAGCTTATTTTTGGTGGTGTTAATTGAAGAATGGTTAGTATCCAGGATCCTGAAGCCTCGCTATTCCTATCTAATTAGTGTGTCAATGAAAGCAAAATACCGTGGATACTGGAAATCTAAAGTAAACTAGCGCTGGAAAAACACAGGTCTGGCAACACCGGAGAAATAAAGAGTTAATGTTCCAATTTGAATAGACTCTGCATCAGAACTTTTCCAGCACTTTCTGTTTTTATCATTCTTTAAATAATGTTTTGATACATTTAATTTCCCTCAGAATTGGCTGACACATTTCAGTTTAAGATCTCTTCTGAAGAACAGTATCTCCAGTCATACAACATACCCCGAGTACTATATTGATCTGTCTGCCATGGAGCTACATTCAAGTCCAACAGCAAAGCTTGAAGTGACAACCACCTAGCACAGAATTGAATGTGCTATCAAGTGTGCCATAAAAGTGGAGAAGAGGAACAAACTGACAACAGCAATAAAAATTGGAATGGTTATGTATAGACCATATCTTTCTATTTTTCTGTTTTTTTAATTGTGGACTGAAATGAGACTGTTTTGAAAACCAGGCATTGTGGAGGGATTGCTGCACTTCTTAAAACCATGCTACCAGCACTTATCCTAAGTTACTGTTGTTTATAGAAGAGGTTTAGTTGCAGATAAACTAGCACCAGGGAGTGTGTACAAGATGAGATGCGGTCGGCAATAAGTAGGTGTCGGTAACAAAGGCCTTCCGCCTGCCAACAACTATGTGACTGGCTTGCAGGTAGGTGAACAGCTTGTGCGTGTGAACAAACAGCCAAAACCCTTTGGAAGGGGAAACGGGTCTTCTCTTTCCAGTCAAAAAAACTGAAGTCACCAGTTAGTGTCGGCTGTGACTTTTAACCATTGTCAGAAACTTTAATTTGTCAACGAGTTGCTCTTCGCCTCTTGCAAGCAAGTGATTGGGTGTCTGGAGGAAAGACAGCAAGAGATCAAGCAGAAAGCCTGTAGACAGGGACCATGTAACTGTCTTCCCAGCTTTTCTCTCCACCTATAATGCCAATTTTGCTTAGTCTGGTCTCCATCTATCTGGAAGTGTTTCTGGGAAAAATCTTGTAAGGAGGTTCAAGTTATATGTTGATAATTCACAATTGTTTGCCTGTAGCTAGTATCTATTCATGCTCCAGGTGCTCTGCCAAGTTGGTTCTAAACAAAAGCGGCTAAACGGTGGATTTCTGCATACACTAATAAAATCTTTAACTTTTGAGACCATTCTGAAACAGCAGGGCTGGATTTCCAGTGCACTATCCCAGTGAGACATGAAAGTTAATTTACCAGCACAGTTTGTTTTATCCATTAGCAAAAGCACAACATGCAGATAAGATGAACAATACGTTATACAACTGTAATTGTAAAATTGTAACCTTACAAACAAAATTAATACTTGACCCGGATTTAACATTTAAAGACTAAAACCTGCTGTATTAAGGGCAAAAAGCAAGAAAAAGACTTCCAAACTAAACACAATCACACTAAGCATTTTAGTGCAGTTTTTTTCCTTGAAGTGATAGATTTTGGACAGGAGAACAAATGTGGTCTTTTATTTTGTGATGCACTGCATTGCAACTATTACAGTAAAGTATTTTCAAGTAACAACATTTCTTTCATTCAACTATGATGGAATTTAATCTGTAAAAGTTGATGACTATCGATTTCAACTCAGTATATTATTATGTTGGTAATTTAACACATTTTATAGGGATGTGACCTATGTGCTTGTGTAGAAATGCAATTCAATTTGTAACACTCGCTCGTTGCTTTTTGTTCTAATGATGTGCATCAGTTCCAATTTGACCATTCTGTTCACAAATACGCAAATCTTGTCAGACAGAAATGCAAATAGTTTTAGAGACTCAGAAAAAAAAGAGATATAAATATTTCTTTTAAACTTAATAACTGTCTTTGAAAAATGCTTAACATGCCTAGAAACGTATTTCAATCATTTCTGCAACACTGTTGACTACAACTGTAACAGAAGCATTGTCCAATTGAGTTTATAATGGATTGACACTCTCGTGAAAAACACAAAAGATTCCAGACAAGTATTCATCTATATTCAGCAGAACTAGTATTTTCCAGCTCATATTGAATACAGCTAATTCCGGTTGACAGCATTTCCAGTCCTTACAAATCAGAACATTGAAAGCTGTGCAGGCAACCCAAGCTGGCAGTACAGTACTATAATGGAGGAAATACAACATCGAAGGATGTCATATTTTGTGTCACTGTCAAGTAAAGCAGCTAATTAGTGTGGATTAAGTTTACTTGAAAATCTCACACAGGTTTATTTAACAGCTAGGAGAGCACAGTTAACAGCTGATACTCCTGCTGCTTCTAACTTGTTCTCCTGAATTGCGCATGGCAGTTGGTCATGTGATTTCATCCTGGTTCTCGGCTTATTAGTAAAGCCATCTCTTAAAGCAAAAACATTCATCCCTTTCCCCAGCCAGAAAAAGTTACATACACTAAAAGTGAAAATACAAACACATTAGTGCAATGGCAAAACTACTTCCATTCATTACTGAAACATTTGAATATTTAAGAGTCTGCATTATGTATGGGTGGTTTCACAGTCCTTCCAGGTCCTGCGATGGTAAAATCTTCCTGAGATTTTGACTTTTTACAGGGGTGTTCAACTTATGGATGTGTTGGAATCTTGCATGTTCTTAGTATATTAATTGCTGTTCTGATGTCTTTCACACTTTCATTACCCAAGCTTTTTTTTGCGTGTTTTGTGCCCAACAGTCCCAAGTTGGTTTCTGTTCTTCCTTAATGTTGCTCCATTCAGGGTGTAACTTTTGAGTAACCACGTTCCCTTTGTAGGATCTACGATTCTTACATTCTGCCCAATAAGTAGATTAAGCAGTACTGCACCTATCAATCATGCACTTTTTTTGAGTAGTCTGTCCCTGAGAACTTGGCCAAGTAACAGCTCAGTAAGGTTGGCCTAATTTGCCTTACAAACATGATGTTAAGCCCATATCCAGAGGTGCAGCCATTTTGGTATCAGGTATGTAGTAAGAATCAAAGTCATATCATTGTCCTTTTACACCAGTCTTTGTTGTCGAGGTGGTGCACTTTACATCTCAAATCACCAAATCATTTCCAATGGTTTATCAGTTTCCACACTGAATTGCTTACTAAACAAGTACATATGGAATTTGTGAGACAAATGTTTCATACTCTACGTTCGGATAATTCGGTTGTATTTATGATACAACTTAATCAATGTGGTAAAACATTCTATATTCGAATAATCCTCCTGGTAATCGAATAATTCAAAAATACCTTCAGATCAAAATTGATCTTTCCATATTACATGGTCTGTAGTCCTAGCCCCTTTTTGGAAGCATCAGCTTCCAGGATGGTCTTCTTCCTTGGGTCTTAGCACTGAGAGATACAAATTTCCTCTCACAAAGCTTGTCTGAGTGATTCAAACACATATTGATGGTCCTACTGCCATACAGATGGTACATTTTTCCTCAAGAATTCTCGTAATGATAAGCGTGATAAAAAAAATTGCTATGTATGGTGTTAAGAAGTTTAAAAAACGCTGAGAAATTTCTGCAGATCCTCTTTATTTTGGGGAGAAAGCACGCATCTTATATCTTCAATTTCGCATGGGTCAAGATTGATTTCATAACCTGAATAGATATAGCAAAAACTGCTGATCTGACCTATAATCATCTGGCCCATCTTGCTGTTGAAAACAAGCTCTTCACAATGAGTTGCCTCATTAAGTGAATAGATTTCAGTCATATTTTTCTTTAGGTTGTCTATGATTGCAATGACATCGGAAATACATATATCCAGGAATATTTTCTGCACTTCTGTCCAAATACTGCTGGGACAGATTGTAATTGACAGATAGACTGAAAAATAGTTTCTGCAAGCAATAACCTCCAAGTGGTGATCTGGAAGTAGTGTTTTCCTGAGATTCCTGTGCCAAGTCAAATTTCAGAATTTGACATCCAGCTTGCTTATGAATTTAGCTCCTGTAAAATTGGGATTCAATTTCTCAAATGTCAGAATTTTGTGAGATTAGCATTATAGAGAATGGTTCAGAAATCAAAGGTCTAAACACATGCCAAATGAGTCAACTCTTTCTTGTACTCATGTAATAAAACTGCAGCGTCTGTCTGCTGATTTACACATGCCATGAGGTTCCATGTCATCCAGCTCACTCATAAGCTTCCCGTATATGTGAACTGTACTTTCTGGGAAGGTGGACTGACGAAACTATTAGCAGCCTGTCTAGTGTACCTCAGTCTGAGGCTTTAGAATTCCCTCCTTAAATCTCTCTGCCCCTCTTACTCCTTTAAGAGGCTACTTAAATTCTACTTTTGTACAATTTGTAGCATTTATTCACCTGCTTTCATATTTTATATTACTCCCAGACAAACATTGCTTGAGACTCACAACTCTTAAACTTGCCTTGGGATGTTACACTACGTTAAAGGTGGCATGTTTATTCAAGTTGCTCCTGCTCCTTTTTTTCAGTTCTACTTTTCAGTTGTATTCCCGGATGTATCATTTTTCTTTATGAAGGATTTATTTCCTTTCAGAATCTCTCCAGTTTATCTTTAATCCTGGTTGCCTGCTTTAGAAGGCATGTACAGAAAGATCATAAATTTTGAATTGGTTTCAACGTTACAAGTTTTGAAAATATGAAATATCCCATTAACATAGCCTTAAGGCTGTTAAATAGGAGCTGGAGCTTTTGAAATAAGTTTAATTAGTTACCCTAGCATAAACATAGTAACTTCTTGACACTTGGTTGATAGTAAACCCAGTTTTTCTTGCAAACTTAACATTGGAGGTATCTGTGCCAATTCAAATTTCCTCATTGCTACAGATTACTTCTTTCACGTATGAGTAATGGCGTGCACCTTGAATTCTTTGTTTTTTTTTGCAGGGCCCCGTGAGCATAAACTGTTTCCACATTAAGCTCAGCAAGAAGTTAAGAGAATGTATTACACCAGGAAGATTATTAGAATATGGAATGTTTTACCACAAGTGATTATTATGCAATATCACAGAATCTGGCTTGAATGAAATTTACTAAATATACAAAAGTATAAAAAGGACAGGGAAATAGGATCTCAGTGGATATATCAGTTCAAAAATGAATAACAGCATATGCACAACAGGTAAATGATTTCTTCCTGTGCTATGACTGTATTGCTTTTTGGAGCACTCCAATTTATAACCAACAATACAAATTTACTCTGATAATGCTTGTTTGAGTGATTCAAACATATATTGATGGTCCTCCTGCCATACACATGGTACATTTTTCCTCTGTGCCATTCAATTCCACCAGAAGAATTATCTGTCATGTTTTCTACTGCATGAGTATCTTTCTCTCTCTTCTCTTCTAAAGATATATCTTCGGTATATATAACATTTTATCCATATTTGCGGCAAATTGGGGATCTCAGCTGAAGCTGCCTAAGGCAAGTGCATCAAATACCAACTTGAGCCAACTTACTTTATTTAAGAGAGGCTGCAAGGAGAAGCTTGGGAACTATTGACCAGTGAGTCTGGCATCAGTGGTGGGTAAGTTGTTGGAAAGATTTCTTAGAGATAGGATTTATATGCATTTCAAGAGGCATGTGTGATGATACTATGGCTTTAAGAGGTGTACTTCACCCTGTTTTTTTTTTGAAGAGAAGCTTTGAACCAGAGGTACAAGTTATCTCTTTGGAGCCAATAAAGTAAACAGCTTGGGAGGCCCTGGGTTTTTTCTAGGTTAGAACAATAGAAGCAACATGAATGGATGGATTCAGGCTTCCACAGAATCAGAGTTTCAGCTTTCAGTTGTTGGTGTTTCAAATTTGGCTGTGGAAGCCATTATACATCTCTCTGCCACAGCAAAAACCTGGAGTTCTCTTCCTACCCAAATTTTCTCTTGGCGTTCTTTCCTCCTGGACTGGAAGAACATCACATGAGAGACATCCTGTTTTACTGAATTTGCCATTGCCAAGGATGTGTTTATGGGATGTTACTAGATTGGAACAGTTGCTGTTCAATAATCTATGCTTCTGTTAAGTTTATCAGTTGAGTTAAAGTTATACCAAACCTTCTTTCTTTTGTATGTATTTTAACAGTAGTGTAAGAATAAAATGTGTGTTGCTTAAAGTCCTGGAGTGCGAGCAATCGAATCACATTTGGTGCACAGCTCCTTATACCTGCCTATAAATAAAAGTTAGGGTCTGGGCTATCTCCTTGATATATTTTGAGGGGGTTTGGTCTGCATCATAACACAAGGACTGATTAGCAATAGTCAGCATGGATCTGTGTGGGGCAAATCATGTCTCACAAACTTGATTGAGTTGCATTTTTTTGAGGATGTGGCCAAGACAGAAAAGGGCACAGCAGTAGATATTGTCTACATGGACTTTAGTAAAGCCTTTGACACGGGTACACACTGTTGGCTGGTCAGTAAAGTTAGGTCACATGCAAGTGATTCCAACTGGATATAAAATTGGCTTGAAGGTAGAAGACAGACAGTGGTGGTGAAATGTTGTTTTTCAGACTAGTGGCCAGGGACCAACGCTGTTTGCAGAGATCAGTGCTGGGTCAACTGTTGTTTGTCATTTAGACAAAACATTTGGATGAAAATTTAGGAAGCATGGTTAGTAAGTTTGCAGATGACTCCAAAATTGAGAGTATAGTGGACAGTGAAAAAGATTTATCTAAGATTACAAAGGGATCTTGTCCAATTGGGACAATGGGCCGAGGAGTGGCAGATGGAGTTTAATTTGAATAAATGTGAGGTGTTGCATTTTGGTAAGACAAATAAGTGCAGGACTTAAACAGTTAATGGTCATGCCCTGGGGACAGTGACCCAGCATCAACCTAGTGTACCTTCTCTGGACTGCCTCCAAAGCCATGGGATGTGATTCTGTGGTTATACAATATTTGCTAAATAATCCCAATGTGCTAAAAATTACACTATCAATTTAACTATCATCAGTCGGACTCTGTGTTTCAATTATATGTGCTCAATGCCACATACTCCACATGAATGGTCCTGTTCTTTGCAAACTAAAAAAAAAATCCAATACACTACACATTTTTCAACTGCACTGGAGCTTATGGGATAGCCTTACCCTGGTGCATTCCCTATGGTAATGCCTTAGCTAATCAGTTAGCTTGCCCGGTTTAAATTTTAACAAAAGCTTGGCAGTTAACTGTCCTGATACATTTTTCACAGTGACATCCCAGCCAGAGTCCATTTTCCAATCAACCAACACTTCTTTTAACACAGCACAAATTATTGCTCCCTTTCAGATTCTGTATTCTTGCAATTCAATCCTGATGAATCCAAGATGAAAAGCTGCAACACCATCTCCCTTTTCACAATTTTCAGGTTCTGTACTACTAAATAACTATTTGGTCAGCACTGGATGGGGGAGTCTGGGATAACAAACCATGGTCTTAAAATTACAACCAAATAGTATCTGAGTAAAATTAAAAAATACTTATTTAAGTAAAGGATGGCCAAAGTTCAAAATTCTTTTCAAAGAAAAAGCAAAGCTAAATTTAATGTCAATTTTAAATGGAGATTGATGGATTTTTTTCAACCAGAAGTATTAAACAAAATGGGGAAAATAAGGAGTTGGCTTACACATTCATCACAATCTCCCTGAATAAAAGAACAAAGTCACAGATGAAATCACCTACTTTTGTTTCCATGTTCCAAACTCATCTCTACTCTCTCACTGCCAAGTACACCAGTTTAAAGTAAATTCAAATCCAGAAAAGACTTATTTTTATTCTCTATTCATATCTTCTAGGCTGGAAGTTTCAATTTACGCCTTTTAATAAAACCCTCTTATTTTCCCTATCACCTACAATTATGAATTGTGGGCCACACAAAATATCAAATTCTATTAACAAAATAAAAGATAGTTTATGTTGTTCTCGTAAAATTTATTTAATCACTCCATAAAAATTAAGAACATTCTGATCATCTCTTACATTCTGACTTGGAGTGCACAAAGTTAAAACTGCTTGAAGAGGAAATTATTGATTCACTTCCACCAAGTCATAAGAAACATAAAAAAGGGGAAAACAACATAAAGTTTGCAGCTACGCTGGCCTCTTAGGCCTCAGATACCTCAGTTGGAAACACAAACAAATACACTTCATTTCAGCTAGTTTTCTACCACAACCCAGAGATACACAGTTCCCTATACCTACAGTTTGCCCTTCAACTTACAGAATTTCTTGAAATATTTTGATCACTTAATGTAATAATGTTGTGACAGAACATTTTAGAAATGTTACTGTGCTGTTCTTTTCACATTCCACAAATAGCTCATATATTCAGAGCATCATCAACAATCGTCAGTAAGATGGTGTTAGTAATCACATATGACCAAGTAATCCTGGGTCAAGCAGAAGCTGCATGTCCACAATAAGAGAAGACAGGAATTCACCAGCCAGACTGCATGCATATCTTCACGCAGCTAATTACAAATTATTAATATTGACAGCAACCTGGAGAGATTCACTGGGCCACTAATTTAGCATAACCAACAATTTCTATACATATACCACCTTTGTAAAGAAACATGAAAAGGTTCTTCAAATAAGACATGATAAACACCTGCCAACCAGGGAGAGGACATCAGGAAACCAGAGTGCAAGTTTGGCCAATGACAGATTGTCAAACTTTTAAAAGGTGAAGGTACTTTAGGGAGCAGCTCTGAAACAATAAAAGCTCTATCACCAATAGCGATGGAAATGAATACAGGATACACACGAGGGAGGACACCAAAGGAACATAATATGTAAAGTTATGTTGGGAAGGAAATTAAGCACAAAACAATAACCATTAAGTGAAAATAGCAACATATGCTCAAGAATGTGTCCACGACCATACAATCTTGTAAATGGAGACAAATAACACAATTTAACCAGGTGTTATCTACTCAATATTCATGTTGGTAAGTCTCCAGTATTACATTGCTGAGCAAGTTCTCATAAAATATTACAGTTTAAAATACATACAGAGATTAACCTCCAGTGTAAAAAAATGCGAACTGAAGTCCTGATTTCTCCCAATTCCTCAGGACTACTTGATATAACCTAGCTCTAGTGCTAACATATTTTCCAGGATTTAGCACCAGGCAAAATATTCTAAGATTGATTCCATACCCAACATAGATACATCAATACTAACCCGGTTTGTGTATCAAAAATGAAAAAAAAAACTCTGGCCCAAACATTTTCACACTAACCATATTTTCCCCACAAAGAATTGTCATATCTTCACACTTTAAAAACGTTCAAAACAAATAATCTATTGCTAGTAATACATTTTATTTACAATAACATCTCTAGTCATCTGCTCAATATCTATCAATACATATTGATTCAAAACTTTTATTACTACTAGTTGAAATGTCCCACATTTCGACAAACCAGTACCATATATGCTTTCTGCACATTTAACAAAATATAACCTACAAACATTGTTCATCGATTTTAAGCAATAGACCAAAAGACTTTACATGTGGATTTGACTTTGCCATTACCACCTGCTCTAATCTTGAAAATTCTTTATTTAAATAATTTTAACATATTTAGAAAGCGATAGCAATTACATATCAGAAAATTAGAGCAAGCTAAAACTACACTATTTTTAAATTCAATTCAAAACGTGAAACTTTGGCAGCAATATAAACTAACACCCATAGATCAGATTTTTCTTTTCAATTCTGAAAATCTATCACACTTGTTACAAACGTTAGGCTTCTACTTGGAATTTAGGAGGGAAACTAAGAACTGCTTCATGGAATTTGTTTGACTCACATTAAATTGTGATCTAAAAAATCTAAACTGACAACAGAAATTCTTTCCAATAGTAATCTGACAAAATATATTATACATTCGAAAACACTTCATTACTTTGTTTTATCTTACAATAGCAATATCCGTCTTTACATAAATGAAAGCATCTTAATTGTTTTACAAACTAATGTCAGAACTTGTTATTTAAAAATGCCAAGATTTGCTTTTATATATAACTGTATTCTTCCAATAAATTTCAAGTTCATGTACCATGCGAAAAAGCTCGTTTACATTTCGCTCTCTACTTAAATGAACTCCAGTTATTTGCACTATGAATCTTATCATAAACGTTTTGATATGAAAATAATATATTTCATAGACTCAAAAATATTCACTATTGCTTAAAAGATACAGTGTTCTGCAAAAGCATAAAGATTTCGCGTACGCTTCTGCCTGACTTGGGCAATTATCACAGAAATGTCATCTGTATCATGAGAGATTTTTCAGAGTACGGTCGAGAAACGCATGTCAGTTTCGAAGATGTTTACAAACATTACGCATGTGTATTTTATGTCAATCTGATTTTTGAGCGATTTCAAAAATAGCGTGAAGTGAAACAACTCGTACCTGCTCTCTCGATATGCAAGGCAACGACGTCCTCCTGGGCATCTTGCATCCACCATAATAGCTTGTTGATGTTTCTCCCAACGAAACACAACTCGATCTCCTGCGTGGTTTGATCACTGGGATTTTTTCTTCTGTAGTTATCCTACGACGGGCTTCTCTCGGAAATAGGTAATCAAAATATACAGCAATGGTCGCCCCCACCATCCCGACCCCACAGGCCAACAGAGGTCTCAGAGCTGCTGGGAGGGCGATCAAACTGGTGATGGAAGCCAACCTAAGAACGCCGGCGAACAACAAGATCAGGACGCTCTGTTTCACTTTCAAAGTGGAGAGTAATGTCAGAAAGCCCACGCAACCCAGCACCACGGCCGGAGCCAGCAACCTGCAAAGAAACAGCTGGTCCTCACCGACCAAAACTTGCACCACCAAGAAATCTCCGAGGTAGCAACATGGAGGCAATGACAGAAGCCAAGCCGTGCTGCTTTCGCGTTTGCTCTTCCTCAGATAAAACGTCAACCAAAAGAAGGCACAGCAGATGCTAAAGAGAGGACTGAGAGACTGGAATGCGATTGCCCATGCCGCCTGGAAAGTCTGCAGCAAGGATGAAAGAAACTCCGCGTCCAGGCATCTCCTGGCCACGATGGATAGAGCGACGATTGCAAAAGCACTGCAGCCGCCCCCGAGGTAAAAGGCTGCAAGTTTCGGACGCACCAAGCCGAGCCTCTCCAAGTTACACCACCTGCAGATGGAAAACCCGCCGTCCTGTTTCAGCGGGGTGACGCAGCTCTTCACATAACCGTTGCGACTGTTCTCCTCCGGGCACTTGGCGTTGCTGGTGTTGTTGTGCGCCGCCGAATCCCCCTCCTCCCTCAACGCCATGTTTAAGTTTTCTTCCCGTCCTCTTTCGTGTGTTATTCCGCACACGCACTCGGCGATCTCTACCCGCTGCCGTCCAGTGCGCCCCGAGATCACTCACTCACTCCACTAGGGCGAAGGGAGAGATCGAGCATTTTGGCCGATGATTACTGGACAAGCAAGCCACATACTGAACTCTCCCTCCTTCTCATAGACACCAACACACGCACATAAACACATTGGATCGGATCTAAGCTCGCTATCCCCTCCCCCCGACAACTCCAACTCCCTGTGGCTCCGCGAAGCCTCTGTTGCTACAGCACCGCACGAGCTCTCGCGCGCGCGTCAACGACTCCTCACTCCTGCTTCAAACCAACTCCCCCTCCCCCACAAATGCCCGGCTCGGCGCGCGCGTCATTACCACCTTCCTGCTTCAAACCGCCTCGCGCTCAACTGACTGTGGAAGGGGAGCTGTGCGCGTAACCCCCTCCCCGCGTGCTCGAGCGTCGGCAGCGCCAGTTGTCTTCCCTCGGTCGGCAGGAGCCAGAGAGACGACGGGCTTCCTGCTGATTGTATTGATTTGATTTTCTCTTTTGAAATGTGAGTTGAGCATGTGTTTGTTTCACTCCCCCGCCCAATGGCATGCTTCCCAGCTCCGTTAAAATTGCAGCCGTGCTTCGCCCGCTGCGTGTTGACGTCCGATATTTTCATCCTGAGTCTTATCTTTGTCTTGACATTTCAGGACGCTAACCTCCGACCGAACTCCAGTTGGGAAGTTTCAGATGGAATGAATCCATGATAATTTATTGTTTGCTTTAAGGACGTCAGTTTCAAACAAAACCGCTCGTCTTTTAAGAGCACGAAACAACTGACTGACTTCCATTGATATAGCCCCCTTCAACCCGTCATATCATGACAGTACATGGATTATGTATGAAAGACAGTCACTGGATAGCAATCAATTTTCGCACAGCGAGGTCTCGCAAACTGCAATTTAGGTAAACGAACTGATCGCATTAGCCACGATATGGAGCAGGGCCGCACTATTAGTACGAGTCCTCGATTCAACTCCCACCTCCCCCTGAGATGTATAAGGTACTAGCATCTCTAAGCAGTTTAATTAAGAATATATTTTATATAGGGATAGTCGGAACTGCCGATGCTGGAGAATCTGAGAAGCAGGAAAGTTGACGTTTCTGAAGAAGGGTCTCGACCCGAAACGTCAACTTTCCTGCTCCTCTGATGCTGCTTGGCCTGCTGTGTTCATCCAGCTCCACAACGTTTTATTTTATATAGGTGCAGTTTTTAGGGCAGGCGAACTTCCAGTCACATCTTATTCCTGAAACAACAGATCCAAAAACGCTGAGCTGCCCCAGCATTGCACACAAACGTCATGATGTATTCAACTTACTAAGATTGTGCAGAAGTAAAGGTTCACAAGTAAGAAGGAGCGGTTAATTTTTCAACCACATTGTTTTAAATATCTTATTTGCAATCAAAAAGTTGCAAAAGGAAACTAATTTTCAATCTGTACACGCACAAAACTGTGGCGAAAATGTGCACTGTGGTTTTGTAGAAAGTACTCACTGTAAACGTTGCCGTTGAGACTGAAGTAAATTATGTCAAATGTTATTTCATTAAGCATAATTTTGAATTGGTACCGCAATTTCTGTAAAACGTTTTTAGGTAAATCCTGCACGTGTATGTTATCAGCAATAAAAGTAGTGCAATAGGAAAGCAATGGAATTTTTTTTTAAATTCTAAACAATATTTTGTTGTTTAACATTACAAGGTTGAAAGTATTATGTTCTCAAGAAGCTACTAATCATTTCCATAGACTATTTCATCATTAAGGCCCTCTGATTCAGAGAAATGTTGCAATGTGTTCTAACTGTTGGCTTAAAATTATTGTCAAGCCACCTTTAAATGTTTCATGTGTCGAATTAATATACTTATTAGGTGTCCGCATTCAAATTGTTGTCTTATAAAATTTAGTAAATCTGTCCAAGAAAATTCCACAGTCGCAGACACTAATATTGTTGTTTCCAATGTAACATATATATTAATTTTACAAATATAACAATCTTTTCTAATCTCGGTCAATTTTAGGTTACAGCTAAAGAGTAAGAGTCTCGGTCTGGAGTCACAAGTGGCCACTCCAGGATAAGGAGAGCAGGTTTCTTCCTTTGTGGACCGGTGGATTTTTGCCCAGGTGTAGTTTCGTGATTATCATTAGACATTTCAGATTTTTTAAAAATGTTGAATTTAACATTTGCCGGGGTGGAATTTGAACCTAGGTTCCCAGAATATTATTTTAGTCTCTGGATTAGTAGTCCAGCGATAATATCACAAAACCAACAGTTTTCTCTAATCCCATCAAAGCCAATCAACTGACGGAACTCAAGGTAATAAGTGTACATTATACTACAGGGATATGATTGACTTTTTCATTAGCAAACAAATCGCCCCAAACCAGAAAACACCGTTCAATATCGTGGGAGGAAGGCTGAGGGACGGCCTAAATTAACAGGTCTTTCAAAGAGCTGCCAAAAGATGATTGCTATGGATTCGATTGTTGAGTTACAAATTCCACTTGATTGTTCAGATCGTATGGTAGGAGGAAACGCTGCACATCTCTAGGTTCCTCGAGCTATCAATTTGAGTCACCAAATGTTATCAATGGCAAAAAATGTCATGAGCTTCGGAAGAATACAATATACACGGTAAAGAATGATAATCACTAGAGAAAGTCGTACTCCAGTCAGATGATAGGCGAATCTCCATCTTCAATGTAACATTTTAATATTTACGCTAAAAACAATTGAGTGGATCCCATTGCCGAAAACGAAAGCAACATCTTCAGGAATACGAACTTGAAACTTAGACGAGACTTTCTGTATTAAATTGAAATAAATTCATTGATAAATTGAAATAGAAGCATATTTTTATGTAAAATTGGTGGTGATAGAGAGCAGGAAGTTCTGTAATCAAACGTTACCAGATTGAGGAACACGCAGTAAACTACTTTGGAATATATACATAGCACCAGTTTATGGGACAATTTGGCGCCACCATGAGAGCTATCAAGTGCGCTTTGAGAAATTGATCCGAAAACGAAACCTACAGCTACTTTGTACAATGTCTTTTTATTAAAGTATTTTGACCAGCAGATTTCCTTGCACTACATTTACCTTATGGAAATTTTCGCTCCAGGTTTAATGGGTCCGTATATTTTTCTGCTAATTTTACTTCTTATACGGCCCGATCTCGCTTTACCTAGACTAATAATGTATTTTACAAATTGCCAATCCGAGGGACTGGGGTGTTACTATTTATTTGTATTTTTCCACATACTTAACGTGTTCCTCTGAACATTTTGACCAGAGAAGGAGTCCATTTATATGTTCCCGGGTTGATTGATAACTTACAAATGGATTCCTGTGATGTTTCTCCTTATTACCAAAATTACAAGACAATGCGAAAAAATTAAGGGAAAGTATCAGCTGTTATTTGTTGACTTTGAAGACTAGAACGATGAATTGCCGTGTCGTTCACTGCGTATTTTTGGCCCATTTTTACGCAAGACTTCGATTGTGAATCTCATCTTTATAAGTTTCCAGTCCTTCTAAATTTCCGCTAATAACCTCAGAAGGCTCGTACCGAATTGTCGAGGCCACCGCCATTATTTGCTGACACCGCGTTGTTTAACATTTACGCGACCTTTCTGAGTTCTGAGGAAAGGTCACTGACCCGAAACATTAAATGCTGCCTGATCTGACGAGCATTTCCAGTATTTTCTGTTGTTATTGCTTACACATTTCCTGATTTCGCCATTTATTTTTATAAATCCTGCACTAAAAGCGATGAGTGGCCTCAACATTCGACTGGGTACGTCGGTGCTGTTACCGACGGGATATAAGAGACGGAGAATGTGCATTATTATGGGGGGGCGGGGTCGGAGACCAGTAATGAACTAGCACCGCGACAGTTTTTTTTTGCGGAACACCCACAATTTCGCTACCCTCACGGTTAACTGCCTAAAAATCCTCCGGAAACCTCAGAACTTTTGGTAAGTTTGCAATGATGGAAAGCAGGTTGCAAACATGTACAAATATACTGTGTATTTAAAGCTAAATCAGTAGGCTAATTTTAACATAAGTAAGCAATTTCACTATCCGATCCTTAGCTCCTCCTCTGTTTATACTTGCCATTCTTCCTTTTCCCCCGACCCCCCAAGCCAAACTTTCCTCAAAATTTCCCATTGCCGTAGCCCGAAACTCATTTTTCACTGGTTTCTCCCCAACATCCTGTCATGACCTATGAATATCTTGTGAATAAGATCCACTTCCTACTTTCTCAACATTAAACTGTAAACCATCCAAATACTCTGCTTGGTCTTCAGGCACGCTATCGTTCCCTGTCTCCCATACTCTCTTCCAAAACTGACGTACCTCACCTGCGTCCTTTCTGCGCCCTCTCGATGATGCCCTTTCGTCTGGAACCAGCGAAACAGCACACAATGTGGGATTCACTTCTGCAGTTGAAGAAATGCCAGTCTATCCTACTGAGTATTAAATCTCTTGTGGGCACTGTATTTTGGCAATTAGCTATGTTCCCCTGCAGTCATTTGCCATAGTTGTGCTTTTGGCTGCCCGACTCTGAGGAGTCTTCCGGTTTATCATACCCTCAGAGGGCTCTCACATGACGCGCGGCTTTCTTCCCTCGATTTCCATCCCTTGCGATCTTTCTGAATTCTTCCAGGCTGGTAGCCAAATACTGTGTCTTGCACTCAAGGGAAAGCTCAGAAGCTCTGCATTTAATGTTATAGCACTAAGACGCTGCCTGCCAGGATACTTATCTAGGATACGTGAAGTTCCTACACAACACAGCAGTTTGAGGCAATGGGGTACTCAACTACCCTATAATTTTAATTTAAAGTTCAGTATCCGAATTATATTATCAATTATTTACGTGTAAATATTAAACTCCATATTAAATGCCTTTCTTATCCCTTGAATGCCGGTATCACCAACTTAGTTTGATTTTAATCCCATTAAAACTAACTAATTATTCTGTTCTTTTTATTCTTACATTTACTGATTTACTCTTGCCCTTTCGTTTAAAATACTTGTTAACTTCTTTTCCATTGCACCGAAATCCCCTTTGCCTCTCTGATAGGAAGCCACCAGGAGCAGAAATGTTGTCATAGCCATAAGTCATTGTTCTTAAGTGGTTAAATCTGCTGCGCTCGATGATTCGATAGTTTGTTTTTATGCCTGGAAAAGTATCCAGGGGCGATTCGTCAAACCGATGCACTATCGATCACCATTGGAAGGGAACGGCGCGGTCACAGCAAAATGGTAGGTGATGGACGGAAATCGCTGATGTATCTACTCGAAGATCAATGTGGCTAGTTCACGGCGTTGTTCGTAATTCCCTGTGCAAATTGGCCGGTGGGCAGCGGCTTTTGGTTTTGTGCTTGTTCTTTCTCGGGAGGTGGCAGGTTTAGTGCCGAGTCATGTTGTTGGAAATGGATTTTAGGCCTTACCGCAGGCTCCGGCTCGGTCCCTTCCGCGTTGCTGCTTTCCTGTGACTGAGGATGAATAGCCGCTTCACTCCGCACCGGGGACAGGAATGGCAGAAAAGGGCACCTTGATTTTTGATGACTAGCACTAGGTGTTAAGAAACTACTAGATTGGATTCGGCTTGGTCTGTAGGAGTTGGTTGACAGGGCCCGTGAGATGGATAATCCCTTAGATGTTTTGTTTCGTTTATAATTTTACCAGAGATAGTCCGATTTCGATACGTTTTACATGGTTTTATGTGTGCGCAAAAACATCTGATTTGATAATATATGCTGCTTCAAGGAAGTGGACGTAAATTGGTTTATTTTTAGGGGGGGTCGGTCGATACTTGAAGGGCTGCGTTGAGCCATGGTTGGGCATTGTTCATTTTCCCTTCTGGAGTGCTTGTTCTGTTTTTGTTTGGTACACTTGATTCTTTTGGTATTGTAGAAGTTGCAATTACATAGTTCTTTATCAAACCTTTGATACTTAACCGTAAACTATTTACTTTTGGAGTGCAGAGATTGTTTTGTGACTGTATGGCAGTTATTTTTACCGAATGTCCCCACAGTACAATGAATGGGAATGCAAAACATTACAATGGCTGGAAATCTGAAATAAAAACAGAAAATTCTGGAAGCAGTCAGGTCAGGTAGCATTTGTGATGGGAGAAAATGATATTTCGTTAATAAAATTTGTAAAGGTTTGTAATAGTTCAAATTAGACACTTAAAAGTGCCAACTTGATCACTTTCTTCCATTATTATATATGACACATTGAGGAGTCCCAGTATGCCTGGAGTTAGATAGATTATGGAGCCAGGGTTCTTACAACAAGGACAGGGGCTGTTCAGCCATTGTGTCCATGCTGGTCATCAAACATCTATTTATTCCAATCCCATCTTCCAGCATTTGGCCCCTAGCCTTGTATGGTATGGCATTTCAAGTACTCATCTAAATATGTGAGGAAACACAGTGGCTCAGTGGTTAGCACTGCCACTTCACAGCACCAGTAACCTGGGTTCAATTTCAGCCTTGGACAACTGTATGGAGTTTGCACATTCTCCCTGTGTCTGTTTGGGTTTCCTCCCACAGTCCAAAGATGTGTACGTTAGGTAAATTGGCCATGCTAAATTGCCCATAGTGTCCAGGGCTTTTTAGGTTAGGTGGATTCGCTGTGGATAATGCAGGGTTACAGGGATAGGTTAGGCAGATAGGTCTGGGTGGGATGCTGTTTGGAGAGTCAGTGTGGACTTGTTGGGGCGAATGGCCTCTTTCCTCACTGTAGGGATTCTATGGATCTGCTTCGTAGCAACTCTGTCAGGACCCTTCACGATCATCAGTGTTGCAATCAGTCACCTCTTACTTTCCTAAACTCATATAGATACAAAACTAGCCTGGCCAATCTTTCATCATAAGACATTCATGTGAGGTATCAGTTTAGTAAACTGTCTCTGAACTGCTTCCGACGCAGTTACATCCTTCCTAAATAAGATGACTAGCACTGTGTGCAGTACTCCACTTAAGGCCTCTCCCACACAGGACCCAAAATAACCTGAGAAAAAGGTCACCTTTTTAAATTTTAAGCTATTGAGATTTTTGCCTGCAAAAACCCAGTTTATGCAAGGTCGTCTAGTTGTAGTTTTGATTTAAATGCGTTTTAAAAATGAGACTAAGTACAGTCTAACAGGCTGTAATCTGACTTCTCCTTCCATGATCATGACCATCTTCACACCATATGTAGTTAAAGTTTTTTTTTGTGGAAATAAACTTCTGCATAGGAAACTGGCACCGTAATCAACACGATCAATTGAGATGACTGTCTATATACCAGTAAATGTTTGTCAGAGATGGTTCTTCAAACTAAAGTTTATAGTTTCGTTGAAAACACCTTAGCCAATACAACCAGAAATTTGAAGTATGCGCATTAACATTGACTTGAACAGTTTTTGGTTTACAATATGTGCTAATACTTATATGAATAGATGGCTGGCCTTTTATTCTCCCTACTCTAATTGAGTGATTGGATTCTTATGACTAAATGACCCAGATATTGTGGTCAAAGGTGAAAAAAATGGTGTATCCCGTTATTGCAGAGCTCCTTTTATAGATTTTTGATTGACAATTTCCACTTCCTTAAGAGAATTTCCAGCTCAGCACTCTCTAGAGGGCATCTGTGATGTACGTGAACTGGGCAAACAACAGCAGGCTCCCTTTAATCAATTGTACAGGAGGATCCTCACTGAGATATACATTCTAAATGAGGAAGTAAAAAAAATTAGAACATTAATTCATTGTAAAATCATTAACAGAAAGTGAAAGAGAGGAAACAAATAAAATACCAAGAAAGATCGCTTAAATCACCAATAATTAAAGTTTGAAGAAATGAGACTCCTCCATTGTAAAATTGCAGTTTCAGTGCTCGAGAGGACATTTTCAAGTAATTAAGACTTGCCACATTATTAAAAATTCACTTTCACCTGAATCCACTGGCTCCATAATTGTATGGTGTGTTTAACGGGCAACTCGTGGTTATGCACCTGTGGATATGTAGTGGCCTTGTTCCTCTCGTGAATTTCATCACAAAATCTTTTGGTGAGGTATCAGTTTGTGGAGGAACAGGCAAACTGGATAGCAACTTCCAAAATTCTCTGTTTAACCACACCTGTGGCTCCAGAAGTTAACTACTTTACTCTTAAAATACATGTAAAATCAGGTTTCACTGTTTTACCGAGCTAATGAAGTTGCTAGTATTATATTGAAGGTTTGAATTAGTTACATCCTTATGGTATGAAGTTGTGAATTGAAAGAAAGTGTGTGATCCCTTTAAGAGATTGTGCTTTGTCTGTGTTTGGAAGTTTGCAAGTACTGTGCAGAGAGCCCCAAAATTGAAATAAATGTATCAAAAGGCCTTACAGATGGCAGGCAAAACAGCAGTCTTATTTTGATAACAAGTTTTGAATTTGGCCTATGAATTTAAATCAAGCAGTCAGGGATTCACATCCAATTGAATTTAAAAACTAATGGTGTTGACAACCTGAAACCAATCATATTATAAGAATTTGATGTGATGTAGGGGATATATGAGAGAGGGTTTTTTATTTTTGAAGATCAGGGGAGTGCCAAACTTCAGCTGCAGCGAAAGGAAGCCCGCCATCTGAGAGACAAACTTGGTTATCACACAGAACCATTAAGCTCTCTGAAAAAACCCATCAGAAGTACCACAGCTGTTTTAGCTCAAAGTCCTCACCAACAAAATGACAGAAAAAACACTCCTGACAGCAGTATCATCGGAAGAAAGGCGTTTATGGTGTAACAGAGAAGGCAGAGTGTTCCAGAAAAGACAGCCTGTGCAAATTTGGAGATCGAGTGTTAATTTATTGTTTTCTTACTAATTGGGTTTTTATAAATGGGACTTGATTTTTGAACAATACTCCAGTTAGGGAATAGTTTGTACTTGAGGGAAATTGTTTGGTTTGTTAGTATCTCTTTTAATTTGTTTGTTGTTTGGGTTAAATAAATAAGTGGTTACTTGTTAATTATAAAGTGGAGATCAGGGATTTTCTTTCCTTTAATCAATGTTTTAACAGATTACGAGGGGAAAGGCAAGCTTCTCTGGGGGTTTTGGGGTAATTATTAGAAGAGAACCTCTCCTCCCATCAAAACAGATTGGGGATAACACAATGTGGAGCTGGAGGAACACAGCAGGCCAGGCAGCCTCAGAGGAGCAGGAAAGTTGACATTTCAGGTTGGAACCCTTCTTCAGAAATAGGGGAGGGGGAAGGGAGCTCACATAAATAGAAGGGAGGAGGATGGTGGGATGGTGGGATGGTGATAGGTGAGTGCAAGTAGGAAGTGGTGGGGATTGATCACTGAGGTGGGAGGAGTGGATAAGTGGGAGAGAAGATGCACAGTTTGTGTCAAGCCAAAGAGGCAGGGATGAGAGGGAGGGTTGGTCATGGTATGAGGCAGGGGGTAGGGAGATTTTGAAACTGATAAAATCCACATTTAGGCCATTGGGCTGCAGGCTCCCGAGGTGGAATATGAGGTGCTGCTCCTCCAGTTTGCGCGTGGCATCGTTGTGACGCTGGAGGAGACCCAGGATGGACTTGTCACCCAAGGTGTGGGAAGGGGAGTTGAAATGGTTCACGACCAGAAGGTGTTGTCGTTTGTCGCGAGCAGAGCGGAAGTGCTCTACAAAACGGTGTCCGAGCCTCTGCTTGGTCTGCTTGGCCACATCAGGAGCAGTGGATACGGTAGACCGCGTTGACGGATGTGCATATGAATCCCTGTCTAATGTGGAAAGTTTGTTTGGTGCCTTGAATGGAGGGAGGTGTAGGGGCAGGTGTTGCACTTCCTGTGGTTGCAAGGAAAGGTGGTGGGGCTAGTGGTAGCGTGCAGCAGACGATGGAGTAGCGGAGAGAGCGGTCCCAACGAAAGGCAGATAGGGGTTGGGAAGGAAACATATCTTTGGTTGCAGTGATTTTACTTTTATATTCCAGCCAAAATAAAACACTTTTGATTTGTGTTAATCCAGTCATTATCTGGATTGTTTTGGGTTCTCTTTACTCAGAGATTGGTAAGGGTGTGGAATGCCCTGCCTGCCAATGTAGTTAACTCAGCCACATTAGGGGCATTTAAACAGTCCTTGGATAAGCATATGGATGATGATGGGATGGTGTAGGGGGATGGGCTTAGATTAGTTCACAGGTCGGCGCAACATCGAGGGCCAAAGGGCCTGTTCTGCGCTGTATTGTTCTATGTTCTATAAGACAAGTCATTCTCTTTCAGAACTTTAGTGATTGGGTTACATGGTTACTCTTGGAAACTATGTACATTCATATTGCCATGCGCAGTAAAAGCACATCTTTGCAACTTCTAAAATATGAACACTGCTGTGTGGAATATACTGGAACTAACATATTTTAAAAATGGAAACTAATGTGTTTCAAGTGATGGCTGCTGAAGTTTAGCTGAAGTGCTCTGTGGATTCAAAACTGTCACACTACCTCTGGAAAAGGGTATTTTCCAGACTAAGCAATTACACTAACCACCTCATGAGATGATCCAAAAGACAGTTCCTGACTTAAATAGGTATTTCTTTTGCCTATAACATGCAACAGTGAACTACACTTTCTCCTTAAACGTGTATTTGTGTGCGATGGGTGAGTGTCAGTGTGCTATGTTTTCAGGGTAAGCCTGTGAATATATAATCCTGTTTTATTGAAAACTGTACAAATCTTTTTGCTGGCTAGTTATTCAAGTTGTACATACCGTCACATCTTTTTTAAAAATATACTAATTAGAGACAGTAGGGAAGGAAAGAAGGGTTTCAGAAGTTATTTCTTGCCCTGTAACAAGATGTGTTAATGGTTACGATACTGGGCTGAAGGGAATTCATAATGAAATGTAAAATACAAGTGGAATCAGGCTGTTTGGCCCCTTCAGTCTTCTCCTCCATTAAGTACCATGGCTTATCTTTTACCTCAATTCCACTTTCCCCGTTCCCCATATCTCTTGATTCACTGAGTGATTAAAATGTATTGATATTTGTCTTGAATATGCACAACGGTAGAGAACTACGGCCCTCTGTTGTAAACAAATCTAGATATTCATTATTACTGAGTGAGCAAATTTCACCTCCGTTAGTCCTAAATAAATGCTGCCTTACCCTGAGACTGATGTTCTAGATTCCAAAGCTGGTAAACCACTTCAATGTGTACCCTATCAAGCTCCTTCTGAATCCTGTAAACATCAAGAAAATGACCTATTATTCTTGTAAACTGCAGAAAATATAGGCCCAAACTAGACTAAGTATTCTGTTCCTGATTGATGAGTTTGTACTGGGATTGTTACTTGATCATTGTGAAATGTCCGAATCTGTTTCAGCATCTTGCATGTGCAACATGATACTTCATTGCATTCAGTTATAATTCGAATCCTGTTCATTTGAAAATCTCTATTTGTATTCATTATCTATATGTATGTTTTCTGTTTGCTTCTTCATACAGTTCCGTAATCAATACGACAACGATGTCACAGTTTGGAGCCCACAGGTAAGAAAAATTTCCTTTTGCCAAAATTTAGCCTCAAAGGTATCAATTAGGCCACACCCACCAAAACAATACAATTTCACAAGGATTTCAAGCAGCCCTACAGCTGTGAGAATTCACTGTGAACTTCGTAGCTGCCATGTCTTCCTCTGAGCTTGCAACCTCGTTCAGGGTCATGAATGAAAACTGGGAAGCCTTGCTTTAGGTGCATGTTCCAGACTATTTCGCAGAAGCATAACAGAAAAAAAAAACTGACGCTGAGCTGATTTGGATGGGTGCCTCAGAGTTTGTTTGAAGAGATTTTGAGAAGGAGAAAGGAGATAGAAGTGTTAATTTGAGTTTTAGGGCTTGGATTGTTGAAGTGATATCCACCACTAGTGGATCAAAGAGAATGGGGAAATCAGAAAGGCAAGCATTGGAAAAATAAGTCCATAGAGAATTTCAGTCCATAGAGAATTCAGTACCGTGTAACTGCTTTGAGTGCGCTCAAATATGTTCAAATGTGTAGCTCCTTTTTAAGTTTTCTTTTTGCATAGCCTGCTTGGGAATTTTTTCAAACAAAAACACAATGCTCGAGAGACTCAGCTGGTCTGGCACTAACTGAGGAGAGAAAACAGAGAGTTAATGTTTCAAGTCCAGTAACGCTTCATCAGAACTGAAAGCAGCTAGGAAATGATGACATTTATGCAGATAACAAGGTGTGGAGCTGGATGATGAAGGGTCTAGGCCCGAAACGTCAAGCTTTCCTGCTCCTATGATGCTGCTTGGCCTGCTGTGTTCATCCAGCTCCACATCTTGTTATCTCGGATTCTCCAGCATCTGCAGTACCTATTATCTCTGATACATTTATGCAGATGGCAGGCGTTGGAGGATAGAGAGGAGTGTGTTGAATAGGTGAAAATGGTACTCAGACAGAGAGGAGACGAGGAACAAATAGACAAGCAAACACAGGAATTGCTGATGATAAGCCAGGAGAGAGAGAAATGCTAAATAGGTGCCAGCAGGAATGTGAATGGTTGAAAATGGATTTGCTGTGGTGGAGCAGTCCACACAGAACAGAGACAACACAGTGGAGCTGGAGGAACACGGCAGATCAGGCAGCATCAGAGGAGTAGGAAAGTCGACATTCCAGATCAGGACCCTTCTTCATAACTGCATCTGTTGCTCCCGATGTAGCCTCCTCTAAGTTGGTGAGACCAAGCGCAGACTTGGGGACTGTTTCACGGAGCATGTGCGCTCTGTACATGGTAATGAACAACTTCCGGTCGCCAACTATTTTTAAAACCTTCCCCCCCGCCTCCACCCCACACACCTCCCTTGATGACATGACCATCCTGGGATTCCTCTGGTGCCACATTGACACCACGCGCAAACTGGGGGAGCAACACCTCATGTTCCGCCTTGGGAGCCTACAGCCCGATGGGCTGTACATAGAATTCATCAGATTTAAAATCTCCCCACCCCCAACCTCATTCCACATCCAAACCTCCCTCTCATCCCAGCCATACAGAACAGGACCTGGGGTGTGAAAGTGGGTAACAAACATGGAGGTAACAAGGTGTACAGCTGGATGAACACAGCAGGCCAAGCAGCATCAGAGGAGCAGGAAAGCTGACGTTTCAGGCCTAGACCCTTCTTCAGAAAACAAACGTGGAGGAAGGTGTTCATGCTCTAAAGTTAGTACACTCAGTGTTGAGTCCTGAGGGCTGAAAGGTGAATAAAGCAGAAGATAAGATGTTCCTCCTTTAGCTTATGTTGAGCTTTACTGGAGCATTGCAGCAGTTCTGAGACAGAAATGTTGGTATGAGAACTTAGTGGTGTGTTGAAGTGGCAGGCAACTGGAAGCTTGGTGTCATTTTTATGGACAGATCGAGTGTGTTCCTCAAAGCAGTCACCCCAGTCTATGTTTCCTGTCCCTAATGTGGAGAAGATCACATTGTTAGCAGCAAATACAGTAGACTAGATTTAATGAACTGCAGGTAAATTGCTGCTTCATCTGGAAGATGTGTCTGGGCCTTGATTATTGAAGAGAGAGAAGGCAAACAGGCAAGAGCTGCATTTTCTACTGTTGTGTGGGAAGATACAATGGAGGTGTGAGGAGATGTTGGGAATGGCGGAAAAGTGGACCACAGTGTCCCAAAGGGAACAGTCCCTGCAGAATGCCAACAAGGGAGGAGACAGTGGTGGTGGCACCTGGCTGGAGGTAGCGGAAATGGTGGCTTGTGGTTCTTCGGAAGCAACGTCTGGTGGGGTAGCAAGTGAGGACGTGGGGAACCTGTTGTTGTGGGAGGGAAGGGATGAGGACAGAAGGTGCGGGAAATGGTGCTGACGGCCTGTCAGTCATGGTAATGGGGAGTTCTCGGTTGAGAAAAAAGGTGGACGTGTCTGAGGACTGCTTGCAGAAGATGGTATCATCAGAACAGATGTGATAGAGTAACTGGGAGAATAGAATGAACTCCTTACAGGAAACAGGGTGTCAGAATATATAGCCAAAGTTGGGAACTTTTTTGGCTTTCTGTATAACTGTACAATTTCAAAGAAAAAGAAGTTGCAGGGCTAGATTTGAGGTTGGAGAGGACATTGAAACATGGAAGCAGGAATTGAGAGACGGATAGCCCAGGAATCAATGTAATTCAGTGAGTGCAGATGATGGATAGATGAAAATAGTGTAGATTGGGATACACAGAGCAAAGTTTGGCATGAGTTTCAGCAAATTTATCGAAAGTGGAAGGTATGAGACTGGCCAAGAGAAGTTTGGAATAGTGGTCGTAAAAGGCAACAAAACCAAGGGGTACGAGCAGATGGACAGAGGCAGAAGCTGAGGTGGGTGATGTTGTGGAGATGGAAGGAAGCAATTGTTATGATCTAAATGTTAATGGATTAAAATGTCCATTCAAAGTCAGACAGGATTATAATGCGCTGAATGGTTTGGTTCAGCCCACTAAGTTAATACAGAGTTTGTGGTTTGTGATGGAGTTACTGTTTTTAATCCTCTTCGTGTTTTATTTGAGAGAAGTGTGGTGCAGTCATGAATGGATGCCTGACAAAACACAGTGGAGGGGTTGAGACAGATGGTGAGGTGGTGTTAGGTCTCCTGCGCTGACTATCTGTATTTAAATGATTTTAGTTTTGAGTATAACAAGATGAAATAAAAGGGAACTGAAGTATGGATCCTTGGTGGACCTGTCCTAATGCAAATGGAAGAAAAGCCATTGTATTTTGTGTCAGGAAGGTGACTGGAGCCACACAATGGCAGTTCCCAGCCAGCTCAACATTAATGAGGTGTTGAGGGCTAACTGTGTCAAAGCTGTGACTGTTCAAGAGTTAGGATGAAGATGGTGCACCAAATTACAGAACCAGACCATGTAGTTTAAACTTTGCTGGAAGTTAATTTATGCTGTGGTAGGGTAGAGACCCAATTGTAATATTACAAGGATGGAGTTGCATGAAGCAAACACACAGGTGTGCGCAATGACAACTTCTTGTAGGTAATTATACTTATTGTTTCGATATTACAAGAATCTTTTGTTAAAAATTTATCAGTAAAGGTTTTTCCTCTATCTTTGTGTGTTGCGCTATCCTGGTTTCTAATGGTACTCACAGGGTGGTTAAGGATCTTTGCCATTCTACTCAGTTGATGGTTTTCATATTTCTTCTGTAAGTAATGTTGTACTTTCACACCCGGATGTGATGTTGTCTTGTGCCTTGCCAGTGATTAAACTACCGTTGATACATTTATGTTGTCCATGCTGAGCACTAATTGAATTAATAGCGTTTGTGTGTTTTCTGCCACTCCTCTTTCCCACTATCTCTGATACCTATGATTAATCCTTACATGAATCTGTAGCTTTAATTGTTTTTAATATCCATGTGTCCTACCTAATCAGTTACAATTATTCTCCATTGACTCAATTAACCCATTACTGTTTGACGCTCCTTCATGATCCTCACCAGTCAAGTCACCCTACTTGCCACCTTGCCCAACTGGCACCCTGCCTTCATACCCCACTCATCAATCATGTCCCCTTACCAGCCTACATAATAACTAATGCATTCATTCATATACACACTGAAAGCTGTTAAATGTCTTAAAGCCTTTCTGTGCATTAATGGACTCTTAGAAGAATATAGCAGCTCATGTCTTGAAACAAGGGTGTGACTTCTGTGATATCCCTTCATTGATACCTCCCACATTTCTTTCACTGACTGAGTTTTTCAGCATCATCCACTAGAAGATTGGTCGAAAAATCAGAGGTTGGTATGTGGGTAGTTTTGTTTTCTATCTGATCTCATTTGGAAAAAGGGCTTCCGATCCTGACCAAGACTTTGTTCTAATATACTCCTTAGTAGGGAGGAAATTTATATTTTGAATACAGGAATCCTAATTCTGACTGCACTCATCTTAATTTGAAAATTCGTGCTGCAACTAATTATTATTTCATTCTTACAGGGGCGAATACATCAGATTGAATATGCTATGGAGGCAGTGAAACAGGGTTCAGCCACTGTGGGGCTCAAGTCAAAAACCCATGCTGTCCTGGTAGCTTTAAAGGTAAAAATGTGGACTGCAAAGTCATATTAAATAATAGTACTTTCTGCAAGCATGAAGGTCTATACCTTCAATGCCTATAACAATGTGTACTGTTCAGCTGATTATTGACTTATACTGAAAAGGCACTCTGTATCTTTGACATCCTCAAGGAGATGGTGCTGTGATAACTTGAATTGCTATAGTCCATTTGATGTAGATGAGGGTGGGAGTTCCAGGATTTTGACCCAGCATTGCTGAAAGAACAGTGATTTATTTCCAAGTCAGGATGATGAATGGCTGTGAGGGAAACTGGCAGATGGTGGTGTTTCTTTTCTGTCTTCTGCCCATTTCCTTCCGGATTGTAGTGGTTGTAGGTTTTAAGGTACTGATGAAGGTATCTTGTGAATTTGCACAGTGCATCTCTGAGATTGTATAAACTGTTGTTGCTTTGTGTCAGTGAGTGAATGTTTGTGGATATGGTGCCAGTTAAGCAGGCTGATTTGTCTGGATGGTGTCAAGTTTGAGTGTTGTTGGAACTGTTCTCATCCAGGTTCGTGGGGCGCTTTTCATCATCTCCTGATTTGGACTTTGTAAATGTTAAACAGGGTGTGGGGAGCCAGGAAGTGACTTGCACACTGCAGGATTCCTAGCCTCTGGCCTGGTTTTGTAAACACCGTATTTATCTAGCAAGTCCATTTGAATGTATGGTCAATGGTAACCCCCAGGATGTTGATATTAGGATTGAGTGATATTAAAGCCATTGAATGTCACAAAGTAATGGTTAGGTTTTCTCTTGTTGGAGATAGTAGCCATTGCCTGGCATTTGTGTGGCACAATGTTACTTGCCACTTATCAGCCCAAGTCTGGACATGGTCCAGGTCATGCTGCATTTGAACACAGACTGCTTCAATATCTGAATCATCATACGTTGTGCTGAACATTATGCAGCCTTCAGTAACCACCACACATCTCACCTTATGATGGAGAAAAAGTCAGTGAAGAAACAGCTAAAGATGTTTAGGCCTAGGACACCATCTTAAGGAACTCCTTGAGAGATGAACACTGAAAATGTCGTAGCGTACAATGCTATGGGCCACGTGCTGGAAAGGATTAGAATAGATGTATGTTTAACTGGCATGGACACGATGGGCTGAAGGGCTTCTTTCTGCATTTATAAACTCTGTGAATCCATGTCCTGGAGCTGAGGTGACATCTCCAATGACCAGAATCATCTTTCTTTGTGTCATGTATGCCTCCAACCAGCAGAGGGTTTTCCCTCTGATTCTAGTTTTGTTCACTTCTTGATGCAACACTCCATTAAATGCAGCCTTGACATTAAGGGCCACCCTCACTTCATCTCTAGAGTTTGGCTTTTTTGTTAACGTTTGAACCAAAGCTATCATGAAGTCAGAGCTGAGCGATTCTGCAGGATCTAAATTGAGTGTTAGCATGTTGTTGCAAAGCAAGTGCTACTTGATCGCACTGTTAATGACCCTTTTCATCACTTCATTGATGATCAGCCTAAGACCGATAAGATGGTAATTGGCCAGGTTGGATTTGTCCTGCTTTTTAATAACAAATATAGCTGGGCAATTTTCTATATAGTGGATAGATGCCAGTGTCAGGGAACAGCTCGGCTAGGAGCACTACATGTTCTGAAGTGTGATTCTGTTGCTGGAATATTGTCAGGACCCATCGTCTTTGCGGTATTCAGTACCTTCAGCTGTTGCTTAATATCATGTGAAGTGAATTAAATTGGTTTATGATGTTAGGATCTCTGGATGAGGCTACCAATGGGAACCTCTGGCTGAAGATTGTTGCAAATGCTTCAGCTTTATCTTTTGCATTGATGTTCTGGATTCCCTTCTCACTGAGAATGGGGATATTTATGGAACCTCTTCCTTCAATATGTATTTTAGTTATCCACCAATGTTCATGATGGAATTTGGCAAGGCCACAGAGCTTAGATCTGCATTGAGCATAAGAGCTGAGACCTCATGTTTTGGCTGGACAGGACATTGGTTAGGCCACTTTTGGAATACTGCATTCAATTCTGGTCTCTGTGCTATAGGAAAGATGATGTAAAACTTGAAAGGGCTCAGAAAACATTTATGAGGATGCTGCTGGGGTTGGACGGCTTGAGCTTTAGGGAGAGGCTGAATAGGCTCAGGCAATTTTTCCCGAAGTGTCAAAGGCTGAAGGATGATATAGTGTTTTACAAAATCATGAATAGCGTGGACAGGGTGAATAGCCAAGGTCTTTGTCTTTGTCTCTGTGTCGGGCAATCCAAAACTAGAGGGCATAGGGTTAAAGTGAGAGGGGAAAAGATATAAAAGGGACTTAAGGGGCAACCTTTTCAATGCAAAGGGTGCTGCATGATGGAATGAGCTGCCAGACAAAGTGGGGGAGGCTAGCACAATTACACCACTTAAAAGGCATCTGGATGGATACATGAATTTAGAGGGATATGGGCCAAATGCTGGCACAGGGAACTAGATTAATTTAGGAGATCTGGTCAGCACAGAGGAGTTGGACCAAAGGGTCTGTTTCTCTGCTGTACAACTCTGACTCTGTGTGTTGCTTGTGGAATTGTTTATTCGTGTCTATTACTTGCTTTTCATGATGTTTGGCATTGGAAGCACTCCCGTTTTATCGCTTCACCAGAATGGCATGTCATTTTTAGATGCATCTGCAACTGCTCTTGACATGCTATCCTGCAATCTACATTTTTTATTCTAGCTTTGTACTGTGCCTCCAAGAGCTTAGGACTCTTTGTTCTTGTTGCAATCCATCCTATGTCCTGATAACAACTTTGATGCCAGAAAAATGAATTTAAGGTTACCTTAAATGCTTGCTGATTTCTATTCTCAAAATCTTTCTTTTGATAGTCTTATTTACTCTTCACTTTCCCTTTCAACTTACTGGATTTAACCGAGTTCTTGTTTGAAAAAAATCATCTGACGTGAACCCTACACTCTTCACTGTTTCATCATACTCTCCATCTCCCTTGTCATATTTTATTCCATTACCTTTTACCCTAGTAACCAGTACCTAGCCTATTTCTGAAACAGAACACAAAGATCACATCGTCCTATGCATTTTTTCAGTCATATTTGGTCCATTTTATCCTGGCTAGATCTTCTCTCATTCTATTGAAATTAGCTCACTTCGAGTTCAGAAGTATTATTTTATTTTATTCTTTGCTGTCCTCCCATTAGTGACCTAAGCCATCTTATACATATATCATTAGGTAATCAGTGGAGAATATTACATTAAAACTTGCCTGTGCCACATGATCATTGTATCTTCTGTTCCTAACTTAAATCAACATCCAGTCTATTAATGTGAGAAATTGGGTTTGAAAACAAATCAAATGACAGTGTAGGTGTACATGTGGTACTCTTAAGTTCAGGAAAAAATTTGCTGACATGCACATATTCAGAAAGCATGATGAATGCCTGCATATATGCAACCATATCCCAGTGCAAGGGTTTACATTCAGGAGATGGAGGAAAATGCATTTGTCCTGGAACTAAGTCAATTTTTTCTCCTTCAGAATTCTGGAACATCTTTTGTCCTACAAAGCCTCAAACTAATTTTTCACCACCACACCGCAAATCGCAAAACTTCATGGGCTTCTTTATTTGTAAGATTGAGACTATATGTTTACCCATTGCTATATAGCCTCCTCTTCCCTCACTTCAAATAAGTTACCAGACCACATTTGGAGTCTTGTGTTTAGTTCTTGGCACCTTATTTAAGGAAGGATGTTGAAGCCCTGGAGAGAATGCAAGAGTTTTATTTGATGCCAGGAACTAGATTTTTTTTAGATACAAGGAAAGTTTGGAGAAATTGGGCTTTGGAGCAGAGAAAATTAAGAGGTGACCTTTTTTTGAAGAGTTAAAAATTATCAACAATTTTCACAGGGTATAGAAGGATATTCTGTAACTAGGGGTGCAATTTCAAGATTGTCAGCAAGAAAGCGAGGAGTGAAATAAGCAGAAACCTCTTTACTTGGGATTGTTAGGATTTGGAATGTGCTGTCTGGGAGAGGGATGGAGTTGGATTCCATAGGAAGTTTCCAAAGACAGCTGGATATATATTTGGAAGTGATGATGTAGGGGTCTATGGAAATAGGGTTGGAGAATAAACAGGGTAGCTGTTGACAGAGCCAGTATATATACGATGGATCGAATGGCCCCCTTCTGTATTGTAAATTCTACAATTCTATTTATGCTCACTTTGTTTCATGCATCCATTCTTTCTTTCCTCCTTCCATTTTGTTCCCTGTTACAGCCCTTCAAATTGTTATATTTTAGCATAATCTTTTATTGTATTCATCTTTTGAACCATTTGTTTTGTAGAGAGCTCAATCAGAATTAGCTGCTCACCAAAAAAAGGTTCTCCATGTTGACAATCATGTTGGTATTTCCATTGCTGGTCTTACTGCTGATGCAAGGTTGTTATGGTGAGTATTTGTGCAGTTGGTTAGTCATTTACTTATCTATTTAGTTGCAGTTACTCTACCATAAAGACGTATTGTTGATCACAAATGTGTCTAGAAAGAAGACTTTGACTTCTGAAATAGAACACTCTGCAGTTGTTTGGGTTTACTGAACAAATTGATTCCTGAAGCTGAAGTCTAAGTAGTGGACTCATGTCTTGTGGTTGATAATAAAGGGAATTTTGGAAGATTTTGGGAGAGTTGAGAAACAAGACAACCATAACATTTGATGTCTGTCCATATTACGTTTCTGTGTATCAAGTAGTTAGATATGAATAAAAGCAAAACACTGTGGATGCTGAAGATCTGAAATAAAAACATGAAATGATGAAGAAACTTCTCTGGTCTGGAAATATCTGTGGAGAAGGAAATATAGTTTATGTTTTGAGTTCAATGACTTCTCCTCTGAGCCCTTCCAAAGTTCCTAACAAGAGTTATTGACCTTGAAGCATAATCTCTGTTTCAGTCTTCATAGATGCTGTCAGACCTTGAGGTGGTCCTCTACTTTGTGTTTTTATGTAAGTGTTAAATATGTTTGATGATTAGTAACATCAGTAATGTGTTACTACTTCGTTCACACTGCATGCTTATGATTTCTTGTGTCTTCTCCACTCCTCTGCTGCCTGCCACCTTCTCAACAGCAACTTCATGCGACAGGAGTGTTTGGACTCGAGGTTTGTATTTGACAGGCCACTGCCAGTATCGCGTCTCGTGAGCCTTATTGGAAGTAGTATCCTTTAAAGAAAAGACCCAGCATTTCTGTCTAAAAAAATCATTTCGAACTCTGTTTTATGTAAATAGCTAATACTAAATTTCCTTAAAATATTTCACAAATTTTGATGTTTAAAACATTGATTTATAGCAAGTCTGAAACATTGTCTTTACATAAAATCAAATTTGGCTATTAATTTATTTAAGAAGCATGATATTTCTTTAACCACTTATCCAGAAACTCAAATTCCAACACAGCGGTATGGAAGGAGGCCGTATGGTGTGGGATTGCTTATTGCTGGTTATGATGTAAGTCCTCTGTTTAACTTAATTTCAGAAGACAAATGGTTTATTTGATTCAAGCTGGATTAATTCCAGTCCAGAGTGAGGTTGATCTTGCAAGAGGGCCATTATATTAATGCTCGCAGTAATTCCTGTGATACACAGATCACCTATTTATTTTAAATTCTTAAGGTAATGCCAGTTGGAAAACCTCGACCACAGCATCTTAGAACAATTCTTCTGTTAGATTAAACCAAGTGTTCCTTTTTCATCCTCAGGATATCGGCCCGCACATTTTCCAGACCTGCCCATCCGCTAACTACTTTGACTGCAAAGCCATGTCAATTGGTGCGCGTTCACAATCTGCCCGAACCTACCTGGAGAGACACATGGATGAATTCCAGGATTGTAAGTGTGACAAATTTTGTGTTGTGGCTGTCAGGTGTGTCAAATTTTTAATCCTTATTCTCTGTTCCTTGATTCATTTTCTCCTTTTTCACTATCATCCAAACCCACTATGTCTTTCTCACCAGGTAACCTCAATGAATTGGTCAAACATGGTCTGCGTGCATTGAGGGAAACACTTCCTGCTGAACAGGATCTTACCACAAAGGTATTAATCTTTCTTATGCTGAAATGAAGTGTTGTCCAGTGATGTGCTATTTCACACCAGTATTGTGATTTGTGCCCTGCTGAAGGCTGAATGATGCAATATGACAGTCAGTCCAAAGTAAAACTAGTCAAAACACCACATAAAAACTGTAGTGAAATAAATATCAAATGTCATGAAGTGTGATAGCAACAGTTGGAGTGATCTAACTATGGTTCCATTGCCACATTTGTTCTGGAATAACTCCTTAGACTATGTTGTGGTTCATGTTGGTCTACTATGCAAACTTGCCTGGCACAGCCATTGCCCTGACTATTTAATGACCAATTTAAAGAAGGGAGGAGGCAACTAACATACAGCTTGTGGTGCCCAGACTGTCTTTGATCAACACCTCCAACAGCAATGCCAGCAAATGAAAACACTACGCAAATTTCCTCATTCAGCAACAATCCTATATCTTACATCTATAATAGGATATCATAGTTTAAAATAACAGAATATGAAGAGACAAGCGACCACAAAATGAATTTTCCAAATCAAATTTTTTAAGGCAAATTCTGCCATATGTAACACAAATGTCAACTAATCACCTGTTCTGTTCCTTTTTGCCTGATTTCAGTGCCCCATGACCTGACCTAACCTATTATTCCTATGCAGTGCTACATCAATCATGAAGTATGATTGGTGGAAGACTGTTACCTGTCTGTGTCGGAGACCCCAGATGGCCTTGCAGGATAGTTGCTACCCTTCTGGCTCTAGACCCACACCACACACCCACCCACCCTCGACCGTAACATCTCTCTATGCTAGCTGGCTTCCTGAGTGGCAACAGCAAGAACAGTGGTGGACTGGAACTGGTGAGGCTTAAATACTGCCATTTTCAATGAGGACAGCAGTTTTACGTCACTGCTTCTTGGCCAGGACGTTGTTTAAATAATCCTAGTCATATGTTGGAGAACAGTTTGCTGGACAGTCTGACATCTTGCATATCCCTTTAAACACATGCAGCTGTGGCAGCAGTAGTGTGAGCTGCATGTCAACATACTGAGCTTGCATGATTTCCACTGCAACATCTAGATGTTGGGTGGCTTTTGTTTGTGCGACTGTGGAAGCCAAGATATTGGTCCTCAGGCTGCATCGTGTTTAGACCAACAGTGTTATCTGGAAATTATTTGCATGTTTGAAAAGATCGAATCTCAATATCCCTTTGCCATGTTGTTACTATACTCCTTTAATGCACTGACTTTGACTTCAGGCTTTTTGACAGACCTGCAAATACACCAAACATTTCACATGCATATTATCAGCCTTCTGCTGCAGGTCACCCCATCAAAGTCCTCTGGAGCCCAATGCAGCAGAAGGTTTGTGCCATCTCATCCTCTATTGAACTAGCACCTTTTTCTATATGCCAACTGCAGGCCAGTGATGTCAAATGTCTCACCAAGTGCAGAATCCCACCTCGAAGTTAGCTCCTAAAGAAGGAAGGTGTCAGTATCAGAGCAGGTATTTGTGAATGTGGGATGAGGTAATAGTGAGCGGCATGGTGGCTCATTGGTTAGCACTGCTGCCTCATAGCACCAGGGACCCAGGTTTGATTCCATCCTTGGGTGACTACCTGCATAGAGTTTGCACATTCTCCTCATGTCTGCGTGAGTTTCCACCAGGTGCTGTGGTTTCCTCCTACATCCAAAGACATGCAGCTTAGATGGATTGGCCGTGCTAAAGAGCCCCGTTGTATCTAGGGATGTGCAGGCTATTAGCCCTGGCAGAATTTACCTGTGGTAAATGCAGGATTTTGGAAATGGGGACTGACTGTGGTTGGGATGCTGGTTAGAAGTTTGGTGTAGACTCGATGAGCCAAATGCCCTCTTTCTGCATTATTGGAATTCTGATTCTATGAACATTGCTCCTTCATTATTGTTTTCCATTCTTGAGACTACTGGTTTAGTGCCCAAGATATTTATGCATACTAACTTAAGTATTCATATAATATTCTGTAACTTGTACTGACTCTAGTGTGTGGACCTGTTGCTGTATGTTTTGATTGTACAATTCAATCTACAATTTATCCTAAATCTTAGATACATTATTTTCCTTTACTGGCAGAATGTCTCAATTGGAATTGTGGGTAAAGATATTGATTTCACCATTTATGATGACGATGATGTTGCACCATTTTTGGAAGGTCTGGAAGAAAGACCTCAAAGAAAGGTATATGTTTAAGATGTTATTCTTGATGCAAAATGCTCAAGTTTGTTTGCTACCATATTTTAAATTGCTGTATTCCATATTGTCAGTTCTGGTCAGCCAGTTCTTTAACATTTGCAGAAACCTGTTATCCAGCATGTCTTAAATTCTAAATCAAACTATTCAATAAGTCTACTTGTAGTTTCTCTTTACCTGACACAGAGTGTTTGTTTTTTTTCTGAAGGGATATTTGTACTATTTTTCTAAGCTCTAGACAATTTAGGCACAAGTAGCCAAGAGTTTTGGGCTTATGTAATTATCATAATGTAGTATTTGTGGACTTTAGTTGGTTAAAATCACACCGCTGACGAGCATAGAAAACGTACAAGTTTCTTACCCAGCTTGGATCAGTTTGTCATCTATGACATTGGCATACAGGATTGTCTTGAAGAAGGTATGATGCCCTACTTCTTGTCCTTCCAGTCGAGTCAGAGTGCTTGACCAGACAAATATCCCATTGATTGTCAGTCACCTGTCTGTTTCAGGTATCTTATTCCAGTTTTCTATAGAAGCTTTGCTGTTCAAATTTCTGAAACTCATCAAGTTGGAATCTTTTTGAAAATGAAGAGATTCTATTTGTTTTGAAATTTAATGGTAAATTTGATTATTACAGATGTATCTATCAGGATTGTATTTCCAGCTAATGTTTTTAAAATATTTAATATTCCAATTTTAATTTTATTTTCTACGTATACAGGATATAAATTAAATTTGAACTGTAGATTTTTTTGTAACTTTATGAAAACAATGAAAATGTCTTACAGGCACCTCCAGCTGATGATGCAGCTTCAAGTGAAAAACCAGAAGAACCAATGGAGCACTAACCTGTTGACCTATCATTTTTGTGGTTTGTAACTACATTTACAGCACAACAGAGCAGGACATTTGACACACCTTATATTTCAGTAAAACACAGATTAAAAATATTGCAATTGATTATTTTCTTTTAAGATTTTGTTACTCATTGGAATAAACTTACTGTAACAACAATAAACCGTTCATGTAGTACCAATATTTTGAAGCTTGTTGTTTATTAAGAAGAAAGATCTGGAAATGCGTTGAAATTCCTTAATAGCTGCATGGGAAATTTAAATCTAATTAACAAATGTGGAATAATTAATCGTTTTGAAACATCCAGAGTGTTTTTTTTTTTAAAATCTCATTTTATTGATTAATCTCTAAAGGAAAGCTGATGTCCTTCACGGTCTAGAGATAAAAGGTACTGCAGATGCTGGAGAATCCGAGATAACAAGCATGGGGCTGGATGAACACAGCAGGTCAAGCAGCATCATAGGAGCAGGAAAATTTGACGTTTCGGGCCTAAACACTTCATCAGAAATGGGGGAGGGGAAAAGGGTTCTGAAATAAATAGGGAGAGAGGGGGGAGGCGGATAGAGGAGAGGATAGGTGGAGAGGAGGCAGACAAGTCGAAGAGGCGGGGATGGAGCCAGTAAAGGTGAGTGTAGGTGGGGGGGTAGGGAGGAGATAGGTC
>JAHRHZ010000062.1:29214781-29241779 GCA_024137785.1 Ginglymostoma cirratum
GGGCAGGTGTAGCACTTCCTGCGGTTACAAGGAAAAGTGCCGGGTGTGGTGGGGCTGGAGGGGAGTGTGGAGCGGACAAGGGAGTCGCGGAGGGAGTGGTCCCTCCGGAAGGCAGATAAGGGTGGGGAGGGAAAAATGTCTTTGGTGGTGGGGTCTGATTGCAGATGGCAGAAGTGTCGGAGGATGATGCGTTGGATCCGGAGGTTGGTGGGGTGGTATGTGAGGACGAGGGGGATTCTTTTTTGGTTATTATTGCGGGGACGGGGCGTGAGGGATGTGTTCCGGGAAATGCGGGAGACACGGTCGAGGGCGTTCTCGACCACTGTCGGGGGGAAGTTGCGGTCCTTGAAGAATGAAGACATTTGAGATGTACGGGAGTGGAATGTCTCATCCTGGGAGCAGATGCGGCGGAGGCAAAGGAATTGGGAATAGGGGATGGCATTTTTGCAGGAGGGTGGGTGGGAGGAGGTGTACTCCAGGTAGCTGTGGGAGTCAGTGGGCTTGAAATGGACATCTGTCTCGAGGTGGTTGCCAAGATGGAGACAGAGAGGTCCAGGAAGGAGAGAGAAGTGTTGGAGATGGTCCAGGTGAACTTCAGGTTGGGGTGGAAGGTGTTGGTGAAGTGGATGAACTGTTCGAGCTCCTCGTGGGAGCACGATGCGGCGCCGATGCAGTCGTCAATGTAGCGGAGGAAGAGGTGGGGTTTAGGGCCAGTGTAGGTACGGAAGAGGGATTGTTCCACGTAACCTACAAAGAGGCAGGCATAGCTTGGGCCCATGCGGGTACCCATGGCCACCCCCTTTGTCTGTAGGAAGTGGGAGGAATTGAAAGAAAAGTTGTTGAGGGTGAGGACGAGTTCGGCTAAGCGGATGAGGGTGTCGGTGGAGGGGGATTGGTCAGTTCTGCGGGACAGGAAGAAGCGGAGGGCCTTTAGGCCATCAGCATGGGCAATACAGGTGTATCGGGACTGGACGTCCATAGTAAAAATGAGGTGTTGGGGACCGGGGAATTGGAAGTTCTGGAGGAGGTAGAGGGTGTGGGTGGTGTCACGGACGTAGGTAGGGAGTTCCTGGACCAAGGGGGTGAAAATGGAGTCTAGGTAGGTGGAGATGAGTTCGGTGGGGCAGGAGCAGGCAGAGACAATGGGTCGACCAGGGCATTCAGGTTTGTGGATTTTGGGGAGGAGATAGAAGCGGGCGGTACGGGGTTGTGGAACGATGAGGTTGGAGGCGGTGGGTGGGAGGTCACCTGAGGTGATGAGGTTGTGGATGGTTTGGGAGATGATGGTTTGGTGCTCGGGGGTGGGGTCATGATACAGGGGGCGGTAGGAGGAGGTGTCAGAGAGTTGGCGCCTGGCCTCAGCAATGTGGAGGTCAGTGCGCCATACTACGACTGCCCCTCCCTTGTCCGCGGATTTTATGGTGAGGTTGGGATTGGAGCGGAGGGAGCGGAGGGCTGCACATTCTGCGGGGGAGAGGTTGGAGTGTTTGAGAGAGGTAGAGAGGTTGAGGCGATTGATGTCTCGACGGCAGTTGGAGATGAAGAGGTCGAGGGAGGGTAGGAGGCCTTGGGGTGGTGTCCAGGAGGAGGGCTTGTGTTGGAGGCGGGAGAAGGGGTCAGTAGAGGGAGGGTTAGATTCGAGTTTGGAGAAGTAAGCGTGGAGGCGGAGGCGGAGGCGGCGGCAAAACTGCTCAATATCCAAGCATGCCCGGTATTTGGTGATATGTGGGTGGAGGGGGACAAAGGTGAGCCCTTTACTGAGGACTGACCGTTCGTCCTCAACTCCAGAGCCACAGCAATGTGATTTATCCTTAACTGCCCTCTGAATTGGTCAGGAAAGAAACTCAGTTCAATGGGAATTGTTCAAATTTGAGTAAACATTTCTCTCACAATTTGAGGGATTCCGAAACATTTGTGAAGACCATACAGGATTTGCATAACAACAGCAATGCAGTGTCTACGGCTGATTTGACATTGCTAGACTATTCATTAATCAACTACTAAAGAATGCCTTACTCATTTATAATGCAGTACAATATCATGGCTATTTCGACCCATCACCATTGTGTGAATCAGTATTCTTAGAACTTCTGAATTCAGCAGCTGGTGTAGTCGAGTTTGGTTTAACAATACAATGCCTGTTCAAATAGAATGTATGTCTGTAGACCTTGGTGTACAAGGTGCAATTTCAAACTTTTTGGATGATATGAACCGTGGAAGTATTGTCATCTGTGTGGAGGATTGGATAGAACTTGGAAAGGATGTAGAAAAGTTTGTGGAGTATATGAACAGGTGGTAAATTATGTTTAATGCAGAGAAATGTACTGTGATTCATTTTGCGGTGCAGTGATAGTATCCCTGTCCCTGAATTGGGATGCCCAGGTTCAGGACCCACCTGTTCCAGAGGTGTGTAATAACATATGAGAGCAGGTTGATTAGCAAAATACAAAAAACATGGAGAGAAAATATTAAAAATTATCAATTCAAATGGGGAAGTTGTTGCAGGAGCAAAAGCGTTACAAACTCACAGAGAAGAGTATGCTGATAATTGAGCCCACTGTTCCAAAAGCCATCACAAATGTGTATATACCTAATTGAACCACCAAAATGACCAATTTGCCTGACTAACCACTAGTCGAGAAAAACGGAATTCACCCCAGGTTTGTGTTAATGGAAAATAAATCTACTTATCATGAATCAACTGATTCTTGTAAAAATGGCAGAGAGGATTACTAATTCTCTATGATATTTCATTGGGTGGCACATTGGCTCAGTGGTTAGCACTGCTGCTTCACAGTGCCAGCGAACCAGGTTCAATTCCACCCTCAGGCAACTGTCTGTGTGGAGTTTGCACATTCTCCCCGTGTCTGCGTGGGTTTCCTCCGGGTGCTCTGGTTTCCTCCCACAGCCCACAAAGATCTGCAGGATAGGTGAATTGGCCATGCTAAATTACCCATAGTTTCAGGGATGTTTAAGTTAGGTGGGTTAGACATGAGGTAAACGTAGGGGAATGGGACTGGGTGGGATACTCTTCAGAGGGGCAGTGTGGACTTGTTGGGCCTATTCTATAACTTAAATTATATCCCTTTACAACCCAAATAAATGCACACTTATTTACGATTAAGATAGATAAAAGACAGGCACTTTGACATGAATATTATGGGTGGAAAAATTTAGACAAGAACAAAATTCTGAATTTTAAAACGGCAGATCACTAGGAGGAGTTAAGTTGTCTCTCTCAGTTCTGTTGATTTTTTAGCCATAATGATATGGTGTTGACTGTAGAGCAATGGCCATTCTTCAATTTGATCAGGTGGACCTAGGTCTTGTCTTAGAGTTCTATCTTTTAAAGTTTCTTGTTTGTTTTGTTTTCTCATACACAAAGAAGGGAGAAATATGTTTTGTGCGTGCTAGTTCTGGCTACAGTCTGTAACAAACTGCAGGTCAACCACTCTGAGAACTCGGGCAGTTTTTTCTTAACTCAAAACACTGGTGCTGCTCCGACTCAATAATGTGACAACCTCACTGCTCCAATGCAAAAGCAACATTGTCTTGTCCAGAAAAAACAAATGTGTACCAAACCAAAAAAAGAACTGAAGATGCTGGAAATCAGAAACATAAACAGAACTTACTGGAAAAACTCAGCAGGTCTGGCAGCATCTGTGGAGAGAAAACAGAGGTAATATTTCAGATCCAGTGACCCTTCTTTGGAGCTGCTTCAGAAAAAATGTGCACGACTTCATTTTCCAAGTTCCGAATCTCTCCTGGTATGACACTAAATTGCAGTGTCTGACTTTCCTTCCAGTCTACATCCAAAAAGGAAAAGTATATGGTTCCTTACAGAAGGTAAATAAAATTAGAAGGTTAAATGCATAGCTCAAACATTGATGTCAAAGAACTGGCTTTTCTTTCTTGGGACACTAGCACCAGTAATGGAGATGCCCAGGTTCAAGACTCACCTGTTCCAGAGGTGTGTAATAATATATGTGAGCAGGTTGATTAGCAAAATACAAAAAAACATGGAGAGAGAATATTAAAAATTATTCAATTCAAATGGGGAAGTTGTTGCAGGAGCAAAAGCGTTACAAACTCACAGAGAAGAGTATGCTGATAATTGAGCCCACTGTTCCAAAAGCCATCACAAATATGTATATACCTAATTGAACCATCAAAATGACCAATTTGCCTGACTAATCACTAGTCAAGAAAAACGGAATTCACCCCAGGTTTGTGTTAATGGAAAATAAATCTATTTATCATGAACCAACTGATTCTTGTACAAGTGGCAGAAAGGATTACTAATTCTCTATGATATTTCATTGGGTGGCATGGTGGCTCAGTGGTTAGCACCGCTGCCTCTCAGTGCCAGCGACCTAGGTTCAATTCCACCCTCGGGTGACTGTTTGTGTGGAGTTTGCACGTTCTCCTTGTGCTTATTCATAAATTGCAGTGTCTGACTGTCCTTCCAGTCGACATCCAAAAAGGAAAAGTATATGGTTCCTTGCAGAAGGTAAATAAAATTAGAAGGTTAAATGCATAGCTCAAAGATTGATGTCAAAGAACTGGCTTTTCTTTCTTGGGACACTGGCACCAGTAATGGAGAAAATGAGAACAGGACCTTGTAATAATCTTCATTTGAACCACGGTGAGACTACTACTTTGATGACTCCTATGACTAAGGCAGAAGAGAGAGAGACCTTAAGCTAAATAGTGGGCAATGCAGGATCAATAAGGGAGCAAATTTGGAAAGATTTGATAAATTGAATAGAGAAGGCAAAATATTGATAAGGAAACTAGCAGTCAGAGTGCAGCAGGAAGAGACAGTGTAGGAATAGAAAACAGATTAGGCTAGAGTTTACAAAAATAGTAGAAAGATAAAACTACAGGCTCGGTCTCTAAATACACATAACATTCATTAAAAAAATGGATGAATTGACAGAAGTGGTAATAAATATAAATCATCTGATAACTATTACAGAGATATGCTGCCAGATGACAAATTCTTTGATTATGAATGATCAAGAGTATATAACATTTATAAAGGACATGGAACTAGGAAAAAGTAAGGGGTAACTCTATTCATTAAGTATGACATTAGTGTGAGATAGAAAGATGTCTTAGTTCTGAAGATCAAGATACAGAATCAATTGGGAAGAAGAGAAGAAATGTTAAAGTTAAGAAGTTACGTGTGTGGCCAGCTTATAGCCTGCTAACTACTATATAGACCAGAAGAAGAAATAAGGATTTATGACAAAGATACAACCATAGTCATGGGTAATTTTAATCTCTATATTGATTGGGTGGATCAGATTGATAAATGTAACCTGAGTTTGTTTTCAGGACCGTTTTTGATGTAGAGCAGCATGTTCTGGTGCCAACCGAAGACCAGGATACACTCAACCTGGTATTTTGCAATGAGATAGGATTAACGAATGACCTCCTAGTGAAAGAGCCCCGGGGTAGCAGCAATCAGTTTGAGGGATGAATTTAAAAGTAGTGTTTTAAATTGAAATAAGGGCAACCATGAGGGTGTGAAAGGAGACCTGAGATTTGAATTGATTTATTATTGTTGCATGTATCGAGATACAGTGAAAAGTATTGTTTTGTGTACTATCCAGGCAGATCATACCTTACATAAGGACTTCAGGGTATTCGAGCAGAATGTAGAATATAATGTTATAGCTACAGAGAAGTTGCAGAGAAAGATCAACTTTAACATATGAGAGGTCTATTCATAAGCCTGATAATAGCAGGGAAGAAACTGTTCTTGAATCTGTTGGTACATATCTCCAAACGTTTGTATCTTCTGCTTGATGAAAGAGGGTGGAAGAGAGTATAACTGGGATGGGAGGGGTCTTTGGTTATGTTGGCTGCTTTCCTGAGGCAGTGGAAAGTATAGACAGAGTCACTGGAATGAAAGCTGGTTTGCATGATAGACTGGCCTGCATTCACAACTCCTGTAATTTCGTGTGGTCTTGGGTACAGCAGTTACCATACCAAGCTGTGATGCCTCCAGGTAGAGTGCCTTCTATGGTACAACTACAACCATTGTTGACAGTCATTATGGACATGCCAAATTTTCTTAGCCTTTTGTGGAAGTAGAGGCTTTCTTGACTGTAGCATCGATGTGAATGGACGAGGATAGATTGTTAGTGATATTTACCCCTAGAAACTTGAAGTGCTTGATCATCTTTACCTCTGCACCATTGTTACAGAGAGGGCATGTCCTCCATTTCACTTCCTGAAATTGATGACCAGTTCCTTAATTTTGCTGACATCGAGGAAGAGATTGGTGTCTTTACAGCATGCCACTGAGTTCTCTATCTCTTTTCTGTACTCTGTCTCATCGTTGGTTGAAATCCAACCCACTACGGTGGTGTCATCAGCGAATTTGTAAATGGAGTTACAGCTGAATTTGGCTACACTTTTGTGACGATATAAGGACTATAATAAGGGGCTGTGTGCGCAACTTTTCAGGGCACCAGTGTTGAGAATTATCATGGACAAGGTATTGTCGCCTATCCTTACTGATTGCTGTCTACTGCTCAGGAAGCTGAGGATCCAGTTCAGACTGGGGAGCAGTATCCTAGCTCTCGGAGGATTAGGAAATCAGTTTGGTTGGAATTATGATGCTGAAGGTCGAGCTAAAGTCAATAGATGGAAATCTGACGTAGGTGTCCTTGTTATTCAGATGCTCCAGGGATGAGTATAGGGCTAGGGAGATGGTGTCTGCTGTGGACCTCTTGCGAGGATAGGCGAATTGTAGTTGATCAAGGCAATCTGGGAGACTGGAGGTTATGTATGCCATTACTAACGTCGACTATTTCCCACGGAGGAAAGAAGATAGAGACAGTTTTCTGGAGGTATGCAAGTGCTTGAGGCATTTGAGCAGATGGAGCAACTGTTCCCACCTGTGAAAGGACTAAGGGCACAAAATTAAATAATTGGCAAAATAAGCAACCGCAACACGAGGAAATAACTTTTTTATCCGTGCAGCCAGCACTCAAGATCCAGAAAATACTGCTGGAGACTGGTTCAATCGATGTCTTCGAAGGGGAATTGGACTGTGATGTGATCGCACAGTGTGAAGCTGGAGGAACACAGCAGGCCAGGCAATATCAGAGGAGCAGGAAAGCTGATGTTTCGGGTCGGGACCCTTCAAAAAAAGGGGCTAACTCTGACTCTAGCATCTGCAGTTTTTACTATCTCTGGACTGTGATGTGAAAAGTTCGTAAAATGTATGGAGAAGAAAAGCATGAAAAGAAAAAGACAGGCAAAAAAAAATGTGTAGGTTCAGAGTAGGGGGAAGAAAGGTATGAAGTGAGTCGCTCTGACAGTGTAGAGATGATGCACGCCCTTATGCAGCAATTCGCTGATTGTACTGTGTTCTGGACGGGAAAGTCTGCCTGCGATGGAGGATTGTGACGTGGCTCATCGGAGCGCGCTTGCGTGGGTACGGGTACCGCTCGGCCGCCGTCGCTCGTCGAGGTCGTAGTTCCACGTCAGCCGGAGGACAACGGGAGGAAGAGTTTGAGGGAGAAATCGGCTTCTTCCTCCTCTTCCACATCATCCTCATCCTCTCCGCTTTTTCAGCCGCCGTTGATAACAGCAACACGGCCTTCTCTTGTCTCCGGAGACCAGGTGCAGTAAGACCGTCGCCTGGCAGCGGAGGTTGCCAGTTCTTGGCCGCGGCCTAAGGCCGGGTTTTGTTGTCGTCTCGGCCTCACTCATGCTTCCCAGAGCAGATTTACATTACAATAGGGAGCGGTCCTGCTCCCTCCTCAGATGGACTGGACTGACTCTTTGGCTTTAAATTGAAGCAAAATCAAATCAGGTTATGAATAATCCTTGAGAAGCCGACGTATTTAAAAAAGTGAAGGGTCCCTATGTAAACACGTAGCTTAATATTTCCGCAACATAATGTTCTCTGTTCACTTCCTTTGGGTTTCACTTTAACATTTGAATTATGCCTTTTTGCAAATCTAATGACTTTGCAATCAGGTAAAACTTTCCTTGTCCTGGAAAGTGCCAAGTGGTCAAAATGGCCAGGTCAGCTATTAAACTGTCGGGATACGCAGCACTGAGCGAAAGGAAACTACTGCTACATAAACATTAAGAGCGAAAAATTGAAAGGTCGATTTTCTGCGAGTTGTATTGTGAAGTTTGCCAGCAAGTTGTGCACAAGATAATTGCTTCCCAGAAGCGTCGATCAACCAATTTTTCTTTCATTTAGAAAAGCTTTAAGCTTCGGTTTCAGCATGCATTTTAAAATGGAATCATAATTTTCTCCAATATATTTAGGATTCCATTCCATTCCTTATCAATAAGACTTTCTTTCTGGTTTAAATCTATATTTGTCCTACCTAATTTTGCACTTTATTTTTTAAAAGTAATCTGCCGTTTATCATTTCCAAATTTGTTGCCTTTTAGATCTCCTTGGAGGTTTTCAAGCCTGAAATCTTGTTGGTATTTCATAATTCTGACTTAATTAATGCTATGAATTAACATCACTGTTCTTTGAATATTCCTTTTGTGATTTGGTGGTGACAACTAGATACAGTATTCTTAAGTTTTGAGCTGATCAGACAGCTGTAAGCTAGACCATGACTTACTCTGATTTGTGCCTACAGTAATTCATCATTTTATTGATTTTGTGGTTTGAATTTTGTGTTTAGTTGTACATCTTATGACAAGTCTGTGAAAACTCTTTGGTCTCCTTCAGCTTTCCTGCTATTTGCACACAACATATATCTAATTTTCCTTCATGCATATTGAACATCATATGCTATAGCTTTGTTCATCTGTCCATTTTGTGTCCCTTGTCTCAGTTTCTCAGTTTGTTCCTTGCCCATCATAATTTAGCATTTGCAAATTTGAGCAAGTTGCATTGAAGTTTTGAACTTAAATATTGCATCAATCAACAATGAAGTCCCTTACTTACATTGGCTTCAAATTATACGATATACTTAAATGTACTGTAAAATTTGTCAATGTAGAAAGTGCTTAATTATTGCTAATAGAGGAATATTGATAGTTGCAAGTATAGTTTAAATATGGGATAAAGCTCCAATAACAGAATATTACCTGAAAATAACTACATTTCATAACTAGCTAAGTAATACAATGTGCCTGAGAGCTTGATATTTACACTACCCATCTCAGCTTCTTCGAGTGTGAAATATTCTCTTAAAATTTGATAAAAGATCAAAGTGTAAACATAAATTTTTTTCTCTAATTGTTACCTGTTGTATGGAAAAATGGTTTGTCAACCTCTTATTATATGATGTTGATATTTTCAGTGAATACATGGCCTTCAGGAAGGGAGATGTGACCTGCTTCTGAGTTCTGCTGTAGTCCTTTCAGTTCCTGCTATTCATGAACAAATGGCAGAGGTCTCAAAAGCCATGAACTACAGTGTTATGATTTGTCCCAGCGATGGCTAATAGCTAAAATGCTATTGCCGTTTGTAACGCAGTGCATCATCTCCAATCTCCCTATTCCTTTCCAAAACCTTTGGATGTCTGTCGCCTCCCAAATTCCTGCCCATCTTTCCTACAATTTCATGTTTGAAACCCACGAATCGGCCTTCTGCTCCTGCCCCTGCCGTAAGCCAGCTCTTATTAAAGTTACAACTGGCAACTTATGTGACTGTGGCCATGATAAATAATCATTCTGTATCTTTTTTTTTAATCTGTCTTCAACCTTTGACAGCGTTGGCCATGCTATCCTCCTTGAGCATATCTGCTGTGTCGTCCAGCTGATTGAAACTAGCCAAGGGCAGTTCCATTCTGATTGACACAGTCATAGCCAAATAATTGCCTGCAATGAGGTATTTTTATTTGGTCCTATGTTACCTCTGAATTCAGCAATGATATATACTTAACTATTTCCTATTTCTCCCCTACCTCTTTGACATAATGCAATATCACAATCTCAGGTACCATATGTATGCTAATGCCATCCAATTCTCCTTCAGTTCTACTTTAAGTACATTGTTTCTGATTTATCTCACTGCTTTTCTAACTCACAGTGCTGAAAAGACAAATTTTCTCCAACTAAGTGTCATCTTAGTTAACTCACAGAAACTTTTCTTCAAAATACCAAAGGAAAAGAGTTATCCCTGATGACCTGGCAAATATTTTTCTATTAGTTAATATTATAGAATAGATTATTTGGTTGCATTGGTGTTCATGGAAGTTTTGTATGTGCAACTCTGCTGCTGTTTGCCTACATTACCATATTAGCTGCACTTCAAATGTGCATCATTGCTGCAAACTGTGTTTTGGAATGTCTTGACATGAAAAGGACTTCATGAAAACAAGTGCTTTTCTTTTGTTTTCACTGACACCACCCATTTCCATGAAAACTCGGAGGCCAAACCAGATTGTGCATGTCCTTGGTGTCATGTTTGACTCTGAATTTTCAACCCTATACTCAGTTCTTTGCCAAGGCAACCTGTTTCTACCAGTGTAACATTGTCAACCTCCATCATTCCCTCAGCTTATGTGCTTCTGGAACCCTCATCTTTGTAATTGGTACCTATACACTTGACTGTTCCAATGCTGTCCTGGCTGGCTGCCCATCCAGCTTCCATATTGCATTAATTTGATTTTGTCCAGATCTCTGTTGTCCATAACCTAATGTGCAGCAAGTCATGTTTGCCCATGTGCTCGCTGTCTCTTGGTTTTAAAATCATGTAGAGACAAAAACTGCTGACGCTGGAATCCACAATAGACAAACAGGAGGCTGGAAGAACACGGCAGGCCAGCCAGACTCGGTGTCCTGAAGAAAGGTAATACCCGAAATGTTGACTGTTCCTTTCCTCCAGATGCTACCTGGCCTGCTGTGTTCCTCCAGCCTCCTCTTTGTCGACCTTTAAAATCATGTACTTGTTTTCAAAATTTTCCCGTGGTCTTGCTGTTATTTATCTCTGTGACCTCATCCAGCCCTCCTGCAAAGTATCTTGCAATGTTTACTATGCTAAAGCGACTACATAATATAAATGCAGTTGCTGATAATGGTGGATAGATATTTTGATAATAAAACGTTGTACCAGATAAGAGGGCAACCAAAGAAATGTTGGGAGAATCAGCTCTGCCCTTTTGAATATAGCTGCTTTAATTATGCATAAGTTAATTATTGACATGAATATTGTACACTGTGAAAAGCTTGACAGTGGTCAGTTTGTGAATTTGCTGACCCCATACGTTCTGTTAGTGTCCTATACACAGTTTCTGTTCTGTGCTAAGCTACTGCATTTTAAATGTCAGTAGCATTTGGGATGTTGCAAGCAACACATGGTGTTACACAGGCAAGTCAACTATGTGTGTAAAGTTTTTGGGTTAGGTAAATTTTGGGCTTCTGAATAACTTGCTGTTATTTCCTGCTGAGGCTTGTATGAATCGTGGCAATTTGGGTGAGAGATTGGGGGAAAAATTGGAAAATTCATTAAATGCAGTGAAACTACCAACATAGTAGCAGGAGTCAGCCATGCAACCCCTTGAGCCTGTTTCACCATTCAGTGAGACTGTGGCTGATCTATGGCCTTTGGTCCATGTCCCTTAATACATTTGCTTAATAAATATATCTGTTTCAGATTTCAAAGTATCAAGTATTAATTGCAGTTTGTGGAAGAGAGTTAGAACAAAGAACAAAGAAAATTACAGCCCAGGAACAGGCCCTTCGGCCCTCCAAGCCTGCGCCAATCCAAATCCACTGTCTAAACCTATCGCCCAATTCCTAAGGATCTGTATCCCTCTGCTCCCCACCTACTCATGCATCTGTCCAGACGCACCTTAAATGAATCTACCGTGCCTGCCTCTACTACCTCTGCTGGCAACGCGTTCCAGGCACCTATCACCCTCTGTGTAAAGTACTTTCCCTGTGTATCCCCCTTAAACTTTTCTCCTCTCACCTTGAACGCGTGACCCCTCGTTATTGAATCCCTCACCCTGGGAAAAAGCTTATCTCTATCAACCCTGTCTATACCCTTCATGATTTTGAAGACCTCAATCAGGTCCCCCCTCAATCTCCTTTTTTCTAATGAAAACAATCCTAACCTACTCACCCTCTCTTCATAGCTAGCACCTTCCATACCAGGCAACATCCTCGTAAACCTTCTCTGTACCCTCTCCAAAGCTTCCACATCCTTTTGGTAATGTGGCGACCAGAACTGTACACCGTATTCTAAATGCGGCTGAACCAAAGTCTTGTACAATTTTAACATGACCTGCCAGCTCTTATACTCAATACCCCGTCCGATGAAGGCAAGCATACCATATGCCTTCTTGACCACTCTATCCACCTGTGCAGCCACCTTCAGGGTACAATGGACCTGAACTCCCAGATCTCTCTGCTCATCAACTTTTCCCAAGGCTCTTCCGTTTACAGTATAGTTAGCTCTAGAATTAGACCTCCCAAAATGCATCACCTCACACTTGCCCGGATTGAACTCCAAGTTCAATCCAAGATTGAAGTTCTAAACTACTACCATCCTTTGTAAGGTTTTAGAATGCTTCCCAACATCTCTCCTGAATGATCTGGCCCTAATTCACAGACTGTGTCCCCTGGTTCAAGAATCTCCAATCAGTGGAAATAGTGTCCTTAATGTACCCTGTTTTTCCCTGTTAATACAGAGTTATACAGCATGGAAACAGACCCTTTGATCCAATCAGTCCAGGCTGACCATCTTACCGAACTAAACTAGTTCCATCTGCCTGCACTTGGCCTGTGTCCCTCCAAACATTTCTTATTCTTGTAATTATCTAAACATCATCTTTTAAATGTTACAATTGTATCTTGAAGACTTTCAAGTCTCTTTGGATGTCCATTATATTTAACTTCATACCGTCAAGAAATACCCTGGTTTTTTTGGTCCAAAATAGATACCCTTGCACTTGCTTACATTGAAATCCATTTGCCACATTTTTGCCCAATCACCTAGTCTATCAGTATCCCTTTGTAATTTTATACTATCATCTACACTGTCGACAATGTTGAGTAACTTTGGATCTTCAACGGATTTGAATTTTTGACTTTCTCTGCTATTATCTAAGTTGTTACTAAATACTGTGAATAATTGAGACCCTAACACAGATTCTTGTGCGACAGCACTGGTCACATCCTGCCAGTTTGAGTACCTGCCCATTATCCCTACTTTATTCACCTGCCACTGGACTGATCTCCCGGCCGCGTCAGTTGACCTCGCTTCCACAACTGATCTGTGTGGGGTGGGAGACAGAATTTGCAAGAATGGCAAAGACTGAGTAAGTCTTATTTGGGATTTTCCTCGAAGTTGTAAATGTTTTACAAAGGAAACTATAGTTTAAATTATCTTATTGGTTTTGACCTTTTTTGAAAATATTTTCAAGTATTTTATCTACATTGGTTAGAAACTGAATTTTTTCTTGAGTTCTGTTTCTCAACCAACCAGATACAATTGTGGCACAGTGGCAGTCTCCCTACTACTGGATCGTGTCGGCCTAGGTTCAAGTCTCACCTGCTCTAGACATGTGTCATAGTATCTCAGAACCAGTTAATTGAAACTTAGCTACAAATCTTAAGTATTTTGCCCACGTAGGGTGCAGTTTTGTACTTTTATCTAGATTTGGTATATATACTGAACAGAATGCTTTCTTTCACTCATGTACAGAAACGTTAGCAATAATGTAACTTAGGAGGCTGTGTTGAATTTATCGCAAATGAAACATAAATTTGGACATTGTTCACCGATTTGTACTCTGTTCTTGTACTTGTCAAGTGTGTGTCAAAATCATGTATACCTGTGATATAACTTGCTAAAATAATACCTATTAAAACAAGTGGGGAAAAGAGCTTACACATTACAGAAGGTGAACGCTTAGAGTGAAATTGTGAAAATAAGTACGTGTATGAGCCAAGTACCTTTTCCAGTTGATAGTGAAAGGCAACTAAAATTAGTTTTTTGATTTTAATCTTACATGTGTAAGAGATATTATTTTAAACATTCATTCGCTCTCCAAACGCCTCATCACTGCCCACTGTCTCTGTCCACTTGACCACAAGTTCAGCTGCTGACCCAACCAAACAAAAACTGTTAGTTCCACCTCAGTAATGCAGCCCAGCTACATCCACACCTGATGAAGTTCTCATCCATTCCTTTGTCCCCTCCATGCTTAACAATATGAATGCACTCCTGGCTGACCTCTGGTCCTTCACTAATCTAGTGCGAACTTCACCTCAAGCAAGACTCCGGCATGTATTCTTTTTTACACCAGATTCAATTTCTCAAATATCCCAGTCACAACTGAGCTCTAACAGTTCCCTGTCACCCAAAGCTCTGAATTTTAAATTCTCATTTATTTCCTTAAATTTGTCCATTAATTTAATCGCTTTATCTTTGTCAGTGCTATTAGCCTTCCACTGAACTCTGCTTCTTTTGCAACTCCAAACGCGACTATGGTGTGTTTGAATTTTGTAGTCTGCTCTGCAGTGCCCTTTCTGAACATCTGTATTCTCCACCTGTCTCACTGCTTTTAATGTGCCCTTGAAACTGTTTTGTTCCATCAAGCTTGTGCAGATATCTTTGTTCTTGACTTGGATTTGCATTTTCGGAGTGTGCTTATTTGAAGTGCTTTGAGATTTGTAAGCTGTCTGCTCATTGATAGTGAGAACATAATGTGACACTTCAGACAGCCTCAGTAATTTGTATCAAAAGAAATCAAACCAACGAGTATTCCCTTTTTTTTTTGGACGTGTATTCACTGGTATGTACTAGACAGATTTGGAATTTGTACAGAATGGTCCAGATTGTGCACATGCAACAATGGTAAAACTGTCGGGCTTCATTGTGATTTCTCTGAGATTAACTGCATTTCTGGCGTCTGTGTAGTCTTGGTTAAAAACAGAAATCCGCAAGTTATTGTTACCAATTCCCACTCTGTCTTTGACTGTATTTATGAATTCCTTACTGATGAAGATCTTTTAAATCACTACCTGATATGAGCATACACTTTTTATGCTGTTAATTTTGTACAGAACATTGAAAACGTAATACTTTTTTGAAAAAGGTGGTGCTGCGACTTTAACTTTATATACCAAGTTGTAATTATTGTGGGACAACCTTCCTGCTTCAGAAAACCTCCATTTTACGTTTGTGAGATGTCAAATCCCTCCATTGTGATTCTGGAAATTCTATAAAGTTTTAGAACCAGGATTGCTTGTTTTTTTTAAAGTCTAATATCTTAAACGCCTTAATCTTGTGTATATTGTTATCTTTGCTTTGTCTGCAAAATGATTAATTTGTGAAGGATACTGGGTAATTTTAAGATTTCCCATCCATGAGGAATTTTCAGTGTTATTAAATACTTAGTCTGTTCAGTTGCCTCACTGTTTCTGGACACAAGATCCCTGTAGCTGCAGGAGAATAAAATTTATTATCGGGCAAAGTTGAACTCCATCACAAAAGTTACTTGATCCTGTGGTAGCTTTCCTTGAGATCAATGGTAAGCGAATCACTTTGGCTGCAGTTTGCGTCAGTGCCTGCGTTGATAGTGTAACATATATTGGAATAGTTATTTTTAATGCACAGAATTTTAAACAAATAATTTTGTAAAACTTTGTATCCACAGATACCCTGAACGCTTAGGTTACCTGATTTCTTACTTTCGATTTGCCTGGGAAAACTGGCATCATGACAGCTGCAGAAAACATATGCTATACACTCATAAATGTTTCTTTGGACTCTGAACCACCAAATGAAATTAGCCTGAAAATTGATTTGGGTAATTAACTCATATTTACTCATATCTCACTGTACCCTGTGTTTTACATTTTAAGCAGCACTGGGAGTCGAGTGTGCCCCTTTATAGTGATGCTAATTCTGTACCTGGCTATCCTGAGTTATCACTTTATTTTTATGCAAGCAATAGCAGAAATATTGATCTACCGGAAGGTAAAGTGGCAGCCTCTGTTATCACTAGACAGCCTTTTATCATGTGCCATCTGGTAGGCAGGTGAAAAATAAGACATGACAGGCTGTCCTTTGCACTACAAGTGACCCTTAGCCTGAACACTGTTACAGATATAGATCAATGCACATTATTATCTCCAAAATAAAAAACAAGTCAGGATGCACAGGGGATTTTGAAATTTTGTAGAGTTGAATTGATGACGGATTTCATCAGAGGTAGGCAAGTATTAGTGTTAACAAAAATGTTTCATGAAATCTGAAATAAAATGTCAGAAGGTCTCTGTATTTCAAGTAGCTTCTCTGGAGGCAACCACGAAAGTAATGTGTCAGATGTGGACCCTTTTATCAGAGTTAGAAAATATTACATGTGAGCAGAACATAGAACAGAGCTAACATAAGAAAGGGGAAAATCTTGACTTTTGCACTTTAGAAGATTAACACTGTTGAGGTAATTCTATTTTGTTTTGTCTTTCCCTCTTCCCTTTTTGATTTTTGGCATTGTCTGAATAGTCATTATATCACAATGACTGACTTAAATTCTGTTCTCCTTTCAGTATGTTTGTGCTTAAAAGTTCACATCTGAACCATTAACCAGTAGCTGGTTCCAACGTTTTGCTTCATCCTCTGAGGATTCCCAGGATTTTGAGTTTTTTTTTCTTGTTGCAGATTTTATCAGTAATGACCTGCTTCATTGAGGATAATTTTCCTTCAATATTTCAATCCAATTTCATTTCTAAAAATCCTGCATTTCATTTCTCAGGAAATTGGATTTACATCTGAGAACTAAGTAATATATACTTGTGATCTAAAGTAAAAATGGAAAAATACATAGTTGGCATTTTTGAGCAAAATAATCATCCTTTCAGATATGTAACATGCTGGAAAATGGACCTAACATTGTGATTTGAAGCAGTTTTAGGATAGAGTTGGAATTTTAGGATAGAGTCGGATATGGAATATGTGGTTGTATTTATTGTCTTCAATTAACAAGGCAGTAAAATGGTAATTGAGAATGGTGACTGGTCTGAATATACAAAATCCAGAACAGTGAGGTCAGAGTATTTCAACAATGACAAAATATTTAAGGTGTTTATTGTCTCAGGCACCACTTTGTGGGGTGGATCTTTAATCATTTTTAATTGTTTGCAGCTGCAACTAAATGTCAAACAATGCTAATCTCATGTTGGCCAATATTTTAAGGTCTTGCATGACCCCACTTTTTTTTTTAAGTTATCTCTGATAACTTGGCAAAGACATTACTGAAGTTAACTGTTACATTTGCGTCTCAATGATTTCGTAAATTGACTGGCATTTAATATTGTAGTTAAGATTCAACCTAGTACATGTAACTGTAATATAAGTCACTTGTAACTTCTTGAATTAAAATGGTTTAAATTTCTATAACTGTTTTAATAAAGTGGGCTGGTGTACACAAATTTTGGATAATGCATAAAATATACATTTTTGTACAGTTTATTCTTCAACTTGAAATGTGACCTCTGAAACATGCAGAAGTGCCGTTCAGTGCCATATCTCCTTGTTACTTTGAGGATATTTTTGCTAATACCTCTGAAAAAGGACACACTTTCAATTACTCCAGTTGGTTGAGGGGACAAAATCTCTTTGCCTTGTTTGGTGCACCAGGACAGTCATGGTTGTTCTAACCTGTGAAAGTTTTAAACTACATTTAAAAAAGAAAATTATGGCTTTGTAAGATTGAGGTGTGACAAGGAAAAGATATTTTCAAGTAAAAACGCAGTGTTTTTTTATGATCTGAAATGCACTAATTGAAACAGCAAAGGAAGTGGATTGACTTTTACTTCAAAAGGGAATTTGATACATACTTGAAGGGAGATGAATTCGCTGCTCAATGGAGAAAGAACAGAGCTTGGGACTAAAAATCAAGCTGTTTCAGAGAGCTGGCACAATCATGATAAACCGCCTGGTCTCTTGTTCTGTGTCTTCGTCATTATGGTTCAGAATAATGTTCTCTTCTTCCTATCCCACCCCACTTCAGAAAAGGGAGATGTGAAGACCAAGACTGATGCATTAAAGAAGGTGATTATCATGATTCTAAATGGAGAGAAGCTCCCAGGGCTCCTGATGACGATTATTCGGTTTGTGTTACCGCTGCAAGATCACACGATCAAAAAGCTGCTGCTTGTCTTTTGGGAGATTGTCCCTAAAACAACCCCTGATGGGAAGTTGCTGCAAGAGATGATTCTTGTCTGTGATGCCTACAGAAAGGTAAATGGAGAGGTGTGATTTGAATAATTTAGTAATTGAGAAGTTTTGCCAGTACATGATGAATTTGAACAGTAAGCTCCTGAATGAATAACTTTGTTTCTACCGAATGATTCCAGTCTTCTCAAAAATATTGTTCTGCGGTAACGTTTGATTAATGTTTTCTCAAGAAAATGACAAATAATAGAATTTGACATTCTTTTGTTGACTTTTGTACAAGACATCTTCAAAACAGAACAGCCGTGGTTCATCTTTTAGAAGCAAGTTTGAGAAAAGAAAAAGTTGAGTGGTACAAAATGCAGTTTATTCCTAACTTAGAAATATTTCCTAAAATTGATTTCAACAGTATCTAATACAATAATTTGAACGAAGTGATTTAACATTGGTAAGAGCTGACTAAATGTAAAAGAACTATTGGATTAGACAGTGGATTGCAAATGCTAATTCACCAAAAAGTGACTTTTTAATTTCAGACTAAAACCAATCTACAGTGGGGAATTTATTTAAAACTCCTGCCCTTTCATCTCAAGAACTAAAGTTAAGTTTCACCAGATGGAAAGATTGAAGTCTTCTTTCTAGGCAACTAGGAGAATATATCCCTAAACCAATGATGATATTTTTATAAAAATGTTTTATTGTTAAGGAAAATGTCTGTTATGTGTTACTGGTTTAATAGTACAATTGTAGAAAAGCCTGAGACTGGTAAGAAAATGAGATAAAGTGCTAGACTAAGAGGTTTTGCTTTCTGTGCACTGTAGGATCTGGGAGACAATTTTGGTAACGTGAAGAACTAAGTATTTTTTTAAGCAAGCTTCTCATTCATTTGGTACAGTCAAACTTAAAACCGACAATGAACCAGTGCAATCAGTCAAAGTTTTGAGAATCTACAGTACCTTTTATCTCTGATACAAAGTTTTGAGAATGTTGAGTTTTTTTTTTAATTTCCATGATGTGTTTTAAGTTTGTTAACAGAGTGGTAACCTGGTGAGGTTTTAGTAATACGGTTGAAAATAGATTTATCATAAAGCATTTTCAATCTGCGTTTTGCTCAACACCTGTGAGTCAACCAATTTTACTGAATAGAGTCACTTACAAGTTATATTGATGCACACGATTTCATTTCTTAGCACATTGTGACAAATTTAAAAGTTGACTGTTGCCAAAACAAAAGCATGGCACAACTTTAAGGAACTCTTCCAAGATGTGCCAGCAGGTATAATTAGCATAAACTGACATTGATTTGGTCTGGAGGTGCAGCAAGTTTTATGGGCAGGCCAAATTTCAGTGCACTTTTAATGTAAGTTAACACTGTTGACTGTAGGAACTTGATTTGTGCTAGACGTAATTTGCAATTAGGATTTATCAATCTTTTTATGCTGGTTTAGTGAATTTTCAGTGAATGGTTGCAATTACAACTAAATAAAAATTCTAGACCAGTAGTGTTTCAACAAATGGTGACCATGTGTGCTGTCTGAAGCTTGAAAGGACTAGTAGCATCTTGTTTGAATTTTCTCAGGATCTACAACATCCAAATGAGTTTATTCGAGGATCCACTCTTCGTTTTTTGTGCAAACTAAAGGAGCCAGAACTTTTAGAACCACTGATGCCAGCCATACGTGCCTGTCTGGAACATCGGCACAGTTATGTACGCAGAAATGCTGTGCTGGCTATCTACACCATCTACAGGTAGAGTCTTAGACTAATATTGCAGAGGAGGAGGGAATTTAGCCAAACTGGCCTGTGTCCAACTCTTTTGTGTAGCGTTCCAACAAATTTGAATGACACTGCACCCCCCCCCCCCCCCACCATTCCACCATTCTTTGTTTCCATAGCCCTGCAGATATTCCCCTCTCCTGTTTAGCAATTTTCAAAATCCACTTTGACTGTTGAATCTAATTTCATCACCCCTTCAGCATCCAGAGGTAACAACTAGCTGTCTTTTTTTTAAGAACGGTGTCCTTATGTTACCTCTAGCTTTCTGTCAATGACCTTAAATCTCTGTTCTCTGATTAATAACCTTCCTAACACTGAAAACAGCTGCTTATTATCCAACTATCGAATGTTCTCTAATCCTTCTGTGCTCTGACAAGGACATCCCAGTATCTCTCATTTTTCTCTGTAACTGGAATCCCTTCTACTTGATATCATTTAATTGTTTATGTCTGGCCATGACTTCTTTCCCGAAGAGTGATACCACAGAATTGAGCCAAACACTGAAGCAGTGTTGTATATAAGTTTAGCATAGCTTCATTGCTTTTATAATTAAGGCCTTGACGTTAAATCCACAGATCTCATTTGTTTTTTCAACCACAGAAACAGACAATGCTGGAGAAATTCAGATCTGGCAGCCTCTATGGAGAGAGAAACAGAGTTAACGTTTTGAGTCTAGTATGAATGTTCAGAACTGAAGAGGTTTTTTTTTTCAACAAGCCAGGTTGATTTTTCCTGCCACTTTAAAAGATTAGTGTTTGTGCACTTGAATGGGCTTGCCCCTACAGCTTTAATGAAATATTCCAGCTTCCTAGAATAATGTATCACTTCACATTTTATTTCATTATATTTGCTGTATTTTTGCCAATTGTGCCAATCTATATCCTTGTGAAGTAGTTTACTATCCCTATTTCCAAGTTGTATAGTATTTGATTATTTTAAATTATGTCCTAGTATATCAATGTTCAAGGGATTAATATATTTATGAATGTTTCTAAGACTGTCTCCAAGGGAATGAGTCAAGAAGAAAAGCCCTTTGTCCCATTGTGTCTGCACCATTCATCAAGCATCTAATTTCATTCTGATCTCACTTTCTAACACTTGGCCCATAGCCTTGTGTGCTATGACATTTCAAGTGCTCAGCGACGTACACATTACATATCTTGAGGATTCCTTCCTCTTCCACTAATTTTGGCAGTGAGTTTCAGACACCCAACACCTCAAATTCCTTAAGTTAATCAAATCCTCTCTCAGCCTCCTGCTCCTTATCTTATGTACTGCCAAGTTCTTGACCCCTCTACTAAAGGGAAACGTTCCTCCCTGTCTACCCCGTATATGCTCCTCATAACTTAGCACAATGTGATCAGGTCTCCTCCTCCGTCTTCTGTGCTCCAAGCAAACCAACCCAAGCCTATCCATCGTCTCTTCAAAGCCGAATGACTCCATCCCAGACAACATCCTGGTGAATCTCCTCTGCACCCTCTAGTGTGGTCACATCTTTCCTATTATGTGGCGACCAGAACTGTACACAGTACTCCAGCTGTGGCCTAAGCCACATTCTGTACTGCTCCAATGTAACCTCCCTGCTCTTCTATTTGACACCCTGACTGATAAAGGCAAGTTCCCGTATGCCTTCTTAATCATTTACCTCTCTGTACTGTTGCTGTGAAGGATCTATGGGCATACCCATCAAGGTCCCACTTAAGGCCTCTACTTTCTGGGATCCTACCATTCAAAATACACACCTTTGTTTTGTTAAACCTTGTTACTTGTTACTTCCTCCCAGCAACTATTCATAACATTTTTCACTTGATGTCCTTTTGCTACTCTTGCATCCACATTGGCACCCTTCGTTTCAGTCCCACGAACTCCAAATTTTCTACCAGGACTTTTTTTGTGGTACTTCAATTGTGTGAACCTTCCAAAAGGCATTTGAAATTCTACCCTCATCAAACCTGTTACCTCATCAAAGAATCAATTCAGCCAAACATCATTTATCATCAGTGCTGACTTTCGTAGTCATACTTCTCCAAGTGCCAGTTAGGTTTGGCCTGTTTAACTGTCTCAAGGGAGTAACCTTTTCAAATATCTGGATCTCCGGATGTCCTTCAGTAGTTTAGAGTGCATCTGATCCTCACCATGTGACCTCTTTGAGAATTGGCGATCTTTCAAGTATCTTCTTTTATTATTCTATCTATCATACTGCTCCTTCCTCATTTTACTGCACTGTTCTGTCATGAAGTGAGTTACAAGATGTTCATTTGGTACCACAGCTATGCCTGTCCTTCCCCAAAAGTATCAACTTTTTGGTCCCTAATCAGACAACGCTTACTTTGATAAAACATTTGCCCTGAAATAGAACTAAGTGCATTAACAATGTACCTAAGACCAGTTAGTCCAAAATTTAGAATGAATGTGAGCATTCTTTGAAATTTAGTTTGAGGGACAGAAACCACAATTTTAACTTGAGTATTTCTATCAAGGCATTGCTTACAAAGTGCTTCAATTGTTTTGCTCTTTTAAGGAAAATTTTTGACTTAAATGTTGATGTGATTCTAGATGACAGCTTTATACAAATCTGAGCATGAAAATCTGTGATAGTTTTTCTTTTAAATTTAAAACAAAAAGCAGATTTTGTTTGTGTTTTGAGGTCATTGATTTTGCAAGTCACTTACTGTTTTTACTTGTAGGAACTTTGAGAACCTTATTCCTGATGCTCCTGAGTTGATCCATGATTTCTTGGTTAATGAAAAAGATGCAAGTTGTAAACGGAATGCTTTTATGATGCTGATTCATGCCGATCAGGTAAAATGCTTATATTCTTTACAATAAATGTAGCTGTAACTGTAGCACAGATGCTCTGTTATCTTCTTCAGGCTATGTTAATTGGAAATAATTGCAAACAAAACAAGTAACAAAACATTAAAAAGCTTGCACCTTCTCCCCATTGCTTTCTGTATAACAGTGCTTCAGCAAATTAGAGTCAACTTGCCAACCAGTCCTGTTCTTCAATTTTACAAATTGTGATAGTTTGATATTTGACTTCTTCCATTTGTTCTGACAAGTCCAAGGCAAAAAGCGTTGACAAAATGTCTTTGCTTGCTTTGAGTTTCACAAATCTCAAAACTACTTATCGGGGAAAAAGCAGAAGAAAAAGTCTACGGAAATGTTGTATGCACAGTTAAAACATGACTAAGACTGATTTTATTCGAGGGTTTTAGGGATTAGGCATAAAATTGAGATATACGAATGGCAGTGGCTTGGTGGGGTGAATTGTGTACTCCTGTTCTAATGTTCTTAATCCTGTATTGGTTTACTAATTTCAATAATTCTTGGAAACTTTATTATGAATCTTGCAAAGTTTCCTTTCCTGTGAAAAGTGTAGGAGTTATCAATTTAAAAACACTTTGAAAATAAAATTGTGCGATATTTTGAAGAAATTTCTATCTTTTTAACCAATCAAAGTTCAGTTTGCAAAAATGAGCTGTAAATGGTCAGTATATTTGCAGGACTCTCAATTAAAAATTACAATTTTACAATAAGCAATTATTTTTAACACTGTTTCTTAATGTTTCTCTAGGACCGAGCCCTGGATTATCTGAGTACATGTATTGATCAGGTTCATACTTTTGGAGACATTCTACAGCTGGTTATTGTTGAGCTGATTTATAAGGTGAGGTGACAAAGATGCAGCTTCATTGTCTGTCTGTGGTCTGTCTGTCTGCGTGTCTGTCTGTCTGTCTGTCTGTGTGTAATATAAGGGGATTCCAAAAAGAATGGTGGAGTTGGTGTAATAAAGATAAAAATGATTTTTGATCAATTTCTCATTAATCTGTGTAAGCATTGTGGCCGCCTTGGAAATTGCTTGGTGTCATAAATATTTAATCTTTTATTTGAGCCAGTCTCCATTTCTAGATAGGTATTATCCTTAGTGAGCAGTGTTTGTCTCTGGCTTAAAATATTGCCGAAAATCTGGAAGAATTTGTCACCTAGTAGTTAAAAATATTTCTCCCAATACAAAATACAATAAATTCTAGGAAATTAACATTTATTTCCTTATTCTTTGAATTAACCATATATTTTACCTCAGGTATGCCATGCCAATCCAACAGAAAGAGCACGATTTATCCGCTGTATCTACAACTTACTCCAGTCTTCAAGCCCTGCAGTAAAATATGAAGCAGCTGGAACTTTAGTTACACTGTCAAGTGCCCCAACAGCTATCAAGGTACTGATTTTATGAAGTGTTTTTGCAAAAGTTTTGATTCACTCATTTTATGGTACAAATAAAGGCCGATTTCAAAGGCTGAAATCTGACACTTGTGAAAATTAAAACACAATCATTCTGTATTAACTAAATGTAATTTTATTCTCGTGTAGAAATTGTGTGATATTTTCGTTGTGTGGGAGATGTATATGAAAATAAATGCTTTTGCTTGAGAGTAACCAAAACCATCTGGGAAGGCTTTTATTTCTGTTCAACTGTGTCAAAGTTTCACCGTAAGTTTAGTAGCCAGCATCTTTGCCAGTGGAACAGTGGGTCAGTGGTTAGCACTGCTGCCTCACAGCACCAGTTCGATTTCACCCTGTTGTGACTGTCCGTGTGGAATTTTCACCTTGTCTGAGAAACCCCTGTGATGACCTGGGGCTGCAATCATTGACCAGTGACCACAGCCATCTTCATATTTAAAAACTAAAAGAACTGCGGATGCAGTAAATCAGGAACACAAAGTTGCTGGGAAAGCTCAGCAGGCCTGGCAGCATCTGTGAAGGAGAAAACCGAGTTAGCGTTTCGGGTCTGGTGACCCTTCCTCGGAACTGATCTTCATATGTGCTTAGTATGACTCCAAACGCTGGAGAGATTTTTTCCCCCAATGCCCATTGACTCTAGTTTTGTCGGCAATCTTTGTTGCTATACTCAATAAAATCCTACCTTAATGACAAGGGTTGTCGCCCACCTTATCTCACCTTGTTTCTGGAGTTGAACGTTTTTGCCCGTGTTCGGATTCTAAGGCTGTAAAGAGGTCAGGAGCTAAATGGCTATGGCAGAACCCAAGTTAATCATCAGCAAGCAGTTTTTTTGCTGAAGTGTAATAACTACATGGTTTGGAAACATATTTATAAATATGTCCAGATTTACCATGTCAGAATGGGTTATTTTTTAATAAGTTGTTCTGCTGTATGTTGTTTGATCTGATCATTCCTGGTCCAGAGAACCGCTTTCAAAGCAATATATACGTAAGCTAATCTTTAGAAATGTAACGTGTATGACAGAACAATCCTGAAACTTCGTACTTTGAAATGAAAAGTTAATAGATATTTCCTTTGTCTTTATCTAGGCTGCTGCACAGTGTTACATTGATTTGATTATTAAAGAGAGTGATAATAATGTCAAGCTAATTGTTCTTGATCGCCTGATTGATCTCAGGGAACATCCTACACATGAAAGGGTGCTGCAGGTAATGAACCTAGGACTGGTAACTTGAAGTTGTAATCTGTTTTTCCTTTTCGACTCAGGCACTCTGAAGATCATATTTTTTACACTCACTTGTTTTTCCTCCTTTTATATTCATGTGTACTATCTCACTCATGTGCATTCTTTACTTGCACCAACTGTCTTGCTTTGCTTTGTTTTCCCCTAGAAGCTTAAGGTGAATGCATTTTAATTGAGCAAATCAAGAGTGAAATATATGATGTGTTCAAAGGCTTTAAAAGGAGTAGAGAAGCTGAGAGTGTCAGTTGAAATTTTAAAATCTGAGATTTTAAATGGGTGAGTATCTCAGAACCTGAAATTTAGATGAAAAAGAATAATGTTCAAGCAATTTTTAAATTTTGGATTTGTGAATGAAGTAGAAAATCAAACAAGCAGTGCTAGCTTTTGGCATCTACTTTGGAGAGGAGGCCAAGGTCATTGATAGAGATTTACTGTGATGATACTAAGTGTCGAGGTTCCAGCAGAAAAGAGACAGTAAGGCGACAGCATTGATAACGTAGAATCCAAAACATTTATAAAAGAAACATACATCTGTCAGAAAAACAGGTAGGAAAAATACATGATATCCCATTTAAAGCAACTGTTTTTGGAGTTGTAGTGTGTCATTTTTAATTTCCTTTGTGAAACTTCTCATGTTCTTACTTATCTAGAAAGCAGAAAAATCGCTGATATGAACCCCTTAGGTGGTTACCACCTTTTGCATTTGATAATTAATCTGATAATTAATGCTAATAGTTCATTTTGGGTTATATGTGATTAATTATGTCCTACCTAATATAAGGAATTAGCCCTAATCTGTACCTTTTCTGGAAAGAAAGCTTAAAAATTACTTTCGGCTGACCGTAAAGTTGATTAATGCCTATCATTCTCTTCAGAGAAAGTGAGAGGTTTTGAAATTTAACATTTGAAATAGTGCTTTTTTTCTACACTAATTGAGTTTAAAAATGTGTCTTTCAGGATTTGGTGATGGATGTCCTCCGTGTTCTGAGCACTCCAGATTTGGAGGTACGCAAAAAGACTTTACAGTTAGCACTGGATCTCGTTTCATCACGTAATGTTGAAGAGGTATGGCCACCTAGTATCTGAGTAGTTTTATTTATTATTAGCTTCTAATGTTAAATCTGTATTTGACAACAAATTTACTGTTTAATATTGTCGCGCAGCTTGTCATAGTTCTCAAGAAGGAAGTAATTAAAACAAATGATGTATCAGAACATGAAGACACAGACAAGTACCGGCAGCTTCTGGTCAGAACACTACATTCATGCAGTGTCCGTTTTCCAGACATGGCTGAAAATGTTATCCCCGTGGTAAGTGAGCATAATTCATATATGTTCTTCCCTTCCTGCCTTTACAGCTTTGACTAATAATGAGGTATGGTTTTGAGATACATTGCACTGTCCAGTACCTAATGCAAATGATATACATTTCATATGTAAGCCTAGACAGAGTTGATGAACTATCTTGGGTGTGAAATAAGTAACAAGTGAGCCTGATCTTGTCGTCAGTGTCCACGTGCTGTACAGTCAGCTCAGTATCTGTAAGGAGCCAGGGGCTTGACCTGTTTTTGTTTTTTTTTTTTTTTTTTTTTTTTTTTTTTA
>JAHRHZ010000062.1:29241879-29293383 GCA_024137785.1 Ginglymostoma cirratum
TTTTTTTTTTTTTTTTTTTTTTTTCCTCTGCTCTCCTGAAGTCCACACAATGCTGTATCATCACCCTGCTGAGATTTGCTACCTCAATGCAGTGCAGGGGTATTTCTTAAACCCTTTTGGTTTTGTCTCATCTATTTTTAAATAATGCTTTACAACTGAGCTAATGTGAATAAACTGTTAGTTTGATTTCATTGTTGGCCCTTTAAGAGGTACATGGCAATTTCTGACAATATAACAGTTATTCTTGAATACTGTTGAAAATAACTGGATTTCAAACTATATTTGTTGAATGATTGCACTTGAATCATTTTTTTTGATATTTGCTGTTTTAATAATACCTGCACAATGTCTCCATAGCTGATGGAATTCCTCAGTGACAGTAATGAGGCGGCTGCTGCTGATGTTCTCGAGTTTGTGAGAGAAGCTATTCAGAGTTTTGATAAACTTCGACCAGTCATCATTGAGAAGATGCTGGAGGTGTTCCATGCCATCAAATCTGTCAAGTAAGGGTGCAGAATGTCCTATGTTGTAACTGCCAAAAAAATCATTGTTACTGTAGTATATTTGATTTTTATCTTTTATTAAAGTTTAGTCTTACTCTTAGAACATAAGCTAATGATTTAAGTACACTGCATGAGCAAGTTATAAAAGTTGTAGTTGAACAGAAATAAAATCTTTTGTTTAATACATTCAACCAGCGAAACTGACCTTTTGTAGAATCTGAATGCTACCTATACAATCCCACATCTAGTATGATCAGGGGAATAAGTTGTCCTGAAATTTTCAGAACTGTCTTATCCTGCATCTCAGGTCGAACTTTCCTGGGAATGCAGTTTGTCCCAGATTTGATCAATCTCTGAAATTGTCTTGTCTGTTCATGCGTCAGTAGCAACGCACTGCCGTAGTATTGCCCAGCAGGTTTGCTGTCATTTTGAGTTTTGATTTCAGTTTATCTTCAGATTGCAGGTACCAACTTTAGTTTTAGTTCAGTCATGAAATTGTCTTCAATTCATTCTAATCATAAAATTAATGTGTAGAATTTTTTGCAGAAGAAAATTAGTATTCATAAATAGAAAGCCCATGAACTTGATCAGATCTTAACTTCTTCAGAGTAATCGTACGGCCCTCAATGCTTTATATACTTATTTCTTGTTTGTCACAGAATATACCGGGGAGCTCTCTGGATTTTGGGCGAGTACTGTAGCTCGAAGGATGACATTCAGAGTGTAATGACTGAGATTCGTCGGTCATTGGGTGAGGTATGTCTGGAATATGTAAATTTCTTTTCCTCCTCCCTTTGGTTGTTTTTCTCCATGGCACAGACAAAATAATAAATAGGTTGCTCACGTACTGGTCTCTGCTCAATATGCTACACAGCCCTCATCGCTTTGTATCCCAGCATTCTCAAAATAAATTGGAAAACATACCCTCTAGAAAAGGGTTGAGAGAATCTGTCAGATGAACATGGTTTTCCTAACCAAGCCTTAACTCTGAATAACTAATGTGTGTAAACAACAATTTTAAAACAAAATTAACAACGTCTACTGAAACATTTTAGGTTGTGTTTAAGTTAGCATGTACAGGTCCGGTATCCGTTATCTGTATGTTCAGATATCAAAAAGGCCTAAAATCTGCAGGTCTTTTCAGAAGCTGACCTGAATACACCTGTAGACGTGTTGAGTTTGTGTTCTTTGGGGGTAAGAAAATCTTTGCATTTAGGTCTGTTTGGGTTACGTGAAGTTTTTTCCAAAGGATCCAAAAGGACTATAATGGACCCAAAAGCTGAAGATATCCTTTCTTCAAAATCTAAATAGCCCTGAGGTTTTGAATAAAGGATTCCTGACCTGTACTGATTAATTTAAATATTAGTTCTGCTAAAAATGCCATCCTTCCAGTCCACACATTGGAACTGCTTTAAGAAACATCATCAGTGATAAATAAAAGTAATGTTTCTGGTATTGTACAGAAGAGGCCCTGATGTTGAAGAAAGTAATCTGAAGAACATCAATAAAGGATTATTTTTTTCATTAATGTGAAATTCATGTGGCGGTCCCAAAGAACACTGAAATATCCAGAATTGCCAAATTGATTTGATTGAACTGTCTTGCAAAAGTATATGGACACTGTTTGTAACCATAGGTGTTGTACTTATAATTCGTTGATTCCTATATTAATAGATTCCAATAGTTGAGTCTGAGATAAAGAAAGAAACAGGTGAACTGAAGATTGATGGTGATGTTCAGGTGATTCCAACACACAAACTTGTGACGGAAATGGGGACGTATGCAACCCAGAGTGCCCTTAGCACAAGGCCTTCAAAAAAGGAAGAAGATAGGTAATGTTTGAATTTTTTCAACTGGTTTTAAAAATTGGCATTTAGCTAAAATAATAGAGATAAATACTTATTTTGGGACTGAAATTGACAATTACCTCCCTCTAATTTGCATATTAAAACATAAAAACAACACCTCGATATATGAACATGTCTATGCATAGTCTTCCTTGCCCAGAATGTGATTAATTTCCTTTTGTGGCAATGAGTAGTATTAGCATTGCTTTTCCAATACGTTCAAGGGTTGTGGGTGTTACGAGGCCAATATTTATTACCCATCCCTAATTGCTCTTAATTAGGACTGGTGAACTGCTACGTTGAGCCACTGCAGTAAATGATAATGTAGTAATGGACCAGCTTGGATTTGGTGTGGTTCTTGTGTATACGATATACCTAGACTATTTTCCCTATTGTCGGATAGATGCCAATGTTATAGCTGTAGTAGAACAGCTTGACTCGGGTCACAGCTAGTTCTGGAGCAAAGTCTTCAGTATTGTTGCAGGAATGTTGTCAGGGGCTGTAGCCTTTGCATTTCCAGTGCCTTCAGTTTCTTGATATCATGTGGAATGAATCACATTGCCTGAAACTGGCATCTGGGGTGCTAGAGATTTCGAAGGAGGCGGAGATGGAACTTGGCACTTCTGGCAGAAGATGAGATGCCAATGATTCAGCCTTGTTTTTTTAACTGCTGTGCTGGGCTCTCCATCAGTAATGTGGAGGTAATTGTGGTATCACCTCTTCCTGTCAGTTGTTTAATTGTGTATCACCTTTCAAAGCTCTAGCAAGACTGCAAAGCTTGAATCTGATCCGTTGATTCTGTTTATCACATGCTGCTTCCATTATTTGGTATGGAGTAAGTCCTGTGTTATAGCTTCACTGGGCTGACAACTAATTTTTAGGTATGCCTGGTACTACTCTTGGCTTGACCTCTTGCATCTTTAATTGAACCAGGGTTGGTTACCCAGCTAAATAAAAACCAAAAGAACAGTGGATGCTGTAAATCAGAAACAAAAACAAAGTTGTTGGAAAAGCTCAACAGGTCTGGCAGCATCTGTGAAGAAAAAAATCAGAGTTAACATTTCAAGTCCGATGATGAAGGGTCACTGGACCCGAAATGTTAACTGATTTTTTTCTTCACAGATGCTGCCAGAGCTGCTGAGCTTTTCCAGCAACTTTGTTTTGGTTGCCCAGCTGATGATCATGGTGGAGTGTATAATATGTTGGGCCAGATCGTGGTTAAGTTAAATTCTGCTGCTGCTGATGGCCCACAGTACATCATGCATACCCAGTTATGAATTATTCAGCCAGTTGAAAATTTATCCTATTAGCACAGTAGTAGTCACACACAAAACAATTGGCGAGGGGGAGGTGTCATATCCTTGGTAGTAAGTCTAAGAATTTCATATTAAATGATACAAGGATTGTAAAAATCAAACTTCAATGTATGGCTCATAAATATGTAATTGAGCATGTTGCAATTCTTGGTTGTATCATAAAATTACCTGAATTTTAAATAAAGGGTTTCCTACTTTCTTAAAGACCACCCTTGCGAGGGTTCTTACTGGATGGCGATTTCTTTGTGGCTGGTGCTCTTGCAACTACACTGACCAAAATAGCTTTGCGTTATGTGGCACTTCAGCAAGACAAGAAGAAACAGAATGTAAGTCATAATTTTAGATTATGTTTGAAAATATGACTTGAAAGCGAGAAAGCTACTTCTGTTGTGTATGTGTTTAAATGAAACAGTAAACTGAAACAAACTTAAAAATAGATTTTCTGAGCTGTACAGTGAATATTAATCCATGTCTAAGTTATTACAAAATGGACCAGTTAGTTTAGGCATTTTAATGCTGTTGAGAAGTTAGAAATTGGTTACGTCGATTCACGTTCGAGGAATATGCAGACAGTCAAGTTGTGAATGCAAACAGCCAGTAGCTTCCTATTATAAAGTGTGGAATCCATAAAGTGCAGGAGTTCAAGGGAAGCATTATTAAACAGATAAGCCAACAGCAATTTGACTTGATCAGTGTGGGAATTTTACTGGTGACAACTCAAATTTAGTGGAACAGAGGATTCATTTGAGCTTGATGCTGGGACCGTTATTGTTGACTGTTTTGCCTACGCAACTTGAACTCTGGATGCAGAAGTCCAATTTAAGAATTTCTGAATAACATAAAATTGGGTGAGTTGTGGTTACTAAAAAGAGAGTGTGTAGCAACTTGCTACACAAAATAGTACAGTAATAAACTTGCAGAATGGGCAAATTTATGTCAATATAGAAACCTCTGAGATGCTGATTTTGAAAGGAAGCTTGGAAAGTAAGAGTCTAATTGGGAATCTGAGTACAGATACACAAATCACTAAAAATGAGGATGCAAATTAATGCCATTACATCAGCAAACCCGGTTCTAGATTTCATTTTTAAAAGGATAGAATTGAAGAGCAGAGTTATTTTGAACTTGTGTGGAGCCTTAATCATATGCAATTAGAACACTTAAGTTTTGTTTTGATCGTCAACCTAATTCTTGAGATAGAGGGATTTGTCCTGTGAGGTAAGAATGAAGAGACTGGGTTTATATTCTCTGGAATTTAGAAGAATGACAGGTAATTCCCTGAAAACGTAGTTAATTGTTAACAACATTCCTGCTAAGCTGTGCGGCTGCACTGCTGGACCAAGGGTTGCCTATGCCAATGCATTCACTTCCGAATTCTCCGGAGAAATTAGAGGGAACGCACCTTACAGGGGTCAACTGGTGGACGCACGAAGAATATTTTCCCTTGGATGGGGCACTCTGGAACCAGGGAACAGTCTCAGAATGAGGGAAAGCCATTCTAGGATTGAGATGAAGAAGGATTTCTTACCTTCCAGGGTGATGAGTCTTTAGAATTCTCTCCCCCTGAAAACTCTGAATGCTCAGTCATGAGTATGTTCAGGACTGTGGTTGGTAGATTTCTAAACATTAAAAATATCCATGAATATGGGGCTATTGCAGGAAATTGGTGGTGAAGTAGGAGACCAGCAGTGGGGGATTCAATTACTCGGGGTTACGATTTCAAGGTGAGAGGGGAAAAGTTCTTTACGCAGAGGGTGGTGGGTGCCTGGAACGCGTTGCCAGGGGAGGTGGTAGAGGTGGGCACGATAGCATCATTTAAGATGCATCTAGACAGATACATGAATGGGCAGGGAGCAGAGGGATACAGATCCTTGGAAAATAGGTGACAGGTTTAGATAGAGGATCTGGAGCAGCGTAGGCTTGGAGGGGCCTGTTTCTGTGCTGTAATTTTCTTTGTTCTTTAACCGACTGTGATCTCATTGAGTGATGCAGCAAGCTTGAAAGGTGAAATGGATGACTCCTCATTACTTATTTTTATATGAACTTTTCTTGGCTCCATCTTAGTAAAAGACGTAAAGGTATGAGAAAATGCAAAAAAAAAACAGGCAGCTGGACAATGTCACACTGCAAGGTTATCACTGTCAGGCAGGACCTTACAAGCTGGGATTCTTTTTCCTGAAAAGCAGAAGCTGAGAGGTGATCTGATAGGGGTCTTTTGAAATCAAAGAGCTTTATAGGGTAGAATTAGGCAACACTTTTCCACTTTTGGGGAAGACCAAAATGAAGGGCCATGAATTTATCGTAGTTGCTTATAAATTCAATGGAAAATACAGGAATAAGTTAGTTATTTCCTATTGGGAAATGGTAGATCAAACAAAATCAGAGACCCTGGATGCCTGATGCAATAGAGAGATGATGTGGAATAAGAGTACATGTGATCGGTAACTAGAATCAATTAGACACCAACGAAGGGACTTAGATGTTGAGAAGCAGCATGTTGAGGTATTGTGAGTATTTTGCGTTGGTTTTACCAAAGTGGTGGTGATGTTGAAGTCAAGCTCAAAGAGGAGGTAGTTATCAGCGGGTGGACTAAAAATTGATCAGAATTTCAAGAAAGGTTGTCTCTAACTTGAAGTTTAATGTTCTCCACTAATGTCCTTCAGGGAAGGAAATCTGCCACCCTCACCTGGTCCGAGCAGCATATGCCTCCAGACCCGCAGCAATGTGGTTGACTCTCGATTGCCCTCTGAAATGGCCTAGCAAGCCACTCGGTTGTACCAATCACTACAAAGTCTCATAGAAATGAAACCAGACAGATCACCTGGCATCACCCTAGGCACCGGAAAAGCCAATGGTGGAAACAGCCCTGTCAACCCTGCAAAGTCATCCTCACTAACATCTGGGGGCTAGTGCCAAAACTGGGAGAGCTGTCTCACAGACTAGTTAAGTAACAGCCTGACATAGTCATACTCACAGAATCATACCTTACAAACAATGTCCCAGACACCACCACCACCATCCCTGGATATGTCCTGTCCCAGCGGACACTGGCGTACAGTCAGGAGGGTGTTGCTCTCGGAGTCCTCAATATTGACTCTCGACCCCATGAAGTCTCACAGCTTCAGTTTAAGCATGGGCAAGGAAACCTCCTGTTGATCACCACATATCGCCTTCTCTCAGCTGACGAATCGGTATTCCTCCATGTTGAACAACACTTGGAGGAACCACTGAGGATGGCAAGGGCACAAAATGTACTCTGGGTGGGGGATTTCAATATTCACCACCATGAGTGGCTCAGCAGCAGGACTGCTGATCGAGCTGGTCAGGTTCCAAAGGACATAGCTGCTAGACTGGGTCTGTGGCAGGTGGTGAGGGAACCAACAAGAGGGAAAAACGTACTTGACCTCATCCTTTCTAACCTGCCAGTAGCAAAAGCATCTGTCCGTGACCGTATCAGTAAGAGTGACCATCACACAGTCCTTGTGGAGACAAAGTCCAACCTTCACATTCAGAACATCTTCCATCGTGTTGTATGGCACGATCCCCGTGCTAAATGGGGCAAACTTCACACAGATCTAGCAACTCAAGACTGGACATCTATGAGGCCATCAACAGTAGAATTGTACTCCAGCACAATCTGTAAAGTCATGGCCCGGCATATCCCCCACTCAACAATTACCGTCAAGCCAGGGGATCAACCCTGGTTCAATGGAGTGTGCAGGAGGGCATGCCAGGAGCAGCACCAGGCATACCTGAAGATGACGTATTAACCTGGTGAAGCCAGGTTACTTGCACGCCAAACAGCAAAAGCAGCATGTGATAGACAGAGCTAAGCAATCTCACAACAAACAGATCAGATCTAACCTCTGCAGTCCTGCCACATCTAGTTGTTAATGGTGGTGAACAATTAAACAACTCACTGGAGGAGGCTCCACAAATATCCCCATCCTCAATGATGGAAGAGCCCAGCACATCAGTGCAAAAGATAAGGCTGAAGCATTCACAGCAATCTTCAGCCAGAGGTGCAGAGTGGATGATCCATTTCGGCCTCCTCCAGTGGTCCCCAGCATTACAGGTACCAGTCTTCAGCCAATTTAATTCAATCTACATGATATCAAGAAACGGTTGGAGACACTGGACACTGGATAAATGAGGCACCTGGCTGTGTGCAAACTTTTGAAAGTGACTGGATAATTTGAGAAAGTGATTAATCAGGCATATGGGATTCTGGACTTTATAAATAGAGGCGTAGAGTCCAAAAGGAAGGACATAAGATGAATCTTTGTGGAAAATTTTGGTTTGGCCTCAACAGGAGCATTACTGTCACTTCTTGCCACCACACTTTAAAAAAGATGTAAAGGTGTTCCACGGGCTGCAGATAAGGCTCACAGGAATTGTTCCAGAAATGAGAAGCATCCATTACATAAACAGGTTTCATAAACTCTGCGTGTTCTCACAAGAGAAGATGGAGGGGAAATTTGATAGAGCCACAGAAAAGTCATGAGGGATCTGTACAGGGTAGGTGTAGAGAAATCATTACCATTGGCAGACTAGTCAAGACCCAGAGGGCACTGATTTAAGGTGAATGGCAAAAAAAAATTCAGGAGGAAATATTTTTAGGGCAGTGGGAAAGGGATGGAAAAAAGAAACTTGGCTGAGTTACGCTTGCAGAAAGCTACTACAGATATAACTGGTTAAATGACCTCCTTCTGTACTGTGACTACTTCCATGATTCCATCTGAAGAGTGGTTAGAATATTGAACTCATAAGAGCAATTGAGGTGGAAAGCATTGATTAATTTAAAGGAAACTAGATAGGCAAATGAGAGAGAAAGGAGGGGAATGGTATGACATTCGGGTTAGGTGAAGCAGGGTGAGAGGAAATTTGTGGCACAAATTTCATGTTACAACCCAGTTGGGTATGCTACTCTTGGGTTGCCACAAATATTAATATAAGTAAAGCATGCAGAGTGCCTGATTTACCTGACTGTTGGAATCACGTTTATAGAGAATACTTAGGTTCCTGTACCTAAATACGCTTTATTACAAATAAATACATACTAATCAAAAACAGCTGCAGGCTATCAGCATATGGCTGTATTCGTTAAATATCTAATCCCCTTATGAAACCTTTGTCACCTTAAATAAGCATACATAAACAAATTATTTGTCTTATGGGTGGAGGAAGAAAATTGGGAAGTGTAGTTCAACAGCCCATTGGTTCATTGAAGTTCCTTTTGGTTTGTCAGCACTTTTTGTTTTTTCACTTCTTCGCAGGACGCAAGAGTGATCAGTATAGTCATAGAGATCTACAGCACAGAGAAATGCCCTTCGGTCCACAAAGTCTAGATGGGATGAGCTAGACCATTATAATGGAGTGCAAGGTTGATTAGGAACCATTCATATTTCATACAAATTGAGTTTCAATATTCCTTTTTGGACAAGGTAAAACAGAAAGGCTGACTGGAATTTTGTAATTATTTTGTGTCAATTCATCCTTAAAGTGATGTGGAATTCCCTGAAGAGTTGTGAATTTCCATATTTAATCAGGTATTCACTTGAGACTTAGGACTGTCTAAAACTCCAATGCAAAGGTCTTATGATTTGCAGTAGCCATTTTAGTAATCTTTGAGTCCAGTTTTAAAATATACGAACATTAAAATATGAGTAGGAGACAAAGATCTCAAAAAGATACAGATTAGTTAAGTATTAGGGCAAGAAGTTGGCAGTGGGTGGAGTATAATATTGTGAATAGTGTGCCCTCTGATACTTCTGTGTGTGACGTATTCATTGAAGTGAGCATGCTTCAGATCTTTTCTTTAGTTATGCACAAAGTTATTTGTAGGGGCAGATTTATGCATAGTTTACACAGCAACTCCTGGATTGAGAGGAAATATTTTTCACAAAGTGTTGTGAATCTTTGAAATCCTGTACCCAGGAGGGCTGTGATACTCAGTTCTTGAGTACGTAAGACTGAAATTGTTTGATTCTTCTTCATGAGGTGTTAAGAAAAATGGAAATAGGGTAGAAAAGTGAAATTAATGTAGAAGATCTTATTGAATGGCAGTGCAGCTTCATAGGCAATGTGGTCTACATCTCCTATTTCTTACGTTTTTCTATTTTCTTTTAAAAAGAGTTTTGCTGCAGAAGCCATGCTGATCATGGCCAGCATTTTACACCTTGGTAAATCATCACTCCCAAAGAAATCAATTACAGATGATGATGTGGACCGTATCTCACTATGTCTTAAAGTCCTTTCAGAGTGTTCCCCGCTGATGAACAACATCTTTAACAAAGAATGCAGAAAATCTCTCTCTCAAATGCTATCGGCAAAACTGGAAGAGGAAAAGCTTTCTCAAAAGGTAATTGTATAAAAGTGTACTATGTTACATTCATAGTTGTGCTGAATGTTGGGTAATTGTAACATTTCTGCTACTAAATATTCTGTGAATATATATTTCCTGAAGAGATACACTAAATTATATTAAAATAACTTCAATGGGGGAATGATTTGACAATACCAGGTATGCGTGCCAGTGTAATATTGCTGAATTTTAAAAACTCAAGCGTGAAGAATGAACAGAATCATATCAAATTTCCATCTGTTCTGTGACATAGCACAGTCTGAATAAAGGACGTTTATGTAATGACGCTGACATCGCACGGTGAAAAGGACATTCCACTTTGGGGAATGTAGTGTCAGACCATTTCCCCTTGCTGTAAATAGGCCTCCTCCTCCCAGTTTTTGCGGAATGCTGTTTAAGAAGGTCAGCTTCAGAATCTAAGGGTGATACTCTTAATAGCTGTTAAAATGTTAAGCTCTGCAGCATTTTTAAGAATCATTACATAAGTGAGTAAATACCTTTGCCTCATACATGGTGAATAAGTAGCAATGCGGTACTTTGAAGTTGTTATCAGCAAATAACCCTATGTGTGCTGAAAGGTTTTCATTAGAAACCTAATTCTCCTTGAGCTGTATTTCTAAAAATGTTTGCTAAAACACGACCTTCTTAGGGGCCAAACTTCAGTAAAGCATTAAAAACCAAAAGAACTGCGGATGCTGTAAATCAGGAACAAAAACAAAGTTGCTGGAAAAGCTCAGCAGGTCTGGCAGCATCTGTGGAGGAGAAAACAGAGTTAACGTTTTGGGTCCAGTGACTCTTCCTCAGTTCTGAGCTGCTGAGCTTTTCCAGCAACTTTGTTTTTGTTCGGCAAAGCATTGTCAGAGTAATACAAAATGTTATTCCCATTATAAAGAAATTGACTGATGATGTTGGTTATCAGATTGCAAGCCCTTGTACTGTTTGATTTATAAATTTTCAACCAGGCTGTTGTAAGTGTATTGAGAGCATGAGTGATAAAATCAACACTGATGTCACGTGTCAGAGTTCCGGAGAAATTTCCGAACTGTCCAGAGGTTGGGACTCTGAACATGTTTTTGGAGCTTTATTTGAAATTATACCAAGTTATGTGTCTCTTGTAACAAGTGTATAGCATCTGTCCAGACTCAACTTCCAAGTTAACTCCACAGTTATATTATTAATTGCTTCACAGTGTTGAAGTTACAATATACTACAGTAGCTTGTTGGGTAATTGCCTTTGTCTTGCCTTCCACTTTGTTTTACCTTTCTTGGCATGTTTTGAAACTTTCTTTTAGATATGCTAACATAACCAAAAGCTTTTTTTCCATTCAAAATAATGCAGATTTTGTGGTCAAATTTGAATTTATTTGAGGAACTCTTTCATTGCTATTTCATGAACAGAGAATGAATGTCATTCTGCAGGCAAAACCAGTATCAAATTCAACGGTTCAAATATGCACCCGGACAAATCTTTCTTTTTAGTGGTTGAGTGTAAGACATCAAACTCATCTGCTACGTAGTTGTTCATACATTCTTCTGGTATCTCCTAACCTGATTGTTTCAATGGAGTCGGCTGTCATCCGACTTCTCGAAAACTTGCGCTGCTTGGATCCTGACCTACACCGAGTCCAATTCACTCATCTATAGTCAATGAGCTGATTTTTAATGAATCTGTTCTGTCATGTAATTACCTCCCAGGGCAGAGCCAGAAGATCTGGTTTCCAGAGGTAGGGACGCTACCACGGCGCAAGAACTCTGTACTCACTGAGCTGCACTGACCTTGCTCCAACAGTCCCTCAAATTTAAATTTCTCCCTTTTGTAGTAATGTCTCATCTTCACAATGCTCTTTAATCTTTGTGTTCCTCCAGTTTTGGTTTGTTACACGCCCTGAGTTTGATTTAGCCGCCAGTGATGGCCTTCAGCCATTTAAGCCTTATTCCCTGTGCAATAACGCCCCCGTTTAAAGCATTTTCCACTAATGCGTTTTTATTTTTGAACAGATTTCATGAAGGGAATTTTTTTGAATAGTATTACCCACTTCTAAGCCTGATGGGGCTTATTCTGTTCTTCTTGTATCTTCTAATGAGACGTGTTCCTGACTTTTGCTTGGGCTGTTTGCCTGCAGCTGCGCTGCTTATCCTGGCAGTACTTCCAAGCAAAGATTTTGGTTTGCAGTCTTTCCACGGCCCTGCCATAAACAGCCAGTAAAACTTTGCATGCGCTATGCTTAGCAACAATCCTGAACTCTGGGCTGTTATTGATACCACATCCCCAGTTCACCCCTGACCCTCTTCATGTTGCTGCTAACTATCTGGATTTTGCTAGTGTTGAAAAGGAAGCTTAGACCTGGTAACTGCTGTACCATTTTGCACTCTCCGTTGCCAAGAGACCAAGCAGCATGTGTCTGACAGGAAGAGTATCTGGAGTCAGCCACGTTAAATTATATTGCCAGTGAGATATGTAACAACCCACCCTTATGACAGATCATCTTGGGGGAATTTTTATTTCTCAATTGCTGTGCCATTTTCACCGAACATATTACACATGCTAAACAAAGGGTCAGGCAAGCTTCTCTGAATTTTCTCTAATCTCTTCCTCTTTTGAAACGCTTCATAAACGCTCCTTCTCCTGTCCTAAAATCTCCTTGTATAGCTATGTTTCATGTTTTATTTGATAAGTATCATGGGGTGTTTTACTACATTAAAGGTACTGTAAACATGTCACTTATTACTAGCTTGCATATGCTTGTTATTATAATCTGTTGGTCAATGCAGAATTAATTTTGGAAACTTTTGGAAATAATTTCTTCTACATTCTTTGCTCTGTGTTTTCATTGCACACCAAAGAAGCTGGTTAAATATGGCCCTTCAGACACTGAAAACTGGCAGGACTGGGTTAGAGTTCTGATTTTCACATTGAGTTTAGCGCACTGTGATTGACACTCTAGGATTTTGACATGTGCTGACAGCTAATTTCTTAAAGAAGTGAGGAGCCTCTCAGTCACTTTACTCCTGCAAAAATGCGTGTTTGCTGTTTAAATTTATTTTGAGTACTTACCACTTTAAATTTTTTTTCTACTTGCCATTTAGAAGCAATCCGAAAAAAGGAATGTGTTGGTACAGGCAGACGATCCCATTTCCTTTATGCAGCTGATGGCCAAGAATGAGATGACCTCTAAGGAGGACCAGTTTCAGCTCAGCTTATTGGCTGCGATGGGTAACACACAACGGAAAGAAGCATCTGATCCTTTAACATCCAAGCTCAGCAAGGTACTGTGAAAGTGCATGTCCATTCATGATCGATAAGCAAAAATTTGTGTGAACCTTAACTACAACCTATGCATGATGCCAGATGTTCCCCTGGTGCTGAGACATATTCTGTGAATATGCATTAGTAGTCTTTGCATAAACAGAGGTTGTATCCTGCTAATAGTTTTTTGTTATAGATGTGAGCATTTTTACTAGTTCTTTCTCCTGATCTTTTTATGAACACTTGAAACTGGAACAGATCTGAGTTGAAACGCCTTAGATTGCCATTTAAGGTTAAGCATTGATGTTTGTGTACTGCAACACAGATTTTTGTGTGGCATTCCAACAGACGTTATCCATATAATGGCTTGCTTAATATCGCACAGCCATCTGAAGAAGCTTTGTCTCCTCTACCGAAAAGAGATTGCGCAGTTGATCAAAATATGGATACCTTTATAAAAGCTCTTTGTTTTATCTTGATGGTAGAGGGGTGCCAAAGGTCTCATATTTTCTGATGGATAGAATGTTCACCTAAAATAGTTTCACTTGAGGAGCCATAATTTATAGCTTCAGGCAAACTGACGGTGTTCAGCGGGGAGCAATGTAACCCACCCTTAACGTGTTATCTTCTGAGAACTAATGACGTCTAACTTTGTTTTGGCTTGTCCTTCTATTTATTTTGGGAGGTGATACATTGCTGAAAATATGAGCTGACAACAGTCCAGAGAGGGAAGCCAGGCATCAGGGATGGAATTGGACATGGTTTGTATCTGTTCGCTTCCTAACCAGTCAGATGGATAACACAAGGTCGAAAAAGGAAGTGTAGAGTGAGTGAATTCAATGCCAAATCAAGGTGGTGACTTTTAAGACTAGATTAAGAGAGAGCGATAAAAATGGAAAGAAATGGAATATTAAAACAAGTACATTTTTTAAAATCTCCAATAATTAGAATCTAAAGAGTTGAGAAGCCGGTTTTGTAATAGTTTGTTTTCAGTGCCAGAGGGGGTGACTGATATTATTGAAAGGGTACTTCAGTAGGAAATGACTTGATTGAGCTCGAAGTAGCTAGCCAATTCATGTCTAACACATAGCTTCATGTTGGTCATTGCATTTCAGTGACAAAACAGTATGCTTGATACTTTTTTTCATGAAGTTAACGTTGGAACACCACATCGGGGCAACATTTTTTTTATTGTATATTTAGACTGATGTCTGCCCCTGTTTGATAGCCCTGCAATATTTTTCATAAATAACAATGAGCACAATTAGCCTTGCTATTATTACGGTAGTAAGCTGTAGTCTGTCGTGCATAACCAGACTATATCAGTTTTCAAAAGATTTGAGAATGTTGCTATTTAGTTGGGTAGTTATTGGGACTCAGCAACATCTTTTTATACTACAGGTGTATGAATCACATTGCAAAATGTAAGTTGACCTTTTAATGCCTCAAAATCATCCCAAAACTGTGGGTCAACTTCTATATAGAATTTAGATTGAATTGCTGGTGTAGGAGTAGGTGGTCATCATTTTGAATTGCGAGTAACCTATCCCCAATTATTCAAATTACATTGAGATTTGATTTGCTGAGCAAATTGATTCTACAGGGTCCCTTTAAATTCAAGTTCATTGTCTTCTGCATCTGACATTGTTCAGTCTGTACAATGCTGGAAACTGATAATTTTGGCCTGAAGGTTTTTTGTGTCTGAGTTATCTTAGTTTCTATTGCAACACTAGACATTTTCATTCCATGAAGTGCTACACCAATCATCTGATCTGAAGACTTCTGGACTGATTGTTTGATTTGGCTCACTTAAATTGGTTTTGTTCCTTTATTTGGAGGGCCCATTTCTGTTCATTGTTGCCAATACATGACCTGCTTTGTGAGATCGGGTCTTAAACTCCCATGCATCAACCTGACCCACAACTCAAATTGACTGTTGATCCCATGAGTCAACTTATAAAGGGAATGAAACATACATTTCTGCAGTGAAGAATTAAGGGTTGGTTCCTTATGTGACAAGGCTTGGTCACCATGTTAAATATCGGCCTAAACATGTTTTTTGGTTTTACAAAGTCTGATTTGTTTCATATGTAGTGTTGACTTATGTGCCACGATCTACGGTACCTGATGGAAGTGTGCAATATTTCCAAAGTAGATGATGGTAAACAAAGATTAGGAAATAATATTTCATTCTTTGTACATGCAATCCTATTTTACGCAAGTCTGATCACGTTTTTACTTTGATCTTAATATACACCACATAACCACTTCGCACCAAAAGTTCTATTTTAGCAAGGTTTATTGTTGGCTCCCTTCTGGAAAGGAACATGAGATTAATTATATTATCCTCACTTTCAGGTCACACAGCTCACTGGTTTCTCTGATCCAGTGTATGCCGAAGCCTACGTACATGTTAATCAATATGATATTGTACTTGACGTACTTGTGGTCAATCAAACCAGTGACACACTTCAGAACTGCACTCTGGAATTAGCCACGTTAGGTATGTTTTCGTTGTCAAGTCAAAAATTCTGGGCACAATTTTTCAGGGATGGTCAGATTTTTCACCCTTTCACCCAAAGAATCCATGGCGAATGCATCATTGTCAGTGACAGCAGACCCATAGCTCTATAATGCAGTGTAAACTTTTAATTGGCTGGAGACAAGACTTCCAGTTCTTACTCGGGATGAAGTCCTGCCTCAGTGAGTCAGATTGGCTGGTACCTTAGCCCACAGGAGCAAGTAATACAGGACTCTTGAGGTGGGGATGGGAGGGTCAAACTGGAAGGAAGAATCCAGGAGGCTGGATTGCTTAATGTGGAAAGCAAATATGGGACCCCACTCCCTTCCCAAACAGGGTAATCTCTTGGATTTTCTTTTTGTTGCCACTTTTGGCATACTGAGCTCCTTGTGGCTGGAAAATTGTGGCTGTGTGGAAGTGGCCCATAAACTATCTTCTTTTTCTGTGCCAGTGGGAACGATACAAACATGGCTTCTACCTACTTTTTTTTTCCTTTTGAGAATGGTGGAGAGGAAGGAGGGTGAGAATTGTAATGCACCTTCCATAGTATCCATAGAATCCCTACAGGTGTGGAAACAAGCCATTTGGCTGACGAGCATCCCACCCAGACCCATCCCCTTACCATATCTTTCTAACCCTGTATTTCCCATGGCTAATGCACTTAACCTACACATCCCTGAACACTATGGGTAACATAGCATGGCTAATCCACCTAACTTGCACATCTTTGGACTGTGTGAGAAACCAGACCACCCAGCAGAAACCCATGCAGACATGGAAAGAATATGCAAACTCCACACAGACAGTTGCCCAAAGGTGGAATTGAACCAGGGTCCTTGGCGCTTTGAGACAGCAGTGTTAACCACTGAGCCACCATGCTGACCCAATCTTATTTAAATTTGTTTTCTCACCCTCCTAAATCATTGGGTGAATGTACTAAGCATGCTGTGAATGTGGAGCATCTCAAATTAAGATCTTGGTGTTTGGTTACATTAACAGGCATGTAAGTGAGAGATTCGTAACTAAAACTAGGTTGCTTTTAGAACAACAGGAATAACAGGAAAAGGTAGGTTTCCTGCATTGCCTAAGAGGCCAAGAAGGAGAGCTTGAGGCAATGCTAGAACTGGAGTGCACATGTCTTCAAGGAAAATATAAGATACTGCTTTAAAAGAGGGAAGAATATCACTAAAGCTATAATACTTACAATTTGAATATTGAGCAAAGACAGGACAAGTTCCTGATTATTTTTTAAATTTGCCTTTTCTATGTCCTTAGATTGTCCTAAAATGTTTTACAACCAACTACCTTTCTATGGTGTCATACAGTCTTTTACATTGTATCAATAAATGTTTGCCATCTGAAAGAAAGCAGCTACCAAAATGCAGAAATTCCTTGAAATGCACTGAAATATCAATCTACATTCTGTATGGGAGGGTTCAAATGGGCTTTAAAGTTTCAGTCTTTTGAGTCAAAGTATTAAGTGTTGTACTGAAAGCCATCATAAACAAATTTTATATTCTATTTTGAGCATGTTAATCATTTTATTAGGTTACTCTTTAATAAAGAAATGAGATCAGCAGGTGAATTGTGTTTGCTTTGTTTTTAATAGGTGATCTAAAACTGGTTGAGAAACCTTCACCTCTAACCTTGGCTCCACATGATTTTGCTAACATTAAGGCCAATGTGAAAGTAGCGTCAACAGAAAATGGCATTATTTTTGGTAATATAGGTGAGTAGGAATTTCATATTTAGCTAAAAACAATTATTTGTAGTATTGCCAAAGATTTACTGTTCTTACAGTGGTTGCTGCTTACCTTATTAAGGAAATATTTGGTGCATTTTATTGAACTAGCAACATGTCTTTTCTTTCAGCAATTGAAAAGAACAGTGTTATTCAAAATATAAACCAATGTGTCTTAATGTTCTCTGCAATGGGGAAGTGAAATTTGAACTTTGTTTTTGTTTGAACTTATGAAATGAATGTTTCCATTGGAAAATTAACTGACTGTTGTATCTCCTATCTGGGCTTGCAGTGTATGACATATCCGGGGCTGCCAGTGATCGAAACTGTGTGGTGCTGAGTGACATTCACATTGATATCATGGACTATATACAGCCTGCCGTGTGCACTGATGCAGAATTTCGTCAGATGTGGGCTGAGTTTGAGTGGGAGAACAAGGTAGAGAAATAACCTACCAAAATAATGTTTCTCTTCTTATAGACTAACATAAATTTTTGTAAATGAATGGTTAGCTTATGTTAACCTGTTCTATTTTTCTGTTAAAGGTTACAGTTAACACAAATATTACTGACCTAAATGAATACTTGCAGCACATTCTTAAATGTACCAACATGAAGTGTTTGACTCCAGAGAAGGTGTGTACTGCTTTGATATTGAAGTTTTAATGGCCATTAGTGCATGTTTTTATGAAAAAGCCTGAGCACTTCATTGTTTGTTTTTGTGCATTGTCGATTTCTTCCACAAGTCCGCTCTCTGTACTTGATCTTAGTTGGTCTTTGCAGCCCTGATTCTTATCCCAATGCAATTGATAGCTATGTTTTTAAAAAAAAAAAAAAAAAAAAAATTTTTTTGAATACATTTGTCTTGTAAATTTCTGCGTATATAGAATTCCAGAAGGTGCTTAAAAAGCACCACAATACACATCTTAACAAATACGAAGTTCATGTGTTTGTAGTGGCATTGACGCCCATTCTAAAAAATTGTCTAAGAGAAAAAGAGCTAAGTGTAATACTTCTCTTCAGTCTGAAAGAATTATATGGTGTGTCCTCCAGGACCATTGCTCCATTTTTAATGCTGAATGATAAACTGGACTTGGGGTATATTTTCCAAGTTTGGAGGTGTCAACAAGCATGGTTATGTACTAAACCACAAGGCTGAAGCCAATTTTAAGAGGGCATGGACAGATGACTGAAATGAGCAGATGCACGCAGATGAAACTGAATGCAGTGGAATTTGGAATGATACATTTTGAAGAGAAGATGGGTAATATAAAGTAAATAGTAAACAGTAAAGTGCATACAAGACCAAGAACTGTGGATTCACAAACACAGATCTTTGACTGGATAAGTTCAAAAAGCTGTTTAAAAAAATGTGGAGGACATTTGACTTTATAAGTACAGGCAGAGTATACAAAAGCTATGTTCTCGTTCTTTTTAATAGTTGGTGGTTAAAGGTCAATTCTTACGTTTTAAGAAGGATGTCAAAGCTTTGGAGAAGGTGGAGAGGAGATTTGCAAGAGTGGAACGAGGAGCAAGGGACTTGTTTTATGTAACAAGACTTGAGAAACTGTGGTTGCTGTCCTTAGGGCAGGAAAGTTTGAAGGCAGATTGAATAGCCTTGTGTACAGTTGAGGGGTTTTGATCGTGTACATCAGTAGAAACTGATAACTAGCGGAAGGGTTTGTAACCCAAAACACAGGCACAGGTAATTGGCAAACAAGTATTGGTTATCCTTGTAATTAACGCCCAACTTTTGATTTCTGTTGATCACTTGAATCTTCACAACACCCAAGTAACATCTTCTCATTGTACGTCAAAAAATATAAATTGTTTTTAAAAAAAGTCATTTTTGAAAGATTAAGTATTTCTGTTTAAGGTTGTCCTGAATATTAATTGTAACATTGAATTTATCCCTTGATTTTAAGAAAGTGGGCTCAAACCAGAGTACCTCAAATTTTCATGTATTGTTGTGAAACATGCAAATATGTTTTTTTAGTAGAAAAATATTTATTCCTGAATTCTAGGACTACTATTTCTATTTAGAATATGTGCTTGCAGGCTGTTGTACAACAGCCTTTCAGGAAGAGAAAAGCACAATGCAGATGCTCCACAACAAATGGTGTTAAAGTAATCGACAATAAAGCAAAAGTCTAAATAAACTCAGTGCACAACATGCTCACCAAATGCAGAGGAGGAAACAACAAAGGCAGTGTATGTGAATTCCGTTTGGACAACAGTAGACCATAGGGCGAAGAAAATTCATAATTGAACTTGACAGCGATTAGGCTGCAGGGAACGTTGAATACAGTGATAGTGGGAACTGCAGATGCTGGAGATCTGAGATAACAAGTTATAGAGCTGGATGAACACAGCAGGCCAAGTAACATCAAAGGAGCAGGAACGCTGACGTTTTGGGTCTGGACCCTTCTTCAGAAAAATTGTCATTGGTTGACAAAATTGTCATTTTTCTGAAGAAGGGTCCACACCCTAAACGTCAGCTTTCCTACTTCTCTGATGCTGCTTGGCCTGCTGTGTTCATCCAGCTCTACACCTTGTTATCGTGAATACAGTGTTCATCTTGGTAACTGTATCACAGGATGATACTCGCACTGTAGAGTTGGTGCAGGTCCTAAGGTAATACTGAATGTAAAAGGATTAAATTATGAGTAAAATCAGAAGACATTTGACATGGTTCTGTTAGTGGCAAATCAAAACATATGATCATAAGGACAGGAAATCTTGCACTGTATAATGCAACATATTCTGCTGAAATCTCACTGTAAAAGTTTTTGACTATATGGCAAATTGCTCTGTCTCTTTTCTAAGTTTAGGGTCGTTTAAAGTTTAGGGTCATTTAAAGGTTAGGGCCAATAAGAACCTGAGCTATGTTGTGGAGAGTTCAGTTGGCCTGGTTCTGATATCAACCACGCTCTTAAGTTGCACTCTATAATATGATATTTTGTGGTGTTGCTGTGTTTTTTTTTTAAAAAATAACTCGCAAGTCATTTTCACTTGGTATTGCATGTGTAATAATCCGTTCAAGCAGAACCAGCTGAAGGGTTGGCTTGTTTTGGTTACTTTGGGGTTTGCAAGAACTGTACTGGGGATTTTGACTATTTGATTGGCTGAAGAAGATGTGGAAAGTATGGATAGATATGTCAAGGGGATGAGAAGAGAGACTTCAGTTAGATAGTAAAACAAAAAACTCCCTTTGTGCAGTAGATACGTTATTCAGCTATAGGTGAGTTTTTTTGTCACTTTTTTACACAACAGAACAAAGTAGAATCATTGTTGACTGGTGAGATGCGGCAGAGATCCATCCTCTGTTTAAGGTTAGTTAACAAAGTCTGGACAATCCAAATCAACACCAATTTTATATTTAACTGTAGTTCTTGAGCATGGTTGGCGTAAAGGGACTATGCTGAAACATGCAGTCTATATAAATCTCTGAGCTAGGATCCTAAGAGCATGTCATTGTAAAGAAACCAAATAATTAAATATATTTTAGATGATCCTTCCTTGCTGTGCACTGCCACCCAATGGAATTGTTACAAAGCTGCAGGGTATCAGATGGTGCGATTAACAGCAAGAATAAGAATGCACCGGTTTGAGTTTGAGGTAGCGTTACATGACAGACCTTTTATATTAATGAATCGTGGTGTAATTTAGAGGCAGAACAATAGCTAAATAAGCCATGTCACTGCAGGATTTATTGTTATGTTTTGGAGATTGAATTTCATGGCTCATCAGTTTTCTCTGAAAATCATGATTCATATGCAATCCTTGTTATGTTCGATTTCTTTTTTTCTTGTATCTGGAATAGACAAAAATGGTGAGTAAATACAGTACATAGGTGGGTGTAGATATTTGGTGGCAGTGGTAGGGGTTGCATGTAAGATCTTGGGCATTATTAAGCTTCAGATAACAGGGCTGGCACTGCTCGGGAAAAGGAGCTAATGTAACAGGATCTAGCAACAGAATGGGGAAGCTTATTATGAATCTCATAATAATGTGAGAGAGGTTCCTGCTCCTGGGAACAGTGATTTCGATGTTCTGGTATGGCACAAATTTCAGGCTAAGATTCAGGCTCCTGTTTGAGTGGCATTTGTCACATGTTGGGAAAAGAAGAGTGGAAGTATAGAATGCGTTGAGTAGGTAACTACGAGCAGTAAGTGTATTTGGGGGCCTGAACCAGCAATTGTTCCTTCCCCTGTCCCTTTTAGCAGGTTTTATCAAGGTAAGCAGAGACTAACTTTGCAAAATAACAATTGTAGGTATCAAGGGTGTACAGCCAGATTGATTTGCTCAGCTGTGCTGCTTCACTGCAGTTTATAAAATCTTAGATATGTACAGACACGTTGAAAGCACTTCAGAGAGAACAAGTTCGGAGAAAAATTGAGCAGTTCAGAATAATAGCATTGCTCAACTCAGGATTGCAAATTGGCAACTGAAAGTCCAACTGAGTCACGTTTGGACAAATAACCAACAGAAGTAGGTACTTTTAAAATTATTGTGACATGAAGCATATTATGCATTTTGTGAATCAAAAAACTTGTAAATTATTACAGAGATAGGTCATTGAAATCTGAGATAACATGATGAGTCAAGGAAGACCTCTGCTAACAAAACCAAGACTTAAATATTGGTTACAATTAGGATGTAAAGCAATGCATTATTTCTGTGTGATGTCTAGATTATTTCTTTGCTTTTATGTATGTAAGGGGCAATCCCTTTCTGGTTAGAGTAAAATCTGCAATGAAAATTTACTTTGAGGCTTTATTGAGGATGATGAAGTGGTTCTTCATGTGCAAACCTCAAACTTCAGCTTGTTACTACAAAATTGCACAAGAGTGAATTGCAATTTTTCACAAGAATTTCTCAAAATAAACATTTTTTTTTAAAATGGGAAACCTTACAAAAAGTGTTTGTAAATTCATTTTGACTAAATTTATCATCTCAGTTTTACTTCGCTGTTTAAACAAATTTCAGAAAATTATTTTTGATTTTCTGTTTCTTGTACATTTGCTGAGACCACAGCATGTTTGTGCTTCACATGATTGATTTATTCAGGGAGTTTTCCAGTATAAATTTGTTTCTGGAAAGAATGTTGATAGCAATGAAATAAATCAATTAGAAAACAGCTTGGATTGTGTACAACTTGACAACCTAATGTGAATGTTTTTATATTTTAGGCTCTTTCTGGTTATTGTGGTTTTATGGCTGCCAATCTTTATGCTCGGTCCATTTTCGGAGAAGATGCACTTGCAAATGTCAGCATAGAGAAACCGGTTCATCTTGGACCCGATGCCCCTGTGACTGGTCACATACGCATTCGGGCAAAGAGTCAGGTTAGTTATTAACATATATACTAGAATAACTGACAATTAAATGTCATCTAGTTATATCAGACTATGCTTGTTACTGTCAGCACAAAATCTTAAACTGCAAAATGAGACTTCGATTACTTTAGCATCTAGCAAATGTTCTGTATTTCATCACGTCTTCACCATGTTTCTATTATCTTACAGGGAATGGCTCTCAGTTTGGGTGACAAGATCAACCTGTCCCAGAAGAAAGTAAAAGCATAGTGGCTTTTTCAGACATCCATATTGGCTTAAAGTTTTATGTTAGTTTAATCCAACAATATCCTCTTGTTTATCTATAAACAAAGATCATAGATGTTGAGTATTTTGAAGAGAACTTGTAATTTTGTTGAACTATCCACGAAATTAAGCTTCTATTACACATTTCAAAAGATGGTAGAGTTCTTTCCTTCTGTCTCCTTTGTCTTGCTCCAGAGGTTCTTTGTTTTACACTAAAGTTTATCAATTATAATAAAGATACAAAATTCTGCAAGTGTTCTGTGTTCATCTGTTTGAGTATGGGGATTATGTGAAGCTTGCGTATATAGAATTATGAACTAGTTTAAGATTATTTCTTTTGAATAGGACCATATGGTTACCAAAACTGCTGTTAAAAGAAAGGGATTACTTATGGAAACTCGCGTCTTGTTATTAGATAGGAAAATGCAACTTAGTCAAGAAGAGACAAAATGATGTCGGGATGTCAGGAGAAACACATGCAATAAGGGAATATCTTTCATTATGTATATAGATTGGGCAACTCAAATAAGCAACCAAACTGTAGAGGAGAACTTCCTGGAGTGTACATGGGTTGATTTTCTGCACCAGTGCATTGAAGAACCAACTAGTGAACAGGCCATCTTAGACTGGATATTGTGTAATGAGAATGTAGTTTTGTCATGTCGCTTAGGGTTGAATGACTGAATGTGCTAAGTTCCTCATCAACCTTGTAGTTGATTCTGAGACTTGGGTCCTGAATCTAAATAGAGGAATTTGCAATGGTATGAGGCATGAGTTGGCTGTGACAGATTGGGGAACATTACTTAAAGGAGTGACAATGGAAAGGCAATAGTAAACGTTCAAAGAGCACATGGATGAACTGCAACAATTGTTCATTCCCTCCCCCCTCCCCCCCCCCCCCAGACAACACCAAGATAGGTAAGAAAGTATATAGTGAAGAAGGCATCAGGAGATTACAAACTGATATCGATAGGTTGAGTGGGCAAAAATCTGGCAGAGGAAGTGTATAGTGAGAACATACAAAATTGTTTTCTTTGATAGAAGAATGAAAAAGCAGAATATTATATTTAAAAACTTGTAGAAATCACAGGTTTAAAGGGATTGAGGTGATCTTGTCCCTGAGTCACAAAAGAGAAGGATAGGACTGGCTACTCAATGTTCCAGGGATTCATTATTTTAGCTGAGCTAGAGATGAAGGTAAAAGTGATGGAGGAGTTGCATCTGTACTCGGAGAGAACATACTGGAGGGTTCATCCACTGAGGCAGTACAGGTGGAGCTCAAAAATAAGGTGGGTGCAGTTACTGCTCGGATTATACTCCGAGAATCCCCACAGTGTGGAAACAGGCTCTTCAGTCCAACGAGTCCACGCTGACTCTCAGAGCATCCCACCCAGACCCATTCCTCCTGTAACCCACCTGATCATCACATCCCTGAATACTACGGGCAACTTAGCATGGCCCATCCACCTTGCCTGCACATCTTTGGACTGAGGGAGGAAACCGGAGCACCCAGAGGAAACCCACGCAGACATGGGGAGAATGTGCAAACTTCACACAGACAAGTTGTCCAAGGGTGGAATCAAACCCAGGTTCCTGGTGCTGTGATGCAGCAGTGCTAACCACTGAGCCACCATGCTGCACTATAGGTACCCCAACAGCCTCCAAGAGATTAAGGAACGAATATGTGGACAGATTATGGAAAGATGCATTAAGAACAGAATTGTCAGACTGAGTGACTTTAACTTCCCCAATATTGACTGGGACTCCCTTAGAGCAAGAGACTTAGTGCAGAATTTGTTAGGTGCATCCAAGGGGATTTCATGAAAGTCCAACTAGAGGAGGGGCCATTGGACTTTGTATTGGCTAATGAGCCTGGCCTTGTTGTGTGAGAGCATTTTGGAAACTGTAATCACAACCCCTTAAATTTTAAGATGGCTATGAACAAGGATAAATCAGGACCTTGGGGGAAGGCAAATTACATCAGTATCAGGAACTAGGGAGTGTTAATTGAGAGAAGCTGTTATCAAGGAAGTACACATTTGACATGCAAGAATTGTTTAAAGACCTGCTGATGAGAGCTCAAGTCTGGCATGTTCCAGTAAGATGGAAGGACAGGATGGCAAGGTAAGGGACTCTTGGGTAACGAGGGAGGTTGGGAATTTAGTCAAAAGGAGAAAAGAAACACATGTAAGCTTTAGGAAGCTAAAATCAGATAGAGTCTGTGAGGAATATAAGAAAAGCTGGAAAGTACTCGAGCAGGGAATTAGGAGAGCAAGAAGGGGCCGTGAAATGACTTTGGCAGTGAGGGTTAAAAAGAACCCAGGGCATTCCATAGGTACATTAAAAACAAGAGGATAACTAGGGAGAAGGTAGGACCACTCAAGGATAAAGGAGGGAATTTGTGCTTGGAGGCAGAGGATGTGGGTGAGATCCTAAATGAGTACTTTGCATTGGTATTCACCCAGAAGAAGGATTTGCAGGATAGTGAGATTTATGTGGAACGTGCTAATATGCTAGGGCATTTTGAGATCAAGAAAGGTGTTGGATCTCTTGAAGAGCATTCATGTGGATAAGCCCCCAGGGCCTGATGATATCTACTCCAGGTTACTGATAGAAGCAAGAGAGGAGATTGCTGGGGCCGTGATCAAAATCTTTCAATCCTCGTTAGCCACTGGAGAGAACTGGTGAGTAACTAATGTTCTTCTGTTCAAGAAGGGAAATAGGGATAATCCAGGACCCTGGACCAGTGAGTGTCACATTGGTGGTTGGGAATCCGTTGGAGAGAATTCTTAGGGACAAGATTTATGCACGTTTGGAAAAGCATGGCCTAATTTGGGACAGTCAGAATGGCTTTGTGTAGGGCAGTTCATGTCTTACTAACTTGACTGAATTTTTGAGGAGATGATGAAGGTGATTGATAAGGTAGAGCAGTGAATGTTGTTTACATGGATTTTAGTAAGGCTTTCGACAAGGTCTGTCATGGTAGGTTCATCCAGAAGATTAAGATGCATGAGATCCATGGGGACTTGGCCACGTGGATTCAAAATTGGCCTGCCCATTGAAGACAGAGGGTAGTGATGGAAGGGTGTTTTTCAGGCTGAAGGTCCATGACTAGTGGAGTTCTGTAGGGATCCGTACTTGGACCGCTGCTATTTGTGATATATATAAACGACAGATGAAAATGTAGACAGGTGGGTTAGTAAGTTTGTAGACGATACAAAGATCAGTGGAGTTGTGGATATTGTAGAAGGTTGTCAAAGGATACAGAACCGTTGCAGATATGGACAGAGAAATGGCAAATGGAGTTTAATCTGGGTAAGTGTGAGGTCCTGCAGTTTGCGAGATCAAATGTTCAGGAAAAGTACACAGTTAATGGCAGGACCCTGAACAGCATTAATGCACAGAAGGATCTTTGGGTTCAAGTCCACAAATGCCTGAAAGTGGCCACACAAGTCGATAGAGTGGTAAAGAAGATATATGGCATGCTTGCCTTTACCGGTTGGGGAACTGTGTTCAAGAGTCAAGATGTCATGTTGCGGCTTTATAAAGCTGTGCTTAGGTCACATTTTGGGTATTGCATTAATTTCTGGTCGGCACATTACAGGAAGAACGTGGAGGCTTTGGAGGGGGTGCAGAAGAGGTTTACCAGGATGCTGCCTGGATTGGAGGGTATGAAGTATAAGGAAGGGCTAGAAAACCTCACATTGTTTTCTCTTGAGCGGTCGGGGTTGGGGGGAAACTTGATAGAAGTCTAAGATTTGGAGATGCATTGATAGGGTTGACTGTCAGAATCCTTTTCGCAGAGTGAGGGGCAAGTTCTTTTACACAGAGAGTGGTAGGAGTCTGGAATGCACTGCCTTGGGTGTGGTTGAGTCAGATACAATAAGGGCGTTTAACAGACTTTTAGATAGGCACATGAACAAGCAAGAAATGGAGGGATATGGACCAAGAGCAGGCAGAAGGAATAGTTTAATTTGGAAATAGTAGGAACTGCCAATACTGGAGACATTTTGGGTCCGGACCCTTCTTCAGAAAAATTTTCATTTTTCTGAAGAAGGGTTCAGACCCGAAATGTCAGCTTTCCTGCTCCTCTGATGCTGCTTGGCCTGCTGTGTTCATCCAGCTGTACACCTTGTTATCTCAGTTTAATTTGGCATCATGTTCAGCACAACATCACGGGCTGAAGGCCTGTTCCTGCGCTGTTCTGTTCTATGTTAGTGTGCAGGTACAGCATGTTATCATAAAGCCTAATTGTATGTTGTCCCCTAATACGAGAAGAATTGAATGTAAAAGTAAGGATGTTTTGCTTCAGTTACACAGGGCATTAGTGAGATCACATCTTGAATGCTGTGTGAAGTTTTGGACCCCTTATTTAAATAAAGATGTCAGTGTATTGAAGGAGGTTTACGAGAGTGATACTGAAAATGAGTAGATTGTCTTTCAAGGATTGTTTAACAGCTGAGCTTGTTTCCACCATAGTTTAGAAGATTGAGGGGTGACTTTATTGAAGTGTATAAGATCCTGAATGGCCTTGAAAAGGTGAACCAGTTAGGACAGAGATGAGTTTATTTTCTCAGAGGGAGATGCAGCTCTGGAATACTCTGCCTCAGAGGTGGTGGAAGTGGGGTCATTGAATATTTTTAAGACATAGGTGGATAGATTCTTGTTAGGCAGGGGAACTAGCAGTGATCTGAGGTAGATGAAAATGTGAAATTTGAGCTACAAACAGATCAGCCATCATCTTATTTAATGGTGGGACAGATTCAAGAAGATAAGTGATCTACCTCTGCTCCTGTTTCATTGTTGTATGTTTGTCTGGGCCTTGCACTGCCTGAATTGAAATAAGTAGAATCTTCTCCATTCAACACCACAATGGGTAATGCTCAGCAATTTAAGCAGTCAGTATAAATTGCAATGTTATATAATTATCTATTGTTTCTTGGCATACCTGCTATATATATATATGTAAGCACACAGTGGTAAGACAGTTTTTTGGCCACTATTGGAGAGGAACATCATGTTTTAGTGTCTCCATATGGATACCAAGGATAGTGCTTTGTGTCTAGAAGCTGAGCAGTGACCTAGCTAAGAGGATTGTCAACCCTTTCAGAAAACCCATCTAATTCAATCAGAACATAAACTTGGCCTGTACTTTGTGTACCCTTACTGATTTTATTGTAGACTTGCTTAGCTAATGCTGGGATATTACAAAGTTTACATCATAAGCTGTTGTTGCATTTATAATTGTTTAATTCTTCTGATTTCCATTTATATTCCACTTACCTTGATTACAATGACCAAGACACAGCCTTGCTACAGTATTCATCTTATAATTCACAGGCTGTTAAACAAAGTACTATTTTTAATAGATTTCTGTTTCTTAGACTGGTATCTTTGACAATTCAAACATAAATTAAATTAAATTTAATGTTGTTCTATACTAATGTTGATTTGATCTGGTTTGGCCAAACAATAATTCTTGTCTGAGGTTAAGTGGGAGTTTGATCTGAGTCAGTTTGGGCCATATGTTTGAATCTAGGTATCTGTTGTATATACCTGAGTGAAAGAGAATAGGAAAGATTAATTTGGTTTCTTCCATTCACATATATGTTGGAATTTTTCAGTTCAGTGCTGTGCTTTTCAAACGTTGGAGTATTCTGCAAGACTTAACATCAATCTTTCCTGCTTGATATTGACTGGACAAGGCTGAAAATATCCGTAAATCTATTCACCATAAAAACATTGTCCATCATAAAGGCATGAACATCAAAAATGTTTTTTTTTTGTTTTTTGATGCTTTATGACATTTCATTACATTAGAGGTGATGCATAAATGCAGGTTTGTTGTTTGTTGTTGAAGAGTATTCAAGCAATCTAACTGATTTATTGTCTCCTTAGTTCTGAAGTGTTGAAGCCAACTGTGGGTGTAACCAAATTGGTGCATGTAGGTAATGCAGTGTACTGTGATAAAATATAGGAAGATGTTAATAAATTTGCAAAATAAGCACCTAATTGGCAAATTAATTTCAATATAATTAAGTACAAAATGATATCATTTGGTCAGAAGAATAAAATTTCCTGGAAAGTAAGTGCCTAAAAATAGGTTAGAGCAGCAGAAAGATCCTAGGGTACAGATGCACAAGCCACTTATTGTAGTCACATAGACTAATAAGGCCATAAATAAACTAAGAATTTTGTTTATTTCCAGAGGGATAGAAATGGATAACAGGGAAGTTGTATTAAAATTCTTTATAACTTTGGTTAAATATTAGATTGCTGTGTACAACTGATCTCCATATTGCAAAAGGAATATTATCACTGGAGTGAGTCTCTGTCAGGTTGAGACTGAGAGTGTGTATATGAGCAAGAATATGTGTGTGATTGTGTGCATGAATTTGTGTAAAAGAATGAATGCAGTTGAGTGTGTGATGGCTGTGACTGTCAGTCTGTGTGTAAGAGTATGAATGAGTGAGTGTGAGAGAATATATGAATGTGTGTGAGAGAGTGTGTGGATGTGTGTGCATTTGTGTGAGTGAGATTGACATGAGCCACAGAGTTTGTGTATATGGTGTGGATGCGTTCGAGTGTACGAGTAGCTGTGTGAGATTTTGTGTATATTTGAGTGCACATATTTGTGTGAGCACATCTAAGAATTCGGCCCCAACTTTTGCCACAATAGAAAACACCGTCATTGCACCACAAATAATCAGAAAACCTCTGTCTCTCATTTTCGTGGGGATGGGATTGGGCGTAGGCTGTAGTATGTGCATCTATGGTTTCCGGAGTCAGCTGACTAGCTGAATGATAAACTCCGTCCACTGAAATTAGATTTCAGAGTCCCTGGTGTCTGGAACTTAGAGTGTATGGTTTAGACCAAGTAAGGAGTAGGCCTGCTCTCAGTGCATTTCTTTTGGAGAGCTGAGGTTTCTCTGGATAAAGTCACAGGACACATTGGGGATGGGGTCATGGATCATTTGGGATGGTTTGCTCTTTAGGTCTGTTAACTGTGGAGAACATTATGCATAAGAGGTGGATAAAGGTGAGTGTGCATTTCAGTGAGCTCAGACGATGTGGAGGATAACCTAAACCACAAGACAACCTGCTTCAGGCTCTCACTTTTGTTTGAATCCTGCTGAGTCTAACTTGGTGTGTGCCTCCCTAAACGTGAACGCAAGTTAATGTTAGATCAATTCTGCCCCATCCTGGTGATCAGGACCCACAGCCTAGTCCGACTCCCTCAAGCTCTGTTTCCTCAGTGAAAAGGCAAAAGTTTGTTTTATTAGTTAGTTCTGCTCCTTACCATTTTTTAATGGCCATTTTTATTCATTACTCAATTTTAAATGACCAATTATTGTTTTGACTTTTTTTTGCACAGTAAGTTGTTTCTACTTTTTTATTTCAAACCTTGACTTTTCTTTTGAAATTCCTGTTTAATGTTGTGCCAAGCCTTATCTTTGCAAAATTCGTTCTTCAGTCCCGTGAGTGAGAAAACTTTAAATACGGCTTCTCACCTGCAAAGATTGAACAAACCCTGATTCGAGGGAAAGCTCCAGGGGAGAAGGAAATGGAAGAATGTATTGATGGATTTAGATGATTAACAGAGAAGGTTATTGTAGAGCTTGGACACTAACATGGGCATTTTTTTAAAAACCCTGACAGTATGGAACAGGCCCTTGGGCCCAACAAGTCCACACCGACCCTCGGAGCATCCCACCCATAACCATCCCTCCTATAACCCAACTAATCTACACATCCTTGAACACTATGGGCAATTTAACATGGCCAATCCACCTAACCCGCACATCTTTGGACTGTGGGAGGAAACCCACGCAGACACGAGGAGAATGTGCAAACTCCACACAGTCACCTAAGGGTGGAATCGAATCCAGGTTCCTAGTGCTGTGAGGCTAACCACTGTGTCACCATGCCGAATTATTGGAGCTGAATACCTGCTAAGTGCTGTAAATACTGTGTGGCATTGTGTATTACCTTAGCCCTGCCCTAATTTTGGATAATAATAATGGACGAGGCTCTAAAAAGACCATGATTTAGTGTAATTCATTGTAATTTTAATAATGTGGATATATCGGGTTTTGTTTTTGTTCTCTAGTGCTACATTAATTAGATTTCTCCTGTTATAACTGTGTCATTTTAAAAATAGTAACTGAACAGATTTAACATTTTACTAGCCACTGAAGAAAATCTCATCTTCCTTCTTGCATCTTTGCCACCTTCTACTTGTTTACTGAGCATATCATTGTTATCTACTTTGAGGAATTCAAAGCCTGCACTACGCAAAATCAAGCCTCAATTCAACTTCAGATGTTAAGTCTCTTACAAGAATGTAGTAGACCATATAAGGAGGCTTTTTCAATGAATGAGGCAGGAAATGCGAAAGGAAAATGTTTTGAATGATGAAGCACTTCATTCACATTTCTATGACATTTCATCGTATTTCTCAGTCAAAATATAGTTTTTCTCCAGTATTGTAAGAAAGAAGATCACACGTAGAATGAGCATACAAATTACTAACAATTGGAATTGTAGGTGATGAAATTGGATAACTCCTGAAAATGGGTGAAAGAATCCCAATGGATGATTAACCTACATCTGTTAGTTAAAATGCAGGCAGGATGCCAACTTCGTACTGATTGTGTGTTACCATCATTTCATTGTACAGCCAGCACTTCCTGAGTTGTTCATTGACTGCGTACATTAACAGAGAATACAGTTATTGTAGTGACTGAATTATCTCATTATCTGAATTATCTGGAGGAGCTGAGAACATTGGCAATAATGTGCTGTACACAAGCATCAATGGCTGACTGTGGGAGAGAGTGGCACTGAGGTTTTTGGGTGTGACACTACAGATAAGAGTTGAAGAGGTGGACTGAAACTTTTACAAGGATGAGGATGTGGAATTGGTGCAGTGGTGGGCAGTTTCCAAAATTTTGATTTCTTTTTACTTCAAAAGTAATTTCAAGAAATAATCCAGCAACTAACATACAAATAGTTATCTCTTTACGTGATTGATACAGGAGAAGAGAGTGTGGGTGTGGGGGAATTTTTTTTTCCTTAATTAATTCATGGGATGAGGGTGTCACTGACCAGACAGCATTTATTGCCCATCCCTCAGTTCAGAGTCAACCACATTGCTAATGGGTCTGGAGTCACATGTAGGCCAGACCAGGTAAAGATGGCAGTTTCCTTCCCTAAAGGACACTGGTGAACCAGATGGTGTTTTTTCCCAACAATTGACAATGGGTTCATGGTCATTATTAGATTCTTAATTCCAAATACTTTATTGAATTCAAATTCCACAATCTAATAGGATTCGAACCTGGATTCCCACAATGTTATCCGGGTCTCTGGATTAACAGTCCAGTGATAATACCCCTAGGCCATCATGATCCCTGCGAATAGGGGATCCTTCATTCCATTGAATAGGAGCTAATCACCTTGCTGTCAGTCTTGGGCTTTTTGGACCAGTTATGAAATTTTTATTTTCCTGGATGACACAAAGGAAGCGTTTGAGTCTGACGGAAGTGGGTGGGAAAGGCACTAGTGGTGATGGAAGGCAGGAGAGGTGGTGAGATGTCCTCAGTGAGTTAGTAGAAAGTGCAGCAGGCTGAAGGGTGAGTAGTTTGGAAGAATGAGGTGGGTGAGAGACATTAGGTGAATTTGTTCGAAAAGTCTTTGTAGGAGTTGTGTTCAAATGGAGAGTGAGTCAGTAGTGATGACCTTGTGAGTATGACGTAGCAGAGTGAAAATGGTGGGACTTACCCTAGCAGGGTGCAGAATGTCATTAACTTTCTCTCGGCACTGCTGAGCATTTCCTTTCACCTGGGACACCACACTGACATGGGTGCCATGTCAGACCAGGCTAGCTGCACTTGGTGGTATGGTCTCCTTTGGTAATCTGGAGGAAAGACTCCTGCCCTTCTGATGACCACTCTGTCCACCAACATGTCCAGGTTCCTGTTAGTGAAATGGAGTGCCTGCTTTGCTTTCTGCACCACACTTTGAGTTCGAAAGGTACAAGACCACGGTGTAAAGGCCAGTCGTTGTTTGCAGCATCTGAGTTGGAATGCAGGTCCCACTGGATCAAACCAATATCAATACCTCATTTGAAAGAGGTTTGTGGATTTGTTTCACTATCGGTCAAGTGGGAGAACAGACAGCTTTGTCTTTTAGGCTGAGGGTTTCATGAAGGGGTCATCAGCCATGTTTAGAGGGGGTAGCCCTTGAATTCTAGCAGCCATCTCCATATGGCATGAAGACCTTGGAAGGAGGCAAGAACTTGTTAGTTCTCCTGGAATACCTGACACACATTTCCAAAATCTGGAGTGAATGGTCCTAGACGAATAGGACATTGATGCAGTGGAAGATGTTTTGGTCAACAAGCTTTGCAGGTTGACAACATAGCGCTCTCAAAGCAACATGGGTGCAGTGAATAGAAACATAGAAAATAGGAGTAGGAGTAGGCCATTCAGCTCTTCAAGCCTGCTCTGCCATTCAATATGATCATGGCTGATCATCAGTGCCATTCACGATGGGAGGGGGAAATAGGGCTGATTCAGCAAAGCTTCATCAATGGGAGGTCATGCCTGATAAATCTGTTATAATTGTTTGAGGAAATAATGACCAAGTGAGACAAAGGAGAGCTGGTTTTGGAGGGATTCCAGAGCTGGTTGACTGGGATGATCCCAGGGCCGAAGGATTTTTTCATTCGAGGAGTGGTTGAGGATCTGTGTTTTCACTCGATGGAGTTTAGAAGGATGAGGGGGATTCTCATTGAAACATACAGAATACTGAGGAGCCTGGATACAGTGGATGGTGAAGAAGATGTTTCCACTAGTAGGAGAGACTAGGATCCAAGGACACAGTCTCACAGTGAAGGGATAACACTTTAGAACATAGATGAGGTGGAATTTCTTCAGCCAAAGAGTGGTGAATCCATGGCAGGCTATGGAAGCCAAGTCATTGAGTGTATTTAAGACAGAGATAGATAGGTTTTTGATTAGACAGAGGATCAAAGGTTAGGGGAGAAGGCAGGAAAAAGGGGTTTAGAAACTTATCAGCCATGATCAAATCGTGGAACAGACTTGTATGGCCGAATCACCTAATTCTGCTCCTATATCTTATGCTCGTATCACTGAGGTATTAATGAGGGTGAAAGGAGACAAATCCAAAAAGGGCAGGATCTCACACAACATAGGAGGGGATGGGGGCAGCAGGAATGGGGAGCTTGTACAGATTAGAAACACCCTCTGACCTGCACATCTTTGGAATCGCTTCTTGGAAACTGGAGCACCCATTGGAAACCCACACAGAAATCAAACCTGGGCCCCTGACACTGTGAGGCAGCAGTGCTAACCACTGAGCCACTGTGCTGCCCTTTCACGTTCATATTGATTTTCACAAAGGGAGTGGTCCTCCTTTGACTGTTCTTTGCTGATATATTCACCCAGAGCACCAGAATGCTATTCTATCAGCATCTCTTTCCATATCACTCACATGTAGTTTGATGGCAGCCACTTCTTTTAAACTGAGCTCTTTCTGCTTTTTGAGTCAATGTTTTAATTCTTGGAACACCCACCGATCTGGGTTTTGGAGGATCCTACCTTTCTTAGAAGCACTAAATACCAGAAAGTTTCATACCTTTTGTTTATCCTTTCATATTTTGCTGTTCACCTTTCCTTCAGTGAAAGTGATAACATTGTGAAACCGGGTTTTGCTTTCTTCTGTTAAACATTCAGACTAGCATATTAACATCTCCACCAGATATTTATTACAGCTTTCGTTTGAACTGAAAGAAATGGATTTCACTGTCATACCTGTCTGTGTTATTGATTGTCTACCCGCCCTGATACAACTTGTTAAGTTACTTGAGTTCATTTTTCACAATTTACCAATCAGATGTCCAGTCTTTTTATCTTGTCCTTTGCAGTTGCCAGAATTTATACTTCTTAAAAATCTATTTAGAATTTTAACTTAATTCTTGACTAGGCAATCAGCTAATTCAAATAAATCTAATGAAATCAAATAAATGTTTGGTTGGTACAAACTATAAACCTTGACCAGAAATGGACACTCAAATGGTAAGTATAAACAGAGAGTGGATTTTAAAAGGAAAAAGGTATATTAAGCAGTATAAACAGGCTGATATTGAATATTCATCAGTAAAGTGATGGAAGGTGTTATCAACAGTGCTATCAAGCAGCATCTGCTCAGCAATAACCTGTTCACTGACATCCAGTTTGTGTTGCATCAGGGTCACTCAGCTCCTGACCACAACACAGTGTTCATTCAAACGTGGACAAAAGAGCTGAATTCCAAAGGTGAACGGACAGTGATAGCCCTTAACATCAAGGCCACATTCAACAGTCTGGCCTTAGCAAAAGCGGAAACATTGGGTAGCAGGAGGCAAACTGTCTGCTGGTCAGTCATACCTGGAATATAAGAAGATGGTTGTGGTTGTTAGAGCACAGTCATCTCACTTCCAGGATAGTTCTGCACAAATTCCTCAGGGTAGTGTCCTAGGCCCAATCATCTTGAGCTGCTTCATCAATGACATCCTTCCATCATAAGGTCAAAAGTTGGGATGTTTGCCGATGATTACACAATGCTTAGCACTCAATACTGAAGCAGTCAGGTCCAAATGCAACAAGACCCGGACATTATCTGGCCTGGGCTGACAAGTGGCAAATACCATTCACACCACATAAATACCCAGTAATAACCACTCCTGTAAGAGACAATATAACCATCACCCTTGACATTCAATGTTGTTACTATCACTGATTCTCCCACTACCAGCATCCTGGTGGTTACAATTGACCAGAAACTCAACTAGACTCACCACATAAACACAGTGGCTGAAAGAGCAGGTCAGAGGCTAGGAATATTGTGGCTAGTAACTCACCTCCTGATACCCCAAAGCCTATCCACTATCAACAAGGCGCAAATCAGAACTATGATGTAATACTCTCCACTTGTCTGGATAGGTTCAGCTCCAATAACACTCAAGAAGCTGGACACTATGGAGGCCAAAGCAGCCCACTTGATTGGCATCATATCCACAAACACCCACTCCCTCCCCCACTGACCCTCAATAGCAACAGTGTATACTGTCTACAAGATGCACCAAAGATCCTTAGCCAGCACTTTCCAAACCCATAATCACTTCCAACAGGAAGGACAAGGGCAGCAGATGCATGGGAACACTACCACCTGCAAGACCCCCTCAAGACACTCACCATCTTGACTTGGAAATATATTGCCGTTCCTTCACTGTCACTGGGACAAAATCCTGAAATTCCTTCCCTAAGTGTTTTGTGAATGGGTTAAAGCTGTTCAAGAAAGCAGCTCACCAGCACCTTTGCAAGAGCAAATAGGAACGGGCAGTAAATGCTGGTCAGCCAGTGATGCCCATGACCCATGAATGAATAAATTTTAAAAATACCAAGCTGCAGGATCCTCAAGTTGCCTCATTGACATCATTCTGCTTTTGGAAGCTTCCAATACATAAGTACTAACTAGGAAAAATGTCACTACTTACCTTTTTGTCCCTTAAATTACCATTGCCTCATCTCAGATGATGTTTGTGTAATTTCATAATTGGTCAATTTAATTATGTTTGTTTAAAGTGGAGTTTGCATATGTTGCCTTTTCAAATGAATATTGTTACCTGTGTAGTACCTTTATCTATTTGATTTGATAAAGTTGCTTTTAGTTTGGTTTCATGGTTGAGATATTACAGCGAGAATAAAGCTGTACATCTTTTATCCAACTTGGTGTTCTTCCAAAATAACAGAATCTTACATAGATAATTAATCATACAAAGGCACCTTAAATCTCAGAATAAATCAATCCTTTTATCCTGTCCAATTGTGGTCACCAGAAGTCAATTTTTTGAAATCTATTGCATATAATGAGTTAATTCTTAATTATGCTATCAACTAACTCAAATTAACCTAATAAAATCAAATATATGTTTGGTTCATCAAAGATGTAAGCAAGATATCAGGAATATAAGACAAAATCTTAAATTGAGTTCTGAAATGACCAGTTGCTTTCAATACTAATGTCAAGTCAGGGTGACAGGCTGATTATGTCACTATCTGTGTACTGTTGGCAGCCATTATGTAATAACCCTTTTACAAAAATGGCTGCAGCTGTTGCATTTGCCATCTGAAATGTGTATGCCCATTGTGATTGGCTTTTTGTTCTCAAAACACCCAAATAAAACCCGATCTTGCCTCCAATATATTTGTTTAACAAAATAGTTGGATGGGAGACTGCGAGATGGTTTAGAGATTAAACACAGAGTGCAGCATTTCTAATCCCAACACAGAAGGAGCTTTAAGCCTGTATCTCTGGAATGTGCTGAGTTATTGAAGCTTAGCTGTGGCAGTGCTGCATATGTAGCAGCAGGCTTCAACACTTAAGAACTGAGAAGACAATAAATCAGTTAGATTGCTTGAATACTCTTCCTGTCATGTCCATATGACAAGAATGGTTTCTTGGAAAGTGAAATTTCATTAGTACACAAACTTTATCTTGACATGTTGATGTACATATCTTATTTTAAACGTACTGTTTTTTATTGTCCCCTCTATTTAATTCAAGGATAACATCTGCTCAGTGTCATGGAAGTGCTCTTGTGGTACAATGGTAATGTCCCTACCTCTGAGCCCAGAGGCTTGGGTTCAAATTCCACCTTCACCAGAGGTGTGTGCTAACATCCCTAAACAGGTTGATAAGAAAATATCAACTCAGGATCATGAGTTTCTACCATGGATCAAATGGGAGAAAGTCTTTCCCTTCTGGTATAGGGTGGACAAGGTAGGAGCATTGGGAAAATACGGTGTGAAAGAAGAAATCAGATTCTTAACAAAGCTTTTTAATTTTCCTCTTAAGGGTTAAATGACAACTTCAGAAGCTCTCTGTCGTTTCCAAATATTTGCATCTCATTTTTAGCCCAGCTCACTTTATTTCTATTTCACTTTTGATTCTCTTCTCCTTTCTTGAGAAACTAAATGGCACAAATTCCTCATCTATCTGTCAGCATAGGTACCTGATGATGCCTCCTTAGGGACTCTATAACTTGCATGCTTCTAACGGGTCAGATTATGTCCAGGGACACAAGCATCTGCACTCGATTCATCTTATGGTACCTATTATTACTTTCTTCGCACTCACTCACTTTGCACCTACTTGGAGGCTGCTAGACTCTGGCTTGCTTTGCATTTAAGTGCACACGGTCATCATACTCAATTACATGCCGCCAGCCTTTGTGTACTGTATTGCTGCTTAGCACAGAAGGAGAGGCAGGCAGCTTGCCAAGATGGAGGCATTGAACATCGAAGGGGCTGCCTTGTCTGTTGGCAGGTCATTGCACAACAATATGTCAATATCACACCTCTAAAATGTACCAGCAGCTTAAGCAACAAACACATAGAGTCATGGAGTCAAAGAGTTGTACAGCACGGAAACAGACCCTTCAGTTCATCTTGTCCACACTCCAGATATCCCATGGAAGTCTAGTCCCATCTGTCAGCATTTGGCCCATATCCCTTCAAACTCTTCCTATTCATATACCCATCCAGATGCCCTTTAAATGTTATAATCGTACCAGCCTCTGCCACTTCCTCTGGCAGCTCATTCCATGCATGCACCACCCTCTGTGTGAAAAAGTTGCCCCTGAGGTCCCTTTTAAATCTTTCCCTTCTCACCTTCAACCTACACCCTTTGGTTTTGGAATGTCCCACCCCAGAAAAAAGACCTTGTCTATTTACCCTATCCATGCCCGTCATGACTTTCTAAAACTCTGTAAGGTCACCCGTCAGCCTCAGAGAAATAGCCCCAGCCTATTCAGCCTCTCCCCATAGCTTAAACCCTCCAACCCTGGCAAAATCATTGTAGATATTTTCTGAACCCTTCCAAGTTTCACAACATCGTTCTGAGAGAAGGGAGACCAGAATTGTACACAATACTCCAAAAGTGGCTGAACCAATGTCCTTAACAGCCTCAACATGACCTCATAACTCTTATACTCAATGCACTGGCCAATAAGGGCAAGCTTACCAGACACCTTTTTCACTATCCTGTCTACCTGCAATTCCACTTTCAAGGAACTATGAACCTGCACTCCAGGTCTCTTTGCTCAGCAACACTCCCTAGGACCTTACCATTCAGTGTATAAGTCCTGCTCTGGTTTGCCTTTCTAAAATGCAGCACCTCACGTTTATCTAAATTAAATTCCATCTGCCACTCCTCAGCCCATTGGCCAATCTGATCAAGATACTGTTGTACTCTGAGGGAACCTTCTTCACTTTCCATTACACCTCCAATTTTAGTGTCATCTGCAAACTTACTAACCGTACCTCCTATGTTCACATGCAGATCATTTATATAAATGACAAAAAGCAGTGGACGAAGCACCGATCGTTGTGGCACATCGCTGGTTACAGGCCTCCAGTCTGAAAAACATGAGGAAATAAATAGCAGCATCTTAAAATATGTCCATATTACACCACCACCCTCTGTCTTCTACCTTTGAGCCAGTTCTGTATCCAAATAGCTAGTTCTCCCTCTATTCCGTGTGATCTAACCTTGCTAACCAGCCTACCATGAGGAACCTTGTCAAACGCCTTACTGAAGTCCATATAGATCACATTCACCACTCTGCCCTCATCAATCCTCTTCATTACTTCTTCAAAAAATTCAATCAAGTCTGGTGAGACACTATTTCCCACGCACAAAGCCATGTTGACTATCCCTAATCAGTCCTTGCCTTTCCAAATACATGAAAATCCTGTCCGTCAGGATTCCATCCAACAACTTGCCCACCACCGATGTCAGGCTCACCGATCTATTGTGCCCTGGCTTTTCCTTACCACCTTTCTTAAATAGTGGCACTGTGTTAGCCAACCTCCTGGCTTCCAGCACCTCACTTGCGGCTATCAATAAATCAAATATCTGAGCAAGGGGCCCAGCAATCACTTCCCTAGCTTCCCACACAGTTCTAGAGTACACCTGATCAGGTTCCGGGTATTTACCACCTTTATGCGTTTTAAGACGTTCAGCATCTCCTCCTCTGTAATATGGACATTTTTCAAGATGCTGCTATTTATTTCCTCATGTTCGACATCTTCCATCTCACTCTCCACAGTAAATACTGATGCAAAATACTTGTTTAGTATCTCCCCCATCTCCTGCGGTTCCACACATAGGTGGCCTTGCTAATCTTTAAGAGACCCTACTCTCTCCCCAGTTACGCTTTAGTCCTTAATTTATTTGTAGAGTCCCTTTGGATTCTCCTTAACCCTATTTGCCAAAATTATTTCATGTCTCCATTTTGCCTTCCTGATTTCCTTTTTAAGTATACTCCTACTGCCTTTGTACTGTTTCAGAGATTCACTTGATCCCTGCTGTCTATACCTGACATATGCTTCCTTCTTTTTCTTGAGCAAAACCTCAATTTCTCTAGTTATCTAGCATTCCCTATACCTACCAGCCTTGTCCTTCATCCTAACTGGAACATATCTTCTCTGGACACTTGTTATCTCATTTTTGAACGCTTCCCATTTTCCAGCTGTCCCGTTGCCTGCAAACATCTGCCCCCAATCAACTTTTGAAAGTTCTTGCCTAATACTGTCAAAATTGGCCTGCCTCCAATTGTGAACCATAAATTTTAGATCTGGTGTCTCCTTTTCCATCACTATTTTAAAACTAATAGAATTATGGTCACTGGCCCAAAGTGCTCCCCATGACACCTCAGTCATCTGCCCTGCTTTATTCCCTAAGAGTAGGTCAAGTTTTGCATCTTCTCTATTAGGGACATCCACATACTGAATCAGAACATTTTCTTGTGCACACTTAACAAATTCCTCTCCATCCAAGCCCTTAACATGATGGCACTTCCAATTTATACTTGGAAAATTAAAAACCCCTATCCTAATCACTCTACTTTTCTCAGATAACTGAGACCTCCTCACAAATTTGTTTTTCAATTTCCTGCTGACTATTGTGGGGCATCTATAGTGCAATCCCAGTAAGGTGAGATAACAAGGTGTAGAGCTGGATGAACACAGCAGGCCAAGCAGCATCAGAGGAGCAGGAAAGCTAACATTTCGGGCCTAGACCCTTCTTCAGAACTGGGGGAGGGGAAGGGGATTCTGAAATAAATAGGGAGAGAGGGGGAGGCGGATAGAAGATGGATAAAGGAGAAGATAGGTGGAGAGGAGACAGATAGGTCAAAGAGGCGGGGTTGGAGCCAGTAAAGGTGAGTGTAGGTGTTAGGAAGGGGATAGGTCAGTCCAGGGAGGACAGAGAGATCAAGGGGGCGGGACGAGGCTAGTTGGTAGGAGATGGGGGTGGGCCTTGAGGTGGGAGGAGGGGTAGGTGGGAGGACAGTTTAGGGAGGCGGGTACGAGCTGGGCTGGTTTTGGGATGCGGTTGGGAGAGGGGAGATTTTGAAGCTTGTGAAGTCCACATTGGTACCATTGGGCTACAGGGTTCCCAAGCGAAATATGAGGTGCTGTTCCTGCAACCTTCAGGTGGCATCGTTGTGGCAATGCAGGAGGCCCAGGATGGACATGTCGTTTAAGGAATGGGAGGGGGTGTTGAAATAGTTCGTGAGTGGGAGGTGCAGTTGTTTGTTGTGAACCGAGCGTAGGTGTTCCCAGTAAGGTGATCTCCCTTTCTTATTTCTCAGTTCCACCCAAATAATTCCCTGGATGTATTCCCAGGAATATCCTCCCTAAGTACAGCAGTAATGCTATCCTTAATCAAAAATGCCACTCCCCCTCCTCTCTTGCTCCCCTTTCTATCCTTCCTATAACATCTATATCCTGGAACATTAAGTCCTGTCAGTTCTGTCCATCCCTGAGCCATGTCTCTGTAATTGCTATGACATCCCAGTCCCATGTTCCCAACCATGGCCTGATTTTAGCTACTTTAGATACTGATACAGTTGAGAAAAAGAGTAAGTCAATTGTGCATGCTTTAAGCAAATGGCCATGTCTGAAAGTGACAAAAGTGAAAGGGGTGCAGTCCTTAGTGGAGTCAAGGGGGCTATGGTCAGTCGGGGGGTACCATCAAAATCAGTCAGGGAGTTTGCATAAGAACATAAGAAATAGGAATAGGAGTAGGACATGTGGCACATTGAGCCTGCTCTGCCATTCAATGAAATCATGACTGATATTTTCATGGACTCAACTTCACTTACCCACGCACTCACCATAGCCCTTACATCCTTTACTGTTCAAAAATTTATCTGTCTTTGCCTTAAAAAACATCCAATGAGGTAGCCTCAACTGCTTCACTGGGCAGGGAATTCCATAGATTCACAACCCTTTGGGTGAAGAAGTTCCTCCTAAACTCAGTCCTAAATCTGCTTCCCATTATTTTGACGCTATGCCCCCTACTTCTAGTTTCACCCACCAGTGGAAACGACCTCCCGCTTCTATCCTATCTATTCCCTTCATTTTTTTTGTGTTTCTATAAGATTCCCCTTCATTCTTCTAAATTCCAATGAGTACAGTTCCAGTCTACTCAATCTCTCCTCATAAGGCAATTGCAGGGGCATTCCAAATTCTGCAATTCCATCTGCTCCCAACATCCTTGATTCCATACCTAACAAGAATCTATCCTCTCTGTCTTAAAAATATTGAATGAGCCTCCTTTCATCACCTTATAAGACAGAATTCCAGAGTTGCAGAACCCTCTAGAATAATGCCCCCTGATTCTGGACTGAACCACAAGAGGAAATGATCTTTCCATGTCTACCTTGTCAAGACCATTTAGGATCTTATACTTTTCACTCAAGTTATCCTTCACTTTTCTGAACTCCAGTGGAAATAAACGCAGCGTGTCCATGAGGTAACGTGCTAATTCCAAGTACCTGAAGAGCCTCCAATACATTTATATCAATCCTTCAATAAGGAGACCAAACTATGCACAGTATTGAAGATTGGGTTTCATCAATGCCCCGTAAAACTGAAACATCACATTATTACTTTTATATTTAGTTCCTCTCATAATAAAGGGTAGCATCCCGTCAGTCTTCGTGATTATGTACTGTACCAGCATAATAACCTGTGATTTATGCCCTAGAAGATCTAATTCCCTGTGCACCTCAGAATTTTGCAGTTGCTCTCCGTTTAAATTAAACTGCATTTTTATACTCTTTCTGTCAAAGTGAACAGCTTCATATTTTTCTACATTATATTCCATCTGCCAGATTTTTGCCCATTTACTTAACCTGCCGATACCCAACTGCAACTTCCTTACGTCTTCTTCATTACATACTTTCCTACCTATCCTGGTGTCAACTGTGAACTTAGCTATCATGCCTTCACTCACCTCATCTAAATCGTTGCTGTAGATTGTAAAATTTGATGCCCTGGCACAGACCCTGTTGGGAGTCCACTCTTCATATCCTGCATTTACTTATGCCTCTGTTTGTTTTCATTCAGCCAGCCAATCTTCTACCCAGAGATAATAGGTACTGCAGATGCTGGAGAATCTGAGAAAACAACGTGTGCCGCTGAAGATTTTCTGATGAAGGGTCTAGGCCCGAAACGTCAAGCTTTCCTGCTCCTATGATGCTGCTTGGCCTGCTGTGTTCATCCAGCTCCACACCTTGTTATCTCCAATCTTCTACCCACTTTCCTTTGTGCTTGTAATTTCGCGAAGTTCCATTCTCCCTTCCACCTTCTCATTTGTAGCTATTACTGGATTGTTTTGTATATTGCAATGAAGACAGAAATAAAATATTTGTTAATTTCATCCATAGTTTCCTTATTATCTACTAATAATTCCCTATTTTTACTCTCTCGAGGATCAATACGCATTTTCCTTGTTCTTTTCCTTTTTAAGTACCTATAGAAACTCCTGCTATCCATTTTTACGTTTCCAGCTAGCTTCCTCTCATACTCTGATTTCTTCCTTGTGATTTATTTCTTAGTTATTCTCTGCTATTCTTTATGCTCTGATCAATCATCTGACCTGCTGCTCAACTTTGTGCACATACATGTTTTTTCCTTAAATGTTTGGTGTTTTCCCTAACTTAATTAATTGCAGATGGTGGGTGCTCCCTTTAGAATTTTCCTGATGGTAGGAATTATTTATTCTGAGTATTCTGAATTGCCACCCTAAATGTCTGCTACCTGCATCTGTATTGATCGACCCCAAACCTAGTATGCCAGTTCAGTTCAGGTAGCTCAGCTTTCATGCTCACATAGTTGGCTTTACTTAAATTTAAAATGCTGGTCCTAGCCCCAATCTTAGAGATAGCAAGAACTGCAGATGCTGGAGTCAGAGATAACACAGTGTGGAGCTGGAGGAGCACAGCAGGCCAGGTAGCATCAGAGGAACAGGAAAGTTGACGTTTCGGGTCAGGACCTTTCTTCAGAAAATTTCTAACGATCCAAAATGTCAACTTTCCTGTTCCTCTGATGCGGCCTGCCCTGCTGTGTTCCTCCAGCTCCACACTGTGTTATCTTAGACCCAATCTTCTCCCTTTCAAGCTAGCTATAAAATGTTATTATGTTGTGGTTACTGCTCTAGGTCATTAAATAATCCTATCACATTACCCAGTACCAGGTTTAATGTTCTGTGGTTGGATCCAGCACCTGCTGAACTAAGAAACTTTCTCATAAGCATTCTGTAAACTCCTTATCTAGGCTAGTGCTGCCAATCTGATTTTCTAGTTTATATTGTATGTTAAAGTCACCCAAGATTATTGTTGTCCCTTTATCACAAGCACTCAAATTTCTCTCCTGGAAAGAGGTACAACTTTTATGTTACAACAGCAGTGGTTCTAAACACCATGAGAACAACCTTGGAATCTTATTTTAAAGTTTAATCAATGAAATTTGATGAATTATGAGCAGCAAAAAAAAAACTATGGTCTCATTGTTTTCACGTTGAACATAAATTTTGAAGTGTTGAAGATCTGCTAACACCACCAATGTTTATTTTCCTATTGTAGAATAATTTTGTTGATGTCAGTTCAATTTCTTTGAAAAGTAAGTTACAGGATTCTCCATTCTAGCCTTGTCACCTTATACAAGAACTGCTCCAATCCCCAAATCACTGGCATCTACTGCTGATTTAAACAGTTTGTGAAAGTTAGGTGCAGTTAATTAAGGTTCATTCATTAAAATTGCTTTTAGCTTTCCAAAGGCTTCCTCGCATTCAGTTGATCACACCATCTTCGTTTGTTTCCGTAGCAAATTAGTCGAAGCTATGACAGCTATACTAAAATTAGGTACGATACTTTTGATAAAATCCACACATTCCCAACAGCCTCATTATGTTTTATTTTGTTTTAGGGGTGGGAAAGTCAAATAAAGTTTTTAATTTTGCTGTTCTAGGTGATGCTTGTCTTTGGCCTACAACATGTCCTAAGTACATTACCTTGTTTTGCAAATTCACTTTTTGCTATATTTAATACCAACCCAGCTGACTGTAATTATGTGAACAAGTGTTCTAACTGGTTCCAAATGTTTCTTCCATGTAGTGCTATATACTACAATGTCATCAGGTAAACAATGAGGTACTTCACGATAACTCTATTCATTAATCATTGAAAATGTGGCTGGGGCATTCTTAAATCTTAATGGCATAACCTGACAATCCATTAGGTTTGACAAATGTGGAAATTTCCTTGGCTCTCATTGTCAACAGTACTTACCAAAATCCTTTTAACAAATCAATTTTGGATAAGAGTGACATATCACCAACTATATCAATGCAATCTTCTTTTGTGGGATTAGGGTATGAATTCACCCTTGTGACTGCATTCACTTTTCTAACATTACCACATAATCTAATTGAATTGGTCAGGAAAACTGCAGTTGCTCTGGCATGGTTCAATCAATTAATTCTCCGATATGTATTGAATTTCCTTTGTTACTTTGGCCTATTTCTCTGTGTTTAACCAAAATGTGCTTTGTTTTATCATGTCTGAATTACCAACATGCATGTCCTGTTTGGTTAACGTGGTACATCCAAGTGTATCTTTGCAAACTTCTTTGTATTTTCTGAGCAAGCTCAAGTTATTGCTCTGTTGATCTTTCTCCAGCTAAGAAAGTTGTGTCTAAATTCTCGAATATCTCCAAACTTTTTAACCTAATAGTAGGAAGTTCACTTTGGGATTTGTCTATTTGTCTTTGGTTCTCATCCTTCTTTCTTATATCCTCCTCTACTACACTCGTTACTGGACACACCTGTACATTCTAATTGTCTTCTCTACAGTAGTCTTGTTTGAACATGTTCACATGAAATAGTTAATTCCTTATCCTATGATCAAGAGTCTCAATTAAATATGTTACCGGACTAGCACTTTTAATTACTTTGTAAGGACCACTGAATTTTGCTTTTAATAGCTCATCTTGTAAAGGCAAAAGTACCAACATTTCATCTCCTTCTTTAAAAGTTCAGGTGGTTTCATGTCTATCTGTCCAAGCTTTCATTTTATTTTGGGAGGTTTTCAGATGTTCCTGTGCAACTCCACACACTTCTGTTAACATTCTGAGAAATGGGGACACTTATTCAAACATTGAAGTTTCATTTTTCTGACTGAACAGTTTACGTCTAATCACTTTTAATGGTCCTCTTCTTTAATGGCCATAAACTAATTTGAATGGGCTAAAGCCAGTAGGTTCATTCAGAGATTCTCTGGTTGCAAATAAGAGAAAATCTAATCCTTTATGTATCACTGGATACTCATAACTCATATTTTGATCATAGTCTTGAGAGTTTGGTGATACCTCTTCAAAACATCTTGTGTCTCCAGATGGTACCCAATTGAGTTTAATTGTTTAGTTCCCAAACTACTGACAATATTTTGAAAGAGTTTTTACATAAAGTTTGATCCTTGATTAGACTGTACTTTGGTCGACCATAATGAGTGAAAAACTCTGTGAGTTTTTCCACTATCACTTTAGCTTTGATTGTTCTTAAGGGAATAGTCTCTGGAAATCAAGTACTCCTGTCTATAATGGTAAGGATATATTCATTTCCAGCCTTCATTTTAGGCAATATTCTGCACAATTCACGAGTACACCACTGAATATTTCCTCCAAAAATGACACAGCAATCAGGAGTGTTAGTTTAATCACATGTTAGCTGGGCTTTTGGCAGCGCATGGGAACTTGCAAATAACTTCCAGGTCTCACCTCATGGATAAACAAAAGCTTGTCTGGTCTGTTTTCTTTTTAACACAAGCTGTTACCCACAATCCAAAAGTCAGATTTCATTCACAGTTCCTAGTTCACAGCTTCAAACCAAAATGTATCAAAGAATAAAATAAAAATAATGAAATATCAGTGAGGGCTCAGCAATAACTTTATCAAACTTGTAGCATTGTATTAATGCATGCACGTGAGAGGTTCCCTGAAATTAACTAGAAGATGGTTATCACAGAAAGATGATCAGTAACAGCCCTTGATGCCTTATCTGCTCCTTTATTTATTGTCCGATGCCCTGAATGAAGCGAGGTGCAATAAGACGTGTGGCCAGCAGCCAGGGGGAACAACCAGGTAGGCAGCCGGAAAGTTTCTTTTCTCTGTGTAATAAACGTTGATATTGTTTTGTTATTAATACATTGGCAGCCTCTTGTGAATTTGTTCTGTGACTGACCGTTATCACATGGCATAAATAAAAAATATGGTCTGTCGAAATTGTCCAATATTATTATCAGCTGGGATCATAACAAGACGAACGTAATAATATTGACTGAAGATAATGTACTGTACAAGCAAATTTATTTTATCACACTAGCATAGCTGTCGGTTGTTTATAACTGTAGTCCATTGTCATGTTTTCTCAGAACATGCATTGTACCAAGCTCAGCTTCAATTGCGGTTTGTTGTACAATCACGATGTGGTCGAGTGGTGGAGCTAATAGGCCCTAGAGGGAGAGATACTGTCTAAGTGGTGAAAAAAAACTATCATCAGGCTTCAATTCTAAACAGGCTGACGTTTAATCTCGAGGTAACAAGGTGTGGAGCTGGATGAACACAGCAGGCCAAGCAGCATCATAGGAGCAGGAAAACTTGATGCTTCGGGCCTAGACCCTTCATCAGAAATGGGGGAGGGGAAGAGGGTTCTGAAATAAATAGGGAGAGAGGGGGAGGCAGATAGAAGATGGAGAGAGGAGAAGATAGGTAGAGAGGAGACAGACAAGTCAAAGAGGCGGGGATGGAGCCAGTAAAGGTGAGTGTCGGTGGGGGGGTAGGTAGGAGATAGGTCAGTCCGGGGAGGACGGACAGGTCAAGGGGGCGGGATGATGTTAGTAGATAGGAGATGGGGGTGCGGCTTGAGGTGGGAGGAGGGGATAGGTGAGAGGAAGAACAGGTTAGGGAGGCAGGGACGAGCTGGGCTGGTTTTGGGATGTGGTTGGGAGAGGGGAGATTTTGAAGCTTGTGAAATCCACATTGAAACCATTGGGCTGCAGGGTTCCCAGGCTGAATATGATTTGCTGTCCTGCAGCCTTCGGGTGGAATCATTGTGGCACTGCAGGAGTCCCAGGATGGACATGTCGTCTAAGGAATGGGAGGGGGAGTTGAAATGGTTCGCGACTGGGAGGTGCAATTGTTTGTTACTAACTGAGCGCAAGTGTTCTGCAAAGCGGTCCCCAAGCCTGCGCTTGGTTTCCCCGATGTAGAGGAGGCCACAACGGGTACAGCAGATGCAGTATACCACATTGGCAGATGTGCAGGTGAACATCTGCTTGATGTGGAATGTCTTCTTGGGGCCTGGGATTGGGGTGAGGGCGGAGGTGTGGGGGCAGGTGTAGCACTTCCTGCGGTTGCAGGGAAAAGTGCCGGGTGTGGTGGGGCTGGAGGGGAGTGTGGAGCGGACAAGGGAGTCACGGAGAGAGTGGTCCCTCCAGAAAGCAGATAAGGGTGGGGAGGGAAAAATGTCCTTGGCGGTGGGGTCGGATTGCAGATGGTGGAAGTGTCGGAGAACGATGCGTTGGATCCGGAGGTTGGTGGGGTGGTACGTGAGGACGAGGGGATTCTTTTTTGGTTGTTATTGCGGGGACGGGGTGTGAGGGATGAGTTGCGGGAAATGCGGGAGACATGGTCGAGGGCGTTCTCGACCACTGCAGGGGGGAAGTTGCGGTCCTTGAAGAATGAGGACAGCTGAGACGTCCTCAAGCAGCACCCCCATCTCGTATCTACTAACATCATCCCGCCCCCTTGACCTGTCCGTCCTCCCTGGACTGACCTATCTCCTCCCTACCCCCCCACCTACACTCACCTTTACTGGCTCCATTCCTGCCTCTTTGACTTGTCTGTCTCCTCTCCACCTATCCTCTCCTCTATCCATCTTCTATCCGCCTCCCCCTCTCTCCCTACTTATTTCAGAATCCTCTGCCCCTCCCCCATTTCTGATGAAGGGTCTAGGCCCTAAACGTCAAGCTTTCCTGCTCCTCTGATGCTGCTTGTCCTGCTGTGTTCATCCAGCTCCACACCTTGTTACCTCAGATTCTCCAGCATCTGCAGTACCTATTATCTCTGACGTTTGATCTCGTTGAATTTTATAAAAATAAGTGAATAAAAAAAACTGATGATAATTAGAAATCCTGAAATACTTAACATCTCAAGCTTACAAGTGCAGATTCTGAGTTTGTATTATACACAGTCACAGTAATGGCTCAGATAGAAACGCTGCAACAAACATTACTACATTGTTCAGTGCCACTTCAGGATGCGCGCGTCATCCGCATGAGGACTTTATCCTTTGTATGGAGGCTGAAGTCCTTATCCCTTAAAACTGCCATGAATGTGTATTAGTGATAATTCCCACACAGTTAGAGAATACCAAATATTTAGTTTGGAAATGTTAGTTGTTTATTAATGCGCTTTTAAAATTGTGTATATTTAAATTTGATCTTTTTCAAGTATTTTCTTAAAAAGTAAAACTAGTTGTTCTTTCTTTCTTGAGTTTTATAGAAGAGGTTAATCTTTGTACCGTAAAATACTTAATAGTTTAATATTGTTTACTTTCAGTTTTTATGCACCGTTTTTGACCCGTGACATGTGATAATACAGTACAGTTTTACACAAAGATAAAAGGTACTGCAGATGCTGGAGAATCCGAGATAACAAGCATGGGGCTGGATGAACACAGCAGGTCAAGCAGCATGATAGGAGCAGGAAAACTTGACGTTTCGGGCCTAGACCCTTCATCAGAAATGGAGGAGGGGAAGAGGGTTCTGAAATAAATAGGGAGAGAGGGGGAGGCGGATAGAGGATGGATAGAGGAGAGGACAGGTGGAGAGGAGGCAGACAAGTCGAAGAGGCGGGGATGGAGCCAGTAAAGGTGAGTGTAGGTAGGGGGGTAGGGAGGAGATAGGTCAGTCCAGGGATGACGGACAGGTCAAGGGGGCGGGATGATGTTAGTAGATAGGAGATGGGGATGTGGCTTGAGGTGAGAGGAAAAACAGGTTAGGGAGGTGGAGATGAGCTGGGCTGGTTTTGGGATGCGGTTGGGGGAGGGGAGATTTTGGAGCTTGTGAAATCCAACGCATCATCCTCCGACACTTCCGCCATCTGCAATCAGACCCCACCACCAAAGACATTTTTCCCTCCCCACCCTATCTGCCTTCCGGAGGGACCACTCCCTCCGCGACTCCCTTGTCCGCTCCACACTCCCCTCCAGCCCCACCACACCCGGCACTTTTCCCTGTAACCGCAGGAAGTGCTACACCTGCCCCCACACCTCCTCCCTCACCCCAATCCCAGGCCCCAAGAAGACTTTCCACATCAGGCAGATGTTCACCTGCACATCTGCCAATGTGGTATACTGCATCCGCTGTACCCGTTGTGGCCTCCTCTACATCGGGGAAACCAAGCGCAAGCTTGGGGACCGCTTTGCAGAACACCTGCGCTCAGTTCGCAACAAACAACTGCACCTCCCAGTCGCGAACCATTTCAACTCCCCCTCCAATTCCTCAGATGACATGTCCATCCTGGGCCTCCTGCAATGCCACAGTGATGCCACCCGAAGGCTGCAGGTACAGCAAATCATATTCAGCCTGGGAACCCTGCAGCCCAATGGTATCAATGTGGACTTCACAAGCTTCAAAATCTCCCCTCCCCCAACCGCATCCCAAAACCAGCCCAGCTCATCTCCACCTCCCTAACCTGTTTTTCCTCTCACCTCAAGCCACACCCCCATCTCCTATCTACTAACATCATCCCGCCCCCTTGACCTGTCCGTCCTCCCTGGACTGACCTATCTCCTCCCTAGCCCCCTACCTACACTCACCTTTACTGGCTCCATCCCCGCCTCTTCGACTTGTCTGCCTCATCTCCACCTATCCTCTCCTCTATCCATC
>JAHRHZ010000062.1:29293483-29336607 GCA_024137785.1 Ginglymostoma cirratum
CCCCCTACCTACACTCACCTTTACTGGCTCCATCCCCGCCTCTTCGACTTGTCTGCCTCCTCTCCACCAATCCTCTCCTCTATCCATCCTCTATCCGCCTCCCCCTCGCTCCCTATTTATTTCAGAACCCTCTTCCTCTCCCCCATTTCTGATGAAGGGTTTAGGCCCGAAACGTCAAGTTTTATACAAACGCAGGTTTGACTCATGGCTTAAAATGCACATAAAGAGGATCAAAAATCTACAAATTTTCTTCCAAACTTATATTGAATAATTTCGGTAAAGGCCTGGTCTGTCTGACAGGTCTTTCATCAAACTACATTGATACAGAGTGACGGTTAAACTCCTCATGTTGACAGCCGGCCAAAGTGTATTCAACTATTAATAATCATTTTCGTCTGGTATTAGCGGAAAAGTTGAATCATCTCATTCCTCAATGCTGAAACCTGATTACTGTGCATGTTGCATGAATGTCACGGTCCTATCATACAATTACATCCAATGAAAACAGAGGCCCGTGGCTGTAATAATTCAAATAAAAGTTCTCCGCACCATTGCGCAACCGGAGAAGTAAATGGAACTTCTGCTGTAAATTTAACCCTTTCTCATTAAAAACTATTCATACAATTTAATTCATATCGAAATTGGGGAACAAGTAACAGATTGTCAGGTTACAGCTAAAGAAAAATGCAACCATAGGAAGAGGAGTAGGCCATTCAGCCTCTTGTGCCTGCTCTGCCGTTCTAGATCTAGATTGCTATAAATGCCATTTGTGGGCGGTTCAAGAGAAAGCCAGTCATTGTTAAACATAGGGAAGCAGCAGCCCGTTTCAAAGATGGTGTTGCAGAAAGCGAAATTCTTCAGGTTTTTAGATGAAAACAAATGCACAGAGTGGACAAATAGAGGCTGGTTTCAGCAGTTCACCTCCCTGCCTTCTTCCCCACCTCCAGTCCTGGTACAGACTTTTGTCCCTTCTCCTGAAAATGCCCCAATCTTCATCACACCTCCCTGACCCTCTTGGCAGTGCCACATGCACTAATGATGATGTGACTGCGCATGGTACACAGTGACATCATTGGCATATGTGCAGACCTTCCTATAGCCTCTCCAGTTACAGCCAGCTAAGATCATGGGCCATGTCTGTACATGTTCATCTCGACCCAACTTTCACCCTAGCCCTAATCCCTTCTAGATCATGACTGATCATTTATCCCAACACTGTTTTCTCAGTGTGTAAAAATTAGAGCACACAAGCTCAGCACAGTGGCCCTGACTCCAACGCAAGCTCAGTGAACTCTCTGGCTTCCTAGGTTTCAGCTATCGGGCCCTGAAGTACATGCACCCCACGTCCCAACCTGTACCTATAGATGTGAGGCCGGAAAAGTACAGCAGGTCAGATAGCATCCGAGAAGTAGATAAGTCAACATTTCAGGCTGAAACCCTTTGTCAGGACTGACAGAAATGTTGACTTACCTGCTCCTTGGATGCTGTCTGACCTACTGTGCTTTTCCAGCCTCACACCTATAGACTCTGGCTTCCAGCATCTGTCGTCCTTATTGTGGTCTCCCAAGCTGTACCGTTCTGTGCCATGTCTGTGACTAGTGGGATAGTGAGAAGAATCAGTGCTTGGGTCCCAGATAGTCACAATCTGTATCAATGATTTGGATATGGGAGCCACCTGTAATATTTGAACATTTACAAATATCACAAAAGCTATTTGGCAAAGTCTGTTATGAGAAGGATCAAAGAGGCTTTGTAGGGATTTGGAGAGGCTGAGTGAGTGGACAAGAACATGGTAAATGGAATATAATATAGATTAGTGTGAATAAGAACTTTATCTACTTTGGTAGGAAGAACAGAGGTGCAGAATATTTCTTAAATGGTGAGAGATTTAGGAGTGTTGATGTTTTAAAGGACCTTAGATGTCCTTGTTCATAAGTGATTGAAGACTAACATGTAGGTGCAGCAAGCAATTGGGAAGGCAAGTGGTACGTTGGCTTTTCTTGGAAAAGATTCTGAGGTATCATAAATGCATTGACAGATTGTAACATCAAAAGTCTTAACCAGACTGTGACGAGTTCATAGTTTTGTAAATCTAATACAGAGCTGCTCTGCCAGCCTGATTGATCCATTATGAATGTATATTTATATTCAAGGTACTTAATTCCTTTTTGTGACTGTAAACAAGTCAGCTACCGTAAAGATGCCTGTAAGCAAACGTAATGGATAAGAACTGCACCTTAATATAATGGGGATCCCAGAGGTGATCTAATCTTAATCTTGATTTTTAAACCTTATTGATATTTTCCTTTTTAGCTGATGTAATTCTTCTCTAAATGAATTCTTTAAATGAAACTGAAAGTTATTCTTCTGGAATTATCTTTTCCTTTTTGGTGATCAGGCAGAAATTGCTTTTTTAAAAACATGAATTAGTAATCAGCAACCAAGTGCAATTCAGATTTGTTATTTTTACCGATTGCTTTCTGGTTATTGTTACTTCATGTTTCTAAACATAGAAACAATTGACTGAATGCTCTCTTGTTCTGTTAAGTTATTGTGGAAACCAATTTGAGCACATGCTGCAAAGTGTATGCAATAAAATCAACCAGATTACAACTGAGGTGTCGGAGTAACAATTAACTCATTGAACAGGCAAATCATGTTATGTTAACTTCGATGCCAAGTTTATATTGTACAGAAAAGTAAACAGTAGAAGTTAATGGTGTAAATTAAGTTTGTCAACACATGTGTTATGAATTCTGGTTCTCATAATTTAGAAACCACAATGTGGGCAGGAGAGAAAAGACTGAATTTGTTGGATTGCTGGATTAGGATGAACATGACAACAGAATCCCAAACAAAATTCTTGAAAAATTCAGTACCTTGTTCCAGCCAATTTCAAAACATTGAAAGTTCTGATATGCATTTCAAGACCCGAGGCAGTAATCAAGTGAACCTGGTTGCCAATTTCTTAAAACTGCCACCAGAAAACATAAATTTCAGGATTTGAATGAGAGGCTGCTAAATCAACTCATTTTGAGTCAATACTTTTAGGTGAATCAAAAGAATTAATTGGAAAGGACAAGCACACAATATCACAGGCTGCAGCCTGAGCACATGACATGACAAACAGACAGAGGAAATGCTGACTACTCAGATGATTACCTTTCAGTTAAGTCAAGAGAAGAGCAGTAGAGTTGACAGAGCGAAAGACAAAGCATGTATATTAGACAGAAAGATGCGCAAGAGATTTGGACAACCACATAAATTCTTAGACATAGGGAACTGTTCGACATGTGGATCCAACTGCAGAGTTTGTGGAAAGCGATATCACCATGAAAACATGTTATAACAAATAAAGAACATGGTAATAACTTCTTAAAGTCAGAGCAACAGGACGAATGATAAGAAAAATAGACCAAAGTATCTACAACCTGGAAGATGACAACAAATTTGAGAACTCAATAAACAGAGGATCCATACAATTCCCAAGGGGAAAAATATTCGGACAAACATTCAGATCAGAAAGAAGAGGAGAAATAAGTTTAAACCATAAACCTAAAGCTGAAGATTGATACTGGAACAAAGAATAACTTAATTCTATTGCACAAAGGAAGGGTCACTGGACCCAAAAGTTAACTCTGATTTCTGTCCACAGATGCTGCCATACCCGCTCAACTTTTCCAGCAATTTCTGTTTTTGTTTCTGATTTTAGAGCATCCGCAGTTCTTTCGGTTTTTATTAGACCAGGAGATCACTTCTGAAAATTTGAATGTAAATGGATATTCAAAGAAAGGCACTCTGAAACCAAACCAAATTCTTACAAATGGCCTATTGAAGTTCAAATCAAAATCCAGCAATGAAAGATGTTAGCTATATACTTTACATCACTGAAACAGATGATTTTGCTTTGTTGGGATTAAACAGTTGAAAAAAGCTGCACCTTATTCCAGGAAACTATGAGAGAAAAGCTTCAGATGTAAAGATTCATCCAGTGAATCTAACACTACCAAAATTGAGTCAAATTATAGAGAATACTAATAAAGCAAAGAGTTATGACGCTCTTTCAGAAAGTAATCTAGGGATTGCCTGAAATAATATAATAAATATTCAACAAAACACAATATTAAGCTATCAAAAACAAAATCTCACCAGATGATGGTGTTCTACTATCCAGATGCAGATTAACCATACCCAAAATGATGCAGGAATAAATTTGCCAGATGATAAACAGAGGCCAAATAGAACAGGAGAAGTGTAAACTGAGAACCAGGTCAGCTGTGTATTGGATAGGCGTTCATAAAGTCATTGTAAGAATGGTGCCTTACAGTAATGTATTCCAAAAGTACAGAAGTACACAGCAACTCAGCTGAAGTTATTGATGAAGCTGAAGTTCTAAGGTGATACATCTTTGAGACTGAAACTGGTACTTTAGATCAAACTGTAACTTTTGAAGATTTCAAAAATTCTTGCAGGAACGAGGGTCAACTTAAATGCTGAGTATAAAATTTGAACTGTCAGTTTGGGTTGCACATTTCTCATTTTGAAAGTGAAAAGCAACTCTGGTAATTTAGATTAAGTTAATGTGTCACAGTCTATTGAATGAATTAATTGTACAAAAATACTTTTAAACACAATCAAAATATTTTAAAATATTCAAATTCTTTGTCTTCGGTATCCAATGGAAAGGATTTGTCCAATTCATCCTGAATCACTTGGCTATGGCATCTTCATTAGGATCTCACTCTGGCTGAGATGTCATGCTGTTGCTCTTGGAATTAGTCATCCACCGCAAATCATCTTTCTCTCCATCTATTGAATAATAGAATCATAGATTTGTTTTGTTTTATTTGCTCATGGTACATGGGCAATGGTGGCTGGCCAGCATTTTATTGCCTGTTCCCTGTTCCCTTTGAGAAGTTGTTGGTGAGCTGCCTTCTTGAACCACTGCTGTCTGTGTTCTGGGCATAAACCCACAACGCCCATAGGGAGAGAATTCCAGGATTATCACTGACAAGCGACCCTGAAAGAACAGTGATATATTTCCAAGTCAGGATGGTGATTGGCATGGAGGGGAACTTGCAGTTGGAGGTGTTCCCATATATCTGCTGCCCTTGTCCTTCTAGATGGAAGTAGTCATGAGTTTGGAAGATGCTGTCTAAGGATCTTGGGTGAATTTCTGCGATCCACTTTAGAGACAATACATGCTGCTGTTACTGAACATCGGTGTGGAGGGAATGAATACTTGTGGATGTGGTGTCAATCAAGTGGGCTGCTTTGTTTGAGATGGTGTCAAGTTTCTTGAGTGTTGGAGCTGCAATCATCCAGGCAAGTAGGGAATATTCCATCACACTCTCACTTGTGCCTTATAGATGGTGGACAGGCTATGGGGAGTTAGGAGGTGAGTTACTTGCCACAGTATCCCCAGCATAAGATCTGCTCTTGTAGCCAGTATATTTATGTAGCGAGCCCAGTTGAATTTCTGGTCAAAGGTAAGCCCCCAGGATGTTGATGGTGAGCGATTCAGTGATGGTAACAGAATTGAATGTCAAGGAATGTGGTCAGACTGTTTCTTATAGGAAATGATCGTTGCCTGGCATTTGTGTGGCATGAATGTAACTTGTCAATTTTCTTGCTGCATTTGGTCATGGACTGCTTTGGTATCTGGGAATTGCAAATGGTGCTGAATATTGTGTTATCATCTGCAAACGTCCCACTTCTGACCTTATGATGGAAGGAAGGTCATAGATGAAGCAGCTGAAGGTGGTTGGGCTTAGAATAGTGCCGGCGAAGGCTATTTGGCCCATTGTGTTGCACTGGCTGTCTGGGCATTTTAATTCTGCACCAATCTCCTACCTGTTCCCCATAACCTGCATATTGTTTCTATTTAAATAATCTTTCAATATTCTCTTGAATGTATGATGATACTATGGCTTTAAGAGATGGATTTTGCCCTGTTTCTTTTCTGAAGAGGAGTTTTGAGACAGAGTTGTCCCTTCCAAGCCAATAAATAGCTTGTGAGGCCCTTTGTAAAAAAAAATTAGAACAATAGAAGCACCGTGAATGGGTGGAGTCAGCCCCCTACAGAACCAGGGTTTTAGTATACTTTGCAGTTGTTGGGGTTTTGAAGTTGGTTGTGAAAGCTGCTATCCATCTCTCTGCCACAGAAAAAGCTGGAGTTCTCTCTGTTCCAGAATTTTCTCTTGGTGTTCTTTTCTCCTGGAACATCGCATGTGAACCGGTCTATTTTACTGAATTTGCCTTTGCCAAGGTTCTGTTGATGGTATGTTACTATATTGGAACAGCTGCTGTTTGATAGTAAAGTAAGCTATTATTCTGTTAATTTTTCACTGGAACTAAAATTATACCAATTCTTCTTCCTTTTGTTTGTATTTTAACTGGGTGCAAGAATAAAGTGTGTTTTATTTAAACCTGAATAGAATGACCAAACAAATACACCTGGAAGACAACACCTTGCATCTACCTTTAAATAAGATAAAAGTTAAGGTCTAGGCTATCCCCTTGATATATCTGAAGGGATTTTGTCTAGTCCATAACAAGTGCCTCAATTGAACCAAACTTCCAGGAAGTGCATACAAAATCTTAACTACACAGCATGTGAAAAAGAAATTTTTTCGCTTCTCATTGTCATTTTTGAAAATTCAGATGCCACTTGCTGCTCTAACAGCCTCTTACAATTTGATAGCAAACTGCTAAAATCATGATGTGTGGCAGCAAGTATATACCAATTTTTCTGAAGACATATTTCTCTGTCAACTGTCCATCTATTCTATTTGGTGCAAACATGATCCCTGAATGGCTTGTGAGAGTAAACATCCAGAGGTTAAATGAAGGACATCAGTTGCCCTCAAATAAATGCAATACAGGAGTTACATTTTTCAGATGAACCTCTTGATGTCATTTGTGAAATGGGATTTGAATATCTCCCACATAATGAGCTGCATTTCTAAAATTGGCCTCCAGTATGTCTATTGCACAATTGTTGGCCCATACCTTCACTTCTTCCTCATCCACTCAACGGTTATCAAGAACAGCATAAAATTTTCTGTGGCCAACTCGATGTTTGACGTGGTTTTATGTGTGAAAATTACTATTGGTAATAATTTTGTGTGGTCAGTATGGAGGCTAGTACCATATTGAATCTTGTCTTCTCATGATGTGTTGTTTTCATTAGACATATTTTTGAAGCTTTACACTACAGTATTTGGCTGCTGGGCAGGTTGAAATTCATGGGTAGACCATCCATGTTGCTGATGTGACGTAATGGCTACTCTGGTCTTTTGCCTCAGTCTCATGTTGTATTACTGGAAACTGTTAATTTTGGTCTTTTGGTAATCTCTGAGCAACTCTGCCAGGATACTAGACTGCAGAATTTCAATTTAGATTCAAAATGCTAGCGTTTCACTGAGTATTTCATGGTGCTTTATATGTGGTTGGGGAACGAATACATTGTTACATGGCACATCACTGTGGCGTAACATTGAATGCAGTATTATTGAATGCCTTCTATGCTTGGTTCAAGCAGAATGCCAGCAGCGCAGTGTCATCTGCACCGACAGCCATGGACATACCCGATCCCTCTGTCACTGCTGCAGATGTCAGATCAGTCTTCCTGGGAGTCAATCTAAGGAAAGCGTCAGGCCTGGACTGAGTCCCCAGCCGTGCACTTAGATCCTGTCAGGACCAGTTGGCAGCAGAATTCACAGACATCTTCAATATCTCCCTCCCATGATTCTCCTGAAGTCCCCAATTGCTTCAAGAAGACGACCATCATCCCTGTACCTAGAAAGCACATGCAACGTGCCTTGATGACTACCGCCCAGTGGTTCTGACTTCAATAATCATGAAGTGCTCTAAGGTTTTGGAGTAGACTTGTAGCTCTGGTTGTGGGTGTTGAGGTTGGTTGGCTCTCCGAGCTGGTTTGTTGTTCTGCAGACGTTTCGTTACCGTGCTTGGTAACATCCTCAGTGCAGCCTCTGATGAAGCGTCGGTGTGTTTTCCCGCCTGGCTTTTAAACTCTGGGGTCCATTGCGATGGATTGCCTCACTTCGGTTTCCTCCGTAGTGGAATGAATATGGGGTCGAGTTCAATGTGTTTATTAATAGCCTGCTTCCTGGAGTACACGAAGCAGGCTATTAATAAACACATTGAACTTGACCCCATATTCATTCCACTACGGAGGAAACCCAGAAGTGAGGCAATCCATCGCAACGGACCCCAGAGTTTAAAAGCCAGGCGGGAAAACACACCGACGCTTCATCAGAGGCTGCACTGAGGATTTTACCAAGCACGGTAACGAAACGTCTGCGGAACAACAAACCAGCTTGGCGAGCCAACCAACCTCAATCATGAAGTGCTTCAAGAGGTTAGTCATAGCCCACATCAACTCTAGTCTTCTAGCCTGCCTTGATCCTCTGCAATTTACCCCCCAGTGTAACAGGTCCAAAGCTGACACCATTTCCCTAGCACTGCACTCATCCCTGGAAGATCTGGACAACAAGGACACCTATGTCAGACTCCTGCTTATCGACTACAGCTCCAGCTTCAACACCATTATCCCCTCCAGACTGATCCCAAAACTCCAAGACCCAGGTCTCGGCTCTGCCCTCTGCAACTGGATCCTTGGTTTCTGGACTCATAGACCTCAAACAGTGAAAATAGACAACTGCACCTCCCCCACAATAACACTCAACACTGGAGCCCTCCAAGGATGCGTACTCTGCCCCTTGTTGTACTCCTTATACACCCATAACTTTGTTGCCAAATTCCAAGTGATAGCCAGCTACAAGTTTGCTGATGACACCGCCGTGGTAGGATGGATATCAAACAATGATGAGTCAGAATCTGGAAAGGAGCTTGAGGGCTTGGTGATCTGGTGCAATGATAACAACATCTGTCTCAATGTTGGCAAAGCTAAAGAACTGATCAATGAATTCCCCCACCCATCTACATCAATGGAGTGGAAGTTGAGAGGGTTGAGAGCATCAAATTCCTAGGGGTGACAATAATCAACACCTGACCTGGACTTCCCATGTAGGTGTGATGGTCAAGATGGCACAGCAACGCCTCTTCTTCCTCAGGCAGCTCAGGAAATTTGGCATGTCCATAGGATCCTCACCAACTTTTATAGATTCACAATAGAAAGCATTGTGTCTGGGTGCATAATGGCCTGGTAAAGCAACTACTTTGCCCAGGACCGTAAGAAACTACAGAAGGTGGTGCGCGCAGCCCAGACCATCACGGAAGCCAACCTCCCATCCACGGACTCTATTTACAAGTCTCGTTGCCATGGAAAGGCTGACGACATCATCAAAGACTCCTCCCACTCTGATGATGTTGTCCTACAATCTTTTCCGTCAGGCAGAAGATACAGAAGCTTGAACACACCAGCAACATCAATGACAGCTTCTTCCCTGCCATTATTAGACTGATAAATGGACACTGTAACTTCAAATAATGCTAATCGTTTTAGTGTTGATCCTGCCAAGTGCACGTCCGGTGCGGTGAAACCTGTATGCCTTACTCTGTCCGAATTTTTTTTCACCCTACAATCTGTATGTCCTTGTTTACTGTGAACTGCCTGTACTACTTGCAAAAAATAGTTTTTCACAGTACTTAGGTACACGTGACAATAAATCAAATCAAATCATCACCTCAGGTTATACATTCACATCACAGTTAGCTTCTCATTTCAGCAACAATATAACATGAAAAACAAAAAGTAACTTTTTTGTACATGACCCTGAAACTGAAATTTGGAAAGTTAAATCAATTTAGTAGAACTGAGCAGACCAAAAATTAAGAAGGAAAAGTAATGGATTGTATATCAAAATAGTCTTGTTGAAAAACTGAATCAATGTGAGTAATGAGTAAACGAGCCAGATGAACAAAGGAATGGCACCAATGAAATAACTGTCAGTTGACGCTGACGGGTTAGGTCTATGGCCACCTGACATGCTTTATTATTCTATCTACAATGTGACTGGTTTAAATCTACATTTACTGAGCGGGAAATGGACTGGAAGAATAATTGTTACTGATTGCCATGCAGCCAACTCTCATTGATTTAGGGTGGAAAGCGGGAGTAAAACCAGAAAACGCTGGAAACTATTCAGTCATTCTGGCAATATCTTTGGAAAGGAAGAAATTCATGTTGTGCGTCTGCGGCAATGTCTCAGCGATGCTCTTCACAGATGCTACCTGACCTGCTGAGTATTTCTGGCATTTTCCAGCATCTACATTATTTTGTTTTTGCATTCGTAGTATGAAGGAAGACTGGATGGCTTATGCTCCGCAGGTTGGGTTATTTCCTTAATTCAGTCAAGATTACGTTTATTTGTGCTACAACATCAGGGGGAGCACTTCATGCGCATATAGAGTATCGAGGTCTGATGCTGCTTGAAAACAAGTGGGTTGGACATAGACTAACAATACGGTGCGGTCCATAATCAACTGCAAGTTCTTGTTTACACTTTGCCTATCATTTTTCAACCGCTCCCTTTGTTGCAAAACAAGCTTTTGACGATTCGGTCGATATGGACGAAATACCAGCAGGCGAGATGCCCAGTTGGTAATAAACTCGGACAGTGGAGAGAACTGAGTGTGATTTCTCGTTTTTTTTTCGGAACGAAATTCTCAAGACATTTAATGAAACAGGGTTAGGGGGTTCTTTTTTGAGATAACCCAGTGTGGAGCTGGGAGAATGCGGCAGGAGAATGCAGCATCTGAGGAGCAGGGAAAGTGGACGTTTCGGGTCGGGGGCTGGGTAAGACTGAGTTAAACCAGGAGGAATAGTGGAGCTGCGCTGGGGCTCGCCTCGTTGGGAGTCTGATAGGACTGACTGTATGAATATTCAGCGGCGGATTTACATCTGATTGCAGTTGCTGACGAGCTCCGGCGGGTGCCCTCCATTTGTAGCGGCTGCCGTTACCAGCACCCCCCCCCCGCCCCCATTTGGTATGTGTGTGAGGGGGGCGGCTCCGAATATTGGCGCTTCCTGCTCTCGCTGGCGCACCCACTTCCATGAGTCACACTGACACACCGTTCGCTTCTTTGTGTCACTCGGACAAGTTTCTTCACCTCTCCGTGCTGCTGAAGTTTTATTTCTTTTTATTTTGTTTTACCCCCCACTACCCCCTCACGCACACACCCCCACCTCCCCGCCTCTCTCTCTCCCCTTTTCCCCTCCTCCTCGGGCGGGTCTCTTTGTCAGTCGGTGCGGGAAGGAGACTGACTGACTGACTGAGGGAGTCCCAGGCTCCGGCCCCAGGCCTGGTTACCATGGCAGCCGCCAAGGACGGAGTGGCCCAGGAGAAGTACAAGCTGGTGGTGGTGGGCGGCGGCGGCGTGGGCAAAAGCGCCCTCACCATCCAGTTCATCCAGGTCAGTGTGTGTGTGTATACGTACGGGCGCCTCGCCTCTTCACTTCCAAACTAACCCAGACCGCGGCTTCGGCCTACTCCCCTTCCTCCTGTATGAGGCGGGCGGAATGAATCGGGAGCTGAGATTGCGACTCGGCCCCGGAGGCCTGCCCTTGTTTTCTGTCTGGTGCGGTTTCTTTAATCGGGGATGAGCTGCCTAAGTCTGTTTTAAAACCTCCTCAGGGCTCCACTCTGACCCTGCGTTTCTCCTTCGACCACCGGCTCTCCTCGTGTCCACTCCTTGGGCCAATGTTGGGGATTTAGGCGCTTTCAGCACACTTTCAGCTGTTAGTCCGACACAAGCTTCTGTTAATCCGCGTCTCTTTTCACCTTGACGTTTTATCAGTTAAAATACATCGGTTTTCCCCCTTTTTATGTCTCCCCCACCCCCCCGGATCAGAGCCCATGCCTAACACGGTAGACTTGCCTGAGCTCGTTGAATAGATTTTGAATGGAAATCTTGAAACTTTACAAAAACCGCTTCGTGTTAAAGCGACTGAAATCTCTTTTATTTTTGACCAGTTAGTATTTTTAATTTCACATGTTAAGTGTCTGTAAGGTTGATGAAATCGTCGTTTTAGGCGATAAAAGTTGTAATCTATATCGACGCCGTTTCATTTATGTGCAAGTGGTTACTATACTCTTGGGGGTGGGGTTTAGTTTACGAGTCTAATGTGGGCCTGCAATGATCTTTTCGTACAACTCGATTGAAGAATTATTTCAGTTTTTGAAGAAGGAACTTGCCTAGCTTTAAAAAGCTGGAGGTACCAACCGGCTTACATTTCTTTCTTGGCTTTAAGACGCATTATTTGTTAGTACTGGCGAGCAAAAGTTTTTGTTATGGCTTGTAATTTTGTACTTTTGTATCGAAAGCTTGCGACGGACTGTACAATTTAAGCAGCTGCTGCATTTAAACTACTATCTGCTTACAACTGTCAGCACTCTTCAGCTGTCACGTTAAACCTGTCACTGACTGTAGCCAGCATTCCAATTCCCTCGCAGCTTCTGAGTCAATATTTAACACGTACTTGCACGATTTCGATACTCCAGTGAATAATTTGATACGTGCTTGTTGATCTCCCATAGATTGTTATTGAGTGAAAAGATTACACAGAAGTGTGAACTTGTGAAGTGCTTCAGAAAAGTACTGTATAAATAAACAAAGGCAGTCATTTGACACAGTAGTCAGAATATCTGTAACCTCTAAATCACCTTTCAAACACTTATTTTAAAGGCAATCAGCAGTTTCACATTATGGCATTCACTGGCCATTATCAAATCCTCGCAGTACAAGCAACCTGAAACTTAATTGGTTGACACGTTAATGGTGCAGTCCCCAGCTGGATATTCTGTGGACAGTGATTTAGCTGCTGACTCACCAAAGCCTCTCTTCCAAGTCAGCAACGTAATATCATCGTCTCCAGTTGCCCGGGTGGGTGCAGCTGCACCAACACTTTAGAAACCTGAAACTATTTGGGATAAGAGCCCTCGTCTGGATTGGCAGCCAACTCATCACCTTAAAGTAAAACAAAGAACTGCAGATGCTGGAAATCTGAAACAAAAACAGAAACTGCAGGAGAAACTCAGTAGATCTGGTAGCATCAGTGGAGAGAAAGAATGTTTTGGATCCAGTGACCTTTCATCAGAACAATGGACCTGAAATGTTGACTCTGCTTTCTTTCCACAGATGCTGCCAGACCTGCTGAGTTTCTCCAGCAATTTCTTTTTTAGTTTCATCACGCTTAAATATGTGTTCATTATGAGCCCACAGTCTCTATCTACAGAAACGCACCGCAGAAACTTGCCAGTGCTTCTTTGGTTGCACCTCTTAATCGGAAAACTCTGCCGCGAAGAAGAACAAGAATAGGGGTGATGGGAACATCAAAGCTGGCAAGTTCTTTGCTCTGTCTCACGCCATGCTGACTTGCATGTTTGTTATTGCCCCTTCATTCTTGCTTGGCCAGATTCCCTGGAATGCCCTACGTTGTGTGAGCCACGTTGTGTGAATACCTGTATTATACAGACCTGCTGCAATACAAGAATCCAAATCCACACTACCTCAAGGCAGAGAATGAGCAATATCTGCTGGCCTTGTTGCTGACACCTAAAACTCATAACTTTGGAAAAAGACGATGATAGAAAATTGGCTAGCTGTCAGAAAACAATATGCATAATGGGTCATTTTCTGATTGGCAAGATAATGAATAGAGTCCTGCAGGATCCATGCAGAGGCCTCCGCTTTTTACAGTTTATATTTATGACTTAGATGAGGGCAGTGAAGTTATGATAACTGATTTGCAGAAGATGCATACAGAGGGTAGTATTTTGTGACAAGGGCATAAGGAAATTGCAGCTGATAAATATAGGATGATTGATCGGGGAGGAATCGGACAGATGGGCAATAATACAGGAAAATATGAAATTGTTCACTTTGGCATGAACCCATCCAGGCACTTGGAGAGAATACCATTATATTGCTCTACTTGTGTGTGTGTGTGTGTGTGTGTGTGTGTGTCTCACAAGACGTTAGTCCCCTGGTACAGCAAGTAATTAAGAAGGCTAATGGAATGCCTTTATTATGATAGGAATTGAACATATGAATAAGGATATTCTGCAGAGATTGTTGAGACCGTACCTTGAATACTCTGCAATTTTGCTGCTCTTACCTAAGGGTAAAAATGTATTAGAAACAATACAGAAGACACCATGAATGAATGGATTGTCTTATGAGTAAAGGTTGGATGCACTGGGCTTGTTGCTGCTGGACTTTAGAAGAGTAAAGGGTGACTTGATTGAAGTATCCAATATCTTGAACGTCCTCAACAGGTGGATGTGGAAATGATGTTACTACTTGTGGATGTGTTCATATCTACCAGCATCGTTTAAAATTGGTGTTTGACCTTTTTGGACATATGAAAATTTTTTTTTCAGTGTGTTGGCAATTTGGAACACTGTGCCTCAGAATCTTCAGCAAGAGAGCCAAAGATTATCAGGAATAGATGGGATTTTAAAATAAAGGATAAAACATTAAACAGATGAAGGGACTGCAGCAAAGGTTTGCTGGACTTGTTCCTGGGATGGCTGGATTGTCCTATCTTTGGAGTCCTTCACGTGTGGCTGTGGTGGCTCAGTCTTTGTGTATGTTTAAAGTAGGGTTTGATTAAATTATTAATTATCGATTGTGTAATGGGTTATGGAGATTGAACACCTGAAAATGCAGGTAAAAGACAAACAGCTATGACTGGAATTAAATGATGCAGCGCGCATAAAGCGCTGAATGAGGACCTTCTACTTTTATTTTTGTATATTTGGTTGGTAAAATCTCACCATGTCCCAGTCTTCATTTCCTATTAGTAGAAGAAATAATACATTTTGCCTGGTCCTTTCGTAATGCAATGCATAATTCAGTTGGTAGCATTACAAGAAATCCTCTACCTTTGATTTCATTAATATTTTGATGGTGTGTAGAAGGCAAGCAACACTTTCTTAAACCTATCTGATTTGAAGATGAGTAGAGTCCAAACAAAGATGTAGAAATTAGCATGTGTAATTCAATGTAAACTCACATAGAGGACTCCAAATAAAAAAGAAACTGAGATCAAACAAAAAGCAAATCAAATAATATTTTTAAAATAATAGTTAGATGCTGATGTTCTGAGACTCAAAACTTGTAAATGTTTAAGTTGCAAATGTACCTTAATAGTTTAGGGGGAAGGAAAAAGTTTCCATGTTGGTAAATTTCTATTATGTGGAATCACAAACTTAACCTTTTGTCATCCTTCACCTATTTTAACTGAAAATCTCTGAGGTATAGGCATGATGAAGCTTGTAGGCCGACTGGGCAAATTGGACAGCATCTTTTTAATCTTTGTTTAAATCTTTGTTTATTTGCCATTCTGAAAATGCAGCAAGTTTTACACTACAGCACTAGTCAATGTTATTCTTAATGCGACATTGAAACTGTGTTCACTGATTTTTTTTTTAGAAAGAAGTTGGGCTTCAGATGCAATGTTTGCAGATTTGGTCACTTTTTTTGTTGGAAACTGACAGTAAAAGATGCCCAGTTGTTTCTGTCAGACAGTGAGATTGATTTGCTTTCAATGAATCATTGATGGTAGTCACCATCTTACTTTTGGAAATAAGTTGGCAGCTGAATACCAGTGAAGTCTGCTTTTAAAAATCTGATTTGAGAGGTAGGTAGATATAGATGAATTGTGCGAGAACTACCTTGTATAAGTTCCCTGGTTAATTTTGGAAGACTCTTGAAACTTTTCTCCTTACACCCCAGGTTGAGAACCTCTGTCTTTGCTCATAATATATCCTGTTCATCTGCTACCCCAGGCTCATTGACCTACATTAACTACTGGCCTCGATCTTCTTCAAATTTTAAAATTCTTATCTTTTGTATTTAAATATTTTTACATTACTTGCCTATCCCTGTCACATTCCCCAGGTTTACAACCCACTAAATATATTATGTTCTGCATCCCTGCTGCCTTCACAAATGATGGGAGGAACAGATACATAGGTGGGAAGGTGGGCATGAAGTAATTTAGACCTAGTACAAATTTTAAATGAATTAAGGGGTATCAGATACTCGTGTACTCTGAAGGTGGACAGGATTTGTTGTGGAATATGATACAGGCAAAAGCATTTAGATGAATTGAAGTAAATTGTGCAGATTGTTGAACAAAGATGATACTGAACCTCTGAAATTCAAAAGTTGTTCTCTGTCAGGAAGTAATGAATCAGGTGCATGGGGAAGCAGTGCTGTAGTAATATCACTGGATGTGTAACCCAGAGTCCCAGACTAATTGTTCTACAGATATGGATTTAAATCCACTGTGGCAGATGGGTATTGGATTTAAAGGTAGTCTAATGGTGACCATTTTTAGTTGTCTTAAAAATCCAACTGGTTCACTTTGGTCTTTTTAGGGAAGGAAATTTACCATCCGACTCTGGTGTAGCCTCCATGTAATGCCAGAACTACAGCCATATAATTGACAATTAACCACCCTCTGAAATGGCCTAGTAAACCACCCAGTTCAAGGGCATTCAAGGATGGACAAGAAATACTGGCCCAGCCAATGATGTTCGCGTTCTATAATGTAACAAAAACAATGCAGAACAAATAACTGTTCCCCATTTCCTCAGATCACTGGACCCAAAACATTAACTCTGATTTTTTTTTTTCTCCACAGATGCTGCCAGACCTGCTGAGCTTTCCAGCAACTTGTGTTTTTGTTCCTGATTTACAGCATCCGCAATTCTTTTGGTTTTTGCCCCCTATTTCCGATTAATAACCTGATTCTGCTTCCAAGCTTTGATGGTGTTATTTTGTTCTGGGAAAATTTAGAGGACCCTTGCTGTTTGCAGCACAATGAATTGAGCATGGAGGGAGAAGTCACTGTCAGAGCATGGGAAGAATGAGTGACTCAACTAATACTTGGGTGTCCTCTGCCAGCATTCTGTTTATCCTCTTTTTCAGAGCCCCTCCAAACTGTCAGTTTCCAATGTCAAGCGTGTCCGTGCCCATGTCTATGGTTTCATATTTGATTTGCAGGTGTCCATGTAGAAGAGAAAGGGGCATCAAACCAGTCACTATCAAATAGCCATTGGATTGTATGCAAGATCTTTCAGTGTATGGCTGTTGTTCATTGGATGAATGGAGTAAGCAGTGCTGACTTTGTTGGCTTTGTAGTATGGATGGTGATAGAATTTAGTGATCCCCAGGTCCTGAATTACTGACTTATTCTGACAAAGATGTCAAGATTAAGTTTGAGAAAGTGAAGGTGGAAGCCTTTCTCATGTCTTGCACATGTTGTCTAGGTCTCACTGCTGTCTATGAGTGCACAGGATGTGGGGTTGGTGGAGTTAAGTTTGGTGTTCTTGGTCATTTCATTATTGCACATATTCTTGCTGTGCATGTATTTAACAGCTGCAGGTTTTGTGATAGATATTTTGATTGTAGCATTAAATAACTGCTAATGGTTGTGGAGCTTACATATGTGAAGCTATCCTCTGCTTGACAGCTTGGTGCTATCATCTATTCACATTATTAATGTCTCAGATCATGAGATTTGTTTTCCTGATTCTGATTTCAATCTTAAATCTGCTCATTGACTAATCATCCATTGAGTGATTACTCTTGACCTGGAAGCATTGCAGTCAAGAAAATTTGTGGGTAAAGTGTTGGAAAGGATTATAAGAGAGAGGATTTATAATCATCTAGAAAGGAATAATTTGATTCGGGATAGTCAACACGGTTTTGTGAAGGGTAGGTTGTGCCTCACAAACCTTATTGAGTTCTTTGAGAAGGTGACCAAACTGGTGGATGAGGGTAAAGCGGTTGATGTGGTGTATATGGATTTCAGTAAAGCATTTGATAAGGTTCCCCAGGGTAGGCTATTGCAGAAAATATGGAGGCATGGGATTGAGGGTGATTTAGCGGTTTGGATCAGAAATTGGCTAGCTGTAAGAAGACAGAGGGTGGTGGTTGATGGGAAATGTTCATCCTGGAGTTCAGTTACTCGTGGTGTACCACAAGGATCTGTTTTGGGGCCACTGCTGTTTGTCATTTTTATAAATGACCTGGATGAGGGCATAGAAGGATGGGTTAGTAAATTTGCGGATGACACTATAGTCGATGGAGTTGTGGATAGTGCGGAAGGATGTTGCAGGTTACAGGGGGATATAGATAAGCTGCAGAGCTGGGCTGAGGTGTGGCAAATGGAGTTTAATGTGGAAACGTGTGAGGTGATTCACGTTGGAAGGAGTAACAGGAATACAGAGTACTGGGCTAATGGTAAGATTCTTGGTAGTGTGGACGAGCAGAGAGATCTCGGTGTCCATGTGCATAGATCCCTGAAAGTTGCCGCCCAAGTTAATAAGGTTGTTAGGAAGGCATATGGTGTTAGGTTTTATTGGTAGAGGGATTGAGTTTCGGAGCCGTGAGGTCATGTTGCAGCTGTACAAAGCTCTGGTGCGGCTGCACTTGGAGTATTGCGTGCAGTTCTGGTCGCCACATTATATGAAGGATGTGGAAGCATTGGAAAGGGTGCAGAGGAGATTTACCAGGATGTTGCCTGGTATGGAGGGAAGGTCTTATGAGGAAAGGCTGAGGGACTTGAGGCTGTTTTCGTTAGAGAGAAGAAGGTTAAGAGGTGACTTAATAGAGACATACAAGATGATCAGAGGATTAGATAGGGTGGACAGTGAGAGCCTTTTTCCTTGGATGGTGACGGCTAGCACGAGAGGACATAGTTTTAAATTGAGGGGTGATAGATACAGGACAGATGAGAGGTAGGTTCTTTACTCAGTAGTAAAGGCCTGGAATGCCCTGCCTGCAGCAGTTGTAGACTCGCCAACTTTAAGGGCACTTAAATGGTCGTTGGATAAACATATGGATGATAATGGAATAATGTAGGTTAGATGGGCTTCAGATTGGTTTCACAGGTCGGCGCAACATCGAGGGCTGAAGGGCCTGTGCTGCGCTGTAATGTTCTGTTGTATGTTCTATGTTTCCATTGAATCTGTAACTTCTCTCCGTCACAGAGTGAATTAGTTAATCGAGTGCTTTGAAATCCCTCAAGTGGGCTGTTATTGACAAATTAGATGAGCATATGCTGTGTAGTATTTCAGGTGCAGAATCTGTGTATAACAGTGATACTTCATTTCACTCCCTCCACCGTAAATGCACAGTGGTAGCAATGTATACCATATGCATGACACACTAGAAATTTACCAGGCTTCTTGCACAGCAGCTTCCAGACCCATGATCACTGTCTTCTAGGGGGACAAAAGCAGCAGTTACATGGCAACACAGTCACAGGCAAGTGCTCTGCCAAACTTCTCACCATTTTGGCTTTGGAAATATACTTGTGTTTCTTCACTGTTGCTGGCTCAAAACCTGAGAACTCTCTCTGTAGGAGCACTTTGGATGTTCTAACACCAAATGGACTGCAACAGTTAAAGAAGGTGACTCACTACCATCTTCTCAAAGGTAATTAGCAGTAGGCAATTAATCCTGGCCAATGCAACTCGAATTCCATGTTTTAATTCAGTTTCTGAAAGTTGTCCACTGAATAATATGCATGAATGAAGAAGCTTGCATTTATTTATTAATTTTCAAACGTTTTGGATTTCCCAGTGATACAATTTTAAAGTTCTGCCGCTGAAATTTTGGGGTAAAGACTGTAGTTAATGTCTACACAGAAAAACATCACAAACAACAATGATCTGTTGGTGCTGGTTGAAAGCCAGTATTGGCTGGGATGATTTGTTGTTCTTCGTAGCACTGAAGTGTATTGGTTGCAGACTGATCTGATCAATGCTGGGTATCTCTTATTGTACATCATGAAAATTTATATATTTGTGTTTCAAAGATTATGCACACAGCAGGTCTACCCATTTAGAAGAGAACATGCACATTTTTGAAAATGTTCAGTTTATTTGGCTTGATTCTGGGACTTTGGTCTCTTCAATTGGAAAAATGGTCTTGAATTGAACTTTCAATCCTGAGAGCATTTTGTTTAAAATTCCTAGCCCCACACTGTGACACTTTAGTTTGGAGTGTGAGCACAATTGTAGAGGGCATGATTTGGGCTTATGGGTTTTAAAAACAAAACAGAAAATTTAGGATAAACTTCAGCTTGCAACACTGTGATTGATTTACAGAGTAGACTCTTGTTGAAAGCTGTTGTTTTAGCTCTTCCAAAAAGATTCTGTGTCCAGGAAAAGGATCAATATTATAGGTTTTAGTACACACTGAGATGAGAGCATTGTCAACAGGAATATATCTAACCATCTTTCCTTCTGGCTCTTCAATGGTGTGTATTTGTTGAGGGTAGTCTATGTAGATAGCTCTTACGTATCAGTTAGTGGGAGAGTAGCTAGAGCCTATGGTGAAATTGGTTGTCCATGGTTGTTCAATGGGAGATGTCCGCTTCATGGATTTCATTCTCCTGTGCTGTGCATCTCCACAGAATGGCACTGCTTGCCAACTAGATCTTATTTTGATTCTGTACCCAAGACTCTTAACCTCATTGTAACTGCAGAAGTTATGACTTTTAAGAAATACCCTGCATTTACTTCAAATGTAAGAAAGATATTCAGCTGAATAAACTCTAGTTTTGTTTTTCAGCTGCCTTGTTTGATTTTCCTGGACTTAATACATTGAGATATCACAATTAATATTGCAGGCCTCTCTTACTTCTATGAAAGGATTTTTAAATATTACCTATTAAGTAAAGAAAACATTAGAAGACTAACTCTGAAGTTGCATCTCAATCACAATAAAATCACGTTTGTTGTTATAATGTCTTTTGTAGATACCTAGGTGGATGAGCATGTAGCAAGATTACTTCTGATACAACAAACGTAATGACTTGTGCTTTCATGTACAAGACAGTGATGTCAGTCAACCAGCACAGAGTGTAAATTTTCCATTTGTGCACTTTGTATTTTAGGTTTAAAATTTTAAGTTGATTTCATAATCTAACTTTCTGTTTACTTTCTGGAACCTGCAGACCTCCCCCTGGAAGGTCAACAGCAGCAGATGTATGGGAGAACCACCCCTCAAGCTCCTCTTCAAACTATACACCATGCTGACTTGGAAATATGTTACCATTCTTTGTGTTGCTGGAAAGCAAAACTCCCTCCTCCCCAGCTTCACTCTGAATGTAGCTACACCACACGCGCTTTGTGAAGATGGCTCACTGCTATCTTTTTTTTATTTGAGCATTTGGGGATCAATAAATGCTGGCCATGCCAACAACAGTGATATCCCTTGAAAGAATAAGGAAAAGTATTCAATGTAATTTTTTTGGTGCTAAGCAACCTAATTGTTTTGTTGACTTTTCATGGACTGCTGTAATATGTCCGGTTTAGTTAGCTTGTTGTTTTAGCTGAACTATTTACCCAAATTTAAACCTTTTAAAAGTGTATCAAGTTTTCTAGTTTACTATCTCTGAAAGTTTTATACTGCCATAGCACTGAAGTGGTCTTAAAAATGTCGTAAATGTTATCCCATGTGATTGATTTGTCGTACACTACTCCTCCTCCAGCTTTGTGCAGCCATTTGACTACACCAACCTCTTCCAACATCTCTCTGCATTGCCTTGTTTAGTGTTCCTGAACCTACGTTTTGAACTGCCACAGTTAGTAGTGCAGGTCACCTTTACACCTATAAAGTATTTTATCATACCTGTTAAGCAAAGAAAATATTGAGGTGGGTAGGAAAACAGCTGAACAGGACTATCCTTGCCTGTATGTTCACTAATTAATGCACAAATAATGATTTCTGCTTTCATTCCTGTGTTGTTACTTTGAGAATTGCAGCCCTAAAGTTCCATCTCTCTTTTCTTCTGTTTTTCAACATAAGATGTTGCTTAAAATCTACCTCTGAACAATTTTTAATTTTTCAGATTTGGCTTTAGATTGTTTCATAATGCTTCTGTGAAGTGACTTTGCTATATTTATATGAATGTTAATTGTTTTATTTACTTAAATTAACAAAACTCTGCGCTTTTGTGAAACATAGTTAAAGGGAGTATGATATAACACGAAATATTTCTGTCATCTTACGTAAGCCATCGAAGCAGAGTGCCCTGCTGCTCTTGAAATGTCAAGCAGTAATTGACCATTGTTTTATATGTTCATAATTTGATAGCCAGAACCTCCATCTTCAACTTAGTTCTGTGCTTTACCTTATAAGGGATAGTTACGGTAGGTTTAGCTTTATTCAGATAAAACAATCCCTTGTGAGGACCAGGAAAGTGCCATTTTATTAACTGGTTCAATCTTGCACAGCTGGCTGCAATGTAAAAATGAACTTGCTGAGACATGTTGCAGCTGGTGGCAGGAAAGACAGGATAGAAAACACTTCTCTAACACCTGGCATTGGTAGATCTTAAGTTGGTTTTTGTTTGAAGTTGAATGTTAAAAAGAACTTGCTTGGAGAAACTGATGCAATGAGCATAACTTTCACACAAAGTAACTGCATCTTTTAATTTAATAATGGAATGCTGCCCAGTTGCCTCCATAAAGATGTCAGCATAGTCTTAATTTGAGAACTTTGAAGGTAGATCTGCTCTAGATACTTCACATTATCTGATGGTAAACAAATAACAGAAACTCTTAGAATAAATACCAATTTGACATAATATGAGGCTGTATTTTTGGAACAACAAATTAAGGTTCTTAGTTTTAAGGACCATTGTTTCCGACCTGCATTTAAATTTGATGCTCCCCATAATGCTGATGAGAGATTAATGATTCAATCGTGTCTATGCAACATGTCTGCTGTGTAAAAATTCAGTAATCACAGAATTAGTTTTGAAAAAGTCCTCAACACATTTATTTCAGTAACTTAATTTAAACAAATCTTCATTGTTGAAAACTAAATGTAGATGCTGCACATCTACACAGCTGTGCAAGATTGCTGGTTTTGATCCATAATCATTGCAATTCAGGATCATGCACCAGAGAAATACCCTTTTTTTAAAAAAAAAAGTTTGAATGAAAATCAGGATAATTTTTGTGATCATTGTTTGTGCATGTTGGTTATTGTAGAAATTAATTCTGAGAAATCGCTGCTTTTCTTGGAAGGTGTTACAACAAAAGTTTTTAAAACAGCCAATAGTTATTTCAATTTTAATTTGTCACTGAATATAATAAGCAAGTAGTACTGGAGAAATGTACTTTAAAAATTGACATTCTCAAAAATAGATCAAAACTAAATGCAATGACTGTAATTTGAGTGAGAAGGGGTGTGTTAAATTTAGCCATGTGGAGAACAACATGGTTTATTTTTATGATGCAGCAACCATATCTATGCCTAGGAATCTGGTAACAAATATTAGCTCAAAATGGAAATTGTAAAAGCACTTGTATTTTGTGTTCTTTGTGCATCTTCACCAAGCCATTTTTCAATTATTCTAAAATTTTATTGTTAGACGTAATTTGACACTCTTTGAAGCAGCACTATTGGGTCAGAAATAGACCATGTTCATTTCTAGTTCCATGCTTTATCTACTCAATTTATTGGTATTGTTAGATATTATTGTTGGTCTGTTATCTGAGGATGTGTTTGCAAATCTGAATGGAAAAACCATCTTTCAAATTTGACTAATAATATTGACTTTGAAAATCTGTTCAAACGAGTATGGTAATTTTCCTCCTTACCTGTACCCTGCGTTACTTTGACAATGATGATCTGTAATGAGAGTTCCAAGAGGATTAGGCAATTTCTGGTATCTTGCTAACATACACATTGTCCACATATGTGTATGAGAGAAAAAAATTCTTGCATTTGGCTATTTGCTTATGAAAAACTTGCAAGTCACCGAGTTCTCTGTGCATTTCACACATACAGCTTTACGTCTCAGTCACTTGAGCAATTTGTTTGATGTGAATTGTTTTTCAGATTTTTATTTCAGGAATCTGGAGGTAGTTTTTCTTGGCTGAAATGCAAAGATTTTTGTACTTGCTTATTCTTTTTCAAATTATAATCAATTATATGACTCGCAGCCTCCATTTTTAATGGGGTCAACGTTAATTTAACTTGACCTAATTCCCATTTTGGGCCAACTTATATATCAAGGTAAACAATAGAGTTGGGATTCTGTAGATTTGAGAGGTGCTTTGATTGAGGCTTATAAGATGATGGGTGTTTGAGTTGACAGCGTATTTTGATCTGACAGGTTGACAAGGCCCAAGCAGTTTTTAGGTTCAGAGGTCAGATTTAAGATAGATATAAGGATGTGGTCACTTTCTAGAATACTGGCTAGTTTGGCGAATGTTGGCTCCTGCATTCTTTCAAAGAGAGTTGTGTTCGAGGTCATTTCCTAGAACAGATAATGTACAGCATTATCATGGTGGGGTGACCTCAAAGGCAAGTTAATCTAGGAGAAACTTCCCAAATTTCTTTCCTAAACTGGTCTAGGCTTTTTTCCTTTTTTTTCCAAGAGAGTACAAGCAATTGGGTGGGTTCAAAGACTATACATTCCGTTGCACAAGGCACAAAAGTCACGTTGTAAAGTCTAGATTCACCAGAGGCTCTCTTCACATTTCTGCATTGAAGTTGCTTAACAAAGTTATGTTCATTAATAGGAATGTGCCTTGTCAGAATCCATATACATCAAAATACTGATTTTTCTGTAGTTAGCTGTTCTAAATTTTCACTTCTTTGAAGTAATCTACTTAACTGTTTGCACAACTTATAATTGTGAAATGAATACAAAATCACAAGGAGTCGTATTCCTTGTTCATTTACTCAGTCGTCACCCATTCTTTTTTAATGGACATAGTACATTATGGAGAGCAGTCAAGTATGATTTTATGCTTCTCTCAAAACTAATCACAGTTGATTGTGACTTTAATGAGTCAACAAACTCATTGGAAATAAATTATATTTCTTTAAATTATGATGTATTTTCTATATGTATTTCTGGAAAGGTTAAAAAATTAAGACCTGGTAATGCTTAGTTTAATGGCCACACTAGAATGCTTCCTTTCCTCATAGAAAAGCATGTTAATATTGAGCTGAAGAACGCTTTATAAAAGCACAAATAGGCTTTGAAGAATTGTTTATTTGCTCCTGGTGTGATCAAAATAGTGTTTGGAATTTGTACTGGTATCACACACTGAAAATGCTGAGAAAACTTGGCTGGCTTGGCAGCGTTTGTAGCGAGATCAGAGTGGATTTCGTTAAATAAGAGGATATTAAATGTGAACGATATTAGAAATGATATGATCTTCTCAACATCAGGGACACCAGCCATTAATTAGTTGAAAGTTTTTCTGAATAGGTTTTATTCTGTAAAAGTGCATCCTCCACTTCTCCTTTTTAAATTTTTTATCCCACTCTGACTCCGTCTTTGATCTACTTCATTTGTCCTATGGCCAGCAGGTTTGGAGAGCATCATTCTATCTTTTTGATAGGTACTTTGTAACCATTTGACTTTGATACTGACTTCAACTGTAGTCCTTAAAAGCTCTCTCTCTTGGCAAGATACATTGATTACGCAGTCTTGGTAGGATAGTGTTCACCCCTATTCTTATTTCTTTTGAATCCTTCCTGGAGGCTCTTAGATTTCTGCAACCTGTTTGTTGTCAGGTTTCTGTGCTTCCAAACTTGCCTGCCGTATCCCTAACTGTTCCAAAATTCATGCTGTTTAGAGGCTTTGAGTCTCTGTTTTCTTTTGGGTTATCATTTCAGTAATTTAACAATCTCCTATTCTCAAGTGAACACCTGACTGTTAATGTTGCTTTCTTACATGTTCATATTGACATTCCTGCATTCATCTCTAATATTCTCCAGTTTTTGACAAGCTTTTTAATCGAAAATATGAATAGCTCTTTGTGTTTGCATGTTTAAAGATCTCGTATGGAATAAAAAAGTGATAGGTATGAATTTTCAAAATTTGGTGAATGTATTTTTTATTAGAACCACAATAGTAGTAGACACAGGTATTGGTGCAGAGAATTTATTTAGTTTACTATTTGTGCTGAAGTGAATTGGTCATGAATATTGCAGAAATTACTTTGATTTTTTCCAAGAAAAAAACTGGAAAAAAAAATGTGGAGGATCTTAGTGGTGTGGGCAGATGTTAAGATCCTTGGGGACAAAGGAATTTTAAAAAAAAAAAAAATCTTTTGGCGGTTTTGACTTAGAAACTTTAGCAAGTGTTGTTGAAGAAGCTTTGAGGATTTGGAGTGCCCTTTATAAATAGGACAAACTGTAGCCTGCAATGGCATATCACTCAAAAGCAGTACAAAAAGAAGTTGACATTTCCTTCATGTCTATGGGACCTACAATTATTTTTAAGCATGTTGGCTTGAAGTGGACTTTTGAGGTATGCATTTTAATTGTAAAGGAATCAATTGTAGTTTTTTTCAGATAATAAGAAAGCACTTGTCTGTGACCTGGTGATCCTTGCCCTAGAAGCCAGGCTTCTGGATAACAATGAAACTATTGGATTGGGAGGCACGAAAGAGAGGAACAGGAGGACAAATGTGTTGACCTAATGAGAAATCAAAATCAGAAAAATGAGCACATCACCTCCTTAAGCAGCAGATTGCTCCCTGGAAGAGGTCAGATTTTCTGTGTGCCTCCAAGAATTGGGTGTCTTTTTTTGTAATTGTATGGGCTGCTTAGATAAATAAGGTCTGAAACCTGGAAAGGTGCGTAAATAACTTGGAAACTATGAAGAGCTAGGTGTTTTACCCAGCAGTGACCAAACCATGAATCAGGGTGTTATTGGTTGGTCGGTTAAAAAGACACTTCGGAAAGTAAAAACATAACTGTCATGACTAAAATTTGTTGATGTGAAAGCTGTGGTCAGACATGAGTTCTGACTGCCTACCCTGTGTGAATTTTTAAAAAAGCATATTTTGTGGAACTAACTGCATAATGCTATGCTGCTTAAGCAGAATACTTGTGATTAGTTAAGGCATATGGTACTGTTTGAAGTAAAATATACCTTTTTTGTTTGAAGTATTATTGCCTGCTTTTTCTTATTGGGATGTGGCCATCGCTGGCTGGCCAACATTTATTGACTGCCCCTGGTTGTCCTTAAGGTGGTAGTGAGTTGCTTTCTTGAACCATGCTCTATGTTGACCCATAGTGTCCTTTAAGGAGAGAATTGTAGGATTTTGACTGTGATATTGAAGGAACCATGATTCTATTTTCAAGGTAGGATGATGAGTGGCTTGCAGGTGGTGGTGTTCCCATGGATCTGCTGCCCCTGCCTTTTAGATGGCAGTGGTCTTGGGTTTGGAAGGTGCATTCTTCAAGTTCTTTGAATTTCTGCAGTGCATCTTATAAATAGTTGCTGCTGACTGTTGGTGTTGGAGGGAGTAGATGTTGCCCCAATCAAGTGGAGTGCTTTGTCCTGAATGGTGTCAGGCTTCGATTGTTGTTCGTGAATAGGCTTTGGGGATTCAGGAGGTGTCTTACTCATTGCAGTATTCCTAGCTTCTGATCTTCTCTTGTAGCTGCTGTATCATATGACCAGTCCAGTTGATTTTTCTGGTCAATGGTAACTCCCAGGATGTTGTTAGTGCGGGAATTCAGTGATGGTGACACCATTGAATGTCAAGGGTCGGTGGTTAATTGTCTGTTAATGGAAATGATTGCTGCTTGGCATTTGTGTGGTTTGAATGTTACTTAGCTTTCAGCCCAAGCATGGATATTGTCCAGATGTTGTTGCATTTGGCCAGGGTTTGCTTCAGAATCCGGTGGGGTGTAGTAAATTCTGGAGTATGAGTCTTCAGTGCTTTTGCCAGAGTATTGTACAGGCCTGTAGCCTTTGCTGTATCTAGTGCCTCCAACTGTTTCTTGATATCATACGGCATGAATCAAACTGGCTGAAGACTGCCATCTGTGATGCAGGGGTCCATTTGATGTGGCCACCTCAATTGTTCAATCCCATTCGCAACTGGAAGTAATAGGGCAGCAGAGTTTTTAGTTCTGATCCGTTGGCATTGCGATCGATCAGCTGTGCTTATCGCTTGCTGTTTGTTGTTTGGCATGCAAGTAGTCCTTTTGGTAGCTTCACCAGGTTGACATCTGTTTTTTAGGTATGCCAGGTGTTGCTTCTGGCATGCCCTCCTACACTCTCCATTGAACCAGCGTTGATCCCTGGCTTGATGGTAATGGTAGAGAAAGGGTATACTGGGCTGTGAAGTTGCAGATTGTGTGAGTATGATTCTGCTGCTGTTGATGTGCATCCATGAGATACTGTGGGCCAGATTTGTTGCCAGATCTGTTCTAATTCTGTCCCATTTAGCGTGGTTATAATGCCACAAAACTTGATGTACAGTATTTTCAGTGTGAAGGCCGGACTTCATCTTCACCACGACTGTGTGGAGATCACTCTTACCAGTGCTATTATGGATAGATGCATCTGGCAGGCAGATTAGTGAGGATGATGTCAAATATGTTTGCCCCTCATCACCTACTGAAGACCCAGTGTAGCAACTGTGTCCTGAAGGCCCGGACCAGCTGAATCAGTAATACTGCTACCTTGGTGGTGGGCAATGAAGTCTCCCACTCGGAGTAGATTCTGCCCCCTTGCTACGCTTGATGCTTTCTCAAAGTGTTGCTCAACATGGAGGAGTACTGATTCATCAGCTGAGGGTGTTAGGGTACATTGTAATCAGGAGGTTTCCTTGCTCACATTTGACCTGATGGTACTTCATGAGATCCAGAGTCAGTGCAGACTTCCAGGACACCTTCCTCCTGCCTATATACCACTGTCACCACCTCTGCTGGGTCTCTCTTGCCAGTGGGACAGGATATTTTCGAGGCTGGTGACTGTGGTATCTGGGACTTTGTCTGAAAGCTATGATTCTGTGAGTACAACTGTGTCAGGTTGTTGCTTGACTAGTCTGGGAGACAGCCATCCCAATTTTAGCACCAGCCCCAGATGTTGGGAAGGAGGACTTTGAAGGGTTGACAGGGCTGTTTCTGCCATTGCCATTTCAGGCACCTTTTGTACTAATTGTTACTAAGTCTCAAGCGTGACTTGTAGTGCCATTTTAGAGGGCAGTTCAGGGTCAGCCATGTTGCTGTGGATCTGGAGTCACATGTCTGGTGGCAGTACAACAAAGGCATTGCCTCTCCCTTTGTCTTTTAATTTATCTTGATTCTAATTAGTGTTGAAGTACAAGTTGCAAAAAACGAGGTTGCCTTTGGCTATTCAATGAAGTGAACTGTTTTACTTTATGGTTCTCCTGTGGGAATTTTAATAAGTATCAGTTTGCCGTGGTGGAGAGAATGTATGTTTTTGCTGATGGTAGGGTTGCTTTGTCCAAGATGATGTCAAAGCTGTTGAGTATGATGGAGGTGCAATCCTCAAGTATTCCTTGCCTATGCCTTGAACGAAGAAATAGGATTGGAAGATATGGATATGTAGATTGTTAAAGATGGAGTGCAGTTTGTAAAATTTAATGTTAAAATGGAAAGCTTATGACAGCTGAGGTCTAAAAAGAATAGATCTAAATAAAAGTAGTAATAAATTTGTACAAGGCACAACAAATTTGTGCAAATTATCGGAAGGTCTCATTACATTGTAGATTGCTTGCATGTGGTCTATTTAGTTGTTTAGATTTTTTGTTTATTCATTTTGTGCAGGTTGGTATTAGGATAGGTATGTTTGATTAGGTAAATTTTGGTCTATAAAAAAAAATACTAATTTTCTCAAAGACTTATTAAACTGTTTTAAACCAATTCTTGAATAAACTATGCATGAAGAATATACTTTCAGTGGACCATCCTGTTCTTAACATCACGCATATAATTTAAAAGTTTAAAAAAAATCACGTAGAAGGATGTGGAAGGGAAAAATACAACAGTCATAAGTTATGTTTTACTTTTTGGCTTCTAAAATGAAAATCTGATAAAGGAACCTGCACGGATCTCAAATTGGTAAAAATAATTTTGCTGGTAGATCTTTCTGGAACCTCAGGATGTGACGTTGGAATAGCAGAAATAGAGGGCTGTAGTTTTATAAACAAGTTTATTTTGACCTTGTTGAATGCCATGTGATTTTAATCACATCCTTCAAAGAAAACAGTTAAGAATTTTTCCATCCATTGCACAAATCACTGCCATAGGGGTTAAAGAGAGAAACATTCTCAGGCTCTCCTGTTGTGTTTTTGCATGTGCTGTTGTTTGTTCTATTAGATCAATGCAGAAACATTGATTCTGTCATATTGTTCGCAGTGTGGTTGATGTTGGGTGTTTACCCTGATTCCCGTAGTAGAGGGTGCATGTGGGAGGTGGAGAGTTGAATAAAATATGATATTGTGCGATGACCTGCAATACTTTTTTCAGCGAAGTGTCTCTTTGTTTATTTGTGCTCATAGGATCCAGCATCTCTTCCTGATCAGCTGTAAGATTCCTTTTCTATTATGTCAATGTTCCATTATTATTGAATTGGGCCAAATCTTTGCACTTCTGATACCAACTAACCTTGTGATAAGCCTAAGTGGAAGTACAGGGTCAGTGTGCCATGAGACCTGAAGCATTGAAGTACGTTTGATGAAATAACTGGTTCGAGGAACTAGTTTAACTGAAAACCGCTAGTATGGTGTATTTTGTGAAATTTGAGTACTGCATGATTTGTTTATTTTGGGATTGCCACTGCCTCCCTTGTTAGATCTCTAAAGAAGCTGATTGTTATGCTATCAGTTAATGAGGGATGCAGGAAAACTTGTTTGTTTGGTTTTAACTATTTATTAACAGTTAGAATGGAAGAACAGATGCCACAAGAGCACAATTCCTGTCTTGTGCTTCTAATTAACTTTGCATCTTGGATCCCAGTATAGAAGTTTGGTAATAATTAAGCTAAGATGTTGAGTAATGGAAAAAAATCCTGTTGAGACTACAGAAGAGTGTGGCGATCAGGTTTAAAAATGTTGACTTAGTTGTTGACTTTGTTCCATCATACGTTAGTCCTTTTGAAGTAAAATAACAGGAATAAAACACTTCCCTTAATGACTTAATTGCTGCAGGTTGCTGCCTGAAGAAGGGTCCCAACCCGAAATGTCAACTTTCCTGCTCCTCTGATGCTGCCTGGCTTGCTGTGTTCAATAATGACTTGCTGTCTAGTCACTGTTCAGGCAGCAACCTAGTCATTAAGGGAAGTATTTTATTCCTGTTATTTCAAATCAAAAGGACGAACTAATGTATGATGGAACACAAGTCAGCATCTAAGTCAACATGTTTAACATTGATTGCCACACTCTTCTGTGGTCTCAACGAGTTTATTTTCCATTACTAAACATCTTAGCCAAGATGTTGGTAGTAATTAAGCTAAATTATTACCAACAAACTTGAAGGGTCCCAACCCGAAACGTCAGCTTTCCTGCTCCTCTGATGCTGCCTGGCCTGCTGTGTTCCTCCAGCTCCACACTTATCTCTGACTCCAGCATCTGCAGTTGTTACTATGTCTGTCATTATTGAATTTGGTTTGTTATTAACTTCCAGACTTTGATCCCCTCTACTTGATAAACATGAATACTTCATAGGGAATGTAATTTTGGGACAGCTTGAAACTAGTTCAGGTGACAACCGGCAAACTTTTCATAGTTTTTCCTTGGTCATTGATTTAGCCTCTTTTAGCCAACATGCAAAATTATGATAACATTTGGTATGAATTGTACGACATGCCCTGCAGAGCAATATCTATCTTGGAGGATTGATTGGTTTGTTTGGAATAGTTAGTGAATTGAATTTATATTTTTGAAAATTCTGAATGGAATGTATTAGCTTGGAACAATTGTATTAGAACACTTTTGGAGAGGACTGAGGAACCATGAACAAAACACAACTGGTGTGGTTAAAGATAAAATGCAGGTGAGGGTGTATGTTGACAGACTGCTGCTTTGGGAAGTAGTGTGTTGAAGTGCAAAGGTGTAGCAGTAGCTTGCACACTTAGATGTGGTGGTATTGGCAGTTGGTTAGTAACTGCACAAGTTGTTGATGCCAGATGTTAAAATGGTGAACATTTATAATGCTATGCTATCTAAATTTTGTTATGAAATGCAAATTCAGCAGCTGGGGCTTGTGGACCGTATTAATTATGTAGTAAAGTTTCGTGTTTTGAGTTGAAATTTTGGATGAAAAGTTCTGTATAGCAGATTTTTTAACCAAATATTTGTATGTTTTTAACTTTGCAAAACAGTTACGAAATAAAGAAATGTAGATCCTTATTTATTGAAGGGTGTTATAGAGTCAGTGTTTAGCAAGGGAAGAATCAGTGCATTTTGTGATTAATTAGACCTAGTTCTGTTTGGTAACTTGAATGACATGTATCAGATTTGTTTTTCTGGGTGCATGTCTTGAGAATTGTTTTTCTTTCAAAAGACACGTGAATATTTCTCTGAAGTAAGTCTTGCTGAGCTAATGGCTGGCTGACTGTACCTGCAAATAGTTAGGAATTCTAACAGTGTAATTATTTATTGGGAGAGGATTGAATACAAGAAGGGAAGTTATGCTTCAATCACACTGGGCAGTGGTGTACTCTAGATGTAGTTACAAGTGTCTCTTTTAAGGAAAGATTAAAAGCGTTGGAATCAGTTGAGGTTTATTAAACTAATAACTGCCTCTTTTATGAGAAAAGGTTGGACCAGCTAGATGTAGGTGCTGGAGTTTGGAAGAGTAAGAGTTGACTTCTTGATGGGATAGATGTAGAGAGGATGACTGCTCACGTGGGAGCATTTAAAGCCAGGATTCACTGATTTTTACATATGCGACTCATTTTTAAAACAATGAGGTGAAATTTTTCTTGAAGAGTGAGAGTGGAATTCTGACTCTTCCTAAAAAGACAAGTGGATAGACATTTTTGGGAAGCAAGGGAGTGAAATGAGACAATGAACAAAGGATTCACTTGATCTTGGCATGCAGTTTGTGGTTAGGATTGAATATCACAACTCCTTTGCAGTGTTACTGGAAACTTTGCAATCACAGCTATATCTTCGGTTGTAAAACACAGATCGTTGAAATAGAGTTGGATGTTGTCAGTATAGAACCCGACGTTACATTTGTGGATGATTTTGACATGTTGATGAGAAATTGGAGAAGGCCAAGTTTAGATGCTTAGGGAGATGGTGTTCTTTTTGGATGCAAGTGCACCAATCATGAACATGTTGATGATACAAAATCAACATGATTATATCTGAGTGCAAGGTAAACCTTGGCTGCAGCTGCTTGTAAACGAATGAAAGGGACTAAGTCATCACCACCTTTTGAGGTGGTAGTGATTGACAGCAGTTTAAGACTTGCCTTCTTTCAGGTACATGTACATAATATCGCAGTATTGGGTAGGGGCCTCCAGCAGTAATGATGCAGAGTTGGATGCAATGCTAATGCAGAAGATTCCAGGACTGTATGTTAAGAATGGAGTCGGGCGATGCAGCCTTTCTCAGCAAGGTAAAACTATGCTGATGTTGCAGCCAGGCTGAGAAGGACAAGGAGCAATAGTGTATGGCTGCCTTTGTGACTTTGATTTTGGCTGTTTGGCCAGGGGAAGAAACTGGATTTGGAGAGTTTCATATGCCAAATTGTGTAAGACAGATATAAATTCTGAGGCATATCAAGTTCAGAAACTTCAGAGAAAAATTGCCATTGGAGGTGAGGTCACAGCTGGCAAGGAGGTAGGGACCAAGGTTTTTTTTGGGCATACTGACAGTGGCACGTTTGAATGGAAAGCAGATGGGATCTATTTACAACATTTCGTAACATGAGGAGAGGAAGGGAAATTGTTTTTTTTTAAAAAAAAAAGTACTGGAAATACTTGGTTTGTCAGGCAGCATCTTTAAGGAGAGAAAAACGTAATAAATATTTAACGTCAATGCCCTGAAATTAGGTAGTCAGCTGTTTGAGTTTTAAATTGACATGTGACAGATTTAGATCTCTACTACTGTTACAACCTGCTAAGGCTACTGGATCCTTCCCTAATTAATGAATGCCTGGGTGCAAGACTTGTAATAAGGCTTTGGAAATTATTTTCCTGTAGTAGGTTTGTTAGTTCTGTTTTTTAGAGCAAGTTAGGTGTTTTGTCTTGTAGTATTTTTAGCATGCAGTAAGATACTGACATTCTATTTTGTAACTTGAATGATTATTGCAATTTTTGGAATGTTAAATTAATTTTTCTAACAATGTATTTGTTAACAAACTTCTTTGATCCAAATGACAGTACTTGCAAAAATGCTTATTCTGGGTTTCAAACACAGGGTGGTGTTTTTTTCCCCCTTCTGACGCTTAAAATCCACATAGGTCTTGCCTCCAAGTCAGCCTTGATCAATAGCATACTGTTTTCAGCATGTTTGTGGTTTCGACATAGTTCGGCACGTTTTTCAAATCAACTTGTTATGTTTAAATTGTGGTATCCTGCTTTTGGCAGTGCAAGAGAAAAACACCCAGCGTTTGTTTAGCTGTGGCAATCTGCAAAAGAAGCCTTGCGCATTAAGGTGATGGAATGCTGCAAGTCGCTAACAACAGTTCTTATTCTTTTTTGAGTCATTCATTATTCTTGTTTCTGCGAGTATTATAATTTCAGGCATATTGTTTTTGTTACTGTACATTTTGCTGATGTTCAGAAAACTTATTCAATCTTTTTACTTACCATCAGCCTTGTCTATAGTATGGTAAATACTAATAGAAATCATAAATATTTAAGTGTGCATGTTAAACATTGCTGGATGTGGAACAGTTAGCTTGGTGTTTGTGAAGAGGTTTTAAACTAGGAGACTATAATTTGTCACAGGGCAAAAATAAATCTTTATTGCAGCATTGGATTGTGATTCTATTACTTCTAGGACTCCATTATTTCAGGATGTTGAGCTATTTCTGTGGTATCTGTGGATGTTGTCCTAAAGTGCAGAGTCTGTTCTCTATACAAAAAGAAACTGTGATTATGGTAAGGTGTGTGATGGCTGATTTATGAAATCATATTTTGAAACAACTTTATTTGCTTCACCTGGATTTGGCAAAATAATTAAACAAGTTTGTTCAACTGTTTGTAGTTTTAATGTAGTCTAACACATATTGGTGCTGTTAACAGCATACAGCCTTTTCTCCACTTGTTTAGAGTCATTAATCTTCAAGTCCAGTCTAATCTCCAGATCACATGCATGGTGTGGGGATTTTCATTATGACCTTCTTGAAAGAGCCTATTTTTGTTTTTATTTTGCTGCATTTTTCCAACACTGCAATCTCTCTATTTTGAACAGGGAATTTGTGAAAAAATTGGCTGCTAGAGTACACATCCCATTTTTCCTATGCTTGAGGTACTGCTGTTTTATTTTGTTAGTTTTGTGTTTTATGTGGAGTAAATTAGTGATGTTTAAAAATCTTGGCTTCCTTATTTGAAATAAATTGAAATGTGCTCCTTGAAAGGCTTTTGAGATGGCTCTCCCAGTTATTCAATAGCTCAAGCTGTAGTTCTGAATCGTACAAACGAAAAGACTCCTGTTTAATTGCTGTCCTGGACTGAGCTAACTAATTTTGGTCAAAAATAGTGAGGTTATAGCACTGAATGTGACACCCTTTGGCAAGAGGGAAAAAATAATTATTGTCAGAGGTCACCTGCGTGAAGACTGTTTCGTCACACTTCCTGGCAAAGTGTACATGCAGATACAGTTGTACTTGATGTGAAAACATGGTTATTTATATTTGACATTGCCTATATGGTCCATTTGGAAAGACTGTTAGGATCCCAGACCAGGCAGTCAAGTTTGTTGTGATTTGGCACCTGGATTTTTTTTCAAGTAGTAGGCAATGTTTGACAACTCGGGTACAAACACAGGAACAAAGTTTTATTATGTAAAGGTGGAACGGTAAACGCAACACATACCTACCTCAGATTAATTCTGAATGTGAGAATAGATGTCTAGCAGACAAACTCTGGTTGAACACCCCTCGAGGCATGTCCTGTTGAGGCATGTGTTGTGGATTCGTGACAGTCAGTCATAAAATCTCATTAAAGCTCTACAGACCTTTTTCTTCCAGTTATTTTCTGTTGAAGACTGAGCTTTGGAACTCTTTCAAAAGCCATTCCACCATGACCTGCCTCAATGGCTGCTCATGTTCCGATATCCTCCTTTTCTGGAAATATGGTCCCTTTGATTTATGAAACTGCACACCAGCACCTACTTGGGCAGAACTTTTTCAACTGCACTAAGCAAATGCTGCTGTTGGGCTTTTCGAGTCATACTGTCAGGTGCACTGAAATATTAACTGCTTGCCCCTCACTGCTTATGAGTGGTGACCTTATTGAGGTTTATCAAATCATGAGGGCATGGATTAGCTGAATAGCCAAGGTCTTTTTCCCAGGTTAGGATAGGTTAGATTAGCATAGGTTTAACTGAGGGGAAAGATTTAAAAGGGATCTGAGGGGCAACTTTCTCCGGCAGTGGGTGGTGCATGTATGAAACGAGCTGGTAGTGGAGGTGGATACAATTCCAACTTTCCCTGAGTCCACAGAGCAATCCAACTTCTATTCCAGTTCTGAGCAAGGGTCACAGGAGCCGAAATGTTAACTCTGATTTTTTTTTTCTACAGATGCTACTAGACCTGCTGAGCTTTTCCAGCAACTCTTGTTTTTGTTCCCAACTTCTACTGGGACTTTTCCCTAAGCCTCCATTAGAGCTATTTGTCTTCGCAGTAGCATGGTATAATAGCGCAACTTCAGTACTATGTACTGAGCTTGTTGCTAGTTTTTTTTAAGGCACGGACTCCAGTCTCCAAGTGACTGTAACACTTTAACTGAACTTCAGTGACCCTTGAACAGTTTTGAGTGACCTATTGTAAATCTTGCAAAAAGCTCTCTGCCCTTATTACCAGGCAGAGCTGAATGTCACAATTGGCCCACTGTTGCTAATATTGGAACACCAAATTCCCTGTGAATTAGCATGTTTGCAGATTGTATAAGCAAGCAATGTAAAGTATTGCAACTGATAACGTGGATGAGGGGCAGGAAGGCTCCTGACACACACACTTTTATCCCATTGATGAGCTATTGCAGTTGGCAGAGGGGTGGAAAATTAATCAGTTGCTGATATGATCGTGTCTACTTGCAGATTTTAATCCGATGGCATTTGTAGTTTGAGTCCCAGTGCAGTTATTGGTGTTTCATATGCCACTTAATATATTGTATTTGGGTTTTAGAATTGTTTAGGTCACACTTAGGATATCTTGGGGTTAAGGATAATTAAAACAGGCAAATCAAGCTGGGGCTTAAACACACAGTTGCAAGTAAAGTTCCAGCAAAATCTACAGTTCTACTTGCCATCCGAAAAAAGTGGCAGTGTGTTTGATTCAGATGGACTGTTTCGCTGAAGTGTGCAGCATTGTGCCTGCTGGCACTTAAATTGAGGTAGGGAGCTCTTTTAGACACTGCCCATACATGTACACTCATGCAGTCGTGTAAATGTTGTAAAATTCTTGTTTCTAAAAGTAAACCTTAGTTCTAAGCCAAATAATAACACATTTGGCCGTTTGGTCCGGGATTGCCAGTGTCATGACCTGTCCAGGTCCATTGGTAATGTTGTTCTTTTACTGTTGAAACCTTGCACCATGTTTTCAGATATAACATTCCAGATTATCATAACTCAGTTTTTTTTTTTGTAATCTGTACATATTTGGTTCTTACCAAAGATCAGAGTAATGTTTAGTAGTTTCTCCTTATTCATTCTGTCAGGACCTTTTACTAATGTTAGTGCGATCTCTGCTCCAGAGAAGTTGGTTTCTTTCGTCTCTGTGTAAATGAAGCTTCCCCCCACCCCCCTTCGAAGACTCCTTCGAATAAATCTACTCAGCATTCTTGCTTTCTAATTCTTTATGGTGTTGTCTAGAATTTGATACAGTTTTCCTCCTATTGAGACCTGACTGTGGTTTGTAAGTGATCATCATAGATTTCTTCTTTTGTACTCCGTCTATGTACAAAACCTAGTATCCTGTATCATTGTCATATATATAATTCGGTGGCTGCAAGGCTGCAGAAAAATAAGGGTAAATGGCAGAAATTGGGGACTGAGATTCCCCAAGAATCCATGCTGGAGTGGCTTCTTCACAACCTAAACTGTTAATTTTGAATTCTGAATCAAGAGCGAATCTAAGTTTGTAGATGACATCGAAGAGTGGGTGCAATAGGAAGATAGAGATAATACTGCGCATAATTAGCCATGAGAAAAATGGTGACTTGCAGAATGATCATATAACTGGCAAATCAAATAATCACAGATAATGAAGTATTGGATGAGGTTGTGGAGGAGCAATGTGCTCTGGTGGTACTGTTCTACAAATCACCAAGTCACAATACAGTTTAACAAGACTTTTTTAAAAAAAAAAAAACCCATCAGTTTGGTTTGTAGACGGAAAGAATTGAAAAGTGAGTTTATATTAAACTTGTATTAGATTTTGATTGGTTGATACCAGTACTGTGCTCAGTCCTTGTTGTTGTCATATAAATGAAGATCTAGAGGTATTGAAGAGGATGCACAAATGATTTACAAGGGTGATACTGAAGTTATACCTCCTCGGAGAATGAACAGGCCAACTCTGTCTTTCCTTTTGGAAGAGCAAAAGAGAAGTAATTTATCGTACATACTTGGCAGATCAACTAATTGCCCTATCTGGAGAATAGTGGCATGTTCACTGGACTCTGCAATTCTATCAGAATTTGAGTTTTAATGATGCCTTATGGAAGCTTTGTCAAAGATATTTGAGCTTTTCAGGATTTTTTTTTCTATTTCTCAACAATCTTCCCATCACCATTTTCAATCTTCAGCACACAGTTTCTTCCAAACTCTACGCCTGTGTCTTCAGTAATTCCTTTCATGAAAGTCTTGACTTCAATAAAAGAGAAGCTGAAGACACATTATTTCAAGTGTCAAAAATACATTCTCCTTGAGGGCGATCATGGTGTACTGTTGCTCTTGAATTCCTCATAGATGATGCAGTTTTCCTTCATTGTTGGACTACAGCATAGCGCTCTTGCTTTTTTTTTCTACGCTTTCAAGTAGACAGTAACTCTCCCTGTTCCATGAAGCTACCTGTAAACCCTAGAAAAGACCTGTTCGCAGATCCCTACTTTTCTTCATGCACAAGCTGCCTGTTAACAGTTGACTGTTACCTTCTCTGTACCACCATCTACATGGGACTGATTGTGAGCTGTTAAACTATGTGTCTGTTCCTCCAGCTAGGCCTCACCACAAGCTACTGCGCAAATGCTTCAACAAATCTTACACGGTAAAATTTATGAAGCAATAATAAAATAAATGATGAGTTAATTTTTCTTTTTGAAAGCAATGATTACAGAAGGACTATTACCCAGAAATTAGGGGAACTTTCTATCCTCCTTTGAATAATGCTTTGTGGTCTTAACTGCCCACCAAGTTTACAAATGGGGTAAGTTAGTGTCTCATTGAACAATGGCACCCTTTAAGGATGGAGAGCTTGCTTGACACTGCACTGATATTCTGATATGGACTGTAGATGGCCAGCGTTTTATACAACTAGCTTTTCTGTCATAAATCAACTTCAGTTGCTCTTACATTGCTTTGCAGTCACTGGTTTCTAATGCCAGATCAAGGTATAGCTGCTGGAGCTATTTAATGACTGAAACAAAGCGCACCTGTTTTTACCTTGGCTGTTTCTGGATTTGTCAGTTGTCACCTTGTATATCACAGCATTATCATGTGCAAACTTTTCCCTTTATCTCTCTAATAGCATTGTGATTCCATGTCAGTACTCTGCGCACATGTCAGTGGAAGTGTTATGGCTAGTCTTGCAAATGTATGAAATGTTGAGTTCTGCAATGCTGGGGAAGAACTGACTGCACAGTAAAAGACAAAATAGGAGGGTAGATTATTTAAGTTACGCCGAGTGTAGCAATTTTAGCAATCCTTGAGTTTCATTATGTTGGACTATTATGATGGCTCTGTTTCATACACCTGAATATATTTTTAGTCCATGTATGAATGTCTGGAATATCTTACAGATGAGAATCCTGATGGTTACTGCTGCTTATACTGATGATAACTGCAATTATTGGCTCTTTTGCTCAACTCTGCATGTTTGATCATCTCCCTGTTCAGAATCCCTGGGGTTGGCAGTCAGGTGAAATAAGATGAATCTGAAAATGATTGCAAAAATATATGAACCAGTCAACTGTTTATCCAATTTCTGAATTTTTGGTTGAGAAATAAAATTAATGGTCTCTACATGCTGGTTTCCAAACAGTCATGCTCTGTAGCACGTGGTACCTTTTTTTTATTTCTAATTTCATCAAGAGTTTGATATAAAGCACTTTTCACTGACACTTGAGTTGATTCAGAACTTGGGCATAAACCCTTTTCTAGTCTCTATAAAGTCACTTTTTCTGTTCCTAATTTGAAAATGTTAGGTGGGCTTTAATAAAAACTGGTAAAATGGAAGCTGATGCCAAACATCGCAATGTAGAAATTTAGTATTTATTCAGCAGATATTATAAGAAAAGGCCAAGATGATGCCTGTGCTGGAGAGGGAGAAAAATTCTCAGCCGAGTTTGCTTTTTTGCCTGTTTGTAAAAACAGTTTGTGCAACTTGCTGGAATTTGATTTAAATTGAAGTATTGAAAGTAACACATTTTAATATATATTTAAACCATTGTGGGTGGAGGTGTGGGCAGGATGAAGTTTCAACAGTTTTGTTTTCAAATTTTAAAAGAAAGTTAATCAGTTGGTTTCTTGTCCACAGAAGTCCAGATTTGGATCCCGGTTTTCAGTTTTGTTGTATCTTGCCAGTGAATACCACACATTATTCCTGGGCATCTAGTAGTAAATAATATTTCCCAAGTAATTACAGTACTTTAGCTAGCACAAAAGAAGAACTGATCTACTGTGGGTGGTTGTTTTATTTTTCTCCATGCTCACGGCAGAAGTGTGTGCACTATTTCTGAAAAAAAATTCAAAGACTTGTGCTTCAGCCTCAGAAGAGCTGCATGCAGCTTATTGATGCCGTTTTACTTAGCCTAGTTGAGGTTGTATGTTTAAGCCCTGGGGTCGGACTTTGATACATGGCCTTTAGATTCAAACGCAAGTGTGCTAAGAACCAAACTAAAATAATTTGATTACCAACCATGTGACTTCTCCTTCATTGTTTTGTAACTAATCCCTTTTATCTTGCCATGTCTAATACATTGTGGATTAACTATTTATTTTACATACTCACTTTTATAGTTAGTTTACATTTCTTGCCATTTTGTCTGTACCAAGGATTTCCAGGCAAGCTGGGAGTGTTTGATTGATGTACCAGAATTATGCCTGAGTTCTAACTGTGGAATAGCTACCTTCTTTGCCACTCAACCTTTCTGATACTTTTTTAAACTGTACTTGATTCCAGAAAACTGGCTTGAATTTGTCTGCATAACTGTCTTCGATGAAACTGTTTCACTTTTAGTTCAAATTGCTTTTTAAGGGAATGGCTGACATGAATGTTGCTTTTTATTTTGAGTTGCCAATTCAGAAGACTTGACCTGGAAATTCTCCTTCAAAAAAATGTTGCCTGTCTGGGAGCTATAAATTGTTTTCAAAGTAGCGCGTAATAGCACTATATTGAAGTCCGCATTTAAAATGGAGGCTCAAATTGTCAGAATTTAAGTCCATCCTGTGGGTAAATTACAGTACACAATATTGGACTGAGTCTGCTTCCAAACAGTCTTTTGCAGACTGGAAGAAAAAGAAAATAGTCGTAAATACCTCAATTTTTTAATTGAGGCTTTCAGTTATTTTGCTACCTTTTGATCTGTTTGTGTATATTGATGTTTCTGTCTTTTTAATCTCTTCTTGGGTTTTAGGGAATTTTCTTGCTAAGTTGAGACAAGAAAGAAAATTAAATCACCCATTTTTCCAGAGCTCTTCAATGTCCTCTGGCATATGTGCATAAATTTATCAATTTGTGAATAACTCTGGTGTTCAGGTCCATTTGCAACTCCTTTGACAATGAAATAATTCAAGGCAGCCAATAACTGGACTGCAAGAATATGAATAGCTTTTACTGAGAATCTAGAAGTTACATTTTGTACCCAAGTACCAGGTAATGACTACCTGCAACAAGAGAGTCCAGTTATCTGCTTGTGAGTTTAATTTTCATCCAAACTTAAGATATTTGTGAGATGACAGTGTAGTGGGAATACTAGTGTACTAGTAGTTCTGAGCCCCAGGCTAGTGCTCAGGTGAAAGATTCAGTCCCACTGAGGTAGTGATGAAATTTTGAAATTAATTTTTAAAAATCTAATTGAAAGCTATAAACTGAATATTATCAAATCTTTACGTAAAATAGCTTTTCATCTGGAATGTCTTGGACATTACAAATGAACTGTTCCAGGCACAGCAGTAATTGAAAACTGTTCTTCGTAATGGTGGCCACATACTGTCATTTGTTCTAAGCACCCATTTGGTGTACTCATGTCGTTTAAAGAGGGAAACATGCCATCTGTATATGTGAATCTAGATCCACTACATGTGTTTGACTCTTAACTTGCTCAGCCACTTGACAGCAGTTATTTAGTTTAATGGGGATGGTCAAGAAATGTTGACTTTGCCATTGCCGACAACCCTTCAAAGAAGAAAACAAAATTGACTAGTTTTAATCACTAACTTCATAGCAGTATTGAGGTGGCTAAAACAGAGCATTCTGCAATGAGTAGCTCACCCATTTAGCTCCTTTGGTACTGGGCACAGTATCATGGTTCTGTTGTTGGACAAATATTCCAGACAATGGGACAAGTACCTGGAGATGAATTCAACCTCCATGATGGCAGCTGGGAGATTGAAGTTCAGTTAATTGATGAATAAATATAACTGGAATTAAAATACCAATGGTTTTTGTTTTTTCTTTTAGAAAAATTCCCTGATCTAGTTCATACTAGATTTTATTCCTAAAATACATTCCTGTATGTGACTCCAGACGCAAAACAATGTGGTTTATTCCTAATTTTGTTTTCAAATGATCTAGTTTTACCAAACGTGCTTGACTCTTAGTTGCTCTTTGGGCAATAAATGCTGTCCTAGCCAGCAATGCTAACAGCCCATGGGAAAAAAAACACCTTTTTTAAAAAAAAACTGATCACTCAACATCAGAGATAAAAGGTACTGCAGATGCTGGAGAATCCGAGATAACAAGCATGGGGCTGGATG
>JAHRHZ010000062.1:29341607-29356416 GCA_024137785.1 Ginglymostoma cirratum
CGACAACTTTTCTTTCAATTCCTCCCACTTCCTGCAGACAGAGGGGGTGGCCATGGGTACCCGCATGGGCCCAAGCTATGCCTGCCTCTTTGTAGGTTACGTGGAACAATCCCTCTTCCGTACCTACACTGGCCCTAAACCCCACCTCTTCCTCCGTTACATTGATGACTGCATCGGCGCCGCCTCGTGCTCCCACGAGGAGCTCGAACAGTTCATCCAATTCACCAACACCTTCCACCCAAACCTGAAGTTCACCTGGACCATCTCCAACACTTCTCTCTCCTTCCTGGACCCCTCTGTCTCCATCTCGGGCAACCACCTCGAGACAGATGTCCATTTCAAGCCCACTGACTCCCACAGCTACCTGGAATACACCTCCTCCCACCCACCCTCCTGCAAAAATGCCATCTCCTATTCCCAATTCCTTCGCCTCCGCCGCATCTGCTCCCAGGATGAGACATTCCAATCCCGCACATCTCAAATGTCCTCATTCTTCAAGGACCGCAACTTCCCCCCCACAGTGGTCGAGAACGCCCTCGACCGTGTCTCCCGCATTTCCCGGAACACATCCCTCACGCCCCGTCCCCGCAACAATAACCAAAAAAGAATCCCCCTCGTCCTCACATACCACCCCACCAACCTCCGGATCCAACGCATCATCCTCCGACACTTCCGCCATCTGCAGTCAGACCCCACCACCAAAGACATTTTTCCCTCCCCACCCTTATCCGCCTTCCGGAGGGACCACTCCCTCCGCGACTCCCTTGTCCGCTCCACACTCCCCTCCAGCCCCACCACACCCGGCACTTTTCCTTGTAACCGCAGGAAGTGCTACACCTGCCCCCACACCTCCGCCCTCACCCCAATCCCAGGCCCCAAGAAGACTTTCCACATCAGGCAGAGGTTCACCTGCGCATCTGCCAATGTGGTATACTGCATCCGCTGTACCCGTTGTGGCTTCCTCTATATCGGGGAATCCAAGCAGATGCTTGGGGACCGCTTTGCAGAACACTTGCGCTCAGTTCGCAACAAACAACTGCACCTCCCAGTCGCGAACCATTTTCAACTCCCCCTCCCATTCCTCAGATGACATGTCCATCCTTGGCCTCCTGCAATGCTACAGTGATGCCACCCGAAGGCTGCAGGAACAGCAAATCATATTCAGCCTGGGAACCCTGCAGCCCAATGGCATCAATGTGGATTTCACAAGCTTCAAAATCTCCCCTTCCCCCAACCGCATCCCAAAACCAGCCCAGCTCATCTCCACCTCCCTAACCTGTTTTTCCTCTCACCCCAAGCCACACCCCCATTTCCTATCTCCTAACATCATCCCGCCCCCTTGACCTGTCCGTCCTCCCTGGACTGACCTATCTCCTCCCTACCCCCCTACCTACACTCACCTTTACTGGCTCCATCCCCGCCTCTTCGACTTGTCTGCCTCCTCTCCACCTGTCCTCTCCTCTATCCATCCTCTATCCGCCTCCCCCTCTCTCCCTATTTATTTCAGAACCCTCTTCCCCTCCCCCATTTCTGATGAAGGGTTTAGGCCCGAAACATCAAGTTTTCCTGCTCCTGTGATGCTGCTTGACCTGCTGTGTTCATCCAGCCCCATGCTTGTTATCTCTTAAATCGTGGGCAGGCTGTGGGGACTGACTTGGTCACTGTATTCCTCAACTCTGACCTGTGTTGTACCCACTCTTTTTTTTTTTAGATGAGTTCGATGGTTATCCCCCATCCCCTGCTGGATGTTGACCGTGGGGATTCAGTGATGGTAACACTGATTGTCAAGGGGCAGAGGTTAGATTGTCTCTGTCTCTTACTGGAGATGGCCGTTACCTGCCTTTTTTGTCACACGAACTTTACTTGCCTCATGTTATCCCACACTTGGGCATTGTCTAGATCTTGTTGCATTTGATCATTGATTCCTTCAGTATGTGAGGACTTGTGAATGCTACTGAACATTGTGCAGTCATCAGTGAGCATCTCTATGTATGACCTTAAGATGGAGAGAAGATCATTGATGGACCTGACGATGCCTGGACTTAAGACACTACCCTGATGAACTCCTGCAGAGATGACTGATCCCTAACAACTGCAACCATCTTCCCATGTGCCAGGTATGACTCCAGCCAACAAGAGAAATTTTCCCATGATTCCTATTGACACTAGTTTTGCTTGGACTGCATGATCCCACATATGCTTAAATATGGACTTGATGTCAAGGTTAGTCACTTTGCACCAGGAATTTGTCCAAGTTTGAACTTTTGGCTGTAATGAGTCAGGAGCTGAGTGGCTCCAGTGGAACCTAAACTGGGCATTGCTGAGTAGATGCTGCTGGATGTTGATGACACCTTCCATCATTTTACTGATTGAAAGTAGGCTTGGTGGTAATTGGCCAATTTTCCACATTGTCGGGTACGTGCCAGAGTTGTGGCTGTGCTGGAACAACTTGCCTAGAAGTGCGGCAAGTTCTGGAACACAAGTCTTGCTGGAATGTTGTCAGGGCCCATAGCCTTTGCAACATCCAGTGTTTCCAGCCCTCCCTTGATATTACATGGAGTGAACCGATTTAACATGTTGTCCCATGTTTCTTGGCCCTATAATATTGATCTATGTGTATCTGGTGTCTAGACTGCAGTTGGCCAGCAACTGTGATTTGGACATTTCTCAATGTTTTCTGTTTGTTTGAAAAAGGTGTCTTATTTTAAACATGACCCTTGTTGACTTTAAGTTTTGATCTGGTTCACAATTCGCAAATGAATGCTTAGTTGAATATATTTTTCTCTGAATATCCTTTGGATGTTTTTAGGCTGATGGCTCTGGTTTATTTTGATTTTTCTGTTGTCTTTCTATTTTGTTAAATTTGTGCCATAAGAAAGGATCATAAAGCCCACAGGATTGTAATTAAAGATCAATAACATTCACTGTGTTTTGGACAATTTTAATTTACAAAGGGTTCTTTAGAATTTTCTGCGTAGAGTCTGAGATTTTATACATATTGTCAAAAGTATCAGCTTATCTGATGGGAGTCACTTTTCAGTGCAGAGCAGAGTTCAACCTGGCCATGGTTACTTGTAGCGCATCTGAGCAGTCTCAACGAATTAAATGATAAACTGGTCCTTTTTTTTAATCTTGACCAGTTTAATGTTTTGAATGAAACTTGTTGTGAATCACCTAGTCTTTTTAACCCATGGCCTGTTAGCTTGTGGTCTATCAGGAGTGGCAGTATGACTGTATGGACTCTCCAGATATAGTGCACTAAATCGTGTAGCCTTCATCAGCTTGATTTGTAATGTGGTTTGAGTCAGTGCATATGAACATGACTGCTTTCACAAATTGAGCAAAACTATTTTTTGCTATTAATGTGACATTGATCATCCATATACAGGTTTTATGGGAAGGAATTTGTAAGCAAGTTAACCTCAAATATTAAGAGTTTGACAATGGTTGCTTTTGTACAGAAGCTACCTTAAAGAAAATTGTATGTTTAAAAATTAAAATATTTTACATATTACTCTCTTTTATTTATAGATGCATTGTTATAGGTACTTGCGACTTGTAAAATGCAAAATGCCTCTCCATTCCTTCGCCCAACTTCAAACTCGAGTGGCCATTTTAAAAAAAAACATTTCTAGCAGGTAAAACCAAGAGTGCAACAAGTGTTAAAGCTTTTAGTGCATTTGCCAACTTAAGAATGTAGCTTAATTATTCAAACCTGGATGTTCTGAATAACGGTGAATTGGAAAACTGACACTTTGGTTTGCAGTCTTGTGTTCTTATTTGTTCAAGCTGTTACAAAATCTGAGAATTGAAACTTGGAGGTCGGGATTGAAATGTGTGTTGTTTTTGCACACAGTTGATTGGCACCCAGCTGATATCATAAATGTTAATGCTCTCTTTTACCACTGGTGCATCATGGCAACAGTGTTATCTACAAAATATATTGCAGCCACTGGCCGAGGCTCCCTTTTCATAGTCCCTTCCAAGCTCAATTCTACCACCTCGAAGAACTCGGTTAGCGGTGGTGTGCAAAAATCACTTGCATCCTAACTAGTCTCTCACTGCTAGAACTTGGAGTTATATCTCTGCTCCTTCGCCGTTACTGGGTCAAAATCCTGATACTCCCATACTGACAGCACTATGTGCCTACATTAAATGGATTAATGCAAGAAAACAGCTTGCTGTCATCTTGTAAGTAACTGAGCTGGGCAACAAATGCTGTTCTTCATAGAAGTGTCCACATTTCTTGAATGCGTGAGTTGTTTTAATAAAGTGCTGAAGCTGTTTTATTTGGAATGCTCCATAAATTGATAATGTCGGGGTGAAGGAATGGAGTTTCAGAAGAGCAAAACAATGAAGGATTATTGTGAAAATGTTTAAAACTTCAGGCTTGTGCAGTAGAAGCCAGTTCCAAAATATATATCTGGCTCTGCCTTGACCAGTAATAATTGTGTGGTGTAGCCTCAAATCCTGTTGAGGTTCATCTAAGTTGCTCAAGTAAACTTGAGATCAGTTCCAAAACAAAGTGCATTTAACAACTTAAATAAACCAAGTGGTTTCTTGCCTGCAATTTTTGTTTTTTAAAAATCATGACTTTAAGAACAAACGTATTGAACTTGTGTCCAGAAAGACTTTTTTAACAAAAAACTATTCTTAATCAAATGTTTCGTAGCATCAGCAATCGCACATTAATGTAGCCTGTTGTTTCCTTAAATTGTGGCTTGTCATAATCCCAACACATGAACTACTTTATTATAATTTGTGATTGACCAATTGTGAATTGTTGACTTTACCTGAATGTTAATTTTACAACAGATTTTACTTTTTACTATGTTTGAATCATGTCATTATTGGGAGAAAAAGGATGAAATTTTTGTAAACAAAAAAAAAAGCTACAACCTGTAACACACTCTCAGTTCGTGAACTGTGATACTTAACTGTCCTTTCTGTGTCTAAATTGTCAGTGGCTATGTTATAGAAGCTGAGTGGTTGAGAATGTGGTTGATTACATGCTTGGCAAAAAAAAAAACAAAGTTAATGTTCTTGAATTTGTCTTGTGCAAGACAACATTGATAAAACTGTCCAGCATTCTTTGAAACATTCTACTTGTTCGCATGTGTGTTAAGTTTGAATTATGAATTGCTGTAATAGCCAGAATTTTTGGGAAAAGTGAAGTGCATCTTTCATGGTATTGCTGCATTTTAACAGCAAGATTCAACGTGAGCAATGTCTAAACCCTTTGGAGATCAGCAATTCCAATTATTGTGTGTAAACTCAATCTAAGGTTCTCAATTCTTGATCTAATCATTGAATTGTTTTTTGCCCCAAAACATTGTGTCTTTTCTTGAAAGTTTCTCATGACTGATTACTTTTCCTCCTATTTAGATGCATGAGTTTTGATGTTTTTGCTTGGTTTTAAATTAATTGTTATCACACAAGTCTTCATTAGTTTATTAAGTGTTTTAACAATGTGATTTGTATGGCCACACCTGTGTTCAGCAAATCAATAATGTCACTTCATTGAATGTGTGATAAACAAGAGTGCTCTGTAGTACAAAATCTTTAACCTGTTCTGCCCTTGCTTACAGTTAACCAGAGAAAATGGCATGTGTTTTCATTGTAACTTGCCTGAATGGGAGACCTGGATTGCTTGTGTTCTTGAGCAACGAATATTTGAAGGACTTCATAGTAAGTTGTCATGCCATAGGTTAAAAGTAAACAAGTGGATGTCGCGGTTACATTTTAAACATTACCGAAATCTCTCAAGCAGGACTCTACTTGCATCTTTGTGATTATCAGATGGCGCTGCAACTGATTCTTGGCTCACTTTGAACTGTAATGTCAATCTTAAGTTTGATTTTGTTTATATGATGAAGATTTATCTTGTGAAATTAAATCTATTTAGCCCAGCTATCATTATGATGATGATCTGGCAATGAGGGTGCTAAGTTGAGCAGAGCAGAGGCTGATAGCCAAGTTCAGTACCCATGAGGTCAGCCTCATCTGGGATCTTGGGTTCATGTTGCGCAATAGGCGACCCCATCGCATTATACACACTTTCACGCGCATTCATGACCTCAGCAGTTCCCTGCTGTTGGACGATAACCTGGTGTCGTGTGGTTTTTGAAGTTGAGGTCAATTAAGGTAATGGCTCTTTTTCTTTATATACAAGCAATTGCGCACACAGTTACATTGGTGCATATTTCCTTAGCCTCTGACTATTCTGGTATTGCAGATCATAGCTACATTATTTTTGTAAGCTCTTATTTGTGATTTTATGAAGTCGTTGAAGCAATGGACTGCTGAATGGACAATCCACAATTTTTTTTGGGGCTTGGTTTACTGCACACACTGTTAACGTGTATAACTGTTTATCGAATTCATGTCTTCATGTTCCAAAGATTTTGGGTATGACATGTAAACCACAGCTAAGGAATGTTTTCTGATTCTCATTGAATGTTGTAGTATGCTGTAGGGAATACATTGATAGATACAACTAATAGCAATCTGAATAAACATTTTATCTGTCCCAAGTACAGATTGTTAATATTGCTTGTTGTCATTATATGGAATTGATTACCTAAATTTAGCTGTGTGTTCACTGGATTTAATTATGTAGTACCAGGAATATATGATGATGCCATTCCTTGTTACTGTGTTCATCATGTTGCTGGTAATTATCTGGGGCTAAGCTTTCTGGTGCGTTTTGGTTCTGGCCATGGAGGCTTTATTGCATTTGACAGACCTTTTTTCTTAAATCGGGTTATGGGCATCACTGGAAGTCTAGCATTTGTTGCCCATCCCTGATTGGTTTTGAGCCTTTTCCTTGAACTGCTGCAGTCCATGATCTTGAGAACTAATGCATATATCACTTGAAAACATGGCTATATTATGTATGTTGTACATTATCACATGCTGTTTGTATTTATTTTGCCTGTCTTTAAAAGCTTTATGGAGCACATGGTAGACAAATTTACATTTCGTTGGTCAATTCGCTGAATGAAAGAGATTACATTTCTCAGGAAATGTCTTAGTGCTGTACTAATGCTCTGAATAAGCAGATGTAACAGCTATTGTGTATGCAGCAACTGATAAAATAAATGGACAATTTGGATGACAACTGTAGAAAGCATTTGCTTGCAAGCCCGAAGAACTTTATCCTGTTGAAATTGTCACCGAATCTTCATTCAACTAAATCAGTCAATAGTTTATAACTCAACTGGAAGTTTTGACAATGTCACTTTTTCTCAGGTGCACTACTGAGGCACAGTTTTCCTATTTTCCCACACAAATATTGGTTTAACCGTTGCATGCTACCAGGTTTTTGTGTTTTGTCTTTGTTGTCGGAAGGTGCCTTCTTAAGAGTTTACGCTTGTAGCTGTAATTGTTAAGTACTGTTCAGAATGAGATGTGCAGTCGCGTGTAGGGCAATCTGAGCTTGGAGCCAATTCTGGCAGGTATTTTGTAATTTGGCCAAGGAGAATCTTCCCAAGCATTTTCTACAGGAGGTGAACTGGGTGCAGTTCATAATGGAGCTTACTGAATGTACTCTTTAGAAGGACAAGTTCTAATAAGGTCATATGTCTATTCTAAATCTGAACTTTATTTGCACAGTGTATTACATCTGACATGAAATGTTAACGAATTCACAAAGGTCTGACTGTACGATGAATGTGAAATGTAGTAGTCCAAACTGTGACGGTTTCACAACCAGAAGTAAGAAATGACATTTTGTTTAAGGTGTTATTTCTATTCAGCCAACCTGAAATTGTTTAAAAAACAGTCAGTAATTTAGTTTTTTAATAGCCCATTTTAGCTGGAGTAAAAGCAGGGCTAGAAGTAATTCTGAATGGTTTTTGTGTGGTTATGTGAGGCAACTGCAGCTTGCAGTAATAGTCCTTCTAGCTTTTTGCCATGGATCTTACTCATTGTGACATTGTTTTGGATTTAATTTGTGTTTGCCAGTTGTAAATTGTCTGTCTGTTTTGGTTTTGTTGAATTAATAAACATGCCTCTGTTTCACAGTGACTAGATAAATCTAATTTTGTTTTAATTACATGGAGTTCTGTGAATATACCATGATGCCATACTTGCCGTGTGATTTGTTGTTCTCCTTTTGTAAAAACAGCAAACTTGTGGTTTGGTGCTTGATGTAGATGACTGCTGCCATGAATGGTACTGCAGTTATGTTATGAAGTTTCTGTTTCACCCGTTCTTCGCCCTTGACACCAGATTTCTTTCCCATAGCATACTACTTATGTTATAAATCAGAGATTGCCCCCCCCCACCGCCCCTGAGAATCAAAACTGAAACACACAACGAGGAGCACTTTGCCTATAATCTGTCGAAAGGAGTGTGAAAAGGGGTGTAACCTGTATTTTAGCAACTTCTCTTGCTTAAATCAAATAAATCCCTGACACTCTCTTTACAATCAACACTTAACTGTTTACTTATGTGACTATGAACAAATTAACTAAACTATTAGCAAACTGAACAAATCCCTTCTAACTACTAACTATTCCTGAATTAAGCAAAGATTCTAATGGTTTGGTGTTCCAATAAATACATGTCCCACTTGTGCAACAAAACAATAGAATTCAGTCTCTCAAAATTACAGCCAGATTACATTTCTTCCAGAATGCTCTGCTCTGTGCCTTCTCTGTCAAATGTTCTGTCAGGAATATTACATAGTTGTGCCATAGGTACCTTTCTGATTTAGATGGTGCTTTCTCTAAAACTTTCTGTAAAACTGCTGCTTGGCCTGCTAACTGTACAGCCTTTTGATACAAATATGGGTGCTCTCGGAGCTTGCAGATTTTCAAGCTGCTCGCAGACATTTTTCTATCCTTAGAGTTTTTTTTTAAAAAAAGCACATCTTTCAAAGGGACCATATAATGCTGTTCCTGCTAGCATTTTACAAACACTAATATTTTACAGACATCAAATTCTAACATCCTGCCTCCCAATCCACAAATACGCTATCCAACTTGGCAACACTTGGCAACACTTCGCAATGTAGAAGATGCAATGTTTACCAATGCATTACTTCCCAAATTGCAGTTGATGGTGTCATCTACCCTTCTGGGAGCAAGAGTGCCTTTCATGTAGAGTTTAATGTCATGTATGTCGTAGCAAATGTTTGCTGTTAAGATTTTGGTCCAAACGCTGCTTTGTTGCCTTGTCTCAATGGAAGTACCAATATTTTGTAACTAGAGACCTTGGGTTTATGCTCCACTGCAAAAATGATCCATGTTTTTTAGTTTGACGTGAGTGTTGTAATGAGAAAGTGTCAGTTAGTTACTTAAGATGAGATGGAGTTTTTTAAAACTGGGGTCTCGTCTGTCTTATGTTGTCAAAATCTGGCGATATTCAAAGAAATACAAGGGAGTTCTCATTGTGTCTCAAGTAATGTTTGCCCTGTAAGCTACGTTACAATATAAAGTGAACAGTTACTCTGTAATGGTTTATGGTTGACAGGTAGAAGTTAACCAGTTCACCAGGGAGTACCATTTACTCTGTTTTTGAAAAAGATCTCATGGAACTGTTTAAAAGTCAGTTTAAATTCACAATGCTTGAAAGTGCATTGAATGTATTAGTATTGAAAAAGCAAGATGCTGAACTAAATAGGAAGGTCATGGTGTTTAAGATGCCAGTCCCAGGGGACCATAGGTTTGCTGTCTCATTAGAGAGAGATGAATAGTGGTGGTTTAACCAGTAGTTCATGGTAACTTCAGCCGGTGCAGGAATCTTTGATTGCCATTGCCCCTGGAGTCGGCTTGGATCACCAATCGGTGGGACTGCTTCTCTTGGCTATCTGCATAGCCTTGGCTTACCTCCCCTTCCTGTGAATTGTCAGGGTGTTGTTCAGTTGTGACTGGTCTATCTGACCTGTGTGGCTCTCATGCTCTGTGTATGTGTATGCCTGCCTTTCTTCTGTGTGTGTGTGTGTGTCTCTCTGTGTCTCTGTCTGTATTAACATTACTTCACTGTTATCAGTTAATTGAACCTTAAGGGTAACTAGAATTGTGCAATAAATACTGGCCTTATTAGTAGCGATAGCAACTGAAGTTAATACTAAAATTATTTCAACAAATGGGCATAATTATGTCAAAATACGGAATCATCTGAATACATTGAACATGAACACGAGTTGGCCCAGATCTTGTGGATGAATATGGGTGATGCTGTCAGTGCGTTTTTTTTTGTGTAAGCTGGGTACCACATTCTAGATGGCGCAAGTGTGTAGTTAAATGCATTTATCAGGAAGCTGTTGTCTTGTTCTTTCACAAATTTTGCTATGCTGACACTTTTTCTGAGAGACTTGGTAACAAACAGTAAAATTTCAGTTTTTAATCATTAGGTACCCATAACAAGGCAGGGAAGATTAGAACTTCTGCAAGTGAAATTTTAATGGTCTGTTGAGTTTTAATCAATGCCAAGCAACCTTTAGCACTGAATTAATCTTTCACCTGTGTGGATTCTCATTGCTTCAGATTTTTTGTGTTCGATTTCAAACAAAAGTTTTTAAAATTGTTTTTTACCGTTTACTTTTGTCTGCTTTCTCTCTGTCATCTATTTGCTTCTCCTTATTTATCTTTACAAAAATGATTTAACATTGTATTAACTATTCTAACTCTCTCTTGTGACCTCAAAATATCTGGTTTAAACTCTTTAATCTGATTTGGTTAAGGAGACATGGGATTGCACTGTTCGTGTAGATCCCATATCCTCTGAGGATTAAACTGCTGTTTTGACAATCTAAGATCTGCAAGGTTTCATGTAAAAGCCAGCAAAATGTTGTTGTTTTGCTGTGACCACAAGATCGATGACATTACAGACCCTGATGACAGACAGTTAATATTGAACGTATATCTTGAACTTGCCAAGAACATGAGCAAAGGGATCTTCTAATTTTCATCAGGGGGAGATGGAGCTACAGTTATTTGAAATGCATTTAGACAATATCCTTTACCATATCACAATATCTTTATCATAGGAATATCCATGCAATATAGCGATAGAACTATGGGGCAAGAACTGAAAAATGGAATTAGGGTAGTCAGATCTTTTGGGCCAAATTGCCGCCTCCATATTAAATGATGTAGCCAATATTCTCCAGGATCACTTTTAAAAATAGAAATCCAGGAGTCTAATTTTGATTTTTAAACATTCATTTAGTTTCTAGTATGCTTGGTGTAACGACACAATGGTGTATGGTCAGATTGTGCAAAGGCTGTGGTGAAGCTTTGATTCTTGAGTATTTACTTCATGACAGTAGCCCTCTAACCTTGATGGTCAATATTGCAAGAATAATGCACTATGAGCAACAGGAAACAATTTAGACAAATCATCTGATTAGAAGTTAAGCATAGCCTTATGAAAGGTCAGTCATGCCTAATGAATCTACTTGATTTTCTTTGTTTGGGGCACTAACACAGCATATATATGGCTGTTAACTATTTGCAGTTCCAGAGGCATTTATTTAGGGTATTGATGCAAATTGCTGTGTGCACTGGAAGTAGGTTGGGATATAGGAAGAAGAGAGGAATGTTAAGTGGTATATTTTTTGATTCATAACGCAGTAACTAGTGATGATCACGAGGGATTTGTCCTGGCGCTTCAGCTGTTAGCTGTACTTATTGATAAATTAGATGAAGAAATAGTGTTTAAATTTACAGATGAGAACTTAAAAGGCAGTCTTTTTTTTAAAAATAATAAGATAACAAGATAATGAGGCAGGCTAGACCTTGCATCCACTAGGTCTACTTTGCCATTTAGTATGGTCATGACTGATCTTGGACTTCACCTTCTTTCTCTCCTGCCTACTACCGATATACTTTGATCCTCTCGAACAAGCCATTGAATAGCCTCTACCCCCACATCCAGTCCTGAAGAAGGGTAAGATCCGAAATGTTGACCTGCTCCTTTCCTCCAGATGCTGCCTAGTTTGCTGTGCTCTTCCAGTCTCCTGTTTGTCTACCTTGGATTCCATCATCTGCAGTTTTTTTTTGTCTCATTGTTTGTTTGAGGTGGTTGCAATTATAAAAATTTGATTAAGCCATTGAATTGCCCAATTTTTACCCTAACTGTCTAATAGAAGGGAGGCATAGATGGTTTCTTCTTCACTCAGCTGGATGTTACTGTTGTATTGTTCAAAATACTAAGCTGTTGCTTAGTTGCTGGCCAAGAGACAAGAGTTTGTCATTATGTTGAACCACTTCATAACTTGTCCTGATTGGTTTTTCAATCAAAAAATTACCTTTGGGCAAAACTGTCCTGAACACACCCACCAAACGGTGCTAAGGTATTTAGCATTCTCTCCACAGTTCGAATAAGGCATCATTGTCTTCACAACTCTTAATGAGTTCCAGTAACTCAATTTTAAAACTGCAGACATTTTCTTGCAGAACTTCCTTGGTTTAGAGTAGATCCTTTTCAGACTTTAGTCTGCAGTTCAAAAAATAAAAGTCTTTATAATTGACACAAACCGAGCAAAGCTTTAACCTTTCTGGAAGCTCATTTCAGTTAAGATTATTAGCTGACCATTAATTTGAGGATGACTTTTGCTTGTTTCAAGTTCCTCCCATGGGTCTTCAATATAGTCCAAAGTAGTATAGCTGTCAAAAGTGTAATTGTACACAACATGGTGCCTAAATGAGCCTTGTAAAGAGGATAAGCATTGAAACTGAAGTAGCAGGAAGACGTTTTTATTTAATGCTTATGCTGAATGTGGAGATTTGTCACACTGTTGTGCAGAGTCCTCCTGCCTGCCTTGAGCGCTCAATTATGCTTTTTGCAGTTATAAGGTGCAGATGAGTGACTATAACCAGGGATGTAAAACTGCTAAAACTTCTATTTTGAGGTCTCGTGGAATGACCTGTGGTGGGTGGACTTGCGTAGTTTTGGCTGCAGTGGACCCAGCAGCAGACTGCAATATATCTGACAGTCAGAAGTGACAAATTCCGCTGACAGTGTTTTGAGAGTGTGGCAGCACGGTGGGCATGTCAGTCTGAGGGGAAACCCATCGCTCCCATGGGCCTAGCCCTATTCCCATCGCTGTTTCTTGGCACACCTGCACACTCGTTTTATGCAGACCAGAAGATGTGATGCTGAACTACAAAGACTCTCTATCAACCATGTTCTTAATTCCTTGCAAGCAAAAGGTCAAGCTGAATCACAGACCCAAGGTGGCAGTTGTCTGAGCTTAAGTCACAGCTCTCAAGTTGCTGACAGAGCTGCATCTTCATGAAATCGCTTAATTGTTAGTTGCATGGTTTGGATGCTAAACATGGTATCACTACAGCATTTGGATTTGGCATGTTCCAATTTCTTAGCTTTTGTGAGGAAGCTGAGGGACTGCCCTGTGCACTTGATGGTTTGTGCTTTCAAGTCAACCATTCTCTTGTGTAGTCTGGACCAGAAGTTCTTAGTTTCCACCCTTTGCAGTAGGGCTAGGATGCAAGATTGTTCTCCATTATAACTCCCCGGGGTATACTATCAGTTTTGCTAGCCTGTGTTTGAATTTCCCAGTAACCACACAGCTATATAAGTTGCGAGTTTCTGAACTCTTGCATAGCTAAAGTAGAGTGACAGTGGATCTCCAAGATGCACACATCCTGCTCAGTCTGGTGCATTAACAGCTTTCAGTATCTGAAAGGGGTGATGAGACCAGGCCCGTCAACTACTGGTAATAGAAAATGGAGACAAGTGAATAACTATTAAAATGCTTTGTCATTGGTCATGAGTGAGAAGGGCAAGGGTTGAGATGGTGAGATACCTCGACCTCTGGTCTGGTGGTCTACCTTTATATGACAGGACTGACTTATTGTGGTTTCTCCAGGTGAACAGGAAGACAGCAACCATTCTGCCTTTACTCCCTTTTTTTTGACTAATACAAATTTGGACTTGTGTCCCTTAATTATTCAAATCTCTTGGATAAGGCACACTGTCCAAGAATCTCTACTTGAAGGTTGCTTGTTGAAGAAAAATGTGTAGATTACGTAAAGTCTTGCACTCTGCTTTTTTTTTTGGCTTTTGCAGGGCCACCTAGATTGGGACCGGAATATTGAAGGGTATGTGACCTTTAGGAAACTAGGAAAGGCTGAAGGAGTGGCACTGTTAATTCAAGATGATGCTAGCATAACAGAGAGGGATGACCTAAATTCAAGACACCTGGCTATAGAAGCAATCTGGATGCATTTAAGTGATGAAGGCACGAGGTCACTGAGAGTTGTGTACAGTAAACTTGTAGGAGTACAGGATATTTAAATAATGGGAATTTCTAAAGAGGATACATTGATTATCCTGGGGGCTTTTAAACTTGCACGTAGACTCAAAATCAGATGATGGGGAAGTAGTCTTGATGAGGAACTCATTGGATGTTTTCAGGACAGTTTCTTAGACTAGTATGTTATGGCACCAACCAGAGGGCAGACTACGCTAGACCTGGTTCTGACCAATGAGAGACAGGATTAATTAGCGACCTCCCAGAGAAAGCACCCCTGGGTAGTAGTGACCATAATGATTTGAATTTTACATCCTGTCTAAGGGAGAGAAGTATGAATCCAAAACTACTACTTTGAGGGTATTCTGAGGCCATGAAAGCAGAGCTAGCAAAAGTGAACTAGCAATCTAGGTGAAGGATTGATCAATGGAGATACTCCAGAAAGTCCAATAGATGCATTCTAACAAATAAAAATTCTAAGGGTGAACTCCATTGACTGAAAGAAAACACATCTGTACAATTGTGCACAGATAGGTAACAAGCATGGGGCTGGATGAACACAGCAGGTCAAGCAGCATCATAGGA
>JAHRHZ010000062.1:29366416-29480393 GCA_024137785.1 Ginglymostoma cirratum
TCAGAGGAGCAGGAAGGCTGACGTTTCGGGCCTAGACCCATTTCTGAAGAAGGGTCTAGGCCCAAAACGTCAGCCTTCCTGCTTGGCCTGCTGTGTTCATCCAGCTCTACACCTTGTTATCTCAGACTCTCCAGCATCTGCAGTTCCTACTATCTCCGAAACAGTTTTATCAGCAGGCTTCTTTTTGTATGTAATGTTCTTGTGAATCTGATACTTCCACCTTCTACGAATCATTTTTTTTGGAGATGGTCGACAATAGAAAATCTGGCTTAATTTTTATGATTGACAAATCAAGACGTGATTCACTTCAGATTGTTTCTGAAATCTGTTTGCAGTAAGTTGTTTGCTAGTAAATATTACTGTGACAGATCATTGTGTGGTGGAAGGGTTAGGGGTAGCTGAAGGTGAGGCTTCCTTTCTGTGATTAATTTGTGAGCTTTGCTGAAATTGCAGTCCGGAGGGAGCTGCCATGTTATGCTGTGAAGTATTAGTCATTGCTTTTATTAGATTTGAATCGTGATATATATTTTGAGAATTCTTTTATATTAAAATTTGATAAATTAATCAGAATAATTCCAGTAGTTAGAAAACTCCTTTTGACCCTGTAAGTAGCGAGCATGTTGAACATGCGAGTGAGTTGTGAGAATGAAGAATGCTGTCTCTTTATTGTGAGCAGTTTGAGTCAAAGGAGTCAATTGCAATACACATGTAAACTTCTGACTCTGAATAATCAGGCGCATGAGTATATTTTGTACATGCATATTAAGTCTGTGCCATACTGTAAATGTGGTTTTGCTGTACAGGATTCAAGATTTTTTTTGGTACGAGAGATTGCAATGATTGCATTTAAGATTCAAAATGCATTTTGGAATTTTGAGGCTTTACGAACACCTGGTAGTTTTATCAGCAGGCTTCTTTTTGTATAAAATGCTGTTTTACTTTTGGCAAGTTTAATATATTTACAATAGACTAATAATTTTAACCTAATAATTTTAAAATTTGAACATTTTAAGGATTTTTGAGTATAGTGTATTAACTGATTTGATGTAACCTGTATCATGCTTGTGCAGACCATACAAGAGACCTTAATGAGAAGGCCACTTATTTAATCACGAAAGTTTTTTTTTACAACATTGACTTAAAGCTTAGTTTATTTTGTTCCTACTTTTTCTTTATTCAATTAACTATACCTAGTTTAATAGTCTGTAAAGTATGAGTGAGATTCATGTTATTAATTTACACATTACTTTCTTTCAAATATTAGTCTGTAAATTAGATAAAGTAAAATGGTGGGAGGCTGCCTGACACGCACATTGGAAAATCATTCCCTGAAAATAGTGATTGTTCAATACCATCAGAACTTCCATAGTGGCGTGAGAGTTTTAAAACGTTGCTGGGCTGCCCAAAATGTTCCCCAAATCTGATGTTAAATAACCTGGTTTTGGCTTATGGTAGCTGCTAAGTTGTGACTTCTAGATGTCTGTATTGAATTGGCATCAATAGACTTCCATTTCTTGGTCGCATGGATCACCTTGTAACACGAGCTGGTAAAGCAAATTTCATATGGTCCCTGAAGAGCATTCTTTTCAAGTGACTTGCTGGCTGAGTAGGGCAACTGTAACATGAATCGTGAGCAACAGAATCACTGTTCATTAGTCTCCTGGCAGGTTTGTCAGTTGGTGATATTCTAACTTATTGAGGAAAAGTCAAATGATTTGCAAATGATAGCAATAAAATAGCACTTTTGCTGTCAATAAGCAATAGCTTAAAAGCTAACTTTTAAGTAGTGGTATACAGAATAGGGCGCACATTCATGTTGTCCACCTTTTTTGGTCTAGCTGACTGTTCCGACCACCACCTTTTGATTAGAGCACTACTATAGAGATTTGAACTTGACATCAATCCTGGAGTATGGAAGTTCTTGTCCTGGAGTAACCATGGTTAGCAAAAAATAAAGATTAGTTTAATACTTAACTCTTCGAGGAATGGTAATTCACAAAGGTTAAATGCATGCCGGCCTGTCTTTCCCATGGATCCTGCGACTTGTGGGGCCACTCCCTTGTTTCCTATGTCTTGGTCTCTGGTCTCAACATCTCTTGAGATTTTAGCTTGGCCAGCATATGTCCAGCTGTCTTTCGCAACTTTGATTTCAGCTCTAGTGGATCCTTTTGCAACCCACAATTCCCTTCTCTACAAAACTGCAGAAGCTCCCTTGTGCATCCTCTTCTTTTTAGAAAGCTGTTTCCACAACAGACTGTAGGCTTTCTAAATGTCTGTGTCGTACAGATTTTAGCTGACTGAATCACTCGCACTGGATATTTATGGCATTCCTCAATTTGAGACTTTTTTTGTCATATTGGGTTGTTGTGATAGCCTGTTGACTGGTAATGTTTATGCAAATACTATCTTCCTCCCAATTGCTCCACTTCTAGTGCACTCTTCTGCCCCCAGCAAGTGTCCTGTGAAACGTACTACTCCTGGGCAAGTGTAAGATCCTCAGTTATTTTCGTACTGTTTTTGCGCAAAGCTTTTACAATATTGAGTTTGAGTCTGTGCACCCAAGTCAACACATTTAACCAACTTCTAATCCAATGTTTACAGATTTTGTCCAATGTGTAGAGCATTCCTAACTTCCCTGCAACAACTTTACTTAAACTTTCAGCATATGACCAGAGACCATGACAGATCTGTTATCTTCTGTGATTGGCTTCCAGGTTGATTCAGATTGCAGATGAGCTTCAAAAACCAGTTTCTGGAAAAGCTGAGCAGGTCTGGCAGCATCTGTGAAGAAAAAAATCAGAGTTAGTGTTTCGGGTCTGGTAACCTTTCCTCTGAGCTCTTGCATTCTGAGGAGGGGTCACTGGACTCTTTTTTTTTTTTTTTTTTTGATTTTTTTTTTTCCTTCACAGATGCTGTCAGACTTGCTGAGCTTTTCCAGCAACTTCTATTTTTGTTCCTGATTTACAGCATCCTCAGTTCTTTCAGTTTTTATTTTTGCAGGAGAGTTTGTTGTCCATAAACATTGCCTTTGAATATTTTCTACTGACGATGTGCAGGACATGAATCGTCTATATAGAGCCAGCTACCAGCCGTTCTTGTAGTCCTCCGATTTTTCCATCATTATTTGTATATTGCCATTATCCTTTTACAGCCCACTGGCTAAAAGAATGGCCAATCAGTGTTGCGTTCTTGTCTTCTGTTCGTTGCTAATGGTCAACTCAGTGATCTCACATGTGTCCCAACTACCATCTACATTCACTCCTGGTTTTTCCTAAAAATACATCATGGCATGTCAACATAATAAATAATGTTTTTAATAACCGTTTGGACATGTTATGAGACCCTTTCGTGACGATCACATCCTGTGGTGGGACTTGAACTCTGACCTTCCTGCCTGTGGCAGGGACTCTACCATTTGTGTCCCTTTTAAATTCAAGTTTCCTTAACAATATCCCACTACAATACTTGAAAATTGAGGCATATCATCACTAAGCTTATAGACATTATAACTAAAAATAAACCTTTATTGATTAAACAAATGAGATGAAATCTGACAACTGTATCCCTTCATCAGTTTAAGGTGTGCCTATTTCTAATGTCTTTTCACTCCTTGGAGATGGTTCCTTGTTTTGATGCTACAGCCTTAGCTGTAAATTTCTCTCTCCTTTTAAATCTGAAGAATGACAAGCTGCAGACTGCATTCTCCCTTTCTGGGTTGCCGTGTCTGTCTCATATTATGATAGAGTAGATGTTGAGAAGATGATTCTACTGGTAGGATGGAATAGCATCTGAGTGAAAGGATGACCCTTCAGAATTGAGATGACAAATTTATGCAGCCAGAGGGTGGTCAATATGTGGATCTCGTTGCCGCAGAAGTCTGTGGAGGCTAAGTCATTGAGTCTATTTAAGACAGCTCTTGATTAGTAAGGGAATCAAGGGGTGTGGGGAGAAGGCAGGATAATGGAGTTGAAAAATACATCAGCCAAATGGCTGAGCAGACTAGTAGGGCCAAATGGTCTAATTCTGATCTTAAATCTTATGGCCTTATGAACCTTTGAAACTAGTTGGTTGCCTCTGTTTGACACGCACAATAGTTGTCCCGTTTGTGTCGCTTACTGACTAATCTGTACTATTGTTTCAGGCTTGACACTTCAATGGAATAGGAGGCTGAAGTAGTTGGTGGATTCTTCAGACTTAGTCAAGAATAACAAACACCAAAATTGACACAATTTCATATTTTCACCTCACATGGGATTCCTTCTACGCAGTCTGCATTGTTGGATCATCTGTCTTTCCCTGCTTCCCCATTGTCCTAACTAATCTCCACCATTAATATATCTGAATTGAGACAGTGATCACAAGATATGATCAGAGGTAATAGGTACTGCAGATGCTGGAGAATCCGAGATAAGGTGTGGAGCTGGATGAAAACAGCAGGCCGAGCAGGAAAGTTTGACGTTTCGGGCCTCGACCCTTGATGAAGGGTCTGGGCCCGAAACGTCAAGCTTTCCTGCTCCTATGATGCTGCTTGGCCTGCTGTGTTCATCCAACTCCACAACAAGATATGATCAACTAGCCGAGTTTTTTTTAAAACTAACCAACTTTCTAATCAACCTGTTCAGGGATAGCATTGCACACCTCTGGAGCAGATGGGATTTGAGCCTGGTCTCTGCGTCCAGGGGCAGGGACAGTACTGGGGTCTCGAGCTGAGTTAGAACTCTGCACTTGAGATGGTACTCCTGATATTAGTTAATAATATTACCAAGCCTAAAAAGCTCATTTTGCTTGCATGTCCAATATTTTGAGTTTCGGAAGCTAATAGATTTGCCATTACTTGGGGGGAAAAAAGGTCAAAGTATCATTAATTTTGGAAATATTTCAGCAAGTATTTGGAATGACCTTAATGTCTTAAATGGGAGATTGTATTCAAGCATAAAATTGCTTTAATTGTGTTGCAAGTGTAGAATTGTTTGAAGTACATGTTTTGTGCTTGCTCAAAGTAAGAGATGTTGCTGGAGAATGGAAGTCTTATCAGCTTAGGGTTAGGTATCTGCAATAAGAAATCTCAAGTCTGGTGTGACTCAACAAATGTATGTAGTTAAAGCTGCCTTTGCACTGCCAAGAATGTTCAGACACACCGCATCAACATAACATTTATTTTCTCTCTACCAAAAATGCTGTCATTTCATCATTGCAGTTCAAATTAGGGGTGCTTTCTGTACAGTGTCCAATACCCACCTACTGTTGAAACTACCTGGATTAAGACTGTTTTCAGTGTTTAAAGTAGGTACTTGCAGCAATCATTTCAGTTTAGGCTGCAATTTTTTTTCTTCATTCATGGGACGTGGGCATCACTGACTGGATTTACTGACCAGAGTCTAGTTAAGAGTCAGCCACTTTGCTGTGAGTCTGAAGTCATATGTGGAATAGAATCCCTACAGTGTGGAACCAGGTCATTTGGCCCATCAAGCCCACACTGATCCTCCAAAGCACATCCCACCAAGACCCACACCCCTACTGTATTAGGGTGGCAGATTTCCTTCCCTAACCTAGAAAGGTTTTTCCTTGACAATTTGCAATGGTTTCATCATTAAACTCTTATTTCCAGATTATTGTTGAATTCCGATTTCATCATCTACTGTAGTGGCATTCAGACTCAGGTCCCAAGAACATTATCTGGTTCCCTAGATTAGTAATCTAGCAATAATACCACTAGGCCGTCGCCTATCCCTGCATTGAGTCCAGATCTCAATGGTACCAGTATATAAGCACTGTACTGTTTATTTCTCAAAAATATTCATTTACAGATTTTTCAAAAGATATTACACCATAAGCATATGTGTAGGCTGCACACTAGTGGTTGGGGGAGCATGGCATTTCCAACAAATGACAGCTGCAGCTCAATTAGTTGTTCACGCAGAGACTGGTGAGCTGAGTTGTGCGTAAAAGATGTTTGGGCATCTCTAACAATGAATGAAAGCCCATAAATTTTCCTCGTAAGAATTCATTTAATAAAATGAGCTTTGACCAGAAACTCCCTTTCTTATTACTGATTTCATTTAAGTATGTTTTCTTGGATGTGTAGGTTGGCTTATCGGATTTTCTTAGCATAGAGTTGCAATCGGTTGTGTAAAATCATTATAGTGAATAGACATCCCAGCCATATGTGAAAAGGGGTCTATCAGGAGAAGGTCCATGGCAAATCTGGAGAGAGGGAAAGAATATTGACCCTCTTGTACTCTTGGGTAATTCAGGTTTTTTTTTACATTCTGTTCGTGGAATGTAGGGTGCCACTGGCTGGGGCAGCATTTGTTGACCATCCCTAATTGCTTTTGAAGAGCCGCTGTCTTTAACTGCTGCACCCACAGTGCCATTGTGCAGTAAGTTCCAGGATTTTGACCAAATGGCACTGAAGAAATAGCCATGTATTTCTCAGTCAGGGTGGTGTGCTGCTTGGAAAGGACCTTGCAGTAGGTGCTGTTTCCAAGTATGTAGACATTATCTTTCTGGGTGGTAAAGGTTGCATGTTTGGAAGGTGCTGACCTTGAAATGAGGAGAGAAAATATTATCAATGAATGCTTCCTTTGACTTGGAGCTTCTATTATTTAAAAGTTAACTTAATTTTTATTTGTTCGTAGTGTATCTAAATCTCAACAATTTTGTGAAGCCTGAATCTAAATTACAATTTAAGTTTAAAATGTGACAAAATGATAAAACCATGTATGGCCTAAGAAGAAAAATAACAACATGCTTTTACAGCTGGTTGGCTGATTGTTGCAAAGAGTAATGCTTTTTGTTCATGTTGAGGATGTGTCGCTGCTGGTATGCCATAAATGTTCATAATGCCTCCACTTTTTTGTTGCAGGACCAAGATACAATTTGGGGTTTATGCCTAAGGAATATGATGTTGGAGTTTTCTTAATAATACAAAGTTAGAAGCTTAACAAACTGCAAAGATGCATATATGACTTTTGGACTAGTCAGGTGATGGATAGAATTTGATGTGGACAATTGTGATGACCTGTAGTTAAAGAAAGACTTGCATTTAAATAGTGCTTATAACAACCATTGTACATCTCAAAGGATTTCACAGCCACTTAAATAATTTTGAAGTGAAGTCAACTGTTGTAAAATGAAAAATGTAAATAATTTGCACACTATTACTCCAATGATAGCAACGTGATAATGTCTAGATAATTTGTTTGTGATGTTGAAATGAAGAATAAATATTGATCAGGACATTCGGGAATAACCCTCCTTTTATTTGAAAATAAGGTGTCTTCACGAGGGACAGCAAATCTTATTTAATATGCCATCTGAAAGAGGGCACCTCTGATGGTGCAGCACCCACTCAGTACTGAGTACAGAGTGGAAGCCTTGATTTTCACGTTAAATTCTTGGAGTGGAACTTGAAACTGCAATAAATCAAAACTGAAATTCTGGTGGAGTACTGAAGGGAGTGTTACACTGTTGGGGGGGGCCTTGTTTTTCAGATGAACATGTAAAGGGAAACCCTGGAGAAGGTAGACAGTGGAAGTAAAAGATCTCGTAGCACTATTTCGAAAAGCAGGGAAGTTATGCCCACTGTTCTGACAATATTTATCCCTCAATCATTGTCGCAAAAACTGATTATTTGATCATTGTCATATGATACTTGTGGGAGTTTATGGACATAACTGCCTACTGCATTTCCTATATTAGGATAGAAACTAATATTTCAAACACACTTTGGTTGTAAAACTTTGGGACACCTTATGGTCGCAAAAGGCACTACAACATAGAAATGTTAAGTCCCTTATTGAGGTTGGGAAAGCAAAGAAGATTTCATTTCCTATCCATAAATTATGATTTATTGTTTGAAATTTGGCATTTTTGTAATGATGAGCACTTGTTATAGCAACTTGTGTTTTTCAACAATATGTAATTTAATTTATATTTAATGTAAGTCAGTAATGTTTGGAGTAGTTTTGACATGAGTTTTTGATTTTAAAATTTCTGCTGATAGAAAAAACAGGTTGATAAAGATTTGATATGCATGATAGGTGTGAAGTTGATCTATTTACTGGGGATTTGGTTGAGGAGAGCACTTGAATTTTTGCTGTTGGAAAGAGGCAGGTTTTGTGGAATTAATGAATGAGGGAAATGAAAAAGTTGCAACTCTTGAAAAGGTAGTATAGATTAAAGAGCTGACTTCTGTGTGTGCTGGATCATTCTGCAATCTATTTCGCTGAATAGTGCCTCATTGTAAGTATGTACAATTCTCTACCAATGAACATAAAATTGTACTAAAAGGGGGGGAAGATTGACTTTTGAAGAAATATTTTTCTAATTTTATTACTGCTTTACAGTCTTACTTTGTAACAGATTATGACCCAACAATTGAAGATTCCTATACCAAGCAATGTGTTATTGATGACAGAGCAGCAAGATTGGATAGTAAGTAATCTGAATCCGATTAGCCACGTGCATGTGAATGCTTTCATGTTTTTTTGGGCCGACTGTGATATGGGCATCCTTGTACAAGGCTGCATGATCCATGAATTTAAACCATGCTTGAATGATTATCTGGTAACTGTGGGCTGGATTTTCCAAGCAGTTGTTCCCGTCCCTTCTCCTTTACAGAAGGAGAGAGCTCTGCATCTCTGAGAAGAGATTCTGATTGTGGCTCCTTCGGACATGTGGAGTCATAGTTATGTTCTGACAGGTCTTTCATAGTGCAGTGCTGTTGGGCAAGGCAACCTATTCTCCTTAGCAGTCAGTTGTTCTAATCTGGAATTTCAAGGTCTGGAATTGAAGGCAATCGATTTGCTTGCTGCTGGCAAATGATCAGTTGAAAAAAAGGTGGGTGTGTGGGCCTTTGCAAAGTGTCAAGGGGGCCTAGTGCATTGCGCACTGTTTAGGGTAGATTCAGGAGAAAGGGGGCTGTTAGGTTTGGGGTGGACAAGTGGTGGGGGTGGGGGGAATGTGCTTGGAGGAAATGGGGGTGTGGATGAACAGGGGCAGGTCAGTTCTGGTCTGGGCAAGTGTAAATAGTCTGGGAAATGTAGTTAGGCATAATGGGGTAAATATTGGGCCGTTAGAATCATTATCAGGAGTTGGACCGTGTATTTTAAGTGCAACTTTTCTTGAGTAACTATTCATTCAGTTTCATCGGAGACCATAAGACATAGGAGTGGAAGTAAGGCCATTCGGCCCATCGAGTCCACTCTGCCATTTAATCATGGCTGATGGGCATTTCAACTCCACTTACCCGCACTCTCCCCATAGCCCTTGATTCCTTGCGAGATCAAGAATTTATCAATCTCTGCCTTGAAGACATTCAACGTCCTGGCCTCCACTGTGCTCCGAGGCAATGAATTCCACAGGCCCACCATTCTCTGGCTGAAGAAACCCACTGAATTCTCCAATTTAAATGGAGACTTTTGGAGGGTTTCAGGCATAGGGTAATTGCCCAGGGGAATCTTCAACTTCTCCTGTGTCTTCTACAGTGGCAATTCCACAGGATCCAAATGTGCAACTTCCATCAATGCTGGAATGAATTGTCTGGCCATTGGAAAATCCATATCCAAGTTTTCTGTTACACTATACTGCGTGTAGTTTGCATCCTTTTTAGATTAGAGAGTCCGTTTTAGAATGAAAAATAGGATTGTGTTGACTCCAACTTAGGTGCTACCTGTAACATAGCTAATTTTATACTGTTGAGAGGAACAATCTGCTTATCCATATTAGAATCTTCATAATAAGTGTGACGGTATGAAATGATTGAGACGCTAATTAAATTTCAGTGAAATATTTTTGATTTGTGATGTGTTAAAGGCAGACTTGATGGTCATAAAGTCATAGAGGTCTATAGCCCAGGAGAAAAGACTCTTTTTAGTCCATGTCCTTACTGGTCAAAAGCAGCCACCTAACTATTCTGAACCCATCCTTCAGTACTTGGTTCGTAGCCTTGTGTGCCTTGGCAAGTATACAGTTAAATATTTCTTAAATGTAATGAGGGTTTTTGTCTCTACCTTCCTTACAGGCAGAGAATTCCAGATTCTCACCACCTGAAAATGTTTTTTTCCTCTCATTTCCTCTAAACCTTCCACCTCTTACCTTAAATCTATGCCCCCTTCATCAAACGGAAAAGCTTGTCCTCGTCTACTATCTTATGCCTCTCATAAATTCCATACATCTCAATCATATCCCCCCGCAATCTCCTGTGCTCTAAAGAGAACAACTCCAACCTGTCCAATCTCTTTTCATAACTCAAACAGCCAAAGTAACTTGCTTGTAAATCTCCTCTGCAAGGTCTCCAGTGCTATCACACCTCTCCTATGATATGGACTCCAGAATTAACACAGTACTGTAGCTGCGACCTGAACAACATTTTATACTGTTCCAGCATAACCTCCCTGCTTTCAGACTTTATGCCTCAACTAATAAAGGCAAATACCCCATACATCATCTTAACCACTTTATCCACCTTACTGGTACCTTTAATGGACCAGTACACATGCACACAAGTGCCTCACTAATCCTTGGTGCTTTCTGGGGCCCTACCATTCATCGTTTATTTCTTCGCCACCTCATTTTCCACTTGGGGACCCTGCAGCCCTCCAGACTCCATATTGAGTTCAACAATTTTAGGGCCTAAACTCTTCCATGTCCTAGCCCCCTACCCCACACACCAGGCTTTGTTATCACATAGCCTGCCGTTACACACGACCTATTGTTAGCCACTAACAGTCTCCATGAACAGCAATTCACCCTCGTAGCCAGATCTTTATCAACTCCTTTGTCTATCAAACTGCTTTTCTCTGTCTTCGGGCTCTATCCTGTCGTTCACTCCCTGCCGCATTCCCCTCCCTATTTTCTGCATATAAACTGATGTTTTCCCAGCTACCGTCAGTTCTGAGGAAGGGTCACCGGACCCAACATGTTAACTCTGATTTTTTTTATTTCACAGATACTGCCAGGCCTGCTGAGCTTTTCCAGAAACTTCTGTTTTTGTTCCTGATTTACAGCATCTGCAGTTCTTTCGGTTTTTATTTCTTTGCCTTGTTTGTTCTAAGTGCAACATCTAATTTATCAGGATTGAATTCCATTTACCACTAATCAGCTTCATCCCAGATGTTGCTGGGGTAGTAAACAGTATCATCTGTGAATTTAGTGAGCAACACTCAAGTCTAAATCCTTTACATAAACCACTAACATCGACAATGAGGCCAGTGTTGCGATAAGAATTTAATCAACTGGTCTGCAGCATGCTGTTGATTTCAAATAATGGGCAAAACCAAAGAGCAACTGACTTCCAATTAATTTTGCCTGCATTTATTTTACTCACTGAATAGTTGATGACCCAAAAAAAGCAAAAGAAGGTAATTTAGTATATCAGGCTAAAGGTTAGTTCAATTTCTGCACATCTTAGAAATCCAAAAGAATCTGATTTGGTAACAGTTAATGAGTTCAGATAAGTAACTGCAGGACTGATTTTTATGGAAAAAAGTGAAACCTGGCTGTGAAGATGGTTATGTAATTATAACATTATCTGCTATTTTCCCAACATGTACCTGCCCTTCTGCACAGCCTTGAAATCTGAATGCTTATGATTTTTCAAGTTGACTTTTGCATCCTAACATCTTTGTAGATGAAATTATTTCTAATCCAAGTACTGTCAGTTCTTTTCGTGAAAATGCAGTGGTTAATCATTTTTTGTGCAATGCACCTCTTTTCCTTGGACCATACTTTCTGTAATCTGCTTTGTTGTATCATTCATAATGCGGAGTTTTTATTTTGCCATCTAGTTTTAGATACAGCAGGACAAGAGGAGTTTGGAGCCATGCGTGAACAATATATGAGAACAGGGGAGGGTTTTCTGCTCGTCTTCTCTGTCACTGATAGAGGAAGGTATGCTTAAAAACATGACCCATGAGAAAGTTTGCAACGCTATATTTAGTGTAGAGTGGAAAGTCTCATTTTCACTGTTCATAAATGACAGTGTGTTTTGTGGTCAGTCAGCAGATGATTGACTTTTTGAGCTGTTAACTAACCTTTTAGGGTAATATAAGGATGGTTGTGAAGATCATGTTGCCTGCTTGATGCAATGTTAAAGATATCATCTCATTGCCTTGAAACATTTGGAACAGGAGGGGGAGAATTCAATTGTCATGTCTGACTAAAGAACGAACAGTTTGGGTAGACAGAGGAACAATGTGCTGCTGAGAGAGGTTTGAGGAGTTGGGGCCCAAATTAAAATTATGATGAATTACTTGATTCAGATGGTGATCAGTAATTTCAAAGGATTTAAGAGTGAAGTGTTTTGGTTAATTTGTTATACAACAATATTGCATTGGATGTGATGCCCACAGTCTATAATTTTCTTTTCATGTTTGATTCATATAGATGAGCAAATATTTGCGATGTGTAACTTTTATTAAATCATTATTTGGTAATTGGTAAGAATTCTTGGTGTTAATTTTTAGTTCATTCATTACATTTTTTTTATTGGACCCAAATCATGGTTATGAAGCTAAACAATAAACATGACTCAAGATGAAGACTTAACTGTTCAGTTGGGTGAATTAAAACTTTGTATGATAAGGGCACACTTTTAAAAAGTTGTGCAATTTTCTTTTCGTTTACAGCTTTGAAGAAATTTACAAGTTCCAAAGACAAATCCTTCGAGTAAAAGATCGCGATGAATTCCCTATGATCCTTGTTGGTAACAAAGCTGACCTGGAGCATCAAAGGCAGGTGAGCACTATGAAGTGACATTTTTGAACTTCTACTGTCTCTGTTCAAATGAAAGTTCAGCAGTTCCTTGGGTTATTGATTTTAATGTTTTGATTCATGTGTGGCTCCCTGATGTGTCCTGAAATGTCAGAATGAATACAGCCTATTTTTGTTGAAAATAGCAAATCCTTTTGTCAAAAAGAATTACAAATGCACCTTTTTACAAGAGCCATCTTAAATTTTGAACTTTATTGGGTCAAAGTAACTAAAATCTTTTTTGAGAATGTTGAAGTATTTGTGTTAATTTTCTCTAACTCCAAACAGAACATCTGATATATTTATTATCAGAACCAAATTTATGGGATCTAGGTCTTCATAATATGAATGGTGGAGTGCAAAATAGGTTGAAGTTATGCTGAACCTTTAGATTCTTGTGTCCAGTTCTGGTTGCATAATTGAAGAAGAATGTAAGCATTCTGGAGAGGGTACAGTGATTTACTTCCAGATATTTCCAGGAGTGAGGGATGGTAGCTGCAAGGAAGAATTGGACAAGCTAGGGTTGGTGCCCTTGGAACAAAAGAGGTTTTAATGGAGATTTGGTAGAGTTGTACTAACTTGAGAGACTTAAATAAGACAGACAAGGAAAAGATGTTCCCATTATGCGATGGTCCAAAGCCCTGGGATGTATAGTCTTAAAGTTTTGTGCAAAAGATGCAGTGGAGGAATAAGAGCAAAGGCAGTTTATGCAGTCAGTGGCATTGACATGGAACATTCTGCCTATGAAGGTGGTTAAACCAGAGACTATTTCAAAAGAAATTGGATTTCTTGGAATCTCCTATTCTCTTTTCAGTCCTCGGCAGTTAAATGACTTGCCCTGATGCTATGCTTTTTTTTCTAATTTGTGGGAGAGTTCCATGATATTTTGCTGAAAGACAGCTTGGGAAACATCAATGAACTTGTGTTGTCAATAGCTGAAAATAACTGTGCAGAAAATAACTGTACTGGACTACTAATTGAAACTTTTGTTGGTGTTTGTTAGTCTAAATTATAGTTTTAGACTTCCTATCTCTGTCAACAATGAGGAAAATTTAGAATGGTAAAGTTTTAAATGCGTGCTTCTAAACACACGAAGCATTAACAATATATATGCTTTGCCAGTATGTATGTCTTGAGGGATTTTTTTTTTGGGATTTGATGTGTTCAGCTTGTAATGACGTTTTGGTCGTTTTTTGTTTTTTTTTGCAGCCCCCTACATATCTTTTGCCCTGCTGTGTTTCCCATGTACTCACAGCAGTGTTTAATTTTAAGTCTGTAATTATTGTTGTAAAATGTCTGATTTTTTGCAATGATTTCATGTAATTGAGCAGTGGAAGTGACGTGTAAGTTTTTAAAATAATAAGGGATGAAAATTTATTTGCAAAAGCAGAAAATGCTGGCACCATCTACGGAGAAACACAATATTTCAGGTACATGACCTTTCATAAGAACTACTAGTGTGTTTATTTTGATGTAATTTGATTTCATGAGGACATCTCTATGTTGATTCTTTTTGTGACTGACATGATTCATAATAATGCAACTGGTCAAATCTCTGTAAACTGAAATAAAGAGTATACAACAGGGTAAAAGTCCTAATGAAAGCAAATGACTTGTGTATGCTCCTAACAATCTAGATTGGATGAAGTAATTGACTTGTTTTGGTGTAACCTGAATGGATCAACTGATGAAGCCTGTGTGAAAACAATTACTTCATGCGATGTTAATTTGAACCTCTTGCTGTCTCGAATAGTAGTTGATTTTCTTTGTTCATTTCCATTTGCGCTGTAAGCTGTGCTTTTAGCTTGCACATCTCAAGGAGAAGAGCATGATGCCACAGTTGAAATCATTGTCAAAAATAAAATCGAAGTCTTGTGTTTCTGAAACTAATCCAAGATCAAATTACTCAGTTCAAAATTACATGACATTTAGTTTGAAAACCTTTTGCTATTGATGGGCAAAATTTTAAAACTTAATTTTAAAATTGACCAAAGACCCTTTCCAGACATTTACAGTGACACACTATATTTTTGAGACTGAAATTTACCTGTCAAGGTCAATAGTTGGTATCTTTATGATCGAGATCTGTACAGAGAAACACACTTTTGGTTGTCTTTAAGATGTTAGACTTTAACCTAAAGTAGAGTTTCTTGAATGCTGGCAAAAGTGGTAAATGTTGCTGTTACTTTTAAAGTTCTCAGTTCCTGATGCTGCCTTCATGGAGCTGTTTCTGTGGGAACCAGGTGTTACTTTCTTGAAAAGGGGAATGGAAATGGCAGCTTTCCTATCAGTAATTTGCCAAGAGCTTTTGGAACCTCCATTGACATGGTTCCAGTGTGAATTTCTAAGAGGTTTGTTTGGATAGATCTGTTCTGTGATGGCTCATGTATCAATGTCCAGTAGTTCACATTTGTTAGTGTATTCCTGTGATTGTAATATATTTCAGTGGATGTCTGGATTATAAGGAGATTACATCATGCCATCTCCTCCCAAATTCAGCCCCTCACCTCCCATTTGTTCTCTCACTTCCGCCTTGAGATGATGTTGTAATGTTAAGCAGTTTGCCTAGTTTCAGTTCAAAAATGATACCAGTTCTAACCAGATGAATGTTTTAAATTCAGACCTTGAAAAATAAATGGGTATATCCTTCTGAGGGCTGTGAGTTTTAGAATTTGCAATGTATCTTATTTGTTTTACCGTTAGGATGAATGACATTTACTTAGGTTTAAATAGAATCAATGAATTGAGTTTTTAATATCAGTATTTAAATTTTACATCTCGCATTATGACCACACTATGCAACTGGAGCAAACGACATTCTGTATTGCTGCTTTGTATTCTTTAAAACTTGTTGAAGATACGCTGCTGGGATCCAGTTCAATGAGCATCTGTTAGTTTTTTGTATCTCTACAAGTGGCTGTTGGTTATTTGAGTCTAGAATAGATGTCAGGAGAAGTCGCAGCTATACTAGTTTTGTTCTTACTAGCCATCTACACCAGTGTCCCTACAGCTACATCTGAAATAAAGACCACTGGGTGGCAATCCGTTGTAACAATCCCTGCTGTCCTTCAACCTGAATTAAATTTCAGAAGGAATGCTCATGCCATTTTGCTTTGTTACTGGGATATGATTAGCACTGGCATTGACTGTGCAACAAATGGCAGTTAGATAGTGACCTAGAAAAATGTCCCATGTTATAATACTTTTAATTTGGATTCCTTTTCCTATAAAACTATTGAGAGTTGGCCAAACGTTTGGTCCAAAATGTGCATTCTTTTTTAAAGAAAATCTTGAAGGAAGAGCAAGAAGCAGTTTGACAGGATGTAAATTGAATGCTCGAGTGCTGTGACTGAGTGTGGGGAATGCTTAGGGCATATTCAGAGGAACAGTTCTAAGGTGGCTGGAGAAAGGTATAAAGTTGGGGGACAAAGCCATGAGGATCAGCAAGGGCAGTTGTGATGGACTTGTGGGATATAATTTATGAATAACAGTTTTGGACAAGGTGAAGTTTGCAGAGCATGGAGAAAAGGCCATTTAGGAAAACGTTGTTTACGTAGAATGGATAGCAGAGAACTAAATTGTCAGCTCCCCCATTTGCCCCAGAGATGGAGCAATGAGTATAAGGAGACATCAGCCATTCAGTCTAACTAGTTCAATGCTCCACTCATGCTCCACTCAACTTTCCTCTAAATCAATCAGCATAACTTTCTATTCCCTTCTATCTCTTCATTCTCCAGCCTTCCCTTAAATGGGTCGTTTGTCTCAACTAGTTGCTACAACTAGGAACTAGCGGGTCAGAAAGCATCCATGGAGAGGGAGGAAGCTAACGCTTTGATTCTAGATGACTCCATCAGAGTTCAAGTGAAGTGTGGAGGGTTTGGCATTATGTTATAGTTTGGGTGAGGTTTGTGGCATACTGGTGGAGAAAAGAAGCTAGTGCAGATTAATTGATCAGAATGTGAAAATGGCAGAACAACGGTGTGTCTGTCTGACAGACTGGAAAGAGCACAGGGTGCCACTGGGGAGGACATGATAACTGAGAATGTAACAAGTAAAGCTGAAAGAAAGGGAAGAAATAGGAGTTGGTTCACAATTTGAAGGTGTTAAACTCAATTTTGAGTCCCGAAGGCTGTAAAAGTGTGTAGTCTGAAGTTAGATTTTGTTACTCAAGTTTGTATTGTTATTCACTGGAACACTGCAGCCTGCCAAGGACAGACAAGTGGGCATGCAAGCTGGACGCTGTGTTAAAATGACCAGCTACGGAAAGGTCGGGGTCTTGCTTGTGCACAAACCGGAGGTGTTCTGCAAAGCACTCACCCAGTCTGCATTTGGTTTCTCCAGTGTAGAGTAGGCTACATTGGATGCAGTGAATACAATACACAAGATTGGAGGCGGTACAGGTGAAATGCTGCTTCACCTGGAAAGGCTGTTCAGGCTCTTGGATGGTGAGTAGGGAGGAGGTGAAGGGGTGGGTGTTGCACCTTCTGCAGTTACATAGGAAGGTGCTGTGGAGAAGAGGAGTGGTGTTGGTGGTTGTGGAATAGACTAGGGTGTCTTGGAGGAAATGATCCTTGCAAAATACAGACAAGGGGAGTGAGGGGAAGATGTCTTTTGTGGCATTCTGCTGGAGTTGTCTGAAATGGTGGAGAATGATCGTTTGAATGTAGAGGCTGGTGGGATGAAAAGTGAGGACAGGGGAACCCAATCATACTTTTGAGAGTAATGGGAAGGGGCAAGAGCAGAAGCACAAGTGATACCTCGAATGCAGTTGAGGGCGCTGTCAGCCGCAGTGGGTGGGAAACCATGTCAGCAGCGCTGTTTTGGTAGGTGGCATCATTTGAACAGATGTGATGTAGGTGAAGCAACTGGGAGAATGGGATGGAGTCTTTGCAGAACGTGAGGTGTGACGAGCTGTAGGGAAGGTAGCTTTGTAGTGGGTGGCAGTTGACAGTTTATTCCCCAAAGTGGAGACTGAGGTCAAGAAAAGGAAGGGAAGTGTCAGAAATGGGCGATTTGGAAATTAGAGGCAAAATGAACAAATTTTTCCAAGTTCCTGGTGGGAGCATGAAGTGGCACAGAAGCAGTTGCTAGTGTACCGAGAAAAGAGTTATGGGAGGGGGCCAGTGTAGGAGTGGAACAAGGATTGTTCCGTGTACCCTATAAAAGAGGCAGGCATAACTAGGACCCATGCGGGTGCCCATAGTCACTCTTTTGACTTGCACAAGTGAGAATGAATTAAAGAAGAAATTGTTCAGTGAGAGAACAAATTAAGCCAAGCAGAGGAGAGTGGTGGTAGATGGGGATTGGTCAGGGCTCTGGTCAAGGAAGTAGCTGAAAGCTCTCGGGTCATCCTGTTGGGGAATGGAGTTATAGAGGGATTGAACATCCATGGCAAACAGGCGACTTCTCTTTTATTTTGGATACATCAACTGCGTTGGGACCGCTTCAGGACCAGCCCTGAAGAAGGGTAATATCCGAAATGTTGACTGCTCCTTTCCTCCAGATGCTGCCTGTGCTGTGTTTTTCTAGCCTCTTATTTGTCTACCTTGGATTGTAGCATCTGCAGTTTTGTTTTGGGTTTGGAAGTTGTTGTTGAAACAGCTTGGGTGACTTACTGCAGTGCATCTTGTTGCTGGTACACACTGCTGCAGTTGTGTGTTGGTGAAGAAGAGAGTCGTCTGAGACATGGTGGATGGAATGTCAATTGAGCAGGCTGCTTTGTTCTAGGTGGTGCTAAACTGCTTGTGTTTTTGGAGGCGCACTCTTCAGACAAAGCGGGAATGTTCCATCACAGTTCTAATGCGTGCCTTGGAGGTGGTGGACAGGCACTGGCGTGATGAACTGAGTTAATTGCCACAGAATTCCTAGCCTGTGTCCTGCTTTTGTAGCAACAGTACTTATGCTTAATCCAGTTAGGTTACTGGTCAACTGCATTCTCCCAGATGCTGATAGTGGAAGATTTATCAAAAGCAAGGCTATTAAATGTAAAGGGTATTGTTTGGATTTATTGATTACCTGGCACTGATGTTGCTGCTTGTCAGCCCAAGCCTGGATATTGTCCATATCTTGATGCACATGACACAGCTTTAGTATCTGCGGAGTCACCAAGTCAGCAATTGTCAGTGGACTTTCCATGTCTGAGCTTGTGAAGGAGGAAAGGAATATAGCTGAATTAGATCTCCTCTCAATCTTCTAAACACTAGTGTGTGTAGGCCTAACCTGCTCAGTCTTTCCTCCATAAAACAAGCCTTTTGTCTCTTGAATTAATCTTGTGGACCTTCTCCAATGCAATTATATTCTTTCTAAAGCAAGGGGGCCAAAACTGTACGCAATACTTAAGATGTGGTCTCACTAGCAGGGACTGTGTGGTACTCACATCCGCAACTGGTTTATGGTTGCGGTCAACTCGTTTTGTCCCTGTTTTTTGGTTCTTTCACCACTTGCCAAAGACCCAGTCTAGCAGCTGTAGGACTTGGTAAGCTCGATCAGTAATAGTGCCACCCGGCCAGTCTTTGTGATGGATGGTGAAGTCCCCCACTCAGAGTACATTCTGCACTCTTGCTACCCTCATTGCAACCTCCCAAGTCTTGACTAACATGGGGAGAACTGATTCAACAACTGAAGGGTTTGAGGAGGTAGGTGGTGGTGGTGATCATCAACTTGCCAATTTTTGATCTAATTCCATGAGCCTTCGTGGAGTCCAGATTCAATATTAAGGATTTCTACTGCAACTCCACCTTGGCTGTATACCATTCTGCGACCATTTGTGATGGGCTGGTCCCCTCAGTGGGACAGACATACCCAGGAATGGTGATAGTGATACCTGGGACATTCTGTCCATCCATCTGTCAGTCAGTAATGAGACTGAGAGAATGACTGTCAGACAGAGTTTTTGCAATTTTGACACAAGCCCCCACATGTTCAGAAGGAGAAGTTAATCGGATTGACAGGGCTTGGTTTACCATTGCAGGTTTTCTTCCCTAAATAACATGAATGATATTAGCATTGAATGTTACTCTTCCTTGTCTTTCATATGGCCAATCTACAGGTTTGTTAATGTCTCCTTGTAATTTGTTGCACTCCTTGGTGTTGACCAATACCATCAATTTTGTGTTTTGTGCAAATTTGAACTTGTTGGTTCTAAAATCTTAAATTATCGACACTGCTTTCAGCACTGATGCTATTCTGCCTTTTACCACCCGACCATATTCATTTGACTGTTACGTTGCAACTTATTGAGATTTTCAGAAAGTCTTCAATAAATTGCATTTACTGCATTACTCTTTTCTTGGTCTTACCTCTTCAAACAAAACTTGTTAGTCATGTTGAATTTATTTTTGAAATCTGTGCTGACCACTCGTTGACTTTTTTGGATTTCTATATGTTCCAATATCCTTGCACTTAGTAGGATTCCATTAATTTTTTGACCAACCGTATTAAGCTATCTGTCTGTGGTTTCCTGATTTATAGTTTATCTTTTTTTTGTAATGTTTGCTATCTGCTAGTCTTCTAGCATTACATGTCTCTACAATAAATTATTTAAAAACATGATTTGGTGCCAATGCTGTCTCTTCCCTGGATTGGAGATTACTGGCATAGATGAGACAGATATGGAGTTTGTGTTGCAACCCAAAGATAGTGGCATAAGTCTTCCTAGTTTTTGACTGGAAGAAATTAAGGCTTATCCAAGCCTTTTGGGCAAGCATTTTGATAGTAGAGTAATGAGAGGGGATATGTCAGTGTTCTTCTGAAAACTGACCTCGCCTATTTTGATAATGCAGCCACAGGACAACTTCTAAATAAAGAAACGGGAGCAAGGATGGATTTTTTTATCAATGTTGGAGATAATAATAATGTGGGTGCAGAAACTTATTATTTGTGGAGATGCTTTGCATGCATAAGGTTGAAATCAAGTAAGGACTGTTGCACCCAGACAGCAAGTAAGAAAACTGGAAGCAGATGATGCAGTTAACAATCAAAGGAGGAGTGGCCCAGATAGATGAGGGAAATTTTGTTTGTAACCACAGGGCTGGCTATTTCCAAGCAGTGGCAAATGCATACAGATTGCCATTTCACTTTTTTTTTACATTAAGGAAGAGGTCCACATTTATATCCGGAAATACCAGTACATATCAAGATTAAGCTAGGTTTTTATAAGTCTAGTTCTCCAAGTATTTACTTACTTGCAGTGGAATCCTCTGTTTTAAATGGATACTTTCAGAGGGTTCCAGGTGTAGGGAAATTACCCAGCAGAATCTTCAATTTCCTGGGCAGTTCCTATGGACTGAGCTGCATCGGAGATTCTGCAGAGCCCCAGTGCTCAAATAGCATCTACGTTTCAGAAATGACTATCAGAAAATCTAAGTCATTGAAAATGCTGCTCATGACTGTTGAAACTTGTATAATGCTGCAGTGCAAACCTGATGGGAAGGAAATATGGTGGGAGAAGATTGTTATGAGGTAATAATTAACATTTTACTTGTATGCTACTTAACTTGGTAATTGTGATGCATACAGGGTTTTCGTCATTTAGTTTATATAGTCAATAATCAGTTGGCATCCCTCAACTGAGGAAAAGGATTTTGTTTTGAAGTAGGATTATCTTGTGGGGGGAGCTCACAGATTTAGACTAATTTAGATTTCCATGGGCAATGATCGGAATAGCCTTTTGTTCACCATATTGGACATCATGTTATTATTCCATGTAAAAGCATCCTCCTTTCAAAACTTAAAATATCTGTAGTTTTCACAATTTCACCTTTTTAAACAAATTTAATGGAACAAATATTTCCAAACTCTCTAGGGAAATTTGAGTTATTGAAATTTTAACAACTTTTTACATGGCAAAGGCTGGCAAAGCAGTATTTTTCACCATGACTGGCTTGACTGAATTTTATTCCAGGATTTTGTTCCAAACTTGCTCAAACGGTTTCTTGCACCACCCTTCTCCAGTTTATTTTCTTAATGCAATTTGTGCAAAGTGCTTTATTAATGCTTGTAACTTTTCTAAAAAAATTTTCACTCTACAGGTGACATCAGAAGAGGGGCACCAACTTGCAAGGCAGCTCAAAGTAACATATATGGAGGCTTCAGCCAAAATTCGATTGAATGTAGACCAAGCTTTTCATGAACTAGTCCGAGTTATAAGGTGGGAATAGTTAGCTTCTGAGCTTATTATCTTTGTTTGGGAGTGATTGCTGTGAAGCTTCTAAAGTTGAACTGGAAAGTAGAATTCTCCTTCAAATTTTCATGATCACAGGACTGAATTTTTATTTAAAAAAACCTTGGATATAAAGCTCGGTACTCAGTTATTTCCTTGAATGGGAGGAATTTGTTAGAATTTACAAGTTCAGCAACAATGGAATTTGAAGGTTTTTTCTTTTTTCATTCGCTGGATGAGGGCATTGCTAGCTAGGCAGCATTTATTGTCTGTTCTTAATTGCTCAGAGGACAGTTAAGAGTCACCACTGTGAGTCTGGAGTCACATGTCGGTCAGACCAGGTAAGAATGGCAGTTTCCTTTCGAAAAGGACACTTCACCCGATAAGGATCATTTTGATTTCATCAAATGATAAATTGCAGTGATGGAAAGCATTGGGAGAATAAAGATTGATCATTGAGGGGTGAAAAATAATCTGCTTATTCAAACATTATCGGTTACTAACTTTTGCTTTTTGTGTTGAACTTCTCAATTTTTAACAGTGGAAAAATTTGAATATACTGAGAAGAATTCATCATCATTGACAGACAAGCTATGAATTTTAATGAATGACTTTCTGTTAACACTATGGTTCGATATATTTGACATCAGAAATTACATTTCTTGTCAAAAGTAGAAAATGTTGTTGAAATAAAATTGTTTCGGGTAGAACTACCTAATTTGAGCAAACGGGGCCTTGTGGAGAGCACATCCATGTTATCAGGAGGCGTGAGGAGGATTGACGTTCTGATAATGAAAATCATTACCAGTCCAGTTTTGCATAACCTGTTGGGGATCACTGTGGACCAATCACAGCACAGGTAGCACCAAGACTGGGCCTGTAATAAACAATAAAGAGGATGAGTTGCAACTCTGGGAGGAATGTGCTGGTAAATTGAGCTGTTGTACTCTGCGCTGTACCAAAAATATAAATGTTTTATTTAATCACCCAAATGGTCTTCCTTTTATTTTCTACTTTGTACTACTTTCCAGGATAAAGGAAATGTGCGCCAGGATTCTGTAGTTAACTCAAAAATAATTTGGTTATTGGAAGTAAAGGTTTCCTCATAGTGCACCTGTTAATGACTAAGCAGCATTGCAGAATAAATCTCAAGCTTGCACCTTCACACACAGATGACAATACAAATGAGAGATGATAGGGATTTAAACAAAAGAAAATTTTTTTAAAAAGTTTTTAAAGAAAAGTCGGCCCAAGAGACACCCACAGGTATACAGAGAGAACCGTAACTCCGGCATTTTGTAAGGCAATCTGCAGCACAGGGCCGCCTCCAAGCTAGTTTATTCAGCAATTAAAGTCCATATCTTATTTCCAAAGCTTTGTTTCCCTTTGTAAAGAAAATGTAATTGACATTTTTAGAAGAAGAAGAATCCCTACAGTGTGGAAACAGGCCCTTCGGCCCAACAACCCACCTCTCCCTGAACACTACGGGCAATTTAGCATGGCCAATCCACCTAACCTGCACATCTTTGGACTGTGGAAGGAAACCCACGCAGACATGGCGAGAATGTGCAAACTCCACACAGACAGACGCCTGAGGCTGGAATCGAACCTGGGTCCCTTGCGCTGTGAGGCAGCAGTGCTAACCACTGAGCCACCCAATGTGGTAACTCTTGACTGTCCTCTGAGCAGTTAGGAACAGACAATAAATGCTGCCTAGCTAGTGATGCCCTCATCCAGTGAATGAAAAAAAAACCTTCAAATTCCATTGTTGCTGAACTTGTAAATTCTAACACATTCCTCCCATTCAAGGAAATAACTGAGTACCGAGCTTTTTTGTGATCGGTAGCTGAACTAAAATTAACTTTTAACTCTTAGTTCCAAAAAGTCACATGGTACATGGTAATAGAGATAAAAGGTACTGCAGATGCTGGAGAATCTGAGATAACTAGGTGTGGAGCTGGATAAACACAGCAGGCCAAGCAGCATCATAGGAGCAGGAAAACTTGACGTTTTGGGCCTAGACCCTTCATCAGAAATGGGGGAGGGGAAGAGGGTTCTGAAATAAATAGGGAGAGAGGGGGAGGTGGACAGAAGATGGATAGAGGAGAGGATAGATGGAGAGGAGGCAGACAAGTCGAAGAGGCGGGGATGGAGCCAGTAAAGGTGAGTGTAGGTGGGGGGTTAGGGAGGAGATAGGTCAGTCCAGGGAGGATGGACAGGTCAAGGGGGCGGGATGATAGTAGATAGGAGATGGGGGTGGGGCTTGAGGCGGGAGGAGGGAATAGGTGAGAGGAAGAACAGGTTAGGGAGGTGGAGATGAGCTGGGCTGGTTTTGGGATGCGGTTGGGGGAGGGGAGATTTTGAAGCTTGTGAAATCCACATTGATACCATTGGGCTGCAGGGTTCCCGGGCTGAATCTGATTTGCTGTTCCTGCAGCCTTCGGGTGGCATTGCAGGAGGCCCAGGATGGACATGGCGTCTGAGGAACGGGAGGGGGGAGTTGAAATGGTTCGCGACTGGGAGGTGCGGTTGTTTGTTGCGAACTGAGCGCAGGTGTTCTGCAAAGCGGTCCCCAAGCCACCGCTTGGTTTCCCCGATGTAGAGGAAGCCACAACGGGTACAGCGGATGCAGTATACCACATTGGCAGATGTGCAGGTGAACCTCTGCCTGATGTGGAAAGTCATCTTGGGGCCTGGGATTGGGGTGAGGGAGGAGGTGTAGGGGCAGGTGTAGCACTTCCTGCGGTTGCAGGGAAAAGTGCCGGGTGTGGTGGGGCTGGAGGGGAGTGTGGAGCGGACAAGGGAGTCGCGGAGGGAGTGGTCCCTCTGGAAGGCAGATAAGGGTGGGGAGGGAAAAATGTCCTTGGTGGTGGGGTCTGATTGCAGATGGCGGAAGTGTCGGAGGATGATGTGTTGGATCCGGAGGTTGGTGGGGTGGTACGTGAGGACGAGGGGCCTTCCTCTACATCGGGGAAACCAAGCAGATGCTTGGGGACCGCTTTGCAGAACACCTGCGCTCAGTTCGCAACAAACAACTACACCTCCCAGTCGCGAACCATTTCAACTCCCCCTCCCATTCCTCAGACGACATGTCCATCCTGGGCCTCCTGCAATGCCACAGTGATGCCACCCGAAGGCTGCAGGAACAGCAAATCATATTCAGCCTGGGAACCCTGCAGCCCAATGGTATCAATGTGGATTTCACAAGCTTCAAAATCTCCCCTCCCCCAACCGCATCCCAAAACCAGCCCAACTCATCTCCACCTGGTTTAGGCCTGAAACGTCAAGTTTTCCTGCTCCTATGATGATGCTTGACCTGCTGTGTTCATCCAGCCCCATGCTTGTTATCTCATCTCCACCTCCCTAACCTGTTTTTCCTCTCACCTATCCCCTCCTCCTGCCTCAAGCCCCACCCCCATCTCCTATCTACTAACATCATCCTGCCCCCTTGACCTGTCCATCCTCCCTGGACTGACCTATCTCCTCCCTCCCCCCCCCCCCCCACCTATACTCACCTTTACTGGCTCCATCCCCGCCTTTTTGACTTGTCTGCCTCCTCTCCTCTATCCATCTTCTATCCACCTCCCCCTCTCTCCCTATTTATTTCAGAACCCTCTTCCCCTCCCCCATTTCTGATGAGGGGTCTAGGCCCGAAACGTCAAGCTTTCCTGCTCCTCTGATGCTGCTTGGCCTGCTGTGTTCATCCAGGTCCACACCTTGGTACGTGGTAATGCTTCTTTCGCACAGCTGTTTCTAAGGATTCATATATTCATAACTAATAACAAAAGAACGTAAATGGTGAAATTTAGTGAACTGAATTTGGAAGTGATAGATTCTTCCTTTCAAAAATACAGAGGCAATATAAGCAGAATGGTACAATTTTAAATGTAGTTTGGAGCAGAGATATTTAGGGGTTTGCTTACACACATCTTTGACTATGTCAAATCAAGTAGATGAGGATTTGCAAGTGGAGTCCAAAAGTAGGAAGGTAATGCTGAACAGTTAGAAATCGCATCTTAGGCCTCAGCTGGTGTATTCTCTCAGTTTGGGCCATCACACTTCACCTAAGGCCTTTGAGAGGATGCAAAGAAACAGCAATATGAGGGTCCCAGAGATGAGAAACTTCACTTCGTGGAGAGACTGGAGAAGCTAGGGCTGGAGCAGAGTGGGCTAAGACAAGATTGCATTTGTTTGAGTTATTTGATAGAGAAAATAAGGATGAACTGTTTCTACTAGTAGAATGGTTGATATACAGAGGAAAGAGATTTAGGATAATTGACCAAAGATCCAGAGGGTAGATTAGAATATTTTCTGGATTGCAAAATCACATGGGGTATTGAAAACTGAACAGCACTTTTCAAAATGCACTGTGTACTAGCAAAAAGTAAATTTGCAAGGCTGTGAACAAGAAGCGAGGGATTGGAACTAACTAACTTGTTCTTTCTCTATGATTAGCCAACTGGTAATCTTCTGTGCTGTGCAATACTGTTAAGCTGTGTTTTCGGGCCAAGAGAATAATTCACTCGTATTTTTCTCTCATCCTCCCTGCAGAAGATTTCAAGAGCAAGAGTGTCCTCCTTCTCCAGAACCTTCGCGAAATGAGAAAGACAGTAGTGGCTGTCACTGTGTCCTATTTTGAGATGATGTTGCCTGTACTCACCCAGATCTGCCAAACCACATGTTCCTATTTCTGCCTTCAAAATCATTGTGTGTCTCAGTATTGCCTCTTTACCTGCATGCTTACTGTTTGGCCGCAGAGAGCCTTAGTCTGATGAAGAAATTTGCTGTGTAATGCTCTTGAGGAGCAGGGAAATTTGCCACTCTTTCCTCAAGATTCCAGGTTAAATTTTAAGGAAGCAAACACTAAGACTGCTACTTAGTATGTTGCAGTCATTTGTGTCTCAATGCTATTTGTTTCAAGGATGATATTTCTACTAATTATGAAAGAAAATTTGGAATGTAAGTTGATTTGAGCTAATTTGCCTTGTGAAGTGTTTAAAATCCATGCTTACATGTCTTGTCCTAAGTGCCATTTAACTTCTAGTGCTATGGTTACATGCTAATCGGCTATTGTACATAAGGATCCTTTATTTCCAAAAAAAATGTATCAATGAGGAAAGGGCAGCAACTAAGGGTGAACTGATTTTTTTTTTTTTTTTTTTTTTTTTGCCCTGGATAACACACAGAGAAATAAGCCTTAAACAGTACTTCATTGTTGGTAAGAGTCTGAGATTTATGTAATGCTGCAGTTTGTTCCAGTGGCCAAATCCAGTCAGTCTACTGTATTTATTTTAACAGTCCAGAGAGATTTTCAAGAAACAATGTGGCTAAGAACCTGTGATCTCACTGGATATGAACATTCTAGATTTTCTTTTTTATTATTTTAAAACAATTTCACATCATTGTTGAGGAGTTCCAAGTCTTTCTATTTGTCTTCCTTTGATGTGAGTGTATTTTGGGATAAGGGATTCAAAGTGCTAAATTGTAGTTGATTTTTCCTCATGTAATATAAAGAGATGGAATTGACCCTTCCATTGAAGATGATTAAATGTTTTGCTATATACTTTTATACATTATTTTCTTATCAAACTAGTTAACAAGTATTTTTATATGTTTGTAAACAAATATGCTTCCACAGCATAACTTGTGTATATGTAAAGATGAGTATTTAATTCTCACATTTCACTTTTAACTGACAATTATACGTATAATTTACAAAACTGTGGTAGTCATTTCCTAATGTCCTTATAGCAGCTGAATGTGTCCAGCTATATGTGGTCACGTGCCTGCAAAGTGTACCTACAGAGTTTTACAAGTTTCTCCAGAATACTCTGGCCAGGTATTACAAAGATGGATCTATTTCATAAGTGTGGAATTTGAGAAACTCCTGCTGATATTTTTTAGGTTTGACTGTGAATGGTCTCTGAGTACAAGTTCAGCAGATTTGTAACTTGGTTTGAGATTAGCTCTTTGAGCTGCATCACTGAAAGGTTGTACACAACTGTTCTGATACTGACCATAAATCAACTCCTTGAAGTTTGGTCTTACTATACCCTTGTATAGCTTCTGGTGCTAGAATAAAAGATGATTAATTTCGAAGAAGACCTATTATATTTGTCTCTTGTTTACTGTGACACTTTGTTCCTTCTGCTTGTGGATGTATTGCACTCCAGCTTTATTTCTGGTCACTGTCTTGGTCTTTTGACCATCAACCAGAAGGTATGTTGGTGATTTTTCTTTTCTTCTGAAATGGATTGTTCTCATTATCCATGCAGTGCACTGCCTAGAAGTCTGTTCCCGAAAGGTTGACTCTACAATTTTTATTGGCCACAGGACATTTTTGCAAAACTTGTATGCGCTGAGTATTTAACCAAAGAGATGATGGGGCAGTATGAGAATCACAGGTGTTACCATTTTTGCAAAGAATAACTGTGTGGTATTTTAAAAAGTCAGCATGTTTCAGAAATGATACAAAGCTCCTCATTCTGTTGGTAAGCAGAGCATGTCAGATAGAATTCCCCAAAAATAGGTGAATGGATAACAGGCTGGTTATGGGGAAGTTGGTTAACATTATGTTGAATTGAGCCATTGCAGATATGTTGTAAAATTTGGCTGAGGGTGAAGTTTAACAAAAGTCTTTTTGAGTTCTTTTCCTACTCCAACTACGTTTGTAAAATCTACTAGTATGACCTAGTTACACTGATTTGAATATGATTGAGTTTTAATGTTTCAGAAATGGGAGCCATCTAGCCTTTCATTAATTGGAGTATATATGTAATTTGGATTCAGAATCACAACCTAATAGTGCAAAAGAAGCTATTCAGCCCACCACATGTGCTGGCTATTTATTACAACAGTCTAATTCATCTCACTTCCTTGCTGTATACCCATAGCCCTACCTATTTTTCATCCTTAGATCTTCCCTGTAATATCTGTTTGAAAATTAAATATATGAAGTTCGCTCCTGACTTCATTATAGCCTGACAATGGCAAACCCAGCTCTGTCAATCCTGCAAAGTCCTCCATGTTAACATCTTGGAAATTGTGCCAAATAGGGAAACTGGCGTTGGACAAAACAGCTAAACTCCAGAGGTGAGAATGACTGCCCTTGATATTAAGGTGGCATTTGATAAAATGTGTCATTGTGTGTTAACAGAACTGGGATTGATAGGAATTGGGGTTGGGGAATGTTGGGAAAATGATCTGTTCACTGGTTGAAGTCATGTGTAGCACAGTGGAAGATGGTGTTAGTTGAAGGAACCACTGATCAGGACCTAGATCTCGTGTGGACATGCCAAGCTTTCAATTCCAACTTGTGTTTTTAAGAGGATTCCTACAGCCAAACAAACAACTGCAGGTATAAATTCAGTGCTTTCTGGATGATCTTGGAATGTCACACCTGCTGAGGTGTCAAGGAACTTTCAAAGGGGTAGATTTAAAAGGGACTGCAAACTGAACAGTAATTTCTTAGGTATTATCTCATACTGACAAGAATTCCAACTAATCTGTGAAGCCTCGAATCCCAAAATTGACTGCACAACTATCAATATTGCACCATCCACTTGTTGCAAATGATTGGGATACTGATGTAACATATTTTTGGACTAACTTGTCATTTCCAATCAATGCATGTCCATATTCGTCATGCATTTCCTAACTAAGTTGCTGTCTTGGTACCTCATGAAAGCCTTGTGAAATTCACTCTATGGTCAGAGAGAAAGGTATCCACACGTGAGGCAATCTTTTATCAATTAACCATATGGTGACCTCTGTGGGAGCAGGTGACTAAAGAAGGGGAGCCAGTTAATTCTGTGACGTTTTGTATCCTGGGTAAAACAATAAGAACTTGGAACTTTGTTCAGTGTCTGTTTGTAATGAGGTGAATCATTTCGGTCCAAGGGCATCACTGCAGGAGTTTCCCAGGGTAGATACTTTCTAATCAGCTGTTCAGAACTGTTGTTATACATGTCTAAAACAGGTGAGGCTTGAACCTTGGCCTCCTGGCTTGGTGGTAGGGACACTACTACTGCAATACAAGAGCTCCTGGTTGCCTAGAGCACTGTCTTGGACCTAATAATCTTGAACAACTTCAATAACTGACCTTCCATCATAAGGGACGAGTGGGGATGTTTGCTAATGGTTGCACCATTTTCAGAATGACTGACTCCTCAGATACTGAAGCTGTCTGTGTCCACTGGCAGCATGACCTGGACAACATGTTGGCTTGGGAGGGTAATTGGCAAGAGCCACACAAGTGACAGGCAATGAACATCTTCAACAAAAGAGAATCTAAGCACAGCATGGCAATTTACAATCATTGGCATTACCATTGCTGAACTTCCCCCACCATCAACATTGTGAAGGTCGGCACTGACCATAAAACTGAGCTGGACCTGGGATGTAAATATTCTGACTAGAAGAACCAGTCAGAAGCAAGGAATTATGTGCCGAGTAACCGTTATCCTAATTCCCAATATCTATTACGGAATACACTCTCTCTCCTGGATGGGTGCAGTTTAAAGAACAGCCCTCAACACGACAAAGCAGTCCACTTGATTGGCACATCATTCACCACCATCAATGTTCACTCTCTTCAGTGCCAATGTACAGTGGCAGTAGTGTGTACCATCTGCGAGATGCAATGCATTAATTCATAAAATCTCCTTCAACAGCACTTTCAAACCTGTGACCTCAATGACTAAGGCAGAAAAGGACAGCATGTACTTTGGAATGGCACCACCAGCAATTTCCCCTCAAACCACACACCATTATGACTTTATAGAATCATAGAATCTCAGTGTGGAAGCAAGCCATTCAGCCCATTGAGTCAGCACCAACCCTCTGAACAGCATGCCATTCAGACCCATCCCTGTCCCTGACCCTGACCCTGACCCTGTCTCTGTAACCATGCATTTCCCATGGCTAATTCACCAAACCTACGCATCCCTGGACATTATGGGCAATTTAACATGGCTGATCCACCTAACCTGCACATCTTTGGACTGTGGAAGGAAACTGGGGCACCTGGAGGAAACCCATGCAGACACGGGGAGAATGTGCAAACTACACAGTCGTCTAAGGCTGGAATCAAACCTGGGTCTCTGGCGCTGAGAGGTTAAACAGAATGGTTTCAGGAGTAGCCTTGCTGACATAAATATAGCAAATGTGACATCCTCCATGAAAGCAAATCACAAACTTGCTTGATGCAGTTTGTGACTGCAAAGCAGGCAGGTCACCCATTTGAGACAGATCAGAATGTTTACCTCGGACGGTTCAGTTTTTGGAACCTTGTTCCTCAAAGGACAGTACAGTGGAAACAGATATTTTGAATATTTTCAATGCAGAGGTAGGTAGCTTTTTTATTTGAAAGCCGGTGAAACGTTACAAGGGATGTGGCAATATGGAATGACGTAATCAGCCATGATCTTAATAGTGGAGCAGGCTTGAGGAGCCGAGAGGCCTATTTCTGCTTTGAAACTGTAAGCATCAGTATCATTTCCTTTTTTTACCCATGATCAAACATTGGCACAGACTCAATAGGCCAAGTGGCCTCATTCTGCTCCTTTTTAAGGGGTGGTTCAGTGGTTAGCACTGCTGCCTCAATACCAGGGACCCTGGTTCGATTCCAGCCCTGGTGACTGTCTGGAGTTTGCACGTTCTCGCCGTGTCTGCATGGGTTCCTTCTGGGAATGACATTAATGTGGAGGTGACATTGCAGTTGAGCAAATAGTGTTCAGGAGAAGTCATGGGAGGTTAAAGACTGGAAAGTTGGGACCTGAAAGCGTAGTTGCAAGTAATCTAGGTACATTCTTTTTCAAGGGTACATATGAAGTAACTTGGAATAGAAAAAGAGGGAGTGTAGTTGGAGAGTGATAAAGCTGCATGGAGTAAGATCAAGCAGTGATCTTCAAAATGGGTTAGAGAGTTGACATGAAAGGAAGAATGATGGGAGGAAAAGAGGGCAGTGAACTCGGGAGAGAGAGCAGGAGAAGTTGACGTGGAGATGGAAATCACCAAGAATGAGAAGACAATACAGAGAACTGGCTGAAGGAGTACAGCAGTGAGGATGCTGTACCTTAGCAGGAAATGTTTATGATACTTGGAGGTGAGTGATAGGAACAATGATTTTAAATGCTAGGGACATGGTGGAAGAAAGTGAATTGGTAAATCTAAGAAACAGATGGTTAGTTTTCTCTTAAAGAGAAATGTGTCATCAAATCACAACAATTTTCTGGCTGGCAAAGAACTCAGCCATGCTGCAAAGAGGGTACTGCTCTCTGAAGTGTTGAGCAAGTGTTCAAAAGGCCAATGCTGGGAGCGGTAAGCTGTTTGGGTAGAGAATGATGATAAAATTAACCCTCAGCAAGCACATCCGACAGAAGGTCAGCAAGAGAGATGGATAGAGCAGTCATGGTTGCTCCTCACTGCCACGATGGTCCCTTTGGAGAATATCAAGAGAAGCAGAAAAGAGACAGAGAACAGCAGGAGAATAGGAAGGTCAAGTGGTAAAACAGGAACAAGGGGGTAGTCATGGAAGAAATAAAAGGAGCACAGTGACACCTGGAAGGGTCTAGATTAGAAAATGAAAACGTGCTAGTAAACAAGGAAATTTGAGTGGTGTATCCAAAACAGGTAGAAAAGAAAATAAGATTGTCCAGAACTAAAGTTTGACATCACGTAGTGTTGATAGCGTGACTTGAGTCTGTGTTACATTCTTCTGCAATATGTAAATATACCAAGCATATATCAAGAATTGGTAAAACAATTTTTTTATTGGAAAACTACATACAATGTTAACTGGTAGACTTTGTATGTTGGTGTCAACTGCTGCTCCTGTAGCCAGCGTTCAGTGTTATGGTGTTAGTATATCAGAATCTATCTGGGTAGTCATGATTCACAGCACTCTAAGACAGGTTTGCAGAAAGGTACACATACATCATATGAGCTTGCCATTGGAGCTCTGGTCGTTGAATACTGCTAATGGCTCAGTTTCAGGCTGAGCTATTGAAGGAGGAAGTTGGAATCTAAGAATACATCTTGGTGAAATTAGAACCAGCCAAGTGGATCGCCAACTAAATCCAGGAGACTTGGCTTTGTTGTATCTACTATTTGACATGTAATGTATAGCTTGTATTAATTGAAATGTTCAGCAGGTCTGGCAGCATCTGTGAAGAAAATATCAGTTAACATTTTCAGGTCTGGTGACCCTTCCTCAGAACAGACCCGAAACATTAACTCTGATTTTTTTTTTTTTTCTTCACACTCGCTGCCAGACCCGCTGAGCTTTTCCAACAACTTCTGTTTTTGTTCCTGATTTACAGCATCCGCAGTTCTTTAAGGTTTTTATTAATTGAAATGTGCTTAAGTTGCATTAACCTTGAGATTGATTGGCAGGATTAAAACTCTTATGGTAGCAATCAGGCATAATACATTGGGGTCATCTGGCCTGTCAATACAGGTTTCCAAAGAGGTCGCAACAAACTTCAAAGGTAGGCCGGATAGGTGATTGTGGTCCAGAGCTATTTGTAATGAAACTTTGGAAAAAAATATTGGAGATTAAGCCTTTATTTCAATGGAACTATCTGGAGATCTGGATTCTTAAGCAGAAAGAAGTATGAAAACAGTTTCTTTGTATTTTCCGCAATGCAAAAAGAGTCTTGCATTTATAGTGCATCTTTCACAACTTCAGGAACTTGTCACAAAGTGCTTTGCAGCCAATGGAAAAAAAAAACTCTCACGTGTCACTTTCATACTGTTGGTGATGCAGCAGCCAATTTGCGCATAGCAAAATCCCAGACAACAAGATTATTAAGAACTGCCCTGTTCTACTTCAGAATCCTTTGGGACTTCTTTTTTAAAACAACCACCTGAAAGGGGAGACAGCAATCATGGTTGACTGTCAGACCTATTAGTTAATCTTCAAGTGTACGTTCGAATAAAAGGATGTGGAGATTGAGATTTGAACGGTAGATTTGTGGTGGAGTTGCCTGAGAAATTATGAAACAAATTACAAAATTGAGGTTTAATGTTCAAAAGTGGGATGGTGACCTGGAAGGAGATTAGAGGAAGAGTGGGATAGTCCAGCAACAGTTCTTATATCGGATGAAGATGAACATGTTAGTCAAGTAGCTTGATAATGTGGAAGTTGGAACCGACGGCTATAATTTAAGGTAATGACATTCTAAAGCGGATGAGGCTGCCAACGAAGCCAAATGTGTGACCTGAAAAAATTCAAGGAATGGCACGTTGAAGGAAAACCTGCCACTTTCTCAGTATGGGCATGAGCTGAGTAGAAAAACACCAACCATGCTGAAGATGGAATGAGTTGAGATGAAAACATTTGAGTAGGATTTGAAACAATAGTTTTTCTTGAAGTGGCAAGAAATAAAAAGGAAGACAACAACCTGGCAAAGAACAAAATGTTATTTCAAGCTAAAAGCCAAAGGGAAGCATGATTGGCATTCTTTCAAGAGATGTTTCAGTTTCCTGATCTCGTTACCTAAAAAGGAAATAGCAGGTTTATGCTGAAAATTTGTTGTGCCAACGGCCGTCAGTGTAGAAAACTTCACTGTAGTAAAGCTAATGCACTAAGCAGTTTTCAGCACTTTAAAAAAAAAATTATACAAGCTACATATGGCAGTCAGCAAGAAAAAGCCTACATCACTGATCATAGCATTTTAGGCATTCTAGCACTGATCTTCAAATTGTTACAAAAATGAAATAATCTTGATTACTTCTTGGCACTAATCCAAAGGTTTGAGAGGATTGCATCATTGAGAAGATTTGGCTTTGAGAGAAATGACCAACTGATGCAGAAAAGTATTTTGAAAAGTCTCCTTATTTGTCTTACAGCCTAAAGCAGCTAGTCAAATTTTTCAACTTTTTTAAAATTGGTAGGCAAGTATTTCTGTTGACCTACTTCAGTTAGAATGTGAGTCATGGAATTAACAAAGTATCCACTAAATGTCACTCTCCTTCCTAATGTCAGATTACAATACCCTGGGATAAATTATCTGGCAATTTTGCTTCTGATTTCCAAACAAGATCTGCAATTAGTTCTTAGAAAAGAACCAAACATTAGATGTTAAACACATGCAGCCCAATAACAAGGGTCATTTATTACAGCTGGTGACTAACAGACTCAAATCCTGAAAGAGAAGGTTAAAGAAAAGTAAAATATTTGGCCAGAGAGAGACACGATTGTGGTCAGGTTTTAGTCATGATTCTAATTAATGTCATTAATAACTCAACTGATATTTTACCTTTGGATGTGAGCCTATTTTTACAGACTCCTTAAGTTAGTTATTTCTCTACAATATGTTTCTATTCTGACTAAATGTATCCCATTATTTATTTACTCGATCTTTTCCTACCCGTTAAATATGCTACACTATTCCTCTGTTAAATCGCAGGGAACAACCAGGCTTTTGCCAGTTCTAAGTAAACAAAGCAGATTTAATGCAACAACTTTGGTGATACTTCCCTTAATAGTGACACCTCTACTCTAACCTCTCTACGGTCCAGTTAAGGGCTTTGACCTTAGATTTGACAATCAGAATTTAAACTACACACCTCCCAAAAAAAAAAATTATAGAATTGAATTGTTTTGCTGAATTCAATTTAGAGACTGTATTAGTTCCCACAGTGCTTCATGTCTAAGGCCATAAGATAATCATCGAATCCCGACAGTGTGGAAGCAGCCATTTGGCCCATCAAGTCCAAACAGTCTCCAAAAAGTCTCCCTCCCAAACCCAACCTCCTCCTCACCCTATCCTTGTAACCCTCCATTTCCCATGGCTAACCGACCTAACCTGCACTTAACCTGAGCCACTGTGCCACCCAAAAAATTTCTGTATTACACTCAAGCTACGTAACAGTCGAACCTACAATCTCCTGATTGGTAATCAGGTGCATCATCCGCTGTGCCACTGGCCCCATTTCAGACTTTTTACTGCATACCTCAATTTCTTTGAGACACATATCTTGTGTGCAGTCTGTTTGCTTGCACAGAACTTTCCAAATCTGCTTGCTGGATCTTTGTTTTATTCATTTCCAGTCATTATGTATCAACAACTGGTGACGATGCCATCAATTGACTCGATCCCATTATTTGAAATTGCCCCCATTTTGGTGCAATTCATTCAACATTTAAAAACCTTATTAAAGCTATCATTTTGACCCAACTTGACAAAGTATTATACCAGCACCTTCTGCACCTTTACAACTTTCTTTTTGTATCTTTGAACATGTTTTTGGTGCTGGATAAATCCAAGTTGTTTTTTAAAATAGTTAAATTACAATTACTTGATTATTTTGCTGTTCCAAGTCTTAACAAAATGCTTACTGTTGAGTCTACTAGTTTGAGTTTTTTTTTGCTACTTCAGTTGTTCTATAGTTGCTATCAGCTGTTAGATTTAGCAACAATGCAAACTTTCCTGACACATGCCATAACCAAGCTTAATTTTAATTTGGAATGAATTAAATTATTGTTCCCTACGTATCACAAGCATTGGACAGTTCTGCTGTCTATGTTCTAACTATAATTTTGAAAAGTACCTAACTCCGAATGTATTCTTAAAATTTGAAAACGTTTCAAAAATATTTTTGTGCGTGTTGACACAGGTAAATCCTGTGCAGTTGGAGTAAGAGGCAATACAACCACTTTGTATCACTTAAAAAGATGCAACATATATAATTTAGTGAATGAGTACAACAGTTAATGATTATTTAGCACAGAACCTCTGTCTCACTTTTAAATTGTGGAAAATGTTTCTTTTAACGGATGTTGTACGTTTTGAAGTGAGTCCAAGGCTGTAAACAAAGACTGTATATTACGATTAAGGACAGCTTAAATTGTTGAGTAAGCTTTGGCACAGTAGTAGCGTCCCTACCTCTGAGTCAGGAGTCAAGTCCGGCCTACTCCAAAGATGTGTAATAACATCCCTGAACAAATGGATTAGAAGATATCTATAATATTGTCAGAAATTGCTTAAATGATGCAGGACAGTTTCTGTGCAGATCTTCTCATCTGAGCTGCGGGAGGAGATGCTTCCACACTGATGAACAGCATCCTCTGGTGGTGGATGTGCATGAATGATAATCTGCACAATTAAGTCAGATGCGTAGAGAATGCATTAAAAATTAGGGATACCTTTTTTGTCTTTTTCATAGAATCTAAGGAAGGTTGTACCCTTTTAATAACATTAAGGACACCTTTAATGTTTATTTTCTATTGCATGTATACAGAAAGGTAATGCCAGGCATTGAGGTATCCCATGAGTGGATTGAAAGGAGATATTGAGCAAAGCCATTACACAGTATACAATAGGTTTCTTTAATAAAGAGGAGATTGAATTTTGAACAGTGAATACTGTCTGTCAAGGTAGTAGTAGTATAAGTAAATTACACTTTTTTACTTGTATTATGGACCGGACCGGACCAGACCAGATCCCCTCAAAATATTCTAAAAGGTGGCCTAGACCCTAAATTTCTCTTATTTTAAAGGTAAATGGAAAGTGTCTGTTCCAGATGGAATGCATCTGGTCAAACTACGCAATGTTAAGCAAAACACAATTTATTTAAACATTAGTTATAATACCACCAAAGAAATAGGAATTTAGAATAAGTTAGTTATTGGAAAACTTAATCAAATAATAGATACAGTAACGATTACTAATCAACTGTTCCAATACAGTAACATTCCATAAACACATCCCTTGGCAAAAAGACACATTCCGATGCAAATTTTTACATGAAGTTCTCCAATCCAAGAGAAAATTTCAGAGAGAGTAGCAGCCAATAGAAATTCACTGAAGCTTCCAACTCTTTTGCGACCTCAATAGCTTCTGCTTAAAGCTAAACCTAAAAGCTAAAAAAAAATACTGGAAAGCCTGATCCGAGAGAGCTGGCCCCACCCAGGCTGCTTCCATTGTTCCAATTTCAAATGAAGCCCAAGGCCCCATAAGCTTTTTTCAAGTGGTCTTCAATTGGAGGCTTTACCTCTGCCTCACCACCTCTCTTCAAAATAAAAACAAGGACAAAATAACCTCAAAAGCCACATCATCGTAACACTAGGCAGGAATGTCTACTACAGCCTTGGATGGTGCATGGGGAGGAGGCAAGAGGGCACCTGTTGTATCTTCTGCCTTTGAATCTAGTTGGTTGAAAGAACAGCCATCAATATGGGGGCAAATTGGAGGAGTGGGTGGACTAAAGGCTTCAGTCAGTGAAAATTAAGTGTAGTATGTTATGGAATTGATGTGTGTGGGAATGTGGTTGGGAGAAGTGACTTGTTCATGGAGGGATTTAAACAGGAGGATGAGAAATTTATTAAATATGTAGGCCAATGATAAGGCAGTGATGGACGAATAAGGCTTGATGTTGATTAGTAAGTGGGCAGCAAGTATCTTGAATAAAATGGGACTTAGTGTAATTGAATGGGAGATCAGTCAAAGCATTATATTAGTTGAGTCTGTTGGCAATAAGTCATGGATGGGGGTTCCACAGATAGTTAAGAAGCTAGATGGATGTAGGTGATTTTTGTGATTTAGTGAGTATGGGATTATAAACTCAGTTTAGTATTGAGCTCAATGCTGACTGTGCTTACTACTAGTGTCTGCAGAGTTAAATTTTAATAAGGAATGATAAGTGCTTAAGATGACTTCTGCCCTTCCAATGTCCCAATAGTAAAGGATAGATTCTTAAAGGATTCCACCTCCTTCTACCGTGCCAACAGCAAAGTGGGCTTTGAGTGCGAGAATTCTCTCCAAAAACCTTTCCTCCTTTAAAACTGAATTAAACTGGCTGAAAGATCCAAGTGTTTTGACTTCTTAATGTCTCTTCAACATTCTGTGCATTTTTGTCTGACTATTCTGTGAAGTGCCTGATGCAAACTGGTGTTGTTTAGGAGCTGTTTTATACTATTGTAATGATGCATTCCCCATTCTTGTAATGGAGCAACTAGAAGTCCACTCGATAAAACCCCTTGTTCGGCACGGTTTAATCCTACCATAACAAATCAGGTTCTGATGAGTAAATCAAACTTCAAATAAATAAGCGCTTAATGCATAGAAAAACTGAAAACAATAACTTGTTTCAATCACTTTGAGTGAATGAGCAACAAATAATGGAATAGCTACAAAGATAGATTGCTGCTTTAATATGGGTAGGAAGTTGCAGTTTCAAAATACGTGCAGACTGTTAGTTCTTCAGGAAGGGCTGCTGACATGACCACTTATTTGTTTATTTTAAAATTCCCTTTGTAATTGTCATTATGAACAACTGAGCCCACTTTATTTTCTGTGCACTTGAATTACTATATGAAAATAGAATGGACTGTTGAAGGTGTGTGATCCATCCAGCCTGATTTCCCTCTGCCTACAACTATTACAACCAAATAATAACAGGAACATTTTTCCAGTCATGTTTTAATATTATTTGTTGTATGACAGTTGAATCTGACAAAATTTGTGGGAATGTTCCGTCTTGAAAGAAAAAAATGAATTTATTATGGCTGCTTATTGGCCATCTGTTTTCCTAAAATTGTTTCCTAACATGGTATTAAATGATGTATATGGTTGCCAGTGACTTGCAAGTGATATTCTCCCTAACTTTTTCATTTATCATCCCGCTTGATAATATTAGCAATCTTTCCGCATGGGGATCCTGCAGCCCTCCAGACTCGATATAGAGTTCAATATTAGGGCCTAAACTGCCCCATGTCCCAGCCCCCTACCCCACACACCAGGCCTTGTTATCACAAAGCCTGCCATTACACACTAGCTACTGTAAGTCACTAACAGTCCCCATTAACAGCTATTCACTGTCCTATCCAGATCGTTATCAACTCCTTTGTCTGTCTAACTGCTGTTCTGTCTCTTTGAGCTTTATCCTATCACTTACTCCCTACCCCATTCCCCTTCCCATTTTCTGCATATAAACCAATGCTTTCCCAGCTACCATCAGTTCTGAGGAAGGGTCACCGGCCCCGACAAGTTGACTGATTTTTTTTTCTTCATGGATGCCGTCAGACCTGTTGAGCTTTTCCAGCAACTTCTGTTTTTGTTCCTAATTTACAGCATCTGTAGTTCTTTCAGTTTTTACTTCCACAGCACTTGTCCAATCCTTAGTTCGTGCTGGCACTTGTAACCTTATCCTTTCACACAATGCTGCTGTTCTTTTTTTCTTTATTCTTGGTCAGTTCATGCCAGTTTCCTCATTTCTTATAACTTACTTTCTCATTCAGGCTGATTGATTGTATTTTTCCTCCCTTGTACCACATTTCTCTCTCTCCCACTGTAGTTTATACTGAAATTTTTCTGGTCTGTCTGCTACCATAATAGCAACAAGAACGGGTGGTGAGATTGTGTCTTTAAGCAAATAAGAGTGCAAACAAGGTGCTTCAAGTGAATGCTATAATGCAAGATGTGATGCCAAGCTGCAAAAGGAGATATTGAGTGACCAAAAGCTTGATTAAGATTTTTAAGGACACCGCTGCAGTCTATTTGATGTAGGTACACATACAGTGCTACGTTAAAGGAGGTTAGAGAAGTTCAGGGAGGGAGCTCCAGAGATTAAGACCATAGCAGCAAAAGGCATAACCACAAATGATACAGCAATTAACTTTGGGAGTGTTCAAGAGGTTGGAATTGCAGGAGTGCCAATATTAGAATAACTGATGCCACAGAGGGCTTTGAAAACAAGGATGACAATTTATAAAATGCAGCTTCCGGTGACAGTAATTGGTCTGAGAGTGCGGGTTGATGGATGAGGATGGAGGGATAGCAGAATTTTAAATCTCCTGAAGTTTCGGGAGAGTACAATATGGAAGGCCAGTTGTGGGCACTATGGATTAGTGGAGGTGAGAGGTGTGGATTAGTGTTTCAGCAACAACTGAGCATAAAGTATCAAGAACGTTTATTTTTGTAAAATCATCAAGCTATGCTTTTATTACCCTCCCTGAATTCAATCTGGCCTATCAGCTGCATTTTAGAAGCACCAAATTTTGATCTTGTAAAACTGAAAAATGCAGTCAAGTTGGAATCCCTCGAAAGCAACAGTTGGCAGAGATGGAGGTCATGGTGCAAGAACTATTGATTTCTTCATGGAACCAATGGATCGATTTGTCTATTTGATAACACAGGTTTAAAATATCAAAATAAACAAGTCTGAAATAGTGTATGCATTGGCTGCACATGGACTGTTGTATTCCCTCTCAAGTATTTGATTTCAATGTCTAATGGCCAGAAAATCATTTCTGAAGTGTAGACTGGAGTTGTGTGGTGTGGGGACCCTTCAGAATCCCCATCATTTGTGGACTCCAAAGGAATTTGCTGGGGATGTTGGAGAAATTGCCTGGTGGAATCCTCATATCCAGAACCCTCCAAAAGATTCCATTCAAATCCGAGTTTGGGTATTACTTGTGTAATTAAGGAAACAGTTACTCTGAGAAGGTTAGATGATTTAAAAATCCACTCTAAATCCTAAGTAACTGTTCAACTGACTACACCTCCCCCCTCACCACCACCCAAATTGTACACATACCCCCAACCAAACCTCCCTTAGACCATATCTGACCCAACCTTCCCAAAATCACCCACTGGGACCTGTCCCCTTGCATCACATCACACCACACCACACCTTGCTGGATCTGATGTCTCCCATCCAGACACTCTGTTTACCATCATCCTACCCATCCTCTTTATTCATTCATGGGAAGTAGGTGTCACTGGCTGGCTCAGCATTTATTATCCATCCCTGCATCCTTGAAAAGCTGAAAAACTGTTGATGACGCCTTCCATCACTTTCCTGATGATTGAGAGGAGACTGATGGGGCGGTAATTGGCCGGGTTGGATTTGTCCTGCTTTTTGTGTACAGGACATACTTTGGGCAATTTTCTGCATTGTAGGGTAGATACCAGTGTTGTAACTGTACTGGAACAGCTTGGCTAGGGGAGCAGCAAGCTCTGGACCACAAGTTTTTCAGCACTATTGCCGGACTGTTGTCGGGGCCTGTAGCCTTTGCAGTATCCAGTGTCTCCAACCGTTTCTTGATATAACATGGAGTGAATTGAATAATATTGCGAACTCCCAGAGCTACACCCTTCTGACTGTATACCACTGTGCTACCACCTCCACTACCTTGCTGGTGGGACAGGACATATCCAGGGATGGTGATGGTTCTGTCTGGGACATTGTCACTAAGGTACATATCACTTGACAACAGCTGTGAAAAGAACTGTGATGCTGGACCTTTTTAAATTGCAGAACACAGCAGCTGACTGCTGTGAGAAAGGGTTTGTGGTTTGCCTGTCCCCAATTCCTCAGTGTTTTGAAGGTCAGAATGGAATTACAGCTCTGTATTTCTGATTGGAATCTCCTCTTTTGTTGCATACAAAAATGAATAGAGTGGCTATGATAGCCGTTCCTTGGACTGTCTGGTCCCTTTTTAAGTTTGACATGTCGATGCTATCATAATTTGGAGCCAACATCTACTCCTAAGACTACAGCATAGAAGGAGGCCTGTTGTGTATATGCTGGCTCTGTAAACACAACTCAGCTCGGACTGAACCCCCACTCTTTCACCACTCGCAAAACTTTTCTGCACCATCTTTGAAGCCTTCAAACCTTTACTCAAGTGTGATACCTAGAATTGGGCGGAATATATCACCTTGGGTACCAGGCAACTCCAGTAGAACTACATTAGGTAGAAATCTATTCACAGCTGTACAAACCAAGCATACTTCGTCCAATGTAAATAAAATAGCAAATTAAAACTGCACAGAAAATGCAGGAAGCTTTCTGGATTCACTGTTAAACAACGAACATGGTCAGGGGTTTATTGAGGAATAAAATGTCTTTGAAATGCAATGTACAGACCTCTACCTGATCATCTACACAGCTGATATCAGATAACACATTTCCCATCCTACTTTCTAATCCCATGTCACGATTTCTCAGTAATATACACACAGTGATGAGGGGTGTGTCTGTGCCTGAAAGATAGAGATTTTGTTTTTACTACCAACGTAATAATAGCCTGGCTGCATTCATTAAATGATGATTATCACCTTTCAGATGTGTATCTAGTTTTCTATTGAAAACCACGATTGACTCTGCCTCCACTCCACTCTTCGATTGTGTTCCAGATCTTAGTTAGTTGGAGATTAAAAAAGTTTCCACTCCATTATAACCAAAAAGAGAGAGAATTTTGTAACTATTCATTTATTTACTGCATGGAGCCCACCTGCTCTATTTTCCAAGATAATAATAGTGAAGACACTTTAAAGTAGTGGATTCAAAAGTGATAGCAGGAATTGCCAATGCTGGAGAATCTGAGATAACAAGGTGTGGAGCTGGATGAACACAGCAGGCCAAGCAGCATCAGAGGAGCAGGAAAGCTGACATTTCACGTCTGGACCCTTCTTCAGAAATGGGGAAGGGGAAGGGGGCTCTGAAATAAATAGAGGGAGGGGAAGGCGATGATAGAAGGTGGATAGTAGAGCAGATAGGTGGAGGGAAGACGGACAGTTCAAGGAGGCGGGGTTGAAGCCAGTACAGGTGAGTGGAGGGAGGGAGTTGGGATGGGGGTTGGTCAGTGAGGTCAGTAGGTGGGAGGGAAGATGGACAGTTCAAGGAGGCGGGGATGAGATGGGCTGGTCTGGGGATGAGGTCAGGGGTGGAGAGATTTTGAAGCTTATCAAGTCCACATTGAGACTATTGGGCGGTAGGGTTCCCAGGTGGAATATGAGGTGCTGTTCCTCCAGCCTTCGGGTGGCATCGTTGTGGCACTGGAGGAGGCCCAGGATGGACATATCATCCAAGGAGTGGCGGGGGAGTTGAAGTGGTTCGCGACTGGGAGGTGTTGTCATTTGTCACGAACCAAGTGTAGGTGCTTCACAAAGCGGTCTCCGAGCCATGAAATGTTTTGGAACATTCTGAGGGGGTGATGAGATATGAAATTGTTATTTCTTCCTTTCTTTTGCGTCTTGTAACTTTTATTTTCCTCACTACCTTTTCCTTTTGTCGATGTTGTTATTTCTTCCATTTCCAGTCACTTTTAAATATTAATTTTACATTTTATTTCAATAGTTTACAGATCTACCCCTATGAGAAGCTGTGTAAGACAATAATTGAGACTTGGATTGTCAGATGATTATACGTATTTGCCCTATTGTATTTGGGACAATTCCTTTAATGTGGTAATCCAAAACAAATTTCACTGTCCTTTTTCATATAAACAAGCACCTCATTATCTTTCAAATATTTAAGCAATTTTCCTTTTAAAAGTATGTTATCATCTTTGATTCAAATCATCAGCTTCTTAAGGCCAATTAGGGATAGGTAACACCTGCTGACCTTGACAATGACATCCATCTCATATGAAAGAATTAAAAATCCTACATCTTGGCCTGATTAAATTTCTGGAAAATCGATTGGTAAATGAAACATATTTTATCAGTTGTAGATACCACCCCTCTTGCCTCCTCATTCCAACTGACCCGAGAATCTTCCCAATACAGACCATTTACTGACAGCTCTTATCATGTCATCCATCTTTGCCCCTTCAGCAATGGTTTGTAAAGAACTTTCTGCTAATTGCCTTTCCCGTGCCATTGTTGATATTTTAGTTTGACACCTCCATTGGTCACTGAGAGACCAATGAGAGAATACTTCCCTCACTCTTCAAAATGCTCCAATCCTGCGGTATTCCAATCACTGTTGTACAGTTTTCTTCTAATTAGTTGAATCTTTGAAGTTCGTAACCTGGAGTATAATTCTACTGTCCTTATAGTGAAGTCTCTGCCATTTACAAAAATAAAAAGCTGGTATGGGAAACTGAACTAAAAGTCAAATGAAACCACCAGTTATAGAGTCATGTAGCACAGAAACAGACCGTTTGGCTCAACCATTCTACGCCAAATATAATCCCAAACTAAACTAGCTCCCAGCCCATATCCTTCCAAACCTTTCCTATTCATATACTTATCTAAGTGTCTTTTAAACTTTGGACCTGTGTCCTCACCCACTTCCTCAGGAATTTCGTACTACGCGTGAACCACCTTCTGTGCTTTTAAAAAAAAAATTGCCCCATGTCGCTTTGAAATCACTCTCTCCTCTCACCTTAAAAATATGCCCTCTAGTCTTGAAATCACCCATCCTCAGGAAAAGATACCTACCATTAACCCTATCCAAACCCCTAATGATCTTATAAACCTCTTTCAGGTCACCTCTCAACCTCCTTTTGCTCCAGTGGAAGAATCCCAGCCTATCCAACCTTGCTTTATAACTTGAACCTTCCAAATGCAGCAACATCTTGGTAAATCTCTTCTGAATCCTTTCTAACTTAATAATATCCTTCCTGCATCCCAGTAAATAAGTTGCAACAGACCAGCTAAGGTCAGAGTTGAACATGTGGCTCGAAGTGATTTGGGAAGAAAAGGGTTTCAGTTCATGAGGTATTGGCACCACTGCTCCATGTAATTCTGGAACCAATATACAAATGGGGATGGTGGATAGGCCCTTAAATAATGGATCATGGAAAGATTTGCGGGGAAATCCAGGCCGAAAAGTTGAGGCAACAGAACAATTGATGCAGATAAAAACAGTGGCTCAAGAAGAGTTTGAGAAAACTTTGTATCATCAAGTAGAGTCTGTGTGAGAAATAGCACTTTTTAAAAAAAAAGTGAAATTGAAGGCTTGTTACACATACTTTAGTTTATCCATCATTATCTGAATACACAAAGGTGTAACCAGTGATAAATTGTTCAGATCTAACTGCTGTTATGATGACTAGGGGTGAGCAATATTTTGAATAGATATTGAATGGAAAAGGAAGAATGGCAGCTCTGATAATAAAGGATGAAACAAGTACATCAGTGAGAATTATAAATTGGATCAAACTGGTCCCAGTTTTCTAGAAGAAGATTTTGTAAGAGGTTTTCATGGTAGTTTCCCAGAGCTATACGTTGTGGAACCAATCTGTTGTCTAACCAGGCAGAATTAAGTAATAAATTCAAGATAAAAAGATCTGCTAGGAACTAGTGATCACAATACAACTACATCCATCCTAAGTTTGAGTTGAAATACTTCAAAACAAACAAAAAACTTGAACTTAAACAAAATTAATTACTTAAGCCCGTGAATGAATTTAAAAAAAATTGTTTCTGTTTTCACAGAAGACACAAGTTGCATTATGTTTAAGAGCTAAGGTGGAGCACAGTTTTGAACTGCTCGTCAGTGTTTGTATGAGTAATATGTTCACTAATAGATTATGAATGTCTGAATATATGAATTAAGAACAGAAGTAGGCTATTCATCCCCTCGGGCCTGCTCTGCCTTTCAATAAGGTCATGGCTGATCTACTTTTGCTCTGATTTCCACATTCCTATCTATCCCCAATCATCTTTTGATTTTTACAAAGATTAAATCCATGTTCATTTTAAAAATATTAAATAACTCCACCTCTACGTTCTAAGGCAGAGAGTTTCAAAGTTGCACACTTTGAGAGGGAAAAAAGAATCCCCTCATCTCTGTAAAATTGTGACCCCCTAATTTTAAAATGATGCCCCCTAGTTTTGGACTCACCCGTAACAATAAATGTGGTTTCAACATTTACCAGAGTAAGACCAATAAGGATCTTAAACTTCAATGTAATCACCCTTTGCTCTTCTAAATTTGAATAAAAGCAAGCCCAGCCTGCCAAATATCTTGTCATATGACAACCTACTCATTCCAGGTGTTAAGCGAGTAAACCTCCTCTGAACTACCTCCAAATGCACTTAACATGTTTACTTTAAATAAGGAACAAAATTGCACATAATATTTAAGTTGAGGTCTTGTTAATGCCCTGTATAACTGAAAGAGAACAATTTTACTTTTATGTTGAAATCCTCTTGTAATAAAGGATAGCATTCCATTAGCTTAATCACTCGCTGTACCTCCATATTAAGGTTTTGTGACTCCTACACTACAGCACCCAGATCTCTCTGCAACTCTGAATGCTACTGTTGTTCACTATTGAAATGACATTGTTCTTCTTGCCAAAGTGAACAACTTCTTACTCAGTTAAATTATCTATAGCAGTACATCATTTTTGTTATCCTCACACCATATTTTTCAACTATCTTTGTGTCATCTGCCACTTAGTCACCAAGTCTTAGATCCCCTCATCTAAGTCATTGATATAAGTTGTAAAAAGGAGGCACGTGCTCAAACCCATGTGACAAATGGGGTCCTACATGTTACCAATCTGAAAAGACCCATTTGTGCATTCATTCTTGCTGGCTGATAGAAAACCATTCTCTGTCCATGCTGGTATGTTAGTCCCTACATCATGACCTCCTACTTTGCACAGTAGCCTTTTATGTGGAACGTTGTCAAATGTCTTTTGGAAATCCTAGTGCAGTACATCAACATGCTCCTCTTTATCCACAGTACATGTTACCCATTCAAAGAATTCCATAAAATTGGTTAACTATGATTTCCCTCTTCCAAAACCTTGCTGACTTTTCCTCATTATCTTGGGTTTTCCCAAGAATCCTGTAATATCTTCTTTGATTCTAACATCTTCCCTATGAACAATATCAAATTAACTGGTCTATAGTTTCTAATTTTCTACCTCCTTCCCCTCTTGAATAGAGGGATTACACTTGTCACTCCTCTGTCTAATAAAACCTGTCTTGAAGCTGGGTTGTTTTGGAAAATTAAGACCAACACATCTACTGCCTCATGAGCTGATTCCTTTTAGACCCTAGTATGAAGTCCACCAGGAGAAACATCAGTTTGCTCGGTACATTGTGATGATTGTTTCATTAAGTTTCTTGCTTCCACCAACCTTACTGGGATTTTTTTTTAAGCCCTCTATGATGAAGATATTGCTATCAGTCTCGAAAGCTGTTCTGTTTACCACACAAATGAACAACATTGTGTGTTAATTTCAGTGCTGGTGCAATGCCAGATATGTAGGCCATATGTCTCAATGATTGGCTGATCAAATTGAATAATAATACAGAGATCATGCTCAACTGGCTTGTGCTTGCAAAACCGAAAACAAAATTTTGATTTGATTCTAAATACAATTAGACAATACTTTGTAGAGAATCTGGAGATCACTAATAAATACGTTAGGAACTAATTTAACAAAACATGTTATGAACTTAACTCATTTTCTTTCATGAAATGTACATTTATATACAAGACCTGTCCTCTGCGGACAGACAGAATACATTCAAGCCGTGTACCTTCTTCAAGTTGCATGAGATGTGAAGAAGCCTACAGATCCCCATTGCTTTCTCTATAGAAATACCTCGGCCAATTGCAGTTGACCTGTGTAATAATCTGCATCCTTTTCCCCAGAGGATAATTCATGCCTTTGTTTGGAATTTGGTATTCCTAATGTTGTCCGAATGAGTGCAAGGTGAAAAACTTAGACAAAACGTCTCTTCTTTCAGCAATAAGTTCTTTACAACCAAGCGACTAGTCAAAACATTAACATTTGACAAAAACTCTGGCATCTCTGCTATTATCTCCTTCTATTGTTGGACATATGTTATCCAATATGTATCCATTTTGAGTATCTTTGGATGTTTGCTTTATTGAAGGTACAGTATGAATTAAGGTTGAAGGATTTCAGGCTGCAGGAAGCACTGATGTTGTCCATGACTGACGTGGACCAAATTCAAAAGAAACATCCAGCAGGTCTGGCAGCATCTGTGAAGGAAAAAACACAGTTAATGTTTCTGAGGAAAAAGTTCTGAGGAAGGATCACCGGACCTGAAACATTAACTCTGTTTTTTCCTTCACAGATGCTGCCAGACCTGCTGGGCTTTTCCAGCAACCTTGTTTTTGTTCCTGATTTACAGCGTTCGCAGTTCTTTCGCTTTTCAAAAGAAACATTAACTGCTAGCAGCATCAGTGTTTGGCATGCATAAGAATAACAACAACTTCATAGTTTAAGAGGGAAATCATGGCATAGGACAATACTGTCCAAAGAAAAGCAACAGTAATGCATTCGTGAACATTGAGAGGATATTTTCTTGTTGGCAATATTTTGTGACATTTTACATTGAAATGCTGCGTTATTAATAGTTCAGCCCACAAAAACCATGTTTCCTTAATATGCAACTAGTTCTCTCTGGAGGTGCACCAAGAAATGCAACCTAAGTAATGAGATTACAAACTTTTATCAGTTATTAACGTAACTGCGTTTTCCTAAGATTATCAATCTTTCAGCTATAGTGCAGCAGCATTCTATTTAAATTAGCTTTAAAGTGATGGATCATACATTTCAAGCTGTGATTCTTGTTTCAACAAATTCTTAATCTGAATCACACAGTTTAGGGAGGAGCTTGGAATATCTATTATCTTGTGAAGAAGAGGCAGTCACTTTGGGATGTCCCAGCATACCTTTAGACTCCTTTCGACAAAAGTTAGCATCATTACAATTATATGAAATTAGTCCCTGCATCATCCTTAGGATGGCAAAGATGTTTGTATGGTTACTCTTCATCATTGCCAGTGATTTGGATGAAGATATTGAGGAACAGGAGCAAGTCCATCAGTTTGTTACATATGGCCTTCAATGGGGTGGCGGGGTGGCGGGGTGGCTCAGTGGTTAGCACTGCAGCCTCACAGTGCCAGGGTCCTGGGTTCGATTCCAGCCCTAGGTGACTGTCTGTGCAGACTTTGCACATTCTCCCCGTGTGTGTGTGGGTTTCCTCCAGGTGCTCCGGTTTCCTCCCACAGTCCAAAGATGTGCAGGCTAGGTGGATTGGCCATGCTAAATTGCCCATAGTGTTCAGGGGTGTGTGGGTTATAGGGGGGATGGGTCTGGGTGGGATGCTCCAAGGGTCGGTGTGGACTTGTTGGGCCAAAGGGCCTGTTTCCATGCTGTAGGGAGTCTAAGATAAGAAAATTAGATCTGCCTGCAATGTGAGAACAGGGACATATCTGGCTTATGTCTTTTGATATACATTAATGTGCTTTAAAAATTAATTATAGAAGCACTTAGCTTGTCAAGCATTATCTGTGGATAGAGGAATAGCTAATGTTTCAGGTGGAAGAGTTTTCATTGGGATTGGAAGTTATAAAAAATTACAACACTTCTTAGGCAAGTTATTATCTAAAAGAAAGGTGAGTTGTGGGGGCAGTGTGATAGCGGCCTGAATAGGAGAAAGGTCTGTAATGGGATGGAGAGTAGGAGTGGTTAATTGACAAAAATGATGGTGCAAGCTAAAACCAGTGAGTATGAAATAAAGTAATTACATTAAAGGTTGTTTTAGAGGAAGTATAAATGAGAACAGCAACAACAGAGGGCAAGGGGTACCAGGGAAATCTGGCCTGTGAATGTGGACTTTGGAAGGTAGACACCAATGGTGCAGACATTGCCAAGCACTCACCTGCAATTCCTCCAGATCCAAACGTTCTAATGCAGTTACCTTACTTTTCCAGAAATTGTTGCCTAAGCATGGGGGAGTAGTGATTTAGGGTATAATTCAAATTCAGAACTTAATATTCTAAAGTACCTAATAGGATGACGAGGAGCTGTTTCTCAAGTTTGTGTTAAATTTCACAGAAATAACATAGTAGCTGAGTTTACGGCATTAAAAATTACAGAGGTATACTAATAGATTAAGTGAAGGCGTCATACTGTGCAAATTAATGCTGATGCAAGTAATCAGGGTCACTTCAGACCAAAGAAACGTGAGCCAGGTGCCTCCTAAATAGTGAAAGTTAGAAACAGTGGAGGTCGAAAGAGATTTGGAATCCATGTAAATAGATAAGTAAAATACCATGTTGGATGCAAGAATAATTTGAAAAGGATTTGAATAAAAGAAGATTGCTTTCTTCATGCTGGACATGCTTTCTTATCTTTTGTATGATGTCCTCAACAATAACAATATCCTGCCCTCTAGCCTTGACCTTTTGGTTGGCTCTTCTGTAAATATATTTCCAGTAATGCCTATCAGCATAATGCAAACTCATGTTTCTTCTCCCATTTATACCCTATAGTTAACATTTAACAATCATCAAGGCTCTGCACGCATTCACAGCATTCTCTTCTCTCTGCAGATATGCTCTCATGCTGGGATCTCTTATTCTTAAGACAGTCTCATCTTTGATTAGATCATCTTTCAATTCTCTAAACTCTCAGGATTTGGGTAAATGTGTCAGTGCTGTCACAAAGAGAAATTGTCTTTCACTGCCCTTGAGATCTGATGTTGATTACATACATTGAACTCTCTGTTAATTTACAAATAGTATATCCTCAAACCTTTCAAAATATCTCTTGTCCAAGTTTTCTGTTCCTCAGTGAGATTTAGGTACAATACAGCTAGCAGCACTTTTTTGCCAGCACTGAAAACTCATTTTTTTTGTAACTTTTTATTCAGTTCTGAAATTCTCAAAATATTGCTATAGAAACCGGACAAAACATCCGATTTTGTCTCCTGTCTCCTTCCCTCTATCTCTGAAAGTTCATAACTATTCAGACTCACCCTGTACTTCAAAGTTACAGAGTCTAGTTCTTCATTCAGTTTGATTTGATTTATTGTCATGTATACCTAAGTACAGTGAAAAGCTTTGTTGGCAGCAGTACAGGCAGATCATAGTCAGCAAAGGCTGTAAGCAATTCTTCCTTTTTCCAGTAGCTAGCTCTCATACAGTTTTTGCAAATCTGTACAGTATCAGCTGGGAAATTAAAGATTCTGCTGGGGAATTCCGTGACACTTGGAACTCTCCATAAATTGCAGAATTTGGAATGTTCTGATGAAATTAAGTGAATATTTACTGAGGAAAAGAAAAGGCTTTTAAATAATTATAGTTACTCAAAAGTTTGACTATATAACTGACCTCATACTTGCCTCACAATCTGTCAACTGCACTTCCCTCGGACCATATATGTCACGTAGATCCTGACCTGAAGCCCATGTGACCTAACCTCCTGACACCACACACTTTAGCTCATTCCAGATCTGATCTTGCTTCACCCTGCAGGAGCCAACATCCCACTTCACAAACATCACTTGTTTCATACTTAAACCCTTTCCCCCTCTTCCAGCTTTGGACCCTCTTCATGGCTGGAAGCTGCTCCCCTTTGCCCGCTCTGGAATCAACCTGCTCCAGACCCTGTCTGCCCCAATCCTGGGACCCGACATCCACTTTACACCACTTCCACTGGACCCAATTTCTCTCAGGCACTCCAATCTACCTGAAACACAGCATCACTTGCTTGGTCCCCTTGCGTGCTGCACCCAGGCACCCTACCCTGTACCCAGCTGACAACTTGACAAGCTGGCACTCTACTCACCTGGTACACTACCCAGCTGGTATCCCCACAAACTTGCCACCTTGCACTCCTATCCTCTTTACCACCCTGACCTTATGTATTTGTGATTTGACAGCAGCTATCAAAATGGCTGCCTAGACCTTTACAATACTGAATAAGGAGCACAGTTGGCTTTCCTCTGACAGTTCAGCATGCTGCTCCTATGATGCTGCTTGACCTGTTGTGTTCATCCAGCCCCATGCTTGTTATCTCGGATTCTCCAGCATCTGCAGTACCTTTTATCTCTTTCAGAATATTTGTTAGTTTAAAAGGTCTAATATGTTTTCTTATTTTTTTGCATCTCCCTTAAATTGGGAGAATTTACAATAAAAATACAAGCGATTTAAAATATGGCTAGAACTTTGAAGCTGTGAAATTTGGATCAGTAGTCCCCCTTGAGGTAGCATTACTGAAGTTGAATGTCCTCCTGCGAGCGTGGGCAGCATTGCCACTCATTTCCAGCATGGCACTTGTGTCCATCTTGAGAAGGATAGTCACATGGATGTTCCCTGAGAGTGCCTGAAATGACTGAACTCATCCTATGGACCAACTAAACGTTGTGGTGCACATTTTGTTCAAATGTGAACTGCAAGTGTCCCTTCAGAGAATACGCACAACACTCACTCACAGAATTGTTACAGGTCATTCGAAGCTATTGTATCTGCACTTGCTGTCTGAATGAGCATTAAGATCACCTACAAAAGATCACAAATGCAGCAGCAAGCTGAGTCCTGCACCAACATTACTTAAACGATCAGCTGGTCAAAGAGCAGATGAGATGATTCTGAAGCACCGAGGCACTGCTATGCCTCTGGAGCATTTTTGTAGGTGTTATGGTATGAGTCATTGCTGAATTAACAGAGGAGGGCCAGAGGAGCCCAGCAGTATGGGGCTGTAATGGTCGTATCTCAGGATAAAGCATAACCGGGATGTGGAACAGGTTACAGAGAGGATGAGCTCTGCCAAGTTGGTGTTGAGAACTCCTCTATGCTGTCTCACAGTGACCGGTTCCCCAGTCAATAGACATCATTGTCTGTAAGCTGTCGTGGTTGTAAAAATTTACGTCATTATGAATGTGTGGCTGAGTTTCAAATTTTATTTGAGGGGGAAATTGGAAAATATTCATGTTGCTTTATGTGCTTCCTGAGGACCTTTTTTTTATTATGGATGGAACTATGGAGGATGCATGGGTTATGGAAAAGATCTGGGAAGTAGGAAGGGGATGGGGGTTATGTGAGAGCATGGGAATATAAGGGGCTATGGAGGTGGGTGTGTGTCATAGCCATGCAGCACGGAAACAGACTCTTTGGTTTCAAGTGTTAGGGAGGTATAAAATGGGTGTAGAATGATGGACTAGTGTCTAACATTGCCTCCAATCTGCACAGCTGCACACCTATTCATAGGGTCCGTGCACAATGATTGGTGTACAGTTACTGTTCCCACCATTTACTCCCAGCTTCATAAGTCACTTTCGTGCATGGGTCTTGGAGACTCATGGAGAAGAAAAGAAAATACAGTTGGTGTCCCAGTGAACCCAAACAGGGCTTCTAAACAGCTCCCCTCAGGACCTGCACTCTTTCTCTGACACTGCCTCAGGACTTGGAAGACCTGAACCCTGCCAGCCCATTACTCCAGGAGATGAAAGGTTGAATTTTCTCAGACCTGGAATGACCTCGGGTAATGGTGAGTCAGTTGGAAAAAAAAAATGGCAAGATCAGAGAAATTAGATTCTTGACATCGAAGAAAAAAAAGTCCAATTTTCCACCCAAGGTTTGAATGCCGAGCTGAAAATCTTGCAGTGAGAAGACTATTTGCATGCTTTAGATTTCATTCATACCTAATCTCCCCTTATTGATATGCAATTTCCTACTCTGTCAAATACTGGAGTGAAACAAGATAGTGATAATCCCTGACATGAAGGTCAGGTTGAGTACCTGGTAACTCCAGCTCGCTTCTCTGGGCCTGCATCATGAACAGTTGTCCCCAACATCTCAGGATATGGTCCTGAAGCAGCGATCACCTGCACCACCCGTCCACAGAGGTTACCATTAGACACACACAACCCTCACAACATTGTCATGGCACATTTCCGATTTAGAAAACAGTTCTCCACTTCTTTGCTGCACTTTAGAGTGCCCTGGCACCTTGCATTGTAATACTGCACACTGGGACTGGCGACCATCTTGATGAACTGAGTGTACCTCAGGGATTTTCACTTGCTTTCTTTGTCCTTGCTGACTCTGCATCTACTTGATCGCTCGAAGAACCTCCATCTTGCCTTGCTTTTTGATACCTCAATCAAAACTTAAAGGCTCACAGTATTTCTATCTTCTCTTGCCTTGCCATTTAGCATAGGAACAAAGCAGGTGTGGTTATTGGTAATAATCAGTCAAGTGATAGGCATGTTGCTATATGGCTCCATGTGGTGTCAACGCACCAGCAGTCTACACATTAATGACACAATATTCATAGCCCTTTTGGTCAGATATCTCCATGGACCACCATAGCGAGACTATGCAAATCCATCATCTGTGTGTGATGCAAATACTGGCTGTTCACATGACTAAGAACTTATTTGGTTTCAGATATTCCCCAAACAGTGACGTTAGAATTGTGAGCAATGTGTACAGCAGACTTATTGTCACTGTGGCCTTGATGTTATGAAGACACAGACAAGTGGAACAGTAGTCTATGTGCCTGGAAGTCAGGGATCAGCAACAACCTCTAGATGTTGATCTACTTGAAGAAGTTGCAGCTGAATGTCCCCTCGGGACACACAGGAGATACAGGAGACCTAGAGTTTATCATCCTTGAAGCCATTTCCTATGGATGAGAGAGTTGGAGTTCAGCACAGACTGAGGATTTCCCAGACGCTGCCACAGAAACATGCCAGCTGCTGCAGTGGGCCTGAAGTTGAAGGAATGGGTGACCACCCTCTCCCAGGACCACAAGGGGGGCAGCTGCACTGGCTGCTTCCAAGGATTCACTGGGATTAGATCTTTCAATCCACAAATATCAAGGCTGTTACTGATATTTGTGCAAGACCACATTGCTTCATACCATTTCCCTGTGGCAAGGTCAGTGTTGCAGCTGTGTAGAAAGCTTTGCCAATGTAAGTGCAAATATGTGTTGCACTGTGAGGCTGAGTGGAATTTCTTGCTGTGTTTTACCAACTCACCTCATTAACTAACTACCTGCCCTTATGGCATCCCTCTCATCCAATTCCAGCCCATCTTACCACGTGCCATTCCCACTACAACTCGCCTCTCACTGGAGATCCGCGGAAAGACAAGCATCCCTTGTGCCTGTTCCTTTAAAAGGCGGCTGTGCACCTGAACAAGCATTGGCATCCAGTATGACCCTTCACCAGCAATGTGATGTCTCGGTGGCCACAAGGCCAAGCTGATAATGACACGTAGCTGGCATGGCTGACACTTCCTTACAATCTCATTCTCTCACCCTAGTCACACTTTAATTTCCTGATAACACAGTTTCCCATTCCTTAGGTCCATCCTCTCTAAACACTCTCTCTAATCCACTGCCACCTTGTGCCCAATGCCCTCTGGGCACTGGCCTCTTGTTATTGTCCACAAGGGAACCATTTCATACAGGACTGCAATTGGACAATTCCGGAACACAAGCTTTTATTTACAGCCACCAAAAGCAACCACAAACAAAATGAATAGAAACTGCAGCTTGTCCCCACAATGTAAAATGACTGATGATTATTTCTCAGGCTATGATTGTCTGCTGGAGTCGGCTCTCACCGACTGGAACTGGGTGTCAATCAGGTACTTTCTGGTTTGTGATGCCCAATGCACTGAACTCTGTTGTGGATGATGCGAGCTTTCTCCTTACCAAGGTCCTAGTCTCCTCCTCACATGACTGCTCCCTTTCCCTCAGCTCCTCAGCATCTATCACATCACTTCATTGCCTGCTCCAGTTATGCAGAGCACCACAATGAAGGACACTCTATCAAAGCCAGTCTGTCACCCCCACCCTGACTGCCCCTACCCATAGATCAATAGCTCTATTGTCTGTTCCATTATGGCCCTGGCAGTAGCATGAGCACCAACCTGGTAAAGGTGCCACATTGGCTGATCGACTAACAGGGGAATGCCTGCTGTGCTCTGACAATCTCCCCACCCTCGACCCACATCAAATCATTCACCTTTTCACTGCATTTAGTAGAGTCCATTTTGATATTTTCATGAGATGTAATGAAGTGGTGTTTCCCTTGTTCCAGAACAACTTTGCGTATTTCACAGGTGAGAGGACACTTTTGGCTTTTTAAGTTATTGCTGCTGACTTTACATCACCAGTGGCATGGTACAAAGGAATCGCTCTTCACCAGCATTTGAACCCTAAGCACGTTCACTCTGCATGATTGCAAATGAAATGTAGCTGGAATTTGCAATTGCCTGCTTCACGTATTCAATATCCACTCCTGCTGGTCACTGGGATCCTTTGCTTTTGCCCATAAAACCTAATTCACTGGCCATTGTCCTAACCATTTTCCATTGAATTTTGCTTCGAGACAATGGCAAGTGATGGCAGAGAATTAAGATGAGAACAAACGCTCAGCATCCAGACCCACCAGAGCCTCCAATTCCCTTTTTATCTGAGGTTACCCCGTCAGCCCATTTCTACCTGTCTACCAACACTGCCACCAAACAATTCCATCACATTCAATATCACCTCCAACTGTCCTTCTTAACTCCTGAACACTGACATTACACCTTAATACTGCCCATTTTGGTCCTCTATATGCCCCTTATGGAAGTCACAGTGGTAGTGACTGCCAATAACCCTCCCTTTCTTGATTACCGTCCTCTCTGATGCCATTCCAGTTTACTGCCCCCACCCGTGATACCTTGAGTTAACCCCCCACACCTGTCACTGTGCTTGAACCCACCTGCACACATGCCTCTGCTTTTCCCCCCTCAGCCATGACTGAAATTGACACAACTTTTCAGTAAAATTCAGCCCGAAAATAAAGTGAGTAAAAGGAGAGGTATGGGTTGTAGAAATCAGGAAAGGCCTGAGACAATAATCAGGCCCCTGAAAACAGTTCCATCATTCAGTGAAATGATGACTGATCTACAACATTGTCCTATAATCTCAGAATAGCTTTGGTTCACAAAAGTCTACCAACTTTCCTTCCACTTTAACAATGATCTTTAAACAATTCTAATTTGCAGAAAAGAGTTCCAAACCTCTATCACTCTGTATATCTAAATGTCTCTTAATTTCATTTTTGAAGGCTGACTCTAAGTTTTAAAATTTCTCCCGTACGCCCTGATTCTAACTACAAGAAATAATCACTTTCATCCTGCCTTTTCTAGCCTTTGATAGCAAGATTCAGGAACCTTGGATGACAAGAGAAATTGAGAGCTTAGTCGAAAAGAACAGGAAGGCATACCTAAGGTTTAGGAAACTGAAGATAGACAGACAGATCCTTTGAAGAATAAAAAGATAGCAAGAAAGAACTCAAACAAGGAGTTAGGAGGGTTAAAAGCAGCCATGAAATGTCATTGGCAAACAGGATTAAGGAAAATCCCAAAGTGCTTATCCATACATAAGGAGCAGGAGGGTCGCTAGGGAAAGGGTAGGTCCACTCAAGGACAAAGGACGGAATTTATGCATGGAGCCAGAGGAAGTTGGTGAGGTTCTTAATGAGTACTTTGTATTGGTTTTCACATAGGAGAAGGAAATGGTGAGCCCAGACTATAGTGATATTCTGGAATATGTCAATATAATTAAGGAGGTGGTGTTGGGTGTTTTAAAAAGCATTAAGGTAGACAAGTCCCCAAGACCTGATGGGATCTATCCTAGAATGCTGAGGGAGGCAGGTGTGGAAATTTCTGGGGCCTGTAAGAAATATTTGTATTCTCTTTAGTCACAAGTGAGGTCCCAGAATACTGGAGAATAGCCAGCTTTGATCTTGGTATTTAAGAAGGGCAACAGGGATAATCCAGGAAATTACAGTCATTTAGCCTTACTTAGTGGTAAGGAAGTTATTGAACTAGATTCTTGGGGATAGGATTTACTCACATTTTAAAAACTGAACTTATTACCAATAGGCAGCATCATTGGCGGTCCCTCGCGGATGAGGATGACTCTCTTCTACTTTCAGGGTGAGTCCATAGGTGCTGTACAGACCAGTGTCACTTCCACAGGCTCTGTTACACTTGGGACAGAAGCTGGTCACAGGAAGAGGCGGATGGGGCATTGGTGTGCTTTGGGGAAGGTTGTGTCTCACAAACTTGGTTGAGTTTTTTTGAGGAAGTGACAAACATGATTGAGGGCAGGACAGTAGATGTTTCTACATGGACTATAGCAAGGCCTTTGACATGGTCTCTCATGGCAGGCTGATTTTAAAAAAAAAGTGAAGTCACATGAGATCTGCGATGAGCTAGCAAGATGGAGACAAAACTGGCTTAGTCATAGAAGACAGAGTAGTGGTGGAAGGGTGTTTTTCTGACTGGAGATCTGTGACCTGTCGCATTCCACAGGGACCAGTGCTGGGACTATTGTTGTTTGTCATATATATAAATGATTTGGAGGAGAATGTACATGGTCTAGTTGCTAAGTCTGTGGATGGCACAAATATTGGGGTAGCTGCAAGTCATGAAGAGGATTATCAGAGGATACAGTAAGATATAGATAGGCTGGAGGCCTGGGCAGAGAAATGACAGATGAGTTTAATCTAGATAAAAATGATGTGATGCCTTTTGGAAGATCTAATACTGGAGGGAATTACAGAGGAAATGGCAGAATGTTTAGTAGCATCAGCATGCAGAGTGGGATCTGGGCATGCAGGTTCACAGTTCCCTGAAAGTGATAAGACAAATGGATAAGATGGTCAAGAAGGAACATGGCACACTTGCCTTCATTGGTCAGGGCACAGAGTATAAAATTGCAAGTCATGTTGCAACTACATAGAACTTTTGTTAGGCCACATTGGGAATGTTATGTACAATTCTGGATTCCATGCTACAAGAAGGATGTGGAAGCTTTGGAGAAGGTACAGGAATAGTTTATCAGGATGCTGCCTGGTTTGGAGCGTACTAGCTATGAGGAGCGATTGGACAAACTTGGTTTGTTTTCAGATGAACGTCAAAGGATGAGCGGTGACCTGATAGAAGTTTACAAAATAGGCATGAATAGAATAGATAGTTGGAGTCTTTGACAGGGTAAAAATGTTAATTACTAGGGGACATACCTTTAAGGTAAAAGGGGTAAATTTAAAGGACACACGAGGTTCAAGTTTTTTTTTAAAGAGGATAGTAAGTGCCTGAAATGAGCTGCCAGAGGAGGTGGTGGAAGCAGGTACAATAGCAATTTTGAAAAAGCATCTTGACAGATATATGAATAGGCAGTGATTAGAGGGATATGGACTGCACAGAGACAAGGAATTTTAGTTTAGAAAGATGTCATATGTTGGTGCAGGTTTGGTGAGCCGAAAGGCCTGTTATGGTGTGTAAGATTCTTTGTCTATTCCTCTTAATATCTTGCCTTTAAACTCCTGTTATTGATAACTGCACCAAGTAATCAACGTGTTCAGTAACCACATCCCCATCCCCATAAAAGAAACAGCAAAACTAAATGGACTAGTTTTGAAGGAAATTTAGCGATGCAAATGATGCCTCCATTAAAATAACTTCTACGGGCAAACCAAAATCATACTTAGTGTAACTAACTCTAACTTTAAAAGATTTGCTATTAAATAAGAAAAAAAGAGGGGATTTACAGGCTGGTTGCCAAATTTTCATTTATCGAGATTTATACCTGACTGTTGAAGTATCGTATCCTTTCACTAGGATTCATAGCTTGATAGCTAGTGAGCTTCTATTTTGAGGAATCAACACCTTTTGTGGAAGAGGTTAGATGCTTTTTAAAGCTATCAATGGCCATAATATTAAACTCTCATTAGTTAGGTTAGTTTGAGGAGAATTAAATTTATAGGGGGAAGTCAATATATACAGTACATGTTGTATTCTCCATAGTGTAGTCAGTCTGATTAATGACACAGGGTCTGATATAGCAGCTTTGGCGGTATAAGAACAAGTTCCAGATTTTTGACCTAATTCAATCAGAATCAATGGATTCAGGCTGAATAAAAACCTCCCTGCAAGTTCTAAAAGGCTGATTAATCATAAATCTTCTCTTGGAATTTATCGTAGAGTTATTCATATGTCGGCTTTCCTTCCCCACCACATTTTCCTGGGTAGTTTTCATGCTCAAGAAATGCTTTTACTTATGTGTAACCTCCCTTTGAGGTAAGGATATTACAGTCTACGATACTGATTTATTTGGGCTCCTCTCCACTAATAACAATAATCCAGATCTAATGCTGCTTTTGTGTTGATGCCGAAGACTGGAGTGTAACTGGAGAGTGAATTCACACATCAGTTGGTATACTGTACATGGCACTCAGTATGAGTGTAATAGTCTCTTTAGCACTGGTAGGAAGCCCGTCTATCTAGAGGTGAAGGCTGACGCTTGGGTGGGTATTTTGCTAAAATCAAACCTTTTAGGAAGATGTTATAGATGGAAAAGAGGATATTTAGGAAAAGGAGGCTTGACTGGAACAAAGCACGAATAAGGATAGTGGCTGCTTCAAAGTCTAATGGCAACATCTTGTTGCAAAGATCAAAGCCCTGACCAAGTGACAGATAGGATTTGGGCTTTGACTTCTAACTCCAGGTTGAACAGTCATTTGGTTGTCCATCAGTTGTATCAAGATGAGTGTTCAACAGAGGAGGGTGGTACAGTTCAAAATAGATGTACACAGCTTTTGCCAGAAACCAAAGGTGGCTTTGGTTTTCTTAGTGTTCGACTTAGCAAGTTTCTGGATACATGATTTGATGCTGGATAGTCTGACAACATACTCTGTGGAACTAAGAGTGGCAGTAGAGGCAAGGTGGTAGAGCTGGGTATTATAAACATAAATTTACAGTACGTCAGCAGATCATGAGGTCAATTTTCCTGTCCAGTCACCAGGGAAATGCCCATTTCTTAGCTGCAAGTATTGGGAGAAAGAGGGTTCAAACCTACCATATTGCTTTTCTGCCTCTATTACGTTGCATTGGGCTTTCCAAATCTTCCCTGGAGAAAGGATGGTCCTCAACTTATGTCGGCACTGCATACAAGCTGGAATATGTTCTAATAAAATGGAAAGTGGCACTCCTGACCTACTGCTTCATCTAAAGATTTTTGATTTGATTTGACTTGTTGTCATATGTACCGAGATATAGTGGAAAGTGTTGTTTTGTGTGCTGTACAGGCAGATCGTACCATATTAAGTGCATCAGATATGAGAACAGAATGCAGAATACAGTGTTACAACTGCAACATGACCTTGGGGTACCTAGATGCTTCAAAATACTGGAGGCTGGCTCAAGTCAAGCAGCCCTTGAATATGAAGGTGGGAGGGGACCTGCCACAAAGCCAAAGAGTTTTCTGTTTTTTTTCCCACTAAATAGAAGATTTTTAACCTTTTGAGGCTTCTGGTGGCGACTGTATGGAGGAGAGATGGTGGAACAGGATGGAGCGGCCAATATGAATGACTGACATTTGAATGTAATTAGCACTGGTTCATATGTTATGAAGTAGAAAAGACTTGAAAATAATCTGGATGTAGCCCTATTCCTTTGGCAAAATGAAATAAAGTTGTCATAGTCTTACCAGACCATAGGGTTGTTCTCTGTTTAGAGAGGGAGAACTGGTGTGTTTTTTTAATCTTCAGGGTCACCATGCCTTAGGTGAGGGGAGAAGTTAAGAAGGACAGTCCTTCATGGCGACCTCATCTGGTGTGAGAATTGAGCTCATGCTGTCAGCTTCACTCTGTTTTGCAAACTAACCTTCCAGCCAACTGAGCTAATTGACCCTGTATAAGGTAAAATGTGATAAAAGGTTTATGTTGTGATATCATATTGAGTAAGTAGATTTGTTCCTCCCGATAACTACTGGTACAAGAAAAATTAATGTTGCCCTATTTACATTGCTTATTTTGATTGGGCTATTGGAAAGAAGATGAAAGTCAAGGATCACAAGGGACTTGTGACATATTTGTATCAAGATCCATGTCTACTTTCATAACAAGACTCTTGTAATTTACCTTTCAGTGCACTGGTGATTCGTTGGGTAGAATCTTCAATCTTGAAGGCATAAAATGGGCAAGATTGCATGGCTGCCCATTATAAATGATACTTGATGATCCTTTCTGTAGATTTCAATGGAAAGAAAATTCAGGTTGGGTTTGTGATGGGTAGTAAGTCCATTACTGTTCTTTTTACACCTAGTTGACATCAAAGATTCCAGTGTATGTTGTATCATTTCTGGTCCAAGTTCCTTATAGATATTTAATTTTTTGAATGTTTTTCTAACATGTTCTTCACTGACATTTGATTTCATTTCCAGCTGTAAATGCTTGTGAGTTATTTTTAATATCACCTGTAGGACATGAACTTACAAAATAAGGCCTGTGCCATGTATCTGAGACAATGAAATGATTTAAGTGATAGTAGGAACTGCCGATGCTGGAGAATCTGAGATAACAAGGTGTAGAGCTGGATGAACACAGCAGGCCAAGCAGCATCAGAGGAGCAATGATTTAAGTTATGCCTTTTCAACCCAATGTTACCTCTGTTGTTTAAATTTACAGTCATGCGTATTTCTTACCAAAAAGTACCAATAAGCACTCAACAATTATTCACAAAGCAGTGATGGGAAAAGTACAAGTTAGCAAATATTCAACAGCCACTCTAAGTCTAAAACTGCACCCCAACCCAATGAAAATCAGTCCATGAATTTGATGAAGGGGTGTTCTAAAAAACCTGAGTATATAATGTAAGACTGAAATGTAATCTTGGGGTTGAGATAATGGTCAGAACAGCTCAAATTTGATTCATAGAATTTATTGAGTTATCCAAACGTTTTTATTGGATTACTACTTGTAGTTACTTCTAGAACATCCGTTTATGATTATGTTTGATTTACAATTTATGTCACTTTCCAAATTTTGCAATTTAACATTTTCAAAATTACATTAATAAAAACTCGTCAAAGAGCTGATTTGCCCTAAACATACAATTGTAAGAAATGCAGGATTTGGGATTTTCCCAAAAACAGAACAAAAAATTGTTTTAAAGGCAACATATTTTGTCTTGCATGACACTAGAAATACAAAACCGGTTTAATTATCAATGGAGAGTTCCTGCACTAGCAATTTACTTTTCTCTGTATTCTTCAACTTTTAAATATCCTTTAATTAATTGACCAGATGCTACAGCAAGTTTAAATCCACAGAAGTGCTGGTTGTGCAATTAAGGTAATGCAGCTTCAATTAACAGTGCACTCTCTCTAACCCTATTTCTTGCCAAGATTAGGGGTAATATTATATTGCCCCCTCGAATTAAGACTGCCAAAGACACTTATGAAATGAATAGAAGATAATAAAAAAATACAACATTTTAAAAATATATATAAATTGTAACATTAGCTTCAGGTGCAGAGACTTGCTGTGAGTTTATAAGCAATGTTTGAAGAAGTAAAATGTAACCTTGATTTTCTTTTTGATGAGTGTTCTTCCACACACGGTGGATTTAATTAGTGCCTCCGAAAGGATGAGGTTTAAAAGAACTGTAGACTGTGTGATTGGACAGGAGGGGGTGTGATGTCAAAGGATAGTGCTGTATCTGTGGAAACAGGAATAAATAAGGAAGACCGGCAATAAATTGGCAGAGGGTTCTGCTCCTAGTTTTGTCTATTTGATGGGCTGCTCCACAGGGCAGGCAATTTAATATGCCCGTGTTTATGCTTTAATAAAGAAAGGATTGTGCTTGTGGTGGAGGATTAAATGTAAAATCATTCAATTACTTCATAAAACGTTTCTTTTGACTCTCATGTACGCCCCTCTCAAATACATGGCACAGTCCTTATTTTGTAAGCTCAAACTGGAACAGTTTTTGTGCATCTGATCTGTATTGCTCATTGCAGAGGTGTAATCCTGACTGGAGCAGTTTCACGTTCCATCAGTCTCGGGACAGGTATTGCTGTGAAAACCAGAACTGAGCACATTTCAGCCTTTGGCTGGCTCCCCCGAGCAATCTCTGAGCTCCATCCGACTCCTCGCCTCCTGCAAGATTTGCATTGTAATTGAGGAGAATGGACGGAGTAAGCAGCAACAGATCCATGTCCTACAGCAGATGGAGTTATGACAGGTAGCCTATATTTTCTATTATTGAAGTGTTTTCACTATATAGCAGCCCAATAAATCTAGCATAACTGCGTGTTCAGAGTAGCAACGCTGTTGAAAGCAAACTGGAGACCTTATCCCTTAGAAACAGGGCAGCATTTTATGAACGCAAGTTGTTATTCAGAAATGCAGCATTTATCTGTTTTCTGGTATTATTCTCTGCTTCAATCCTCCAAAATTGTTGTGAGTTTTGTTTTTAAATGTGTGCGTACTTGAATTTCAATTGTATGTGATAAATGTATTTGATAGAGTGATGGCATAACTGTATATATGACTGTCATAGATTTTTAATATTGGCACTTTTCCTAATTTGAAGTGCCTTCGACTACAGCAGAAAAAGATGCAAATTGTCACAGGTAAACAATGACACTGAATGAAAGCTGACCACTAAATGAGATGTACCTTCATTGCAACAAACGAATAGAAACTTCTGTAAGCCTTGAGTTTCATTCTTCAGTGGGTTAAAATATCATTTTCATCTTTTTCAATCTTGCTGGCTCACCTTCCTTTCTTTTAAAATCATTTTATTTTTCCAAAGATAAAGTCTGCAGCTTTCCCTGACTTAATGCATTTGTTCAAGTGTTTATCCGTTTCAGTCATTTAGCAGCAGGGTCATTCTCTGGAGTCCATTCCTGGTTCAGTTTTAGGAGTTAGCTTGTTAGAGTTAACTCCTTCATTTACAAATCTAGAGATGTGCTTGCCTGCCATATGTTACATTCCCAAGCATGTACTAAGATAATTAATAATAACATGTATTTAATTGCTATTTGGGTAATGCAACAATCATAAACATTTTTGTCAATTTTTATCTTGCTGGCTGAAAAATACACCTTCAAGGGCATAGAGAACATCAAGATTATCACCATAGGAGGTCATGCCACAATGATATAGTGAGCAAATTGAATAACTAAAGAGAATAGAGAATGATAACATATTGCTGCGGCTCCAATACATTTCACAAAGTCTAGGCTGCTGCAATGGGAATTGAAGATATCCATTGCTGGATTCCAGTAATTTCAGATCAGCTGTATATTTTGCCTGTGGAGCAAACAGTATATGTTCTTGTATCAGTACAGATAATGAATTGTTAGAGATTATCATGTATATTAAATTTATTTTTGCAAGTTTAGTGACCCATCTAGTGATTACATTTCAATGACATAGTAATGTTGACCATTTTGATTGTTGGTTTAGCTAATTTGTTTATAGAAAGAAATAGCGCGATCACTGCTCACACAGGAAGCCAAGCTTTCCACCCACACCTATTTTGTGATTGAGTGGCTGGCTAAAAGCTTCTTCAATTAAACTACGATCATAATGCCAGAGAATTGTAGAAAACTTGGTTCGTTTTTAAATTTTCCTGATGATTGACTTGTATTGAATTTCAATTTAAGCATCTCCCTTGGTATTGAGAGGTTTACTTGGGAACTTAGTGTGAAATACCTGAAAGAACTGTATGTCAACGTCAGTGCATTTTTAGGTAGTAGTTATCAGGCAATTCATCTTTTTAGCTATTTTGTCATTTATTTATTCTACAGATGCACGTTATTAAGATTTGCATTATAGATTTTTTTAAAAAAGTAAACTATATTGATTTTAGGTAACAAAGATTTTACGAAGATATTTAACCCATTATCTGTATTGCTCATATTGTGATCTGGAGGGCGATAACTGGGCATAAGAGCTCATTCAGACCAGAGCTGGCATTTTACTAACACTGAATGGAGTTTCTGGGACCTTGGAGAAAAAAGGTCCATAAACTAAATGACAGGGACTTAACACATCTAATTGGAGCCTGCTGGCAGTTTTACAAGGAATCTGAGGGAAATGGAATCTTCGGAGAAAGGGTACGTAATATTGATAGTCATAAATATAGGGGGTGGTCAGCTAATGATATCTGCAGGATATCTCGTTGGTGAAACAGATCATAAGATGAAAGTTGAATAAATGTCACCTAGAGAATCCTGTCTTTTCTTAAGCAAAAATGATTCATATGTTTTGCATCGTTTACATTGGTTGGGTAGTGTCTTTAGCATCATGTATCAGGAATTTGAAAATTTTCCTTTTGGTGTCCTGTTGTGAAGATCTATGATTTTTTTCCCCCCAGATTTTAAATTTAATGCAAACTACCATTCATTTAAAATTGTGCTGTCTTTTCGGCCTCCACTCAATGCCTTGCTTCACTCTTTGACAGGCACATTTTTGAGATGCTGAAATAATCTGAAATGAGCTATCCCTTAGACGCACCTGTCAGTTTTATAAAGTGTCCATTCTGCGTTTGGAGATCCACTCAACCTTGCTAAAAATGGCAATTATTCTCGGCTGTTTCGGAGTTCGAGTCTACACCGAAGTCCAATGTTGCACAGTTGCGTATGTCAACATCACAGGATGTGCAAGATGATCTTTCCACATAGTCCAGAACATGGGGCATAACTTTAATCTTGGGGCTGGGTTATTCAGAGATGAGATCACTTCCTGGTAGTAGAAACCTAGAACTTTATTCCTCAAACAACTGTTGGAGCTGAAGCAGTTTTTAGTTTAAAGATCAAAGCCTTCACAGGGCGAGGGAATCACCGACAATTTCAGAATTATAATCCATCACTGAATGCACTTGAGAAGGTCGTGATGGCATCTTGATGCCTTTGTGATCTGCTGCAAACAATATGTTGTAGGTATTTCCAAAGTGCTGTTTGGAAGGGTGTTCCAAAATTTTCACACAGTGATAGTGAAGAAGCAGTGAGTTGCAAGTCAGAATGGTGTGTGTCTTGGAGGGAACTTGCAGCTAATGCATCAGCTGACCATGTCTTTCTAGATAGTAGGGGTTGTTGGTTTTGACAGTGCTGTTGGGACACCTTAATGAGTTGCTGCAGTGCATCTTCCAGTTGGTACACACTACAGCCAGTGTTTGTCAGTGGTGAAGGAGTGAATGTTGAAGGCAATGGATGGGTAGGCAATCAAACAGGTTGCTTTCTCCTGGATTGTGTTGAGCCTCCTGAGTGTTTTTGGAACTACATTCATCCAGGCAAGCGGAGAGTATTCCAAAGCACTCCTGGCTTGGGCTTTATAGGCGGTGGACGGTGAATGGGGAGTCAGGAGGTAAGTCACTAATCACAGAACTCCCAGCATCTGAAAATTACAAAACACAAATTTCATAAGTTTTGAGTGAATATGAGGGGAGATGGAAAGGGGATGGGGTTTGAGGGAGTGTATAAGGTGAAGCTTGGAGGGCCGAATTTTTTTCTCATTTGTTTGTTGGATGTTGGCTGGGCCAACATTTATTGGCCTCTGATTTGCTCAGAGATCAGTTAAGAGTCAACCACATTTCTTTGGGTAGGCCAGACCTGGTAAGGACAGCAGATTTCTTTTCCTAAAGAGCAATAATAAAACCAATCTAGTTCATTACAATCAATAACAGAATGATCACCACTGCACATTTTTTTATTGTAGATTTCTGTGAAGCAAGTGCAGTGAGGATAAACTATCATTGTGGATAGATCAATCATGATCCATCTGAAAGGTAGAGTTGTCTAAGGGATTGAATGGTTTACTCTTGCTTCTATGTTCTGATGAAAGTTCTGCCTCTATAGCAAAAATGTGCCAGTAGATCTTTGGAGCCTCCACAATTAATATCATAGAAGATCTCCAGATCGATAGCTATTCCTGGATAATGTATCACCTTGTGACTCTCAAATAAGCCTGAAAACAAAAGTTTGACAAATTTGTGGGACTAAGTATATAGGAAGAGCAAGTTCAGATGATATTCAAGATACAACAACATTAGTCGCAACGAACAAAATATAGATGGTGCTCTTCAGATAAATAATGGAAGTTATTTTTTTAAAAAAATACATTCCCTCTTCATTTTAAGGATATGCAAACTACACTTGCCTGCCTTAATATTCTGAACATTAACATTCCGTATTGAATTTTGCCACTGACTTTGAGACTACGGTAATAGGACCAAATGGGGGTCCCAAGCCCACACTTCGTGATGGTCTCAGCAATTCTCCCAGAGGTTGCCTGTGACTGAACCCACTGGTTAATTTGAAGATGACAGGTAGAATATAAATGCTGTGAGCCAATCAGAGAAAGGCAACTCTGAAACCTCAGGGACCCCACTGAGAGGGTGAGGCTCCTGTGAGCATGCTGCCTACATGTTGAGGTGTCCTTGGACGTGGAAGTGAAGAATTTTAAATAAAGCTGAGAGGGGCTAAGCAGGTAGACCTCCTTCAAGGGATAGAGTTTCCAGCTCCAATGTCATACACACAGCTCTGGGAATGTACCTCCATGAAGCTTGTGGTGTCCACACAAGTTTGGAAAAATGCTGACCCCAACCCCTCCCCAGCAAAATCATCTTTTTATAAGACCTTAAATTATTTCAATTGGCTGCATCCATGGGGTTTGGAGAGTCCTGCCCACTTTTTTAAAAAAAATATACAACCACAATTTGACTTTATATAACTCCTTTAATGTAATGAAATGCCCTAAGGTGCTTCACAGGAATCGGGGATGGTGTCTGGTTTGTGCTGAGAGATGTTGGCAGCAGTGTTTTGGATGGCCTTGAATTTACAATGGGAAACCAGACAGCAGTGCACCGGATTTGTCAAGTCTAGATTTAATGAACGTATGAATGATGACATTTGCAAATAAGCCAATCATGATGAAAGCACAGATGAGTTTGGAAGCACTGATCTTGGGGATCCGTGTGACTCCATGGTTATAAGGATAAACTAATGCAGATTCTCCTGACCATGTTGTTGAGGGGCAGTGTTTACATGAGAAATAGGCCGTCATGGGTTAATTGGGGACCCTGAAGTTAACAGTGCAGGATCAGGATGAAAAGACATTACATGTGGTTCTTTGGTTATATATAGGGAGATAAGAATGGAACCAGATGTGTGTAGTCCCATACAACTGGACAACAGAGGAGAATGGTGTGGTCAACCATGTCAAAGGATTCAGGCAGGTTGAGGAGGACAAGATGGGAGAGTTTATCTTTGTCATGTCGAATGTCATTTTTAACTTGGATAAGATCTCAGAAATTTGGCTGGAGGGATTCATATATGGAGTTCCATGAAAAGTGGGAATGGATTTAAGAGGGATTAGCATATGCAGGTTTTCTGGTTTGAGAAGGGCTGTTGAAGATGGCTTGGATGTTTACAATGACGGTGAGGTTAGTGGGTTTTTTTAGGAGGGGGTAATGACAACAGATTTGCAGGAGAGAGAACTAGTGCAATATTGACTAATATGGTTCTCTATGAAAGACTGCAGGAAACTTGCTTTAAAAAAAAACTGTGCGCCTGCATTCACCCTTGTAGCACGGATGCTGCGAGCAAATAATTTGTGATTGATTGCAGTTAGTATTGCAATATCAGAGACTGCTTGAAATTTGGTGACAGGATCACAGATATCTGCTGGAAAGAAAATTGAGTTGGTACAATCTAATCACTTGTTCTTTCAAAATTGCTCTCATGCAATATATTGCACTATTAAAGCAGAAATTGCAGGAATTACTTAACATATCTGGCGTCATCTGTAGTGAGAGAAAGAGTTTGCAATTCAGGTCAGTGTCAGAAAAAATGTGCAGTCTGGATTTAGTCACTTTAAATCAGAAGCTGTGCTAATGATGCATAACAGAACCAATGTATTCTGAGTTAAAATGAACAATACCATGGATGATCCAGGCATTGATATAAATTTTACACGCTAATGAATTATGGCACAAACATTGACACAGTAAAGGGACTGGTTTTAAGTCTTTCCCCTGCTGGGAGTGGGAATGTTCTGTTGGGTGGGCAATTTGTCCTGTCTGTCCAGTCATGCAGTATTATTTACCTGAATTCAGGCATGGGGCTGGTCCTTGCCCAAGATTGGATGGGACTAATTTGGAATGGAGTGTTGTGTGCTAATGCTATCATTGGGGCACAATGTAATTTTAACTATGGGCCTGATGAAGGCCCCCACAGTCACCAATCCACAGTAACAGTTGGCCACTGGAGGCTCAGTTAAGTGATTTTAACATTTCTTTTAAAGATTCCTTGTAGGCTTAATGGAAGAAGAGGGCTCCTCTTGCCAAAAATGTTGTTGTCCCAGACTCTAGAAGCCTGACCTGACCTCTGATTGTTGATTTATAAGTGACCGAAGTGACTCACCAAATTCTTCCTTGCCTCACAAGGGACTCCTATCAATGGATCCTTGGTAGCAACCTTCTTGCTACCAGTTCTGCATTCCTGAGCTGGCACAGTCCTGATGTTTCTGCATTGTCTGCTGCTTTGCTGTAAACCTTTACAGTTCTACGTAAGGTCTCAAAATATGTTTGGTCTGCATGTATTTGGTGTTGCTATAATTTAAAAAAAGCTGGTAAACTTACTGTAGCAACATTTCGGAGGCATTTAGACAGACACAAGAGCAGGCAGGGAATTGAGAAATAGGGAACCATGCAGCAGTATGGTTGGCACAGAAATGGTGGGGCCAAAGGGCTGTTCCTGCGCTGTAATGTCTGTATGAATTTTCCTCCAAATGGCATGCAGCTGAAATCAAAGATTTCTGTTCAGGAATTTAAATATTTGGAGAAAAATAGCTGACTTTCAGTAGTGACAAAAGGGATTAGTTACTGTCTTTGATAGAAATACTGTCATCTTCCATTAAAACAAACTGTTGTTCTAATGTGCTCCTTCAGCTCCACACCCTATTGTCTCTGACTCCAGCATGTGCAGTTCTTGCTATCTCTATTACTCCATAAAGATTTCTCTCTTTGCATGTTTAAGTTGTTCTCTTGAGTTCTTTCCATCATTGATACCACGTCATTTATTGTGTACCATATTCATAGGTAAACAGTCCAATAAAGAATACACTGGGAGTATAGCTTTCATAATGTTTACTCTACTAAAACAAGTGTTAGCTTAGTAACGGCAATCTCACGCTTGAGTCAATCGGTCTTAGTTTCATAGCCTACTTCAAAATTTGAGCATACAGTATAGGTTGGCCGTTTAGTTCCGTACAGAGGTATCCCACTTAGCAACATGTCTTAAGAATGCTGATACTCATGAAAGCAATTCCCTACAGCGATATAATTTTAAAAATCCAACGTACGGACATTTCCTGTCCTTGTAAATTGCTGCTTTACGTTGTCCTGCATTATGTTCTGACTTGCATACCAATCAACTTGTGAATGGACTCCAGAACGGAATGCATTCGCAGCCCGGGGCGGGGAGCTGTCTGTCCCTACGCAGCGCTGCAATGTTGAAGGTGCCGCCATAGATATGAGAAGTTAAACCAGGGACCCGTCCGTGTTCTGCGAACCGTATAAAAGTTTCTTTGGCACAACACAAAGAAGAATGTCTGGCCAGCATTTACCTATTTTTAGTGAACTGAAATGGTCTCACAAGCCCCTGAGATGTATTCAGGAAGGTGGGTGACCGAGTATTGGCCCCACTCGTGATGCCTTGATGTCACACATGAATAAAACAGAAAATGATGGTTAAACATTCCGATAGCAATTCTGAAGAGGACATTGAAGTAACGACCATGATGGTTTGTGGTCCAACGAATATATGTTGTTTGGAAATATTAAGGAATATAGACATAGTTAAGAAAATGATATACTGTTGGGTAACCTAATTGGAATTATAAATATACTTTGGCAAATAGCATGGATGTGCGGGGTTGCACTTTGCAGCGACTGCTTGACTCCATTTGGCTTTGTATTGGCAGCTGGGACCTGGAATTGGAAGTTCCACCATTTATAGTCAAAGCCATATTTGTCAATAGTGGAAAGCAGGTGGGCTGTGAATCCCACAGGCAGAAATCATGGTCCATTGGAAATTAATGGAGTATTCAAACAGACATAATTTTCACTGTTGTAAAATCCTTGACCTGTTGTATGAAAATCCCAAATTTATGGTAGTTAGCTAACATACTCTCAAAAGATGTAAAGCATCCATATAAATTGTCATGATCTGAAGTCGATTAAATTCCTGCTTTAATATTAAAAACAAAGGTGCAGCTGTCAGTGAAAAATAATTAAAACCAGCAGCACTACTTTAGTTGACAAACTTAGAATAACGTAGCAGCTGTTCATGCAGTTTTAATAGAGCTCTTTGTCGCAAATCCCCTCGATGATGTTATATCATTTCAAATGTTTGGCTGAGTTTCAAAAGCCACAGTTATCTTAGTGGAGCTTCTGAGTTTATAGTCGGATACACCGCTTAAAGAGACTATCAAATGAATATTTATTTTGTGGCAAGTGAAGTGGAAGTTTGTTTGCTTTCATAAGGGATTGGTCACCCTGAAATTGGAAAGTTTTTAAAAGGTTTCATGAAGGAGACTTTTTTCACCAAGTGTTTGTTGTGAGAACTATATTAATTTGTATGAATTTTATTACCTTTTTCATTTCTATACTGATCCCTAGATTTTCCCATTGTGGATACTAGGTGAATGTCTACCAAGTGACCAGAGTGACCTGGAGGATATGACAGGTACAATAGATGCAGTGAATGGGAGCATGATTTAGTACAGTGAATATGAGAGAAAGGAGATGGAATTTGGGGGAGTGTGTAGGGTGAGGTCTAGAGTGCCGTTTTCTTATTTTGATTTGTTTATGGGATGTTGGTATCACTGGCTGGGCCAGCATTTATTGTCCACTAATTTGCTCAGAGGTCAACTTATTTCTTTGGGTCTGGAGTCACATATAGGCCAGACTTGATGAGGTCAGCAGAGTTCCTTTCCTTCCCATTAATGAAACTAATCTGGTTCACTACAATCAATAACACTTACAATGGTTACCATTGCATCTTTTTTATTTTTGAATTTACTGAATTCAAACTTCATCATGTATCTTGATGAGATTTGAACTCATATCCTCAGAACATCAGTTTGGGTTTACTAGTCCGATGACACTACTGTAATTCCACCCCGGGACAAAGTGTCAGGGTATCGAGGTGAGCCTTCTAACCTACACATCCACTACTGGTGCTCCTTATACTCCACATCTGGAGTTGGTTGAACCAGTTCTATTCTGCATCCACTCCCAGATTTTTGAAAACTGTTTACATTACAATGCCTATTACTGAGGCAGATCCGTTACATTGTGAAATTTCATAGCTCAAGCTTGATAAGATACTGAGATCAAATGAGACACATCCAAGGATATTTAAAGAAGTTAGGGGGAAACTGCATGGGGGCTAACCATAATTATTCACTCTCCCCTAAATTCTGGGAAGGTACCAGAGGACTGGAGAATTGCAGACATTACACTCTTGTCCAAAAACGAATGGAAGATTAAGCCCAGCAATAACAGACCTGGTCAGTTTAATTTCACTGCAGGGGCAAATCCCAAAACAATTGGTTGGTATGGAATTTTATAGTCATGTGGGAAAAGGTGGGTTGTTTAGGTTCAGCCAAAATAGAATTCGAAAGGATAATTGGTGCTAAATAATCTGCTGAAGTTTTTTGTTTGAAGAGGTAACAGAAAGGATTGAGGATAATGCTGTTGGTGTTATGTCCGTGGAATGAAAGATAAAAGACTTTTGATACAGTGCCACACAACAGACAGAAATAAAGGAGCAAATTACTGCAGACATTGGAATCTGTACTGAAAAAAAACAAATGCAGCAGATCACAGCTGGTCAAACAACATCCATAGAGAGAGAGCAAGCTAACATTTTGAGCCTAGATGACTCTTCATTAGCGGTGAAGTGTGGAGGGGACAGCATTCATGCAATAGTTTGGTTGGGGGGGGGAGGTGGTTAGTAATGTGAGTGTAGCACAAAGATGTACACAGTGAAAGAGTCAACAGAATTCCTGTTGTAGAGAAGAGCAAAATGTCTTCAAGGTCAGCAATCCTTGAAGAGATGTGGCAGTTGATGGAACAAAATGTAGAAGCACTGAGTAATCTGAAACGGAGATTAGATGTCAATAGAAACTTTTTGGGCTGGTGGAAGGATTGTAGTGGAGTCCCCCAGGGGTTGGTATTCGGAACCCACCTTGTGTTAATCCAGATTTTGGTGTGCAAGAGACCATTTCAAAGTTTGCAGATAATACTAAATTTGGAAGCATTCCAAATTGTGAGAACAATATGGAACTCCAAAAGGACATTGACAAGTTGGCAAAGTGTTCAGATAAGTGGCAGATCAAGTTCAATATAGAAAAATGTATGGTGATGCACTTTGGTAGGAAGAACACGGACAGATAATTTAAAATACAGGCTTCAATATTTTGAGCAGTGCAGAAGCAGAGGGACTGGAATGTATGTGTGGTCAGATCATTGAAGCTCACAGGAGAGGTGGAGAACAGTTAGTAAATCATACAGTATTTTTTTTCTTTATTAATAGGGGCATACAAGAACAGGGATGTTATGCTGAATGTGTACAAAACATTTGTTAGACATCAGATGAATACATCTCCTATAATGTGGCACCCAGAACTATATGAATGCGTTGGGAGAAATGCAGAATAGATTTACAAAAGTGGTTCCAGGATGAGAGATAACAAATGTGGAGCTGGAGGAACACAGCAGACCAGGCTCCATCAGAGGAACAGGAAAGCTGACGTTTTGGGTCGGGACCCTTCTTCAGAAGTTTCTGCATCTGCAGTTCTTCCTGTCTCCAGGGTGAGAAATATTCGTTTGGAAATTGGATTGAAGAGACTGGCACTGTTCTCTTTGGAGAGTAGAAGATTAAGAGGAGATCTGATAAGGGAGGTTTTCAAAATTGTCAAAAGACTGTATAGGATAGATAGGGAGAAATTGTTTCCATTTTAAAAGGTTTGAGAAAGAGAGGGCACAGATTAAAAGTGATTTGCAAAAGATGTAAATTGATATAAGAAACAACTTTGATTTAACAGGTGGGGTGGGTCTGGAATGTGTTGCCTGCATATGTTCTGGAGGCAGGTTCAAGTGAAGCATTCAAGAAGGCAGTGGATGCTTATCTCAGTAGAAATTATGTGCAAATGTACAGGCAAAGTGCAGGACATTGGCGCTAATTCAAAATGCTCATTGGATAACAGATGCCATAACACTTCTGGGATTCAGTTTTTGAGTTGTAGGCCTTGATATCTAAAATTTGAGCCCAAGATTAAAAAGTAGGTAATAAGAAAATATTCTGGAAGAAAGATTATTGATTTTGGTACTTGGACCAGGAAACGTAATGGCAAAAGTATGGGGTCAAGTAATCACTAGATGTGTTTTAGGAGATAGAAGAGTGAGAAGGTTGGGGTTTGGATGAGCATCAATGCAAAAGTGAGGTTTCTTGGACTTAATGATCATTATCTTAACCGAAAATTTCTTATGTTTAGCAATTAAATAGAAGTCACCTCAAGATCATACATGCATTGATGCAGAAACGGTATCTGTGTATGTCAGTGTAAGGATTCTTTTTATTCGTTAATGGGATGTGGGCATTGCTGGCTGGATCAGCATTTAATGTCACTAGGGAAGTGATGGTGAGCTACCTTCTTGAACAGTTATAGTTACAGTCTGTATCCTGTAATGCCACCATGCTATTAGGGAGGGAGTTCTAGGATTTTGACCTAGTGATACTAAAGGAACCTGGATATTGTCCATGTCTCTTTCTGTATTTAGATTGAAAAGTTGCAAATGGTGCTGAACAGTGTTCAATATACCAGTGAACGTCCTTTCTCCTGATCTTCTGATGGAGGGAAAGTCTATGGAGGTGAATCATCTAAAGATGGGTGGGCCTAGGACCACCCCTGAGGAACTTGTGCAGTGATGTCCTGGAGCTGAAATGACTGACCTCCAACAACCACAACTGTCTTTCTATCTGCCAGGTGTGGCTTTATTCATTGGACGGTTTTCCCCCTATTCCTATTGACTCCAATTATGCTTAGGCTCTTTGATGCCGCAGTTAATCACATGTAGCTTTGGATGTCAAGAGCAGTCACCCTTCCCTCATCTCTAGAATTCAGCTCTTCTGTCCATGTTTGGAGCAAAGCAATAATGAGCTGAGTAGCCTTGCTAGAACCCAAACTGAGTGCCAGTGAGCAGGTTATTGCTAAACAACTGATGCTTAGATAGAACTGTTGTGATAAGAATAAACACCAGTGTTTTCATTGTACTGGAACAACTTGCTTGGGACACAGCAAATTCTGGAGCACATATCTCTAGTACTGTTGACAAAATATTGTCAGGGGCCCAAGGCTTTTGCAGTATCCAGTACCTTCAGCCATTTCTTTATATCATTGAATTGCCTGAAAATTTGCGTCTGTGATTCTGGGGACCTCTAAAGGAGGCTGAGATCTGTGATGGAGTTCTTATTGGCAGTAAGAACAAACTAAGATATTCAATTTTTGCTAGTTTACATGTGAATGCTTGAGAGATGAAGGAATGCTGCCACATATATTGGTTTTATTTTGCTCAGAAAAAATACATGATTTCTTTGAACATCAGAATGTAGCAGACAAATAAAATTAAGTAATTAATTATCAAAATAAAGGTTATGGTGCTTCTGTGAGGAACAGACCCTGAGGACAGCAAGGCCACTGGGAAGGACAGCTCACTATGGGAGGACCAGTAGATGAGAGTTGGAGGCAGAAGGAGTAGCATTGAACAGAAAGGGGCCCCTGCTGCAAGTTGAGGTGACCACCTCCTGGCTTCCTCCAGGAAGAAGACACCCCTCCTACTCTTCATGGTGCAAATCCTCCAGTTTTCTGTGGTACAGTGGCAGGCTGTGACAAAGACTGTCTCCTTCAAGATGAGCGACAATTGCCTTATGTATGTTAAATTCTATTCCGGCCCTGACTAGCTCTAATTGGCCAGGAAACACTTCCCTCATATCAGTGAAGGACTCACACCGTTAAACTCAGTTTCCGACCAGAAGCAGGTTTCTGACTGGTTCCTGTTTCCCATTAGAAAATCAAGCCTGAGGTATCCACATGAAAGAGTGCCTTCTGTTTACCTGACTGTTTGTTTGTCTTAGAATAGAGTTGCTGATATAACAATCAATCCAAACACTGTAGTGAGAAGGTCTCCAGATATCTAAGGTTACACAAGGCAATGGCACCAATCCAGACAGTGGACGATCAGAGTTCTGAATGAAACAGGAGAATAAATGGATAGGAAATGTGTACCATTCTAGCAGTACAATAATCAAATATTGATATATCTCAAACAATTTCTTTGTGAATCCCTTACGTATGTGTCATTTGCACTATTTGCTTTGCAATAGAGTAATTACATATGTATGAAGTGGGGATAAGGTCAAAGTCTGTAACTTAAGCAGTCCCTTGTGAATGTCGTTGTTTTGGTTTGTGGATTGCAGCTGTTAGTGAATGGTGGCAGGTTCAGATTGTTTGATTTCTACCACAAATTGAGTGTAAAACTTGTATCGATTTTATTTAGTGTTGTATATTAATAGAATATGCAGAAATATGTTTAGTCAATTAAACATATCTAATTGAAACAGGCTGTGATCACAGCCTAAAAAATTGGGAAATATGATGTTAGGCGCTTGTGCTCTGACAAGGATTTTCTTTCCTTTGCCATTAGCTGCTCCTTTCATATTGTCAACAATAAAATAGCACAGACAGTGGGAATGGTTCTCGAGGTTTTCCCCTTGTCTGTCCCAAGTACTGCTGTTTTCAGGGCTTCCATTTGTAACATGCCAATAATGCCTGAAAGATTGGTGGTGAGGGTCCCAGGTTTGACTCTATGAAGGGAGTCAACCATGAGTGCGTTCCTGTGCTTCTTGTTTTGCCCTCTTGACTTATTTCTGTCAAACCCATTCTCTGCTGAATCATTTCTCTTCGGGCCAATGTTCAGCTCCCTCTCAGGGACATAGGGCACCTGTGGGGTATATACGTGGAGATTTACTGAGCCTGCCTTGAAGTAAAAGAATCTGGGCTGTCCCCCTCTCGGCTTAAAAGAGGGGCTTACCAATAGGAATGACATTTTGTATCACAAATTGTTGCTTCATCTGACATGCTCAGATACTGTCCATCATTCTACAGGGCAATTCATCTTTGGAATTCCGATGCTTGCCTGGGTGCACAGAGGTCTTTTAAAGCCTATTCAGCCAGTAATGCTAGACTTTTGGCAGATAGCCATTGAGTGGTAAATTATTCTGGAAACAGCATGTGGTAAGAGGAGGGGGCCTATGGGGCAGAGTAAATCGTTAATGAGGTGGATTTGGTTAGACACAGCCAGAATCTTGTTGGGCCTTGTGATGAGAATTCCTCTTTCAAAACAAAACCCTGCAAATTGCACCTAGCAATTTTCCTCAATATTCATTTGAAACAGTTATAACAGAATTTGGTTGGTTTATAGTTTCAATTTAAAATCATAGGCTTCCTCATTTGGCACCTCTGTACATTCCTTAAGCATATTTTATCAAATTGGGTGAGCTGATTCAGCTTATGTAATACTTTTCAATGATTTTGGAGGTCGTGTAGTGCATATGTGCACATTCATTCCAGCATCGAAATATAAGCAATCCTGTGTAAAATGTGTGCAAACTGAAATAGGTGGTCTTTCTACCTGCTCACACCGTTCAGACTTAGTACCCTGTTGGAGATTGCTTTTAAAGGCATATTTAACTCTTCACTATTGGTTCATTAAGTTTTATTTTCATACATCATAGAATCCCAACAGTGTGGAAACAGGCCCTTTGGCCCAACAAGTCCACACCGACCCTCACAGCATCTCACCCAGACACGTCCCCCTATAACCCACCCAATCTGCATATCTCTGAACACTACAGGCAATTTATTTTGGCCAATCCAACTAACTTGCACATCTTTGGACTGTGGGAGGAAACCGGAGCACCCAGAGGAAACCCACGCAGACACAGGGAGAATGTGCAAACTCCACACAGACAGTCACCTGAGGGTGGAATTGAGCCTGGGTCCCTGGCGCTGTGAGGCAGCAGGGCTAACCACTGAGCCACCGTGCTGTGTTTTGCTGTATCTATTTTATTTTGCTGTATCTATTTTATGCTTATATCCATTTTGCTGCATTATAAAGCTGTTTTACCTGTTCTGTAATAATCTTCCTGAAGTTATTTAAAACTGAGTTTGATTTCATTCTGGTACAGGAATAAATACTTATCTATCTGCAGTAAGTGTCATCAACATGAAGTGTTACTCTAAACTATAAATATTTGTGAATTAGCTACCTTATGAAAATATTCTACTGCCTTTGTGTCATAAAGTGCGACAAAGTACCTTGAAAGACATAGTCTATTTAAGACAGAGATGGGAAGAAACAGAAACATACAAAATAAACCTGGAGGATGCTATTCAGCCCTTTGAGCCTCCTTCACGATTGAGTATGATCATGGCTGATCATCCAACTCCGTACCCTGTTTTGGTTTTCTCCCCAGAGGAATTTCTTCACACAGAGGGTAGTCAATCCATGGAATTCTTTATCACACAGAGCTGTCGAGGCTGGGTCATTAAATATATTCAAGGCTGAGATAGACAGCTTTCTAAACAGTAAGTGAATCCAGCCTTGTAAGGGAAAAGACAGGAAAATGGATTATCAGATCAGCTGTGATCTCAGTCAATGGCCGAGCATACTCAATGGGCTGAATGGTTTACTGCTGCGCCTAAGTCTCATGGATATATGGTTTAGATACACTTTGTGGTAACTGGGCAGTTTTGCATCGCTGTTGATCACTTATGCACACACAGTTGGTGCGTTTGCCGAGCTGGGAGACTTGCTAGCAGACGTTTCGTCCCCTTACTAGGTGACATCCTCAGTGCTGTGGAGCCTCCTTGTGAAGCATTGTTGTCTTGTGCTGGTTTTAATTTATATGGTCTGGTTTTGGCTGCTTCCGATAGGTGCTGGTTCCAGCTGTGCATTGTAATGGTCGATATATTGGGTCTAATTCAATGTGTTTGTTGATGGAGTCCGTGGATGAATGCCAAGCCTCCAAGAATTCCCTGGCTGTCCTCTCGACTTGTCCTATAATAGTAGTGTTGTCCCAGCTGAAAGTGTGGTTTTTCTCATCTGTGTGTATTGAAATCAAGGACATCTGGTTGTGTCATTTAGTTGCTAGCTGGTATTCGTGGATGTGGGTCGCTAGTTGTCTGCCTGTTTGTCCCATGTAGTGTTTTGTGCAATTTCTGCATGGTAGCTTGTAAACCACATTCATCCTGTCCATGGTATCTATTGGGTCTTTAACTCTGGTCAGTTGCTGTCTTAGTGTGGCTGTGGTTTGTGTGCTGTCATGAGCCCTACTGTCGACTGAGTAGTCTGGTTGTCAGTTCTGAGGTGTTTTTTAGATATGGGATGGTGGTTATTGTTTCAGGTCGTGTGTGTCCTGGTTGTGTTGTCTGTTGGCTTGGCATCTGTGGATGAAGTTGCGGGGCTATCCATTCCTGGTAAAGACCTTGTAGAGGTGTTGTTCTTCTTCCTTCCTTCCTTCTGTAGATCGGGTGCGCTGCAGTGTGTAGCTGCCCTTTTGAACAGGGTCCTAACGCAGCTCCTCTTGTGTGGGTTGGGGTGGTTGCTGTGATAGTTTAAGACCTGGTCAGTATGGGTGGATTTCCTGTATACTTTTGTCGTGAAGTCACCGTTCTCTTTTCTTTCCACCATTACATTCAGGAATGGGAGTTTGTTCTTGTTTTCCTCCTCTCTTGTAAATGTGATCCCTGTGGGTATGGTGTTGATGGGTCGATGGGTGTTCTCAGTTTCTGGTCTTTTTATAATTACAAAAGTGTCATCCACGTTTCTGATCCAGAGTTTGGGTTGGATCTGTGGGAGGGCTGTTTGTTCCAGTCTTGGCATGACTCCCTCCGCTATCAGTCCGGAGATGGGTGAGCCCATGGGAGTCACGTTGATCTGCTCGTATACCCTGCCGTTGAATGTAAAATGGGTTGTTTAGCATAAGTCCAGTAGTTTGAGTGTGCAGTGTTTGTTGATCTGTTCCTCATTCTGTCATTTGTTGTGTTTGTCCAGTAGGTTGGATATGGTTTCTTTGGCTAGGTTTCTGTCGATTGATGTAAACAATGCTGTTACATCGAATGAGACCATCACAACTTCTTTATCTATTTTTGTGTTCTTGATGTTGTCTAGGAATTCTCGTGTTGATTGTATGGTGTGTCTTGAGCTACTGATTAGATGTTTAAGCTTTTGTTGTAGTGCCTTTGTTAATTTGTGTGATGGGGTTCCTGGTAAGCCACAATTGGTCTGAATGCAACACCTTACAATTATCTAAATTAAACTTCATCTGCCAATCCATGGCCCATTGGCCCATCTTATCAAGGTCCCATTGTGCTCTGAGATAATCTTTCTCAATGTCCAGCATGCCACCTATTTTGGTGTCATTTGCAAACTTACTAACCATACCTCCTATTTTCACATCCAAATCATTTATATCAGTAATGTAAAACAGTGGATCCAGCACTGATCCTTGTGGCACATCACTGGTCACCAGGCATCCAGTCCAAAAAACAACCCTCAACCACCATGCTCTGTCTCCTACTTTCGAGCTAATTCTGCATCCAGTTGGCTATCACCTCTCCCTCCTGTCCCCCCCCATCCCCAATCCCATGTGATCTGACCTTACTACCAGTCTGAAGTCCATACATATAAAGTTTGTTGTCATCAATCTTCTTTGTCACTTCATAAGAGACATAATTTCCCATACACAAAGCCATGTTGACTACCCCTAATCAGTCCTTGCCTTTCTAAATGCATGTAAATCCTATCCCTTGGAATCCCCTGCAACAACTTAACAACTACTACTGGTGTAAGGCTCACTGCTCCTATAGTTCCTTGACTTTTACTTGCAGCCTTTCCTAAATAATGGCACCACATTAGCCAACCTCCAGTTTTCTGGCATCTCACCCGTGGCTGTTGACGATACAAATATCTCAGCAAGGGACCCAGCAATCTCTTCACTAGATTTCCACAAAGTTCTGGGAAACACCTGATCAGATCCTGGTGATTTATCTACCTTTGAGGTCTAAGACGTCCAATACCACTGTAATATGAATTCTTTTCAAGCTATGCCAATCTAACAATTTATCTTACTGGTGAGACAGCTTGTTGGGGCAGCCTCTGAAACATTGTGACGTTGTGAGATAATTGTGATAAAAAGTAACACATGATCCATTATTCGCTGCTATTATTCATAATATACAAACAGGTGTTGTTTGCATCATGAGTGTAAAATTTGAGCGAAAGCCCAAATTGCAAAAGCTCTCCTACTTATCTCAACAATTTTCATAAGCATTCCCAAGTCTTGAATGCATTTTATTCTCCATTGTGTGTATGCTTGTGTTACAGTCTCCATGGCAAATAATTTACCTTAAATGGTGGAATATGTAGGATATTCTTATAGCTATAATATTTGAAAATTCTCTACTGGTAGACCAAGTCAAATAGGCTAAAACACTGGTCTCTGCTAGCAAGTGATATGATGCTTGAAAGCATAGAAAGTCATGGAAAGCAATTATTGCATAATCAAATTCAGCAAATATAGTAAAATGGCTTGACTCAAAATGTCAATGTTTGTGCTGTTATGGTCTCATAGACACCATTAATATTTTATACAGCTTTGACATCTGAAAACCAGATGTTTACTTAAAAGAATGAAGTCATAAAGTCACTATTTAGATAAAATAACTTAAAAATTGAAGAACATGAATACTTATGACTGTACATTTATTGTCTGTCATGTTAAAGACCCTAAAACTACAATTAACACTTATGCTCTTAACAGAGCTTTTTAACTCCACTTTCTTCCTACACCTATTTAACGTACATTCTCAGAAAGCTTAAGTCTGGTGCTTATCAGAAAGGTTAACCACTGTTCAAACACTTATTGAAGAGTTTAGATTTCCTGGACCTTCTGCTTACTTCTAACATTTCTGAAGAAGGGTCCCGACCCGAAACGTCAACTTTCCTGCTCCCCTGATACTGCCTGACCTGCTGTGTTCCTCCAGCTCCACAATGTTGTCTCTTGTTCCTTTAAATCTGCTCCTGTTCTTCTGTTATAGACACCCTGTTCAACACAAGCATCACTGATGTCGTAAGCCGAGTCAAATCAGGTCAGGACACTCCTAGTTCTAATTTTCTTAAACTTTGCACTCTTACATCCAAGAACTTTCTCTCACTCTTCCTCTCAGCTTCAAACTCACTTTTAGTAGAGTTATCCATGTTCTTAATATGTTTTAGCTAGCTCACAGTATCTTACATTTATTGTGCTGGAAGGAGATGTTCCCTTTAGTCAGTGTTCTAAACTGAAGTAAACCTTTTAATAACAGATCTATAGGAATAAGTCAACCAACCTTTTTGCTCCCAATTATGTTGACCCTTTCCTTATCTATTTTTTAATTCCCAACCACGTGGTCATTTGATCAGCAATTAGAAGCAAGTTGCCTTTACAAGAAATCACTTTCCAGATGAACCTAATTCTTAAAAGGACTATCACCCAATATAGGACCTCTTCTTTGAGAGTACAAGCCATCGACTGTTGTCTTTTACCAAACTCCTAGGAAAATGTTCTCTGGAGTTATAGGCACAGGTTTCTTACCGGTAGAGTTGTCATTTTCATTCATGTGGTTAAGGCATGATAAATAGAACATTAAGAAAACACAAGAACATTTCTGAGAATGTGAGGTTGACTTTTTTCTTTTGACGTTGAAACATGTTTCTGTTACACCGGGCAGAAGATCAAAATATTCTAATACCATGATCAATTACGTGATAGCTCAGCCTTCTTTCTCACCAATGTTGTAGGCTTCATTACCTCAACATTGTGACAAAATGTGCTTTCCACACATGCATTTTCTGGGAACCAGACTGGCGGAGCTACTTTCTCTGAGGCCACTACTTAATAGAATGATGGACATGCTCCCAATGCTGCTGGCCAAAACATCGCCCTGGCAGAGATGAGTGTTGTTGAGGCAGGTCTGAGAACGTGAGGGTGTGTCAAAAATACCATACAAATTGACCGTGTTTTATGTTTTTAAAAAGTTGGAGTGCAGCAAGCTCCTTGAATCAAAGGGGAATCCTTGAGGCTATGGAAAATACTATCTTTGGTGAATATGGAACACCTAACTCTGATGGTTTTCCAGGTTGCTATAAAGATGCTGCCACCAGGGAAATTCCCATGTAGGAGGTGGGGACACCTCCCTATTTGGGCTCTTAATGATCTAAATTGCCTTCAGTCAGGTGATCCTGGGTTGCCCTCAGAAACATCCCTAATTGCAGGACTGCATTGGGAAGCCATCTTTACACCTCCAAACCCACAGTGCCCTTTCCCCTGTTCCTCTGCTTCCCAGTTTCCTCGTTCCACTCCTGCCACTGTGATGCCAGGAAACCTTCAGCCCAAAAGCTCCATTATAATTAAATATAATTAATAGTTTCAATTAGTTTATTGAGTCACCCCCCGCAAAGGAAGTCTTTATTTGCCTTATGATCCCTGCAGTATGTGTCTGTCTTTTCTATATTGTAGCAAATAAAAACAGTGCAGCTTTTGCTTTAATTTTTAAAAAAAGGTCTATTGAAAAACAATAATTTCTATAGTTGCTGAAGTAAACCATATCTGTGGGCCATAACTGAAAAAAATTCCTTTCAGAAATACTGCATTATACAGTATTATGCAACACTTGTTGATTTTAAGAACAAAAGCTTCATGATTTGACTTTGATTCATTTTGCAATAAAGGTTGAGCAGACGAGTTCTATTCACAATTCAAATACAGACAGAACGCTAAACACTGTGCAAAATACCCAATACAGAAATCTTTAAATGTAGACATGTGAATGTCAGCATTTGTATGACATCTCTCTGCTAAAATAGTAAACCAAAAAATTAGCTTTGTTAAAATAAATGGATTAATAGCATTATTGAAATGAATGTTTGCTAATGTTGGCGTCTTTAGTTTCTCAACCTTAGTCTGGCTAATAATGCTGCTTCTCTGTCACACAGCAATCCTTCACAGCCTACATAAGCTGTGTGGGTGTCCAAGTTTTTATGCTTGTCTGCTTGTACATCTTCACATCCCTAGGTACGCTGTTGACATCTCGTTATTGAATACGTATAAGATTCTTTTAGGATTTCTTTAATATTTTTCGGGAACATGTCTCGATAGTGCTCCCTTATTTAGTTTGTTTAATTTTGTATTGTTAAGTTATCTGATTTCACTGCTTTATTATATACCTCTTATTTTATTAAATATTTTAAGGAGAAAAGAACCGTGCATTGGATTTTTCCCTGAAGCATTTTTAAAATTATTCTTTCACTGGAATGGATGTTGCTGTCCAGGCTAGCAATTATTGCCCATCCCTAATTGCTTTTGAGAGAACAGTGGAGAGGCCATATGGTAATTGATTTTCACAATTTGTCACAACAGTGAATTTTTTTCCTTTTAAAAAAAGGATAATAGAATCCAGAAATTGGTCACTAATTTTAGTTCTTTTGACCTTCATGGACTAAACTATTTATAAAAACAAAGACAAAACTGACTTAAAATGCCCACAGTAATCATTTGATCACACAGGTTAACCATTCAAAATAAACATCTGAACTGAAACATTTTTATTTAAAATAAACTGAAACCTAATCCACCCCACCCAACTGAAGAGCTATCATCTCCAATTTTGATTTACACATATGATAAATTCCATGTGCTGGACATGATGGCTATTGTCTACAATTTAACTTTAAAACCAGGAACTTGGACAGTGAAATACACAGCCCAGCTATATTTCAGGGAGCTGCTTTTGGCAGAGCACAAGAGCTGGCTTGTGACTGAAAACAGGAAGGGTAAGTAGTGTCTCAGCCTCTCAAGAAGGAAAATGATCAGTGACAGAGCTGATTAAAATTAAACATTGCAACATCAAGGGCGACTGAGATATTTACTACAGCTTAGGTTCTAAGACATTGTTTTAAAATAGACTATGGTCATAGGTTAAAAACATTTATTCCTAAAGAATTTTAAACTGTGTATTCCTTTCACCCTTCTTATGAACTGGATACTACTTTTTTTCAAATTTATATCTGTACATATGAATGTTTAATATTGGGTTTTTATTACTTTTAGATAAGCAAGTTATTCTTTCTTTCACTCAAAAGATTGTAATCGACTTCTTATTTTTTCTCGTGAACTTGTTTAACTGCATTTTAATTGGAAGAGAGGTATAACATTGTGTTAATGCAAACATGAGGCAGAACCTCATAGGCGCCTGAGCAATGTGTACTCTGTAGCAGAATTGTATTAGAAGTCCAGTGAGACCTATCTCAATATTGGGAGCAATTCGTTGCATCATTTACCAAAGTTCTAGGTGTCAAAGTGAGATTCACTAGGCAGCAGTGAGTTGTCTGTTAAAGGGGGATTATTGCTTGTTGGTGACCATATTGATTGCAGGTTTCACCTCATGAACAATCCGCTTTCAATTGTACCATCTACCATGAGCAAATTGGATGTGGAGAATTCTCAACATGGAGTCAGCGTGGGTATCTGGCAATTTCAGCTCACCACCGGCCTTTATATTGGGCAGTAGACACCAATATCTCAGAGCACAATCCCTTAGTGATGTCCATTTGCACACCGCACATCCAGGACATTGGCACTTAACGTGTTCTAACATTTAAGAACCCTGGTGGAACATCTCTCGGGGTGGCACGGTGGCTCAGTGCTTAGCACTGCTGCCTCACAGCACCACGGATCCGGGTTCAATTCCACTCTTGGGCGGTTGTCTGCATGGAGTTTGCACATTCGCCCTGTGTCCGCGTGGGTTTCCTCCGGGTGCTCGGGTTTCCTCCCACAGTCCAAAGATGTGCAGGATAGGTGGATTGGCTGTGCTAAATTGCCCATAGTTTTTAGGGATGTGTAGATTAGGTGGGTTATAAGGGGATTGGTGTGGGTGGGGTGGTCTGAGGTTTGGTGTGGACTTGTTGGGCCGTAGGGCCTGTTTCCTCACTGTAGGGATTCTATGTGAATTCCATGTGATCCACTTAAACTGCACTTCAACATTTCAATGCTGCATCTCAGGCAAATGTCATGCTAATGCTGCAGTAAGGACACTTAGTGCTCACAGTCGCACACACCCAGCTCAGACTGGACTGGGCTATGGCTTGGGCCCATTTGTGTAATCTCTTTGTGCTTACTCACTTTGAGCTTACCTGGATGCTCACAGCATCCCTGTTTTGCCTAGTTATCACACTAACATTACTGCCGCATTGCTTTGCTGTTTCGTGCAGACACAAAGCCAGGAAGTTTGTTCAGTCATCAGCAGGCCTCAGTCAAGATAAGGAAGAGACCCTTTTGTTATGGGGTCCTGGCGCAGTAAATCAAGGGCAGCCTCTGATGCCAGTCAAGGGATTTGGACACAGTCAGTTATCCGTTCGGAGCAGTCAGAGTCAGGATCCTCTCCTCATAAAGGATGAGTGGAACATCAGGAGTCTACCTTTTTGTCTTGGCTCTTTTTGCCTTATGGACTGTTTTCTCCTGGAATGAGAGAAAAGGGAGGTATTAAGGGAACTGAAAGTGACTGGCACGGCTGTTGATGTAGGTGGAGAAAGATGGTCAGCTGTTTAAAGGGAGTGAGTTGGCTGTGCAGAGCATGCAAGGTTAGGGCTGTTGATGTGAGTGACAGAAAGTGAAGAAAGATGTTACAGGCAACATACTGTGAATAAATGTGAGGCTATCCACTTTCATAGGAAGAACAGATGTGCAGAGAATTTCTTAAATGATAAGTTGGAAAGTGTACATGTACAATGGGACCTAGGTGTCTTTGTTGATTTGTCATTGAAAGCTAACATGCAGGTCCAGCAAGCTATTAGGCGGACTAAAGGAATGTTAGCCTTTATTACAAAAGGATTTGACCACAGGAGCACTGACCTCTTGCTTCAATTATGAAACCTTCAATCCTCAAACTTAATGAAACACACAAGGTTCTCTGGGGACTTGACAGGGTAGATTTGGAAAGTTGTTTCCCCTTGTAGGATCATCTAGGACCGGGGACATAATTCCTGAATAAGGAGTCACATATTTAGGACAGAGATGAGAATGAATTTCTTTTCAGAAGGTTGTGAATCTCTGGAATTCTTTGCCATAGAGAGGGCTATCTTGGCTGGATCACAGTTTTTTTTTAAGAACAAAGGGATTCAGGAGTTCTTGAGGAAACCACGGGAAAGTGGAGTTGAGGATTAACAGATTAGCCATGATTTCATTGATTGGTGGAGTAGACTTGATTGGCTGAATGGCTTACTTCTGCTCCTATGTCTTATTATTTTAATTGTATAGGAGCTTGGTTAGACTGCACTTGGAGAACGTTGTTGAGTTTTGGTTTATATCTCAGGAAAGATGTTATTACCATGGAGGGCAACAAAGGTTCACCAGACAGGATTGCTCCATGAGGAGAGATTTATCCTCTAGAGTTTGAGGAATGACAGGTGATCTAGATGTAATTTACAAAATATTTAAAGGGATTGACAGGAAGGATGCAGTTGAGATGGTTCTCCTGGTTGGGGAGTCTAGAACCAGGAGGCACAATTTAAAAATAAAGGCCTGTCCCTTGAGTCCAAGATGACAAATGCTCTTTGTCCAGAGGTTGTGACCATTTGGATTTCTTTACTGCAGTGGGCTGTGAAAGATCAGCTTTTGAGTGTATTTAAAGTACAAATTTATACATCTCTTATTATCAATGCCATTTGGAGTTATGGGCAATGGGTGGGTAAAAGGCATTGAAGTGTTTGAGCCATGAACATGTTGATTGGTGGGCCTGTCTCAACGGGCTGAATGGTTTCTCCTGTGTTGCTTAATAGTTACAGTGATAGAGCATGGGATGACAGCATAATAATACAGACAGTAGTGGATCATGATTCTTGGAGATGGGTACATAGCAAAGAGAGTGAGAGAGAGAGTTATTGAGGAGAAGATGGTGGCACTCGGTGTGGCAGAGTGGAGAAGGACATTGACCATCTTCCTATGTAACTGGAGGAACGCGCAGAACAGACTGCACTGATCTGGCGGCTACTCAACAAGGCTAGCTTGGTATGGTATCTGACCATTTTACTGGCTCAGGGGAAAGACAATGTCTCTTGTCTACATCACTCCATCTACCAGGATCTTCAAGTCCATGAATGCAAAGCAAGAAGCCAGTTTCCCCCTGTCCGCCATTCCTGGTGCAAATGTCAGGAACTGTGCAGGGTAGCTTCAGGATGACAGTGCTTGGCCTTTTAAAGATGGCATCAGCACCAGGGATGCCAGTCAATTCTGTGATATCATTGTAGCAACAAGTTGTTGTGGGAACAGTGAGTGGCAAGTTGGGTGTAGAATGGGTGAGAAGGGCACCATTGGGTCAGTGTAGGTAATTAATGAGGTGAGTTAGCTAAGATTAAATGAGAGATTTCACTAGGCATTATAGTGAGAAACTCCCCTCAAAAAGGCAAAGAAGTTGACACTGCTGAAACGGAACATAATATTCAGTGTTCTGACTCTGGATGTTTTTTTAAATGCATTTTCTTCCCTTGTCTGTTTCTTTCTTAAAATGATTTCACAATTAATTTATCATGCTTTTCAATTTCTCAATGTCATAGGGGAAAACCATGCGTGCCTTTAACCATTCACATAAAAGTCCCAGATGTCTTTGCTGTGTTATCAACTTAGACTATGACCAACTTTGTAGGCAAAATATTTGAGAAACTGAACTGATAAACCACAAGATGCCTGATTCTAGCAGAGTCCCATTTTAACTACTGCGCTATAGCAGAATTAGGATTTCAACCATCTGATATTTGTCTAGAGACATGATTGAGAGAATATGGTAGACAGGATTGACTGTTAGAAGATAAGAAAATGCTCTTTGAACCTGATTGCCTTTTCTTCCGTCAAAATATTCTTATTGCCTTATTGCATAAGATGTCTCAGAGCCTTTGGGTTTCACAATCCAGATTGAGGCTACCACCTGGAAACAATATTGAAGGGTACAGCAGAAATGGAGGATACAATCAATCATCAACAAAAGCAACGTGTTTGAAGACAGATGAACTGGTATGTGGCTGATTGTGCTGAAAGTGCTCTGCACTAACTATGGGATGAGCCTAGACAATAATGGTGACATTCCTGTTTGTTCTGTTACCTTGCATGACATATCTTTAATTGTGATGCATTTCAACAAATTTGACAATGAGGTTATTTGACTTCCTGCTTAGTGTCAATATATCATCAACTGTTTGTAAAGAATATATTTCATGTAGAATTGTGACTTAAGACATCATGAGTAGAGTATTCTGAAACTGCCAAATGATCTAATTTGTTATATTTTTTCATATTTGCAGGCCAAACTGTTCAGTTTTATATGGGATTCTAGAATGAAAAATGTGTTTCACAATTGACCTATAAAGGTTGTGTAAAATGCATTCAGTAAACTTCTTGCCTGTACAAGTTTTTTAATTTGTCCTTGGGTTTTGGGTGATGCAGGCACAACAAGTGATGTGTGTGTTTACTTGGCTCATTTTGTCATATGGAGTGAATTGAATTGATTATGTACTGGCATTCATCATGGTGAGGTCTTATGACCACAACATTCTGATAGAATCATTGATTTCAGGTACTTTGGCTGATGATTCTCGCAAACCTTTTAGCCCTACCTTTGTACTGTCATACATGAGCGTGTATGAGGTTGTGTTGAGGACAGGAATATTCAGGGATTTGCCTCCTCCTGTTAGATTTTACACACTATGCTTATTGAATGTGGTAGGACTACAGACTGATTGTAGGATCATGTAGCTTCATTTGCAGCCTTTTGCTTTTGTTGTTTAGAATGTAGTTAAGGTCAATGTAATAGCTTAATCTGCTACTTCTGGGAAAAAAATGTTGTTGGATCTTTTCATCTTGTAATCATCAGGACAATTTGCAAGAATACTGGTGTCAAAGGAATAGCAACATTTATACTGTTTGAGAGGAAGAGCGTACTGATTGTTTGGCAAATAAACTGTCAGAGAATTTCAGTGCAGATGTGATGCTAGCTCCATAGGCTGTAAGTCTTTTGTTGTGGGACCTTGAGAGTTTTTCTGCCTATCTTGACCAAACCACTGCAATAATTACCAACCTCACCCCATGGCAGTTCGCATCTGACTATTGCTCTACGTTGACATGCACTGAGCAGACAACAAATTACCCCACAGTAGATACCCATCAAAAGACTGTGTCAATCTTTTGCCCCAATGCAGTCTTTAAAAGCTTGTTAGGCACCTGGATGAACACTGGCATTATGAAGTTGCTCTGCTGTTCATTAACAGACAGAATCTGAACATATTAGAGAAGGAAAAGATGGCAATATGTTTCTCCAGTGGGGAGCTGGAGGTCCTGAGGGATGGGGTGCAAAGGAGAGGTGTCCTCTCCTCAGGATTGGCAGAGAAAAATCATGCCACCAGACACTGCCAGTCTGTCTGGGTCAGTACCATACTCAGGTGCAGAGGAAAGGCCAGTGATGCAGAAAGAAGATTAATGAACTTTTTAGCTCTGCCAGGGTAAGTGCCAATTCTTTTCTCTCTCTCACGTCACGCTCAGTATCTCTGCTATGGTTCCCATTTTCCACCAAGATGGATGCTCTGCTGCTGTCAGTATTGTGTTCACATCTTCCCTCATTTAGACTTATTTCCTCAACCTCCCACGTCACTAAACCTGCATGCCCGCTGTGCTACCTCTTCAGTCCCTGGGGATATCTCACCAACTTGTTCTCACAGGCACTGCAGTAACAGCCATGCCACCCACTATAATTATCACTCATTGGGCCTTTTTGTTTTCTTATGATGGCAGAGGACGGCCCATAACAGGACAGAGAGAAAGTGCATGGGTGCAGGGGTGCCTGACATTCATGTTTTGATCCATTATGAGGAGAAATTCTGGGTCCTTGCAGGAGAAGACCAGGAAGCTCCTGCAGGGATGTGCAAACATCCATGTCCTGCCAATCCCAAGCAAGTTGTTCTTTGTTCTTCAGTAACCCCCTCCAATAAATGAGCTGTCACTCTCAATCATTGTACGCCATTTTTAACCAATGACCATGACACCAACTCTCCCTCTCTTGTCTTGTAAGTTCCACTGGCCTGCCTATGACCTAGCAGAGAAATGGCAGCCTCCTCTGGAAGTACCATCCTTGGCCTCTGAGGATGGGAGCACTGCACCCTCTGAGGAAGCACTGACAAGGCTGTCTCCTGTATCCCCACCAGCCCAGATGCTGACAGCTCAGGGTGAACCGTAGGTTTAGAGAGTGTGTGGGTCTACAATCTGGTGGGCACCCGACTGTCCTGCATACTGACGATTACTATGTGCATTGTTGACTACTTGTTTTTTAAAAGCTTATTTCCAGAACTACACTTGTGTTGTGATCCTGGCACTGGTAACTTTTGATCACTGTAATGTCTGCCTTCGTGTCTGAGTGAAGACACTGAATTGAATTTAATTAACTTTATTGTCATGTACTCAAATGGAATATGGTGAAAAGTTTACAGTTGCCGCATTATAGCTCCATCTTAGGCACAAAGGTACCGAGGTGCAGGTACTTGAGATCAAATTCTTGGGTAACAAAATAAAATTAGAAAAGTAAAGAAATAAATAGTCCAGCATTACATGTTATAGGAATAAATTAGAAAAAAATAAAGTAGTAAAAAGTTCAGAACATCAGTCTTTCCAACCCAGACTATGCCACTGGCCCCAATGTTATGATCTCCAGATTATCTGAAACTGAATGTTAAACCCACTCAATGTGTATTAAGAGCCATGAAGCAATCCTGATGTGCTGACCGATATGGAAATTTCCCAGGGTGTTTGAACTTCTGATAGTTGAGTTCCCATCTCCCTGGACCCTCTGTGGACTCTCACTGAACGAGGCTCAGAGTCTTCAGACACTGTAATAGGAATTACATGAATAGTTACCCTTAAAATGTTAGATTGGTTAGACTGAAAAGTCTGAACAAGTCACTGGACCCGAAATGTTAACTCTGCTTTTCTTTCCACAGATTGTGCCAGATTTGCTGAATTTCTCCAGCAATTTCTGCTTTTGTTTCAGAAAAATCCCAGCCTCTCTCCTGGGAAACACCAGAATTAATTTCCCCCTCAATCCCTCATCCTGACCACCTCCCATTACACCCCAACCCAAGGCCATTTGGGACTGAGGCGAGGAGGAATATCTTCACTCTGACCATGGTGTGTTTTGGAATTCCCTGTCTCCAAAACCTGTGAAAGCTCATCATTGAATATGTTCAAGACTGAGATTGGTAGATTTATACACACTAAAAACATCAAATGGTACAGTGATAGCGTAGGAAAGCTAAAGTGGCCAATCAGTCCTGATCTCATTGATTGGTGGAGAGGGCTTGAAGGGCTGAATGGCCTACTCCTTTTATGACTTCTTTCAATGCCCTTGTCCTGACCACCTGACTATGTTCTGAACAGGAAACTCACCCATAACTCTATCTTTCTGCCACCTTTCTTAAAATTCATGCCAGCATTTATTGCCTATCTCAGAGGGCAGTTACCAACACTGGGTCTGGAGTCACATGTAGTCCAGAGTAGGTAAGGATACAGATGGACCTTTCTAACAATCGATAATGGTTTCATGGTCATCATGAAACTCTGATTTACATTGAATTCAAATTCCACCATTTGTTCTGGTGGGATTTGAACCCAGGTCCCTGGAATGTTACCTGGGTCTCTGGATTAATAGTTCAGTGATATTACCACTAGGCCATTACTTCCCCTGCCTGCTCACTTTGCCTGTTTATCTCACCACCTGCTGGACCCACCCGAGCATCCTACCCATTTATTCATGCACCCGTTCACTAAACTCGCTCAAATTGATCTTCATGGTCACAATTTCTGATACTAGCTTTCTCTTCCAGCTTTATTTGATTCATGGAATTTAAATTCCTGACTGATTGCTTGAACTCTTGTCTCCTGATAATTACTTCAGCCTCTAGACCAGTAATATTTTGTTCCGCGCTTCCTTTATTTTCAAGGAGCTTGCCAGACGAATGCTTTAAGTAGAAGTGTTTGGAGGAAGGAAGGGCTAGCAGCCAGAAGTCAGACAGTACAGGATATCCGAGGGACATTCTGAGCTCTTCTGCACCTGCATCCCAACATCTACAGGGAAAAGCAGAAGCTCCCACTTTGGCAGATGTTATTCACTGAGGCTGCTCTTCCCAATGATGACACTGCACATGGACTGCTCGGAGGCATCACAATGTGAATGTCTGACTTTAAACTTAATGCTATTGTCTGACTCACACTGAGATCAGAATATCTGACTCACACTGAGATGGGAATGTCTGATTTAAATATCATGCTGATTGTCTTTTTAATCAGCCCACTTGCACCAGGTCATTCTTTACATTGTGTTGATAGAAATAAATCAGGATTCAGTGTTTCTTGTTTGACTCCTGAAGTCAAACTGCCACCTGAGATGACTCTGTTAAACTGCTCTATCAGAATGTCATGCACTAGAGGAGAAGCTGCTGAGCTCTTTTGTCAGTGATTCCTATGCAGCATTGAGCTCAAACGTGTGCAGGGACAGTACTGTTCAGCTGTAGCTTGGTTGTATCATTTTGCTGGCAAGCTGCATTGCTGATTTGTAGGGCATGCAGGAAGTGCACTCCAAATTGTATTCTCTCTTCCTAGTTCTCAATTGATCAAAGATCATGGGGCTGCAGCACAAATGTTTTAGTTGTACCCTGCAAACCTCAAAGAAAATTACAGCTCAAAAATATGGGAAATTACCCAGGTGTATTCTGTACCCAAAAAGTAGGACAAACCTGCCCTGCCATATACCACTCCATCAGCCTACTATTGATTATTAGCAAGCTGTTGGGGAGCTTTCATTGATAGTGCTATGTAGTGGCATTTACTCTGCAATACCCTGCTCAGTGACGCTCAGTTTGACTTCTGCCATGGCCATTCAGCTCCTGACCTTGTTATGCCTTGCTGCAAATATGGACAAAAGCACTGAATTCCAGAGCTGAGGTGAGGGTGATAGCCCTTGACCTTAAGAATTACATTTGACAGAGTTTGACGTCCATTGACTTTAGCTTTGCTAGAGCTTCTTGGAGTTACAGGTCCAATGTTTGGAGTCATACCCAGTACAAAAGAAAAGGGTTCTGGTACTTGGGGACCAGTCAACTCCGCTCCAGAATGTCATTTCAGGAATTGTTACCAATAGATATTTTCCAACCAATCTGTTCACAGATATTGTAAAGCACCTCTAGAAAGGGTGGATTTGAACCTGGCCTTCCTGGTCCAGGGGTAGTGACAATACCACTGCATAATAAGAGCTCTAGGCATTCCTCAGGAAACTGATTCATGAGGTCTGAAGTGGGGATGTTTGCTGACAACTGTGTAATGTTCATCACTATTCACAACTCTTCATACTGGAGCTTTCCGTGTCCAAATGCAACAAGATTTGGACAGTATATGACTGTATCTGACCAGAGGGAATCTAATTATCTCCCATTAACATTCAGTGACTTTACCATCACTGGGTCCCTCATTGTCAATATCTTCAGAGTTATGACCATAAGCTGAAGTGGACAAGCCAAGTAAACACTGGCAAAAAGAGCAGGCCTGTCATGATGAACTCACCTCCTGACTCCCCAAATTCAGGAGTTTGATGTAATACTTTCCATGTGCCTGAATGAGTGCAGGTAAAATGATGTTCAAGTAACTCGAACCGTCTGAGACAAAGCATGGGCATCTCATCCAACGCCTTTGTCTCTCACTACCTCCCTAACCAATGCACTGTGGCTGTAATGTGTACTGTACACATGGTGCACTGCTGTAACTCACCAGGTTTCCTTTGACTACACCTACCATCCTGCGAGCTTTATCACTTAGAAAGACACAAGAACTTCACTTCGTGCAAGGTCACCTCCAAGCCACACCCCTTTCTGACACACAACCACTGCGTCGTTCCTTCACTGTTGCTGGGTCAAAATAATAGACTTCCCTCCCTGCCCTACAGGTGACCTATTACTGTTTGATTGAACTGAAAGTGACTTTAAACTTAAGTTCATCTTTATGGCAGAGGAGATACCAAATAAAACATTGCTAGCAGGCTTGTAATTGACTGGAATTATTGATGAAACTGTTAACAAACCATTATGATCTAGATATAATTGAGCTGGACCATCTATTTATTGCACATTCTCATAAACTTTCTACCAACTTTATGACTTCCTGCCAACCAACTAGCCATAAAATGCTGCTACTCAACAGAGCATCAGGAGTGTGCACGAACAGAACAAGCATGTTGAAAAATTGTCAACAAGCATTACCACCTTCTCACAGACAATTAACTATTGCTAGTGCTCACATTCTTTGAAAATATACCAAGCACAGAATATGAGCTAGGAGTTGGCTGTGTAAATAACGAGATCCACATCGAATCAGGTGACGAAAGCATTGGACTAAGAGAGGACCATAAAACTAATGAAAAGTGAAGATGGTGAATGGTGACTTTTTAAAAATCACCAGGAATTATTGAAATTTGAAGAAATGAGATTCCACATACATAACAATAGATTTTCAGTGCTGGAGAGAATGTTTGGTAGTGATTATACTCAAGTTATTAAGAAGGTTCTTCCAGAATGGACTACAGTGGACAAGCTCTAATGGTTTTTTGTGAGGTTAGATTGTGTGTCTCATTTAAATGTAGCAAAATTGTTCTGTTTGCATGCAATCTTTGAGAAAGTGATCAGCTCAGACATAACTTTCCAGTTTTCCGCTTTGAACTGCAAATATGGTTCGTAAACTTTACGCACAAATCACGGTAAGCTCTGTTAGCCTGTCTGTCATTTCAACAGCAAATTATAGCAGAGTGTTCTTTTTACATGTAGTTCTTAAATTTTGTTGCAACAACAACGTTTTTATACTTATTGACAGTGGTCACATGTTTGCTACCTGACTTGCTTTTTCTCATTATGTGGCTCACACTGCTTTTTAGTGCACAGAGTTTTCAGAGCTCAGTTATAGGCTGTCATGTTCTGTGGCTTACATTGCTTTTCAGCGCAAAGGGACAGGCATCCAACTTGTCACTGTGGGAAACTTCAACTGTGAAGGGGGGTGGAGACATTGCTAGAGGGCACCAGGCTACATCAAAGTCTCAACTGCAGAATGTGCCAGGAGTTTACATGGAAAACACACTGCATGTTCTTCAAGCAAATTGACATGCCTTAAAGTTAAAGGGGAGCAGAAAGTAGTGTGGTGAAGGGGGATTATAGTCAGTGTGTGTGTCACCACTATCAGAAAAGGAGCTCATCTGATTCCAGTCTCCAAAGGGTTGGCTACAGGTAGTCAGGCACTTGGTTCTACCAGAGAGCAGGTATCCATGTCTTTGCAGTCTGGACAGTGGACCATAGTCACTCCTGCAGGTAAAGTTAAGGCAGCCCAAGGATTACACCTGGTTAAGTCCAGGTGTTGTACAGATATCAGTCTGGAAATTGGGCCAATCTTCCTGCAATGTGACAAAGGGAAGAACTGAATATGTTGGAAGTAGATCGAAGAGCAATTAGTAATGGCGCATGAGCAAGAGAGATGGTGAGGCATAACCAGTGTGTGAGTAAGAAGTGCAGAGGGCAGGAAAGGTAAATAGTTTGGGAGGATGAGGTGGGTGAGAGCCATTGAGTGGACATGATGCAAGCAATAGTGAGAGATGTTATTCATGAGTCTTAGAGAGATGCTAGTGAAGTAGCGGAGTTCGAGTGAATGGAGGACCTGTTAACGAGAGGTAGTCCAAACTTCCAGTTTACCTTTGACAATCATTGCATTTCACCTGGGATTTCCTGGACATGATTGTCACTAGCAAGGCACACTCCACAAATGCATCTCTCCTTCAGGTTACAACACTGCTGCAAAGCAGAATTCCCCAAGATTCCTGTATTTGTTTCCGTTAGATGCTTCGGTCGGATCTGGTAAAAACTTTTCCCCACAAGGAGCATTACTTCTGCTCCCCATTACTTTTTTTTTACAGAGCAGCGAAGACCTGGTTCTCGGATATTCCAATTCTCTCAGGCTTCCCAGCAGCTGCTCTTTGAGATTCTGTGAAAGGTGCCTGAACCAGCACTTGACACCTCTGTGTGTGTGTGTGTGTGTGTGTGTGTATTAATGGTGTTCTCCCCAGTGGCAGCCTGATTACATTGCTCCAAATTGAGGTGCTTACCAGGAATTCCTATTATATATTTCTTTCCAGAATTATGTTTATTCTCCGTTAAAGAGACTTTTGAAATAAAATCATGTGGCTAACATTGCTTTTCCATTCTCCAGCAGGCAATGGCTTCATTGTATTATCGATCGACTGTTAAACCAGAGACCCAGATCATATTCTGGGGACCTGAGTTCGAATCACGCAGATGGTGGAATTTGAATTTAAATAAAAATAGTTCTGGAGTTAAGAGTCTAACAATGATCATGAATCCATTTCGGTTGTCAAGAAAAACTCATCTGGTTCACTAGTGTCCTTTCGGGAAGGAAACTGCCGTCCTTACCTGGTCTGGACTGTGACTTCAGTTACACAGCAATTTAGTTGACTGCTAACTGTCCTCTGGGCAATTAGAGATGGGCAATAAATGCTGCCTCACCAGTGATGCCCTCATCCTGTGAATGAATTTTAAACAATCACAGACACAAATAGTATATTTGTTACATTTTTTTGTTTTGTAAGATCTTGCTACAAGCTTTTTGATGAGCAAAAAGGGGCTGAAAGGTAACCTGAGATAGTCAGGAATACAGAGCTATCAAATCAGTCATGATCTTGTTGAATGGTGCAGCAAGGGCTGAGTGGCTTATTCTAGCTCCAAATTATGCACAAAATAGCTGCTCTGTTTGTCAACCTAACAACAGTCACAGTACTTCTAAGGCATAGAATAAGGTACTTCGAAATTAACATTAAACAAAGGCAGGTCATCTTTCTTCCACAGGAGCAGGGAGCTTTGAGATGAATTATGGTCCCCGAGCCAGTAAAATTGCTTCCAATGACTTCACTACTGGAGTCACAGCCATGCTAGATCTTAAGTATAATAAACATCACATTGTTCTAGGTTGAAGTTAAAAAGACTTGGCTGGAATTTAATCATATGAATCCATATTAAACATAGCCACTGTTCTTGATTTGCTAGTTAATCTTAAATGTTTGCGCTGCTGTTAAATTGGAAAACATGATATTCTTGAACACTGACATCTCACACTTTAATGAGTATGAAATGGCTGTCAATAGAGTCAGTGTTAATTGGAATGCAAAAACTCTTTGGATAGAAACGGCCTTGGAAGGCTTCCAGTCTTCTTTTTGAGTAGCATGCAGTTACAGTGATCTGAGGATATTTCTAAGTGTTGTGTCAGATTAATATAAAGATTGTCTATTCGACTTCTTGGGAGGGACAGACTGTCCACTGGTATAATATACAATTATGCTGTGCACCTGAAAGCCAAATGCAATTGATTGTTAGAATCTTCAAAACAGTGAGACTGATTCAGTAGCAGACTATGGTTTTAAATTCATATCAAAATTTTGAAAACTGAATACTTGGTCTTTGATTTCAGACACAAAAAAGCATCTTTTTGAGAAATACAAATAAAATTCCAGTTCCACTTTTACTTGTTGTTGTATTATGTGATAAAAGTTTCATTATCTTGCTTGTTTTGTCCCACTAAATAAATTTTGAGCAGATCTTATTGATGTCCAGCTACCAGAACAAAATCCGTGGTGTAATTTTATTTTTCACCATTATACTTTTCCAGATTTACGAATGGCCTTTTCAATTTCTCCTGTTAGCAAATTCTGCACAATGCAAAATTTATCATGTATCTGAAATGAATCAATGTAGAATGTCAGGATTTAGAAATAACCATGAATTATAGTTTTTTTTTTTTTTAGACACCTAGATAATTGTGATCTTGGTTTGCCATCCCAGAAAAGACTGCCAAATTGATATTAACGCTTTGGCCGGGGATCCATCAACATTTTTGAAAAAGTTGATGAAGTTTGAAATCCTAGGTACTTCCTAAGAGAATAAAGCCATAAAATTCCTCAGATTTGAAAAGGCAAAATAAACCTGACTATACAAAACGAGAATAGTAATTTAAATTGTATGTTCAGTTTATATTATATAGAACTGAATTGAGAAGGAACTTCTTCACCCAGAGGGTTGTTAATCTATGGAATTCCTTGCCAAGTGAAGTAGTTGACGCTACTTCAGTAAACGTTTTTAAAGCTAAGGTAGATTTTTTTTTGAACAATAAAGGAATTAAGGGATACGGTGAGAGCGCGGCGAAGTGGATCTAAGTCCACAAAAAGATCAGCCATGATTTTATTGAATGGCGGAGCAGGCTCGAAGGGCTGGACGGCCTACTCCTGCTCCTAGTCCTTATGTTCTTAAGTTCTATATTCTTAACACTAAGAATTACTATGAGGTCAATTTGGGTAACAGACAAACTGTAGTCAAATACCCCACAGGGACTCATCAAATAGCAAATGTCAACATATTAGTGACATCATAGGTCATACAGACTCATTAAAACTTTACAAAAGGTTTCAAGTCCACAAAGATGTAGATCTGGAATGCTCTCAAAATCAGCTCCAATTGCCTCAACCACATCCTGGTAGTTCACTGTCCTTTCGTGGGACTACAGTCCCTTAGGTTCTGCACTCCAGCATCAACTCATGGGCACAATTTCATCTTCTAGCTGTCTAGCTTCACTAAGCTAGTACTATTTCTGGGTTTCTTTGAACTCTCATGTTCCTGTGTTGCATCAAGCAAATACTTGTCAGCTACCTTCACCTCCATTCTTAGTCATGCTGAACTATTAATGGCTCACAGGTGTCCTTCAAACCTTCACAGTTCCCAGGACTTTTCCTGAACCCTAATCCAAACATTTAGCTACACCTGCTGGCTTCCAGAGCTTCTCTAAATCCAAACTGCATGAAGCAATCCAAATGACTGTTGGGTCTTCTCCAGCCCTCAGTTCACATAGAGTTGCTGCTGAGAAGATGACTGAAGACTGAAGTACTTTTCCTGCGTGGACCCAATTTCTTTGCTTCTGTCTATCTGACCCTGTTCACTGACCATTGAACTGATCTGGGTGACTTCTTAAAACCTTGCAACAAGTCTTGTTCTTGTTAGGAGACAAAATCAAATGTAACAAATTTTGGAACAAGTTCACTCAATGTTACAATTTCCATAGACTGCTGGGTTGTACAGTTAAAGGGAATGTCAAATATTGGAAGAAAGAAAACTCCTCAAGCATGGAGTCAGGTGAGGAAGCAGGTTTCGATGAACAAGCACAACTGGTACAGGATTTATTCAATACTATTAGCTTTATTCTACACAACAATCTAGTCATCTGGCTAACTCGCTAGCAGCAGTAATATAACTCCATGCAAACATGGGTTCTTTTCTTACTATTCACCTCTGTTGATAGAAACATACTTTAAATGGGCCTTTTTCTGTTTGTTATGGGAAGCATGAAATTCTGATTGACAACCAGCATCAAAACTGTCTTCCTCAATCACTTTCTCCACAACAGATTTTGTCATTTCAGCTGAATGAACCATCAGTGAGGTAGTTTTGCTGTCTTTATTTTAGTAATTTTTAAATGTATCCAATTGGCTCCTGGGACAACATCTTGAGTGGCCACTGTTCAGAGCCAGAGGCAGAATGATTCCACTATCGATGCACTTCCTCTGCTCCTATACATCTGTTCCTGACTGTTGTACTGACCTGGGTGACCTATTGCAAATCTCACAACAAGCTCTGCTCTTATTACTAAGCAAAATTAGATCTAACTCATTATACCACCAAGTTCCCTGAATATTACAATTCTCAGATGTGACATGGACAATCGGACTCATTATGATTGTCAACCGAGGAAATTCTCTGTTATTGGTCACGTGTTCTGTGGGTCCTTGCGTGGCTGATGAGCCCAATCCTTGAGCCACATCTCCCACAACCCATTTGGCCAGGTTTCTGGGAGGTGGAATTAGTCCTTTGCTTTGAGGTCACTGACATCCTTATTCCTGTTCCTTAATCATTCTTCCTCCTGCCAAAGAATTCTCAAAAGTTGTGATGCTTCATACAGGAGCTTCATCCAGGTTGGTTTCTTCTAAACAACAGCCTCCCGTGCATTGACATCTATGTTACGTTGCTTGAGGGAAGCTTTCAGGGACTCTTTGAAATGCTGCCTTTGTCGTCCTATCTTTTGCGTGCTATCCTTGAACTGGGCAAAGATGATTTGCTTTGGCAGTTGGAATGCAGGCATCCAAAAGATATAGCTGGCCCAATGGAGTTGGTTTCAGATGATCATGATCTTGAATGATGTTATCTCAGGTCAGACAGTGCATTTTAGGTGTGAGGCCTTGTATAGAATCTGTGCTGATTGGAGTCAGACTGGTTTTATTTCCAAAGTAGGAATTTAAAAAATGCCACATTGACTGTCTACAAACTGTGTGCTTTTTGAACAAAATAGAATGTATCTGCAATTACAAATCTGCATATGCAAATTCACCGCAAAGAGTCGTGCGTGCAAGAGGGAGACAGGGAGGTGTGTATGTGTGAGTGTACAGTATGGTGGGGTCACCTGTAGTATGATGTGAATCCAAGATCCTGGTTGACGTTGTCCTTGACCACTGACATTCAGCCTCAGATCTTTGGGTGAACGTCGTCCAAAGCGGACTTCTGGATACACAACAACGTATCACTGAGCAGAGGCCGATAGCCAAGTTCGGTATCTACGAGGACAGCGTCAACCAGGATCTTGGATTCGTGTTGCACTACAGGTGACCCCACCGCACAACACACTCTCTCTCACATTCTCACAGATGCACATTTACACACACTCACACAGACCACCTGTCTCACACACAAGCACACACGCGTGCACACACGTATAAATCTATGGGGTGTATTTGCATTTGCAGATTTGTAATTAGGGATACATTCTATTTTATTCAAAAAAACACGCAATTTTTAGACCGTGAATGTGGCATTTTATAAATTCCTGCTTTGGAAATGAAACTAATCTGACTCCAAATTAAAACACAGACAGATCCTAAACAAGACCTCACATCTAAAATGCATTGTCTGACCTGAAATGTCACCTCTTGTGTAAACTATTAAAACCTTTAGTTATCTCGGAACCGTGACTTGAAAGCAATTAGCAATTCTAGGATTTACATATTACCCAATCGAAACCTGCATCACCTTTGGAACTGATTAAAGATTTAACAGCCCTCTTAAATTTGTTCAATACAATTGTATCAATACTATGACCCTTTGATCTTCTACTTCTCCTACTATCACCTGAAGAAGGAGTAAGTCTCTGAAAGCTTGTGATTTTAAATAAACCAGTTGGCCTATAACCTGGTGTCGTGTGCTTTTTTGACCTTGTCCACCCCAGTCCAACACTGACACATCCTCATCTTGATTAATCTATGGGCATCTTTGAATGCATGTTCCTGATGGATTAGCCTGGGCCTCTGGATTGCTGGCCTACTGACGTTACTGTTATGCCACTATTGCTCCCTAAATAGGCATTTTACTTGTAATAAGAAATGGAGGGTGGACGATTGATTTTGGAACCAGTTGAAGTCAGGTGATTATTTTTATTTCTCCCTACATGTCTGCCAAATAATACATGGAATTGTCCAAACCTGGAAGTTAACCTTCTTCTTTGGTCAGGAAATTAAAATGTAAATGACCTTTTGGCACGTTCCATTGGGAGGATATTAAAAAAGCTAAAGAAAAGACACTGCCAGGTTACCTTCCGGCATTAGTTTAAACATGGAAAAAAAGCTAAATTCCAGCGGTGAGGTGACAGTGACTGATCTTGGTGTCAAGGACCCCCAGCAAAATTGGTGCTAATGTAAATAAGGGGGAGAAAATTCTCTACTTGTTGGAGTCATACCTGGCATGAAGGAAGATGGTTATGGTTTTTAGATATCAGTCATCTTAGCTCCAGGACATACCTGCAAGAGTTCCACAGTGCAGTGTTCTAAGCATCCTCAGCTGCATCAATTACCTTCCCTCCATAAATTCAGAAGTGGGGACATTCACCAAACATTACACAATATTCAGCACCATTTGCAACTCTTCAGATACTGAAGCAGTCCATGTCCAAATGCAGCAAGATCTGAATAATATCCAGTTTGGGCTGAAAAGTGGCAAGTAACTTTCACATCACAGAAATTCCAGGGAATTACCATCTCTAATAAGATACAGTATAATTACTTCCCCTTGACATTCAATGGCTTTAACATTGAATTCACCGCTACTGACATCTTAGTAGCTACTGTTAACCAGAAATTGAATGGGACTAGACATACAAAAACAATAGATATAAGAACAGTTTGTCTAGGAATCCTGCACCAGGTAATTCACCTCCTGACTCCCTAAAGCCAGCCCACCATCTACAAGGCAGGAGTGTGATGGAATATTCTCCACATGCCTGGATGGATGCAGCTCCCAAAAGATTCAAGAAGCTTGACACCATCCAGGGCAAAGCAACCCTCTTGATTATAACCACATTCACAAACATCCACTCCCTCCAGCACCCACATCCAGTAGTAAGTGTGTGCCATCTACAAGATGTACTACAGAAATTCACCAAAGATCCTTAGACAGCACCTTCCAAATGCATGACTGCTTCCATCTCAGAGTCAAGGGTAGCAGATACATGGGAACATTGCAACCTGCAAGTTTCCCTCCAAGCCACTCACTATCCTGACTTGGGAATTCATCACAATTCCTTCATTGATGTTGGGTCAAAATCTGGAATTCCCTCCCTAAGGGCACTGTAGGTCTACCTACAGCACAAGGACTGCAACAGTTCAAGAAGGCAGCTCATCACCGCCTTCTCCAGGGCCGCCAGGGATAGACAATAAATGTTAGCTAGCCAGTGATATCCACAACCCATAAGTGAATAATAAAAAAAACCCCACTAACAAGCAGAAAAGGTGGAACCAGATATTCACCTACAGATTTTGAAGAATGAAGCCCGATCTTTGGTACAGGGGTTTAACTACCTCTCAAATGGAGCAAATCCCCAGAAACCTGTAAGCCGCTATAATTTCAGCATTTCCTCGGTGAACCAGAAGAGAACCAGATGCAACAGTTCCATCTGCCATCCTGAAAGGCTTTTAAAAACCTAAGTGTATGCTACCACTTGTGCTCCACTACCAATTCTACTTTATTGGTTTGCCAAGAATAAATTATATTCTTGTGTGACAAGGATTCAGTGAGTCTTGAATAAAATCAGACTAGACTGAATCAAGCCTGCTGAATACATAGGTGCCTAGCAGATCTCTATCAGAAATAGAAATCATTCATTTTCTCCAGAAAATCAGAGGAACTTTGGTGTGCATGTTCATAGATCCTTGAAGTCAACAGTACAAACGTATAAGTGGTTAAGAAGGTCATTAGGATACTTGAGTTCAGCAGTTGAGACACTGAATACAAGAGCAGGAATGTTATAATGGGGAACTGTGTAAGAGGTTAGTTAGGTTGCAGCTGGAGTACTGTGTGCAGTCCTGGCCACCCACACTACAAGAAAGATGTGAATGTTTTGGAGAGGGTGCAAAGGAGTTTCATTGGGAGGTTGCCTTGGGCTGGAACAATTATTTGTGAAGACCGATTAGATAGGCTGGGGTGGGAACATGATATGGATCTACAAAATTATATGGTGCTTAGATAGGAAGAATTTCTTTCCCTTCGTTGAGGCGTCAGTAACCAGGGACATAGATTTGTGGAAGGGACTGAAGGTTTAGAGGGCATTCAAGGAAGAATTCTTTCTCCCAAAAGGTGTTGGGTGTTGAGGTAGATTATGTTATGAAATAATTTCAGGAGATTTAAATGATTGACGCTTATTAAACTAACTACAACTCACTACTACATCCTAACCCATACTAATACATGCCATATGGGATATTACCCCCCAGCAATGGGTGTGTGGAACTCACTCCTGAAAGAATGGCAGAGGCAGGAATCGTCACAAAATTTAAGAAACACTTAGATGAACACTTGAAGTGCCACACCAATAGTTTAAAAATCAGTGCAGATGCACATTTAACAGCTAAAATCCTGCAGAAAATAAAGACAGTAATTCAATCCTCAAGTCTGCAGATTGGAATATGATTAAACTTTGCTTTCAAATCAATATTTTTATCAGTCACTTTTGACATTAATTGCATCAAGTCACGATGCTGTAGGCTTTCTATTATTTCAAAGTATAAAATACATGAGTGTATTCACGTTTTTGATGTTGGAGGGGATAACCCTTTCTGAAAAACTTTGTAGATTTTAAAACCAATCTATTTTCATTGTACCTAAGCTTTATTATTGAACTGTAGCACATTTCCATTGGCATTGTGGTCATTTCACTGGATTAGTAGTGTACAGCCTCAGGCTGATGTTCTGGGGATGTGGGTATGAATCCCACTATGGCAAATGGTAGCATTTCAATTTAACAAAATCTATAATTAAAAGAAAAAATCACTTGTCTAATGGCAACCACTGTTGATTATTATAAAAATCCATCTGCTTCACTTCAGGGAAAGAAATTTGCCATCCTTACCAGGCCTCATTTACATGTGATTCCTGATCCACTGAAATATGGTTGACTTTGAAATGTCACTGGCTTGGCTATTTCAGAGGATAAGCAATTAAGGATGAGCAACAAATGCTAGCCAGCCATGCTAGCGCCACCCACATAATTTCATGCAATAAAAAGCAATATTTCTTTCCAAAATGGGGTTTAACAAAACAAAACGTATGATTCACACTAAAACAAATTACTGAAACTTCTTGAAATCTGAAATAAAGGCAGAAAATGTTGGAAATATTCACAAGTCTGGTAGCATCTTGGAGAGAAAAACAGAGTCCATATTTCAGGTTGATGACCTTTTGTCAGTTTTAACGAATGGGCAATTGAATGTTTTTTTTAATCTGTTCGCGAATGCTACCAGATCTGTTGAATATTTCCATCATTTTCTGTAATGTGTCATTTATTTGGATCAATAGCATCATATTATGTAATGTTGCTCAGCATAAGACCATCCAGCAAACAATTGAGAAGGAGTACCATTGCTGATTTGCTGCATATGTTGACCATGTGTTAAATGTATACTTAGTTACGCCTATGAATGAGGAGCAAACTGAATGCCTTTAGGAACAACAGATTAATTGTCATGGAGGAGAAATCTGGCCTAGTTGCAGAACCATTTACTTTAGGATTTTGAAATGTTCAATTGTAATGATCAAATATAATCAAAAAGGGACCTGAAACTTCAAACTATAACGATTACTTGATATTCAGATATGCCAATATCCAACTTTACTGGAAATTATGCATTGAAATTTAGGCATGAAATCCTGAATTTGACAAATCCACTGGGCCCCAGAATAATACATTTGAAGCCTATGAGGGTGATTTGGTGTTCTGATTAGCTTTTCAGATGAGAGATTTCAGACTTTATTTTGTTATAAAACATGTGTTTAGATGTGCAGTTCCACATGATGGGAGCTGAGTGACTACACAAACAGAACCTAGCACACTGAGTTCTGGTAATCAGGCTTTGATACTTTGCCAGTTTTTTAAAATTGAGTTTTAAAATTTAATTGCAGTAATGCATTTAAACCAGATTGGTGTTGGTCACTGGTTACCTAGTTTCTGTAAATTGCATGATTGAAGCCAATTGAGCTGTAGTGTGGTTTTGCTTTGAATGTCAATAAGATTGCTACCTCAATTTTTTTTTATTGTGTTCCTATGTCCAATGCCATCAGCAATAATCTGCTGATAAGGTGTGATGAAGGTTTATAGCATACTGATATTTGGGAACGTGGATTCTAAAATAGCAGAAAAAAATAGATGTTAACGTTCAGTTTTATGGCTGATTTTTTTGATTTTTCTGGCTTTTAAAAATTGAATGTCAGACAGTCATTTTGAACAGTAAGATTAAAAACAAAGCATTTTCAACCAATGATGTCAGCTCAAAGATTAGCAAGCCACCTGTGGATAGAATTATTAAGGTCGTTTGCTGACTTGAGTTTTGTAAAACATAGGGAGAGACAGAATGGCCAGAGCAGATTCATTCAGACAGAGGCAGTTCATAACAGTAGGGGTGTTGTTAGTTGCAGCAAAAATGGTCAGGACTTATCCTGCATTGCTGAGAAGAAATCTCTAGGAGCAGAATTTTGAGGAAGCATCAGAGAAGAAGAAATCCTACAAGGCTGTTGAAGGTATCAGTTTCAGGAACCGACATTCAGTCATGGTAGTGAGCTGAATTTACAGTTTGTGTAAAGATCTTTAGGACAGACATTAGTTGAAGTTGTATCTTATAAATGCAGAGAAATGTACGGAAAAGAATCCTGAATACAGGTGTGTCGTTAAAGGAATTTGATGTGCAGATAGGGGTGACCCTTCACTGGGGTTTTACTGTCTATGACTTTAATGAACCTTTTCTTCTGATTTGCATTCTGGTATTTCTTTAATCAGTTCTTATGTAATCAAATATAGTTTGTGTTTTATCTTTTGTGTAACAAACGTTATTGTTCTTTTATAAAAGTACATTGGCAGACTCTTTTGAATATGTTCAATAACTTATCCCCAAGATAAAGAAAAAGAAAAAATAAATGTATGGTCTATTAAGCCAGGGCTTACTATGAGATCTGAGTTTTCCAGTACTACTATCAGTCAGCATCATCATACTGCTAATGTTTGCTGAAGTACCACATGTTAAAATTTTTAACAAAGTTAAAGGACACGGGTACAAAAAGGCATTAGCAGCATGGCTACAAGATTGGTTAATGGATTAAAAAAAAAGAGGTATGGTGAATAAAAACAGAAGTTGCTGGAAAAGCTCAGCAGGTCTGTCAGCATCTGTGAAGAAAAATCAAGAGTTAACGTTTTGGGTCCAGTGACCCTTCCTCAAAACATCTGGTACGGTGAATGGCTATTTTTCAAACTAGAGGGGTTTGAAAAATGTGGTATTCCTAGAGTTAGTACTGGGACCAATGTTCTCTCGAATTTCTCTGAGCTGTGTATTGCTTGTTTATTGCACTGTGCAGTTCCATTAAGATTATAATGTGGCATAACTTAGAGGGAGTGGTCGTTAGGACCAATGGTGTTTTTAGCTTAGGCTAATGATTTTGTCTTTGTATTGAGGTTATAAGACACGCCTTTGAAATTTGCATAGGACACATTTTTGAGTGTGCTAAACATGAGAAAGATAGTGATGAACTTTGAAGAGACATAGAAATGCTGCCGGAATGGATGGATGCATAGCAGGTGAAATTTAATGCAATAAAGTGTGAGATGATACTTTTTAGTGTGAAGTATGAGGAGGGGCAATATTTTTTATTTGGTTTTGTCATTTTAAAAGAATTCAAGGAGAAGGAGGCCGGGGGATTTTCTGTGAACAAATCTTAATGGTGGGAGACCAGATTAAGAAAACAGTTCATAAAGCATTTTGGATCTTTAGCTTAATACATTTCGCAAAGAGCACTGTTATGGACCAGACCAGACTCCCTCAAAATATACTTAGAAGGTAGCCTAGACACTACCTTTTTCTTATTTTAAAGGAAAATGTAAGGTGTTGTGTTCCAGATACATTTTGATTGGTCAAACTAATCGACATTAAGCAAAACACAATTTATTGAAATACTTTAATTAAAATACAACAAAAGAATGAGAAACTTGGAATAACAACTCTGTGGAAAACTTAACAGAATAACAGATGCAGCAACTATTACTAATTAACTGTTTCAATATAATGACATCCCATAACTCTTGGCAAAAAGCAAATTCAGAGAACAGATTTGTCTCACATGCAATCTTGCAGCCCTGGAAGAGACCTCCCAGTTTTTGGCTGTAATCAAAAGCAGGAAAAATCGCTTCCACTTCTTCAAAACCCCAACAGCAACTGCTGTTGGAAACTAAAAATCCCTTGTGCTGTGGGAGGGAACTTGGCCACACCAACTCAGGCTACTTTGATTGTTCCGGCTTTTAAAACAAAAACCCAAGGCTTCACAAGTTGCTTACCTTCTCATAGACTGCTCCGCACCTGTACCCCAATGTCTGTCTTAAAAAAACAGGACAAACCACACCTCTTAAAGCCACAGCATTGTCACAATACTAAAGCCAGGAATTTATGATAATCTGTATTAAACACTAATTACACCCCATCTGGAGCATTGTGTTTAATTCTGGGTGTCACACTATGGGAAGATGTGGAGACTTTGGAGAAGGCACAGAGGGATTTACTTGTATGGCTCAAGGTTGAGGAATTAAATGGATACAGTGGAGAAGCTGGTCTTGTTACTGTTCAAGCTGGGAAGATCAAGAAGAGATTTGATAGAGGTGTTTAAAATCATGGAGATTTAGTAAATAAAGGGAAACATTTTCAATGGCTGAAGGTGTGAAAACTAAACGGCATAGATTTTAAATTACTGTCAAATGACTAAGTCAAAAACTTATTTCACAAAAAAAATTACAAGGTGTATTAATGGATATGAGTTCATTAGGAGCTTTCAAAAGCACATTAGATAAATCCCTGAAGAAAACGTTGCAGTGAAATAGGGACGGGCAGGTAAGTAGAATTAACTGGACTACTGATTGAAAGAATTGGCACAGATTCTATAGGCTGAACGGCTTCCTTTTGTACTCTACCATTAGATCCCATAATGAGAGTTACTGGATGTTGCCTTTGGGTTTAAGGATCATAAGCCTCCAGGTTCTTTTTCCAGTCTATAATTAATTAGATGACCTTTGCCAATGCAGTGTTTGGGGCCCTATAATTGTCCTAAGGAAGAAAATAAAAATAGCTCACAGTTGCTAATGTTAAAGTGATGATGATTAGAAAGTGTACATTTTAGCGTTGTACGTTGACATGTGTTGAATGACCATTTGGAAGAGTTATACAGCCTTGTCAATTACTGCTTGATCAAAAAAAAGGCAATTGTCCATTTTTGCTGCCCCCAACTCACCAGCCCTCCTGTCATTTGAATGTGGCAGGAACAGCGAGGATTGCGTAGCTGATTTCCATGCTGAGGTTGTGGAAGGCTCTTGGTGGTGACCCCAGGAATGGGAGTACATTTGGAGCCATTTTGACCCCTTTTCCTTCAGTTGCAATTATTACACCACTCCGATTTCAGGCACAAAGCAGAAAAAATTCCAGGTCATTATGGTGTGGGTCTGGTAATCAAAAGTTTCACAGTACAGGAGAAAGGAAGTGAAAATTGGCTGAGGGTGGTGATCGGGTGGCTAGAGTGGGAGGAAGTGTTAGTAAAAAGTTCAGCTACAGTAATTAGCAAGTATTGAATGTCATCCGGATACAAATGTGAACCTTTGTAAAATGCCTGTACAATTACACATCTCTTACAGTTCTGTTGTCACACATATTTCATAAGGTAAGAGAATTTTCTGCTCCAATGCCAACTGTATGTAAAGCATCAATTTAATTTTGATTCAGAAAGGGGGGGCCTAAGAAATGAATAAGCTGAAGTTGATTCCTGATTAATGATAACCTCTTGGGTTACATAGCTTCACATCAAAGGAGACTACATTCATGCTGACTGTTCAGGTTATTAGATGCTGGCTGGGACATCATTAATGAGAACATCTCACATTAGGAGTCTTTTCAAAAGCTACACCACTGTGTTTTGACATCCCTTTGGAAGAATTAATGAGCCCAGTGATATGAAAGAACCAAATTAACAACCATCTAGCAGAAGCAGATTTTAGCTGATTGCAGAATCTAATGGAAATCCCTTATTTTTCTTGCACTGAGTTAGTAAATCTTGCAATGCTTTTTCCAATTGAAAGGATTTTAAGTTATCACTCATCTGCATTTTCCCTGATCATTCATAATAATGGTGCAATATGTGGTACACCTCCACACCAGAATATCTCTTTCTTTGCCTCAACCTCAGTCAGCCACTGGGATAGCTGGTCTAAGTGGCCGCTAGGTCTACACAATGTGCCTTCCAGGAGTGGATCCTGTCTTGAACTGGTAATTGAAGACAACTTTGAAACTGGTCACCCAGCGGGAAGTGCCAATAAAACTGTTGATTTTGCCAATATTACTAGTGGCCATGCCTGAACTACTGGTAGTCTAATAGGAACTGTCAGTAATACTCATGTTATTGTATACAATACTAGTCCACAAAAACAAGGAGCAGAAATAAGCTGTTCAGCCCTTTGAGCCTGCTTCACTATTCAAAATAGTCATGGCTGAGCCTCTAATTCAGTACCATGTTCTTGCTTTCCCCTGTACCTCTCAAAGCCTTTAAACTTTCTTTAAAATATTCAGTGACTGGACCTCCACAGCCTTCTATCATGGAGAATTCAACAGATTAATTCACCCTTTGAGTGAAGACATGATTCCTTATGTCAATCCAAAATGACCTACCCCATATCCTGAGACTCCCCAACCAGCCCTTTATACAATATAATCACATCTCTTCTTATCCTTCTAGCCTGTAGTGAGCATAGACTCAGTTTAACCAATCTCCCCTCATAGGAGAACCCAGCCATCCCAGACATCAGCCTAGTGAACCCCTGCTGCATTCATTATAGTTCAAACTGGTTATTTTCCAGTGTATCCAGCAGTATTTATTGCAAGTTTACAATTTTTATCTTTTTAAAAGTATATCCAGAATTGTTCTTACGCACAATTGATACAAAGCCCTGACAAGGCCAATGCAAATCATCAAAAGTGAGTGAGAGGGAGGGAGAAGTCAAGGGGACGAAATCAGAAAGGAGTTGGAAGGGAGCTGGTTCATTTGTATGTTACAGGCTTATAAGAGGATCAACTATTGCCAATAATCAGCTGAAAGTACGCAGTCCATTTGTGTGCATGCGTACAATGTGAATGCTCTCTGAATTAATAATGTGTGATTCAGCAGAATTTGAGGTTACATTACCACATGTCCAGCCAAACCACTCTGAATAAAAATTTTTTTTATAAAGCTATGCAAAAGTTATTGTGAGAACCAATACCTTCCCTATTGTGTTGTTGTTCCAAATGCATGCTTCACTCCCCAACAATAACAATTGTTGTGGAAGCTGCCCTGTCTGTGTGTCAGGGTGGTGTTGTCACACCAAGAGGCATAGTCCTGCAATTTCACTGTCATTGTGAGAGGCTGGTTCCCTCCTCTTGCTGCAACTGGAATTTAAAAAAGTAATTTTATACATCTAGATCAGAGGTTGGAGGTTTTTGCACAGCCTTAATAAATCTATAGAATAGGACTTCTAATCCTTATCAGAAGATTTGGACCATAATCTTTTCTGAGCAGTGGGTGCAGCATTGGTAAAATCGAAAGAAACAAATGTGCACCTTACCTGACGCATACAAGAATTTCTTCCTGTGGGCAGTCATTGAATCTGAAAATGACTTCCACTGTTGCTGGGAGGGCTGCCTTCTCAGCTTCCAACCTCCTGCTCTTAGACATCAGCCCTTCCTGACACTAAGGTAACAAGTATGGGGCTGGATGAACACAGCAGGTCAAGCAGCATCATAGGAGCAGGAAAACTTG